>CM076074.1:24700000-25920000 GCA_038088235.1 Zacco platypus
AGCTCAGTTTTAAAACAGATCTGGGATCTAATTCTATATTAAACCCAAGATATATTTTAAATATTTTTTTTACCTTTTTCCTCAATTTATTTTTGTGTCGCCACTCTTTATAGGCTATTGTTAAATTAAAGTGAATCATTAATCTAATCCTCCTTTATCTGTTGTTTGAATGAACAAGTTAAAAGGCATGCATGTATCAAGAAGTTTGCAGTCATTGTATTTAAAAATCAGAGGTTTATTAGACATATAAGTTCTTTTTGCAGACCAGAAACAATGCATATGCAATGCAAACAAACAAACAAAACACTGTTCTAATGGTAACTTATAGTTAAAAGCGTTTCTTGTCTTCTAGTTTGTACCAAGTATCCTGTTTACTACATCAACCAAAAGCATGACGTCTGGCAGCACAGGAACTAAAGTGGGTGTGTCTCTATGGAGTCGTTTCTAGAATCAAACCCCAAAGCACAGCATACTAACATCAACAACAGCAATATTTTCAAAGAATAACATCCAAATGAATATCAAAAAACATTTCCTCCATATCTCTGCATTCGCTCGCCAAGAAGATATACATACAAAAATAAAATTCTTCAATTCCAAAGAGTCTATTTAGATTTTTTTGCCTTCTTCACCGCGACGTTTGGTTTTTTTGCAGCTGCTTTCTTCGGTTTGGCAGTCACCTTCTTCGCAGTGCTCTTCTTCGTGCTCTTCTTTTTAACGGAGCTCTTTTTGGCGCTCTTCTTTGCACTCACTTTCTTGGTCACGGCTTTTTTGGACGTCGACTTGGCAGGCTTTTCTGTCTTGGTCGGCTTAGGGGGACTTTTCTTTGGCTTTTTCTCAAATTTCTTTTTATTGAGCTTGAATGAGCCGTTGGCCCCCAGTCCCTTCACCTGCACGAGCGTGTCGTTGAGCAGGAGCGCGCGGATGGAGTAGCGCAGATACATGCGCCCGTTCTGCTGATCAAACCAGCTCACTTTCTTCGCTTCATTGTATATCTTGAAAAGCGATGAGCCGTTTTTCTCGCCCAGGGTTCGGATCGCATCAATGACGAGCTGGCTGTACTTGCCGGGCCCCTTACTCTTCTTTTTCTTCTTTTTAGCTGGAGAAGCACTTACGGCAGGTTTTGCCTTGTTCCCCGGCGCCTTTTTCGTTTTGGCTGCTGCTGGAGTCGGGGCTTGGGCGGGTGCTGACTCTTCGACCTCAGCAGACATGATCAAACTTAATGCGAATATTTGTTTTTCCCGAGAACGCGAGTATCATCTCAAGAGACGCGAGCGTTTTGAATCATCTGATTTAACTGCGATACGCGGACGTGATTGAACACAACAACACAGTTGTCAGAGGCGCTTGCGGAGTTGTGTTTTCTTCCACGACTTTGGGAGCCGTTATCTTGGTAGTTTGACATACATTACGATTTTAATTGATTCACGAGGGAAGTACAGAAGCTGCTCTTTCCGCGAGTTTGCAAAACTGATAAAATAAGTGCAAAACTGTGGCGTGAGAAAGCGAAGAAAAGATCTTGCCCACATAATGCCTTGCGATTTGGGGTAGGGGCATTTACTTTGCGAACGAAAATCTTTATATGGATATGCAGTCAGTTCGTGCATTCAACTGGCTATGAAAATCTAAAAAGAACAGATCCTGGAATTAGACTACACAATCCACATTTACCAAATGCCTTCGAGATACAAGCAGTTTAAATTCTCTCAACTAACACATTAAACGCCCTCGCGTGGCTGCGTATTGGCAAACTTTTTCTTTGCTTTTCTCTTTTGTGTTCCTGGTGACTTCACTGTATTCATCTGTGCCTATTTGTGAAACGCAAATTAAGACATGAAGTGTAGTGTTACGCCACATTAAAGTCATCATATTTTTTAAGTTTTAAATGGTTTATTATATCAAAGGCGTTGTGCACCAGTTGAATTTTAATGTGTCTGACAACCCCTGACATTCTTACTGGTAAAAATGACGGATTAGAGATAAACTGTAAAACTTTCTTGGCATTTTGACAATCTGGACAAAGCTTGGTACATTTAGAGACTATAAACGCCACAGTATATTTAGATTAATATAAACAAAAACACATCAAGGGAATATCTATACAGTTATTTTCTATGCAATCTATAAATGCAATCCCCTTTTCTGGGAACTTATAAATAAATATGGATGTCATAAATGTTATTTTCAAGCCTATGTAAGCAAAAAATATGCAAGCAATATTAATAATTCCATAAACCCACATCAGTGTGCTCTAATATATAGATCTATATATTCAGCTTATTTGTTTAAATCACTTCATTTTGGATAACTGTTCAATTGTCTTTATATATGTTAGTAAATATATATAAATAATAAGCTTCTTCTCAAATCCTACAATGTTTTTCCAGATGCAAATTAACTAATGAAACTATTAGTTAATATATAATAACTACTAACTAAATACTAATTAACTAATCTTTCTAATCAAGGATAAAATTAATCAAAAGGGAAACTTGAATAAGTATGCATAATTTTTGGTCAACATATCAGGCTTTTGGAAGTTCATTATTCTGCAACAATTTACTAAAAAATACTTTCAATATAGTCATTCTAAATGCCGTCGTTCTAAACATTCAGCACTAGATGGCAGTCTTATCTAGTGATAATGGTTTTTGTTGTGATTCTGTACAAATACACAAGATGTTCACATCTTCCGTACTTTTGTATGTGTACCACAGATAATAACAGGCCACAGACTTCTGAACTTCATTACAAATTGTTAACTCGCCTTGCTGCACCCTATTGAATGACACTCTGAAGAGAAATCCCCCATCATAGTGATTTTTCATCTCTTCATTACCCACCCCAAAGAGTTGAACAGGTGAGTCATGCGTTGACTATAATATGCATGTTAGCACATTTACAATTACACAGTTGTTATAGGCACTTCCTGTTGAAAGAGCAAACACCTCTCAATAAAATAGGTCTAGCACCTTCCCCTTGCAGACAGAGAAAGGTTAAAGGTCAAAGTGTAGCAGAGGTCATCCTATTCAAGAGTTTTGTCCTTCCCTGCCCGAGTGTGTGCATATATATTAGTGTGCGCGACTGTCAGTCTTTTAATAAGAGTGTTAAAAGAGGAATTCTTTTTATGACCCTTAACAAACTCTGTAAACTTTACACACACTCCAAAACAGGACACACACACAGTGAAGACTCTGACTTAAACCCTGATGAGGATGTTTATCTGTCTAATTGAATGTGATTGTATGAGAGTATGTGATTGTCAGTTGATTCTAGATGGAATTGATGGGAAAAATTCATGCAATAAGCGTTTGCGTGTGTAAACGTATAAGTACGAGTGTGTGTTTGTGTGTGTTTTAGGGGGTGGGTTTACCGGTGCATGTCAGACAGCAAAGAGCCGCAGTTATCTAGGAATCTGAGCCAAGAGAGCCTCACAAACAGAAGGGAGCGCGCAGGAGAGCAAGAGGGAGGGATAGAGGAGAGAAGATCAAATAAAAGAGAAAAACAGGAAAGGAGTCTCTGACGAGCACATAGGGAGAAAGACAATGTGTAGGACTTGATAGACTGCAGATGATACTGCTTATACCATCAGATCTGAAGAGAGAGGAAAAGTCAGTGACTCAGGAGTGTTGCTAAAGAAAATCCCATTTAAATTAAGTAGTAGAAAGCAGTAGAAGAGAGAGAGAAAAAGGGAGCAGGTGCATACTATCTCTTTGGACTCCTGTGGCGGCCTGAGCAGCATGTGTGTGCGTGTTGTGCCCTTGTTTTTGCTGGGAGCATACATGATGTGTGCATGTGTGCTGTGTCAGAGGGACATCCTGGTGGCCGGGCCCCCTAACAGCAAATGTGAGGGAATCTGCAGTGCAACAGCATCGCCCCCTAAAATACATCACCCTCACCCTCAGGACTCACGACTCAGAAAGACTCCAGAGAACCGCAAAAATGCACAGGTAAGCATTACCTATATGTAAATGATCTCTGGTGAGAGGTTTGAGAGCTGGGCACAAATATTTTTTGTAACACTTTACAAGGTTTCATTTAATAACATTGGTTAATGGATTCGATAACCAGCAATGAGCAATAGATTTTTTTTACAGCATCTTTGTTATTGTTAGTTAATAAAAATTCAGCTTATTATTTTGTTTTCATATTAGTTCAGAGCATTAACTAATTTAATCATACAAATTTCGATTCTAAATTGTTGAAATTAACATTAACTATCAATTAATGCTAGAAGTATTGTTCACTGTTAGTTTATGTTGACTAATGATAACAAATGAAACCTATATTTTGCATTTAAATAGTTTTAGTAATATTTATTAATATTTGTTTTGTAAACATATTGTATTATATAAAAAATGAGTCAGTGTGTTGTGGTGTAAAATATATATTAGGTTATGTAATCATTCCTGTTTTCAGTAATCGGCTATTGAATAACAATTAATATTGGTTAAATTCAACAGCACAAATCCCTAAATACTTTGCATTTAAGACAGCTATATAAAAAGTAAAAAAGTTGATCAATAATGAAGCAATACTACATCAAATAATAATTTACATCAGTTTCTTCTTTAACTGTAGGAATTTTTGTGACCATCGAAGTGTTAACAACCCATCTTGGAGTCTCAGACTATTAAACATTTCAAAGTCACCTTGTTTATTTACCCATGTTGGTCAAGGTCAGAAAATATTTCATGAATGGGGGGGGGGTGTTAATAGAACATTAACTACTATACTATGACATATGTTAATATTGACCCTTACAGTTAAAGTGTTAGGTCATGGAGACTTTGTATACCATGTTAAATATTATGATTGAGATTAAAGATACAACAACTTTGTGTTTTTATGTCTGTGTATGTGTGTATATGCCCTGCAGGTGTCTGATACATCTGAACGTCTCATCCAGCTGCAGCGCTGTATGCTGCAACATGAATCAGTGGCTGTGAGTCAGGGAGATGGGTCTGATTCACTAGTAGCCTTTCTGGCTCTTATGGCAGCAGTGCTGACAGAATGTGACCTCCACTGCCATAGTCAGAGACTCAGAGAGATGGCCACCAGACTTGGTTATTATATTCTACAACATATGCCACTCACATCCCTGTAAACACTTACATTTCCTTCTTAAATGATGGGACTAGTTAAATAAAGCACAATAACGTGTGCTTCTATTATGTTTAACGGACTACTCTTTTCTTTTCATCATTTATTGATTCCTGCTGTTCTCTCAATTAAGTTAACACCAAATTTACACTCAGCAAACAGAGGTGTTCTTAGGAATGTGAAAAAACTGACCCTTGACAGCCTCTATTTGACCCTCTCACAACCTTTCTCTAACCTTTGTATAACCCCACAACAAACTCTAACCATCCTGAAATAGTCAACAAGCAAATAATCAATTAAGTAATAATATATTCCTCAAATACTTGTTCCTCAAATCTAGCCACGGAGTTTAGCTCCTCAGAGTTTAGCTCAAACCATGATCAAACTCGCCTACCTATAATTTTCTAGTAAATCTGAAGGCCTTGACTAGCTTGTTCAGGTGTGTTTGATTATGGTTGGAGCTAAACTCTGTAGGGCAGTGGACTTCAAGGACTGGATTTGAGAAACCCTGATTTAAAACATCACATTTTCTCTCTTTTTTACCTGGAACAGTTTATGAACTTATTTGATTACTTGAATCAAATTGCTTTGTATTTGGTCATTAAAAGCAGTTTACAGAGATAGTTTTTAATCTTAAATTTCTTTCTGAAATTGAATGTCCTATAGTGGCATTTTATCTAATTGTAAAAATAACCCTCAGGAATATTAGGAATAAACATTATAATTGTGTGTTCTAACTATGTTTATGTTTTATGCTAGAATTCTATATGAAAATGTCCATTCCCATATAGGATTGGTTCTAAATCATGATAGAAAATCTAATATGAATACTGTAGAAATGTCTTAATGGATTTTTTTGACTAAGGGACGCTCTCTCTCTCTCTCTCTTTCTCTCTCTCTCTCTGTCTTAGAAAGTGTAGTGGGCAAAAATGGGGAGAAAGACTTGCTGCTGTTGCTGAAAAGTATCACACATTCTAAACCTAATGGCCTCAAACCAAGGACTCCTACAGGTGAGCTATACACACAAACAGACAGACGGTAGACTTAAAGAAAGAAAGAGACAGACAGACAGAGAGAAAGATAGAAGGATATTTATTACTAGGACATTTATTGCACAGATGTTCACAGATGTTTTGTTTGGGTCTGCATGGCAGTGCCTCCCTCTGCAAGGCTTTACCCTCAAGACTGTCACGAGATCTACCAATTGGGAATCAAAGAGAACGGGATCTACACCATACAGCCAGATCCAAAGCGGCCAGCATTAGAGGTACAAACATTAAAGCCACAGAAAGTCAGCAGAAACCAAAATATATTTTAATCACATTACATTTATCATCCCCATCCAGTGTGACTTAAAGGGATAGTTCCCCCAAAAATGAAAATGAAAATTTTTGTCATTATTTACAAACCTGTATCTTTTTGTGGAACACAAAAACATTGAACCCCATTGACTTTCATTGTATGGACAAAAAAAAAAGAAAGAAAGAAAGCCGAATTAGAGTAAATGATGACAAAGTCCCTTTAAGTGTTCTTTTGACTGGCAGCCTTACATGTGTGATTTCTTTTGTATTCATCTTTTCCAGGCAGTGTGTGACATGGTTTCAGCTGGAGGGGGATGGACAGTGTTCCAGCGCCGATTTGATGGACAAATTGACTTTAACCGAACCTGGCAGGAGTACAATGATGGATTTGGATCTCCGCAGACAGAGCACTGGTTAGGGAACGCAGTTCTGTCTGCGTTAACCGCAAGTGGACATCACACGCTCCGCATCACTCTCCAAGACTGGCATGAACAGACACGTCATGCTAACTATAACACCTTTAAAGTGGCAGGGGAAAACCAGAGGTATATGCACACACAGAAATAGATGTCTAAAATCCAGTGTCAAAAGCTGCTGACAAAACATTTGTATCAAATAGATGGAAATCAATTCAATTTCTTATAATGCATATGTGATATTCTCTCCATAAGGTTCCGCCTAATTGCTCGAGACTACCATGGCGATGCTGGCAATGCATTCAGTTATAGCAAACAGTACAATCATGATGGCAGAGCTTTCAGTACATATGACCGGGATCATGACCGCTACGCTGCTGGTAACTGTGCCCGTTACTATGGTGCAGGCTGGTGGTTTGATTCCTGTTTGGCGGCTAACCTCAATGGACGTTACTACCACGGACGGTACAGCGGCATCACGGACGGCATCTATTGGGGCACCTGGTACATCCTGACCGACTATCGCACAGGGGAAAGATACTCATTTAAGAGTGTTGAAATGAAAATGAGACCAAAGCGGAGCTAAAAATTTCTCTTTTTTAAAATGACAAATCCTTGTTGTAGATGTCAAGGAATCACTGTGTATTTCCTTTGAGTAATTGCTTGTAATTTTATAACCTGGACCTGCTATTATATTTAACTTGAGATATTTCAGTAATTGTTACACATTTATAAACATTTATTTTAAAATAAATGTCAGATGCCAAATTTTAACCAGTCTCATTTTCTCTGTATATATTATCAACTTTCATTTACTGTTGCACTATGGCACAAAAATAAGCTTTCACATGCTATTCATGCTGCAAATAGAGTAATTTTAATTTGAATTAAAACGTGGTCTTAGGTCAGCATGAAATGAAAATCATGTTTAATTTTGTATCTTGTAATTCTTAATCAAAATGTCATACCTCAATCTTCCAGTAAAATGACAGACTTCTCCAATAATTTAGTCCGCTTAAATCCCGCCCCATTCCTTACAATCCACTGCACCTTTATAAAAGCTACTTAAATGTTCTAATTGAACTAAAGTCTAATCCTGGCTTAATCTAAACCCTGTCTGTGAAACCAGGCCTACAAATATTAGTAGACTATCTGCTTAATATCTGTTAATATTTTATTTTGATGGTCCCCAACAGACATTCTACTGACTATAAGCAACTTTGCAACTACATGTCAACTTCATCTTCTAGCCATAACCCTAACCTAACAGTCTACTAATACTCTAATGAGAGTTAGTTGACATGTAGTTACACAGTTAGTAGAATGTGTAAAGTGTACTTTTGAAATAAAGTGTAGTCTAATTATCCATTGTCCCAGTCAACCGACAGACTGTATATCATCTTTATAGCTAAAATCATTCATATTGAAGAGAGGTCAAAGTTCAAAGGGTGTAAGTTGACCCATGTAATTGTGCTGCACTTACAAATAAATTAAATCTAAAATTAAGCACAGCAATGTTCCCACTTATCAGCTGAAATTAACGCAAGCTGAACCAGAATAAATTGGTGTCAAATGGCTGAGTTTTATATGCTCAGCTCAGTTCTAAACATACATGTTCTCTGTTCAGTCTCCAGATGAATGACTGCCATACCAAAACTATCCTGCCACTGACACATTCTAAGCCATAAATCCTGACCACATCTTTGGCTAAAAGGGATAACAGTAAACTGTGGACACATTGGGTTTGGGGGGGGAGAAAAAAAAAGTAAAGGTTTTCTTGTAAGCCACTGTGGTCAGAGTGTTAAGATTTCAGTGCAATGGCATCATAGCCTACAAAATGTACACAAATAAACTCACATGCACATGGCATTAACAATAACAGAAAGTGTGTGTGTGTTACAGCGGCAGAACAGGGGGAGTGGGAATCTGTTGAATCTGCCTCTTTTAGCCGTATTCACAAAGAGATGCCAGTCTGTTCAACACGCTCTCAGTATCTATTAATAGGCTTTTGCCTATGATCTGCTGACTAACAACCAGATATGATATTTCACATACACTCACTAACATACACATTCAAACACAAAATGTCATGCTGTAGTACATTGCAGTTTAAAGACTATTTCTATGGAAGCCCATTAGCCACATAAGAAAAAAATCATGCTTTTATAAATCATAATTATGATTAAAAAAAGTCGAAAATATGACATAGAAAGTCATAATTTCAACATAATTATGACTTAGTATGTCATAATTATGATACAATTGTCTTAATTTTGTTCTCTTTATTCTGACTTTTTCAATCATAATTCTGATTTAGCCATGTCATAATGATTTTTTATGCCATAATACGTCATGAGTGGCATACAGTCAAAATTATGATTTACTGTCATAATTATGACTTTTTAACTCATAATTTTAATTTTCATCTCATAAATATGACTTAGCATGTCATAATTTAAACTTTTCGTGTCATAGTTATGATTCACCAAAGCATGATTTTTTTTTTTCTCTTATGTGGTGGAAATGGGTTTTCATCCATTAAGTGGCATGAGTTTTCAGGCCTGTGTCTAAGAAAGAGAACATGGGACAATCATTTAGCACAGGGGTTTGGGGATGTTTTTGCTCTTAACGGTCTGTCTTTATCTAACAAATTATAAATACACCTTTATATTTACATATTTTAAGTGTGTTAGGACAATGAGAATTTGATGTTAACCCAGAAACGCAGACAAGCAAAAGGTATTGGTCCAGGTCTCTTATTTGTGGATATTCTGCCCATCATTTGTCACCTTGTTTGCTTGGCTGGTAAATGAACCAGTCAGATCAAAATCGGAACAAATAAACAGTTACTATCAATAAAAGCTTCTCTGCTCTTCTCGGTTCCACCATCTGGATCACTATGGTGAAGCAGAAGCCAGCTCGGCTGTTACCACAGTATCCTGGCTCAGTGCCTGTATAGTATGATAAGGAGATAAAAGGAGTGATGGAGAGAGAGATAAAGAGAGAGGGAGAGGGGGAACTGACAGTCTGCAGGCACCCAGTCCGGAAACCCAAAGCGGGCAACAGTTACCCAGCACATCCCCTTAAAGCTGAAAACACTTATGCACGCATACACTTAATCTCTTACCACACATTTGTGCATACAGCACATAGTGGAGAAAAGCTTGTGTGTATTAGTCCCCAAGGAACTTTCAACATCTAGAAGTTTGTTTCAAAAGCAGACCTTGCTAAAGTTTAAAAGCTACTTAATTTGATGCAATCTTTGCTATATTGAATTTTTATCATCACAATAAGATGATAAATATCTATATTTGTCATTATTCAAGATAATCAGGCAGGTAAACTGAAAAATAGGGCCTGAAGTAGTCGTCAGGTTGCATGCTAAGCATGTTCTCTTGGTCCAAGAGAAGCGCCATGATTCTGAATGCACAGAATGGCCAGAAGATGGCAGCTTTGAGTTAAAAATGACCGAAAGCTGACCTCCAACACTCTTTATTTGATTGAAGCCTGCTAAAGGTGCTCAGTGGCATCTCAGCAAATCCCTAATAGAAGTCCATTATGGCTTAACATCATAAAGATTTGGGAAACAACCTTTAAGTATCACCCAATTTCATTATATACAAAAATATACTTCAAGATTTGAGTCGCTCTTGCCCCTATCGCTCAGTAAAACACCTTTTTTTTTTAGTTTGCTTTCATATTATGCTTCTAATGTCCAACTGCCATGCATTTACACAATTAAAACACTGATACAGTTGTTTAAAATGGCCCTATGTTGATAGATAGCAGTGAATTTGCTCATGATCTTGCAAACTGTCACTTTTTAATTGCTAGAAATCAGTGAGATGCGTTCTCTGATGTAGGGGTATACACATTAAATTAAATGTCAGAATAAAGTTGCAAAGTGACATTGCTTTTGAACTATCTTAGAAAACAATGCTCATGAACGATGCTCCATGCTAGCACTTCCTAACCATTAATAAAAAGATCCTGGACTCTAGCTTTGGCTAGTTGTCTTTAATGGGCCTTTAGGAAGAACTGCTAACTTGCTGGGATCCCAAGATGCACACCATTTTTAAATGTTTTAAAGCATCACTCTATTATGTGTGATGTTGCCCTGGTAATTGCATCAGTGTGTTTGTGTGGGTGACATGAAATTAATTGGTTGCAGTGGGAGTGGCTGCACTTAACGAATGTAACACGTGAGCAAAAGCAAGTGTCCGTTACAGCACCTGTCCATCTGTCTGAAGAGGGATGTGCATGTGTATGACACACACATTGCGGTGCACCAGCGCTCCGTTTCATACCGGAATTAAGCCAGCAGCCCTGTATCCTGATGTGGTGA
The DNA here is from genome assembly GCA_038088235.1 of Zacco platypus. Taxonomy (NCBI): domain Eukaryota; kingdom Metazoa; phylum Chordata; class Actinopteri; order Cypriniformes; family Xenocyprididae; genus Zacco; species Zacco platypus. The sequence continues at coordinate 24,711,166 of CM076074.1, forward strand.
AAACCAGGCCTGCAAGGCATTCTGGGTATGGGAGGGGGAGAGGGTTATTCACACTACAACATCTTCACACACATTCACTGATATTCACAAACAGGTGCACAATATTTACACAAAAATACATATACACACTGAACGCTTTTATGATTTTCACAGGTCTAAATCGGGTAAAATCAGATATCATTCATTCAAAATCATGTCTAAAATAGGAAATAATTCTAATAAAAGAATGTTTTGATTTCATAATTAAAGTCCCTTTGATAATATATAAGCTGCATATTTGGTGTTATGTAATCAATATCTAATCTTATCTAATATCAATAATATTTCTTTACAGAATAAAAAAATATAAACAATACAGGTGAAATTTGTAAAACAAAAACAAGGAATTGACAAAGGTCAAACTTGGTCAAAAATACCTGCCATTCATAATCTCAGTGAAAGTAAAATGATGATTGGAAATAACTGTTAAAGTGTATATATTATGGGTAGTTTAATATTCCCTTTTGATCCTAGGCCTGAAAAAAGGAAAATATGATTGGCAGGTTGTTACTGCAGTAGCCTGTTAATACCGCCTTCCTTATTCTCTCTTGCGGAGGAAATGAAAAGGCAATTAAGGGATCATGGGCTACATTGTTGAGCTTGAGAGAGAGAGAGAGAGAGAGAGAGAGAGGGTGAGAGAGAGAGAGAGAGAGAGAGAGAGAGTTCAAATGTTTATCACACTCAGAAAAAAAAACGTACAAAAGCTGTCACTGGGATGCTTCTCCTTTAAATGGTTCTAATATGTACACCTTTTGTACCAATATGTACTTTTGAGGTACTAATATGAACTCTTTAAGTACAAAGGTGTAGCTTTTGAAAGGGTACCGCCCCGGTGTACCTTTTTTTTTCCTGAAAGTGAAATCTTAAGTTTTGTTATATATCAGATGCTGTCACATAAAAAGATTGCACAATGCTGCATTTGGTACTGAGTTGACTACATCCTAACCAGTTTTATTAAATGCTGCTTTCTATTGCATTTACCAGCCATTTGACTGAGAAAGGGTTTTTACAGCTCACAGAAAACCAGGTTGTAATCTAAAATTTAAGTGAGAATTTTAGTACGATGGAAATGTAAGCTACATAAGAACGAAATGATCATTTAATGTCTGGTTTAAAATGCTATGTTTGATGTTGATAAATGATAGAACACAACTAATATTATCTAAATCAGCAGGTTTTGTTTAATATGTTTAATCAAATTTAACTTACATAATATATAGTAGGCTAATTGAATGATTCACCGATCAATTTATATAAAACATGCAAAATGGCAATGGTCTGATGTCATCTCTCTCTTTCACCCTGCCTGACTCCCTCTCACTTTCTCTCTCTCTCCCTCATCAAAGTGATGGAAAGATCTTATGAGAGTCAGGGTAGGTGGTCAGCGGTTTCGTGTTGTCATTGACCGCGCACGAGACGTATCTGCCGAGACAGACAATACGCGCGCGCTGGCCAGAAACTTATTCCCTGAATAATTAAAGCTCGGGAGAAGTCGACGGAGGACGTTGCATTGCTTCGTAGAGGAAAGAAAAAAAAGAAAAAAAGAACACTCACCTCACCTGGAGCAAAATATTGAGCGTGCAGGTTTTTTCAGGTGCTGCTTTATCTTCAGTTTCATAAACTCCGATTTTATTTTCTTAAGTAGGCCAAATGCATTAAATTTAAAAGGAAATAAGCTGCAATACACTATGTATTATCTGATATAGATTTTTTTGTACATAAATCTTAATATAGGCCTACATTTGTTTATTTTCTTAAAGTTTTCTGAAGGTGTTAAGAATAAATGTCTTATCCATTCGCATACGCTAATAGGTGAAATGTGCATTAACTACTTGACCTGCGGTGAAACGAATGGGTGAAGAGGCGTGTTGTAAATTGGCGTTTCAGGTGTCAAGCTGGAAGAAGGGCAAACTCTAATTGGCTAGAAAATCATTTATGCTGGCGGGAGGAGTCCGCCCTCGGCCTCTGCCTCATATACTACTCTTTTGCACTCTGGTTTTGACTAGTCGCTAGTGTGACTGTACCTGTGGCGATCATCCCGAAGCTTATCATCGTAGGCGCGAGTAAACTATCTTTTGAACTATAGGCGCGTGCCCTGGAGTTGGAGTGACGAGATAAAAAGGACTCTTCTTGGACTATTTTATCAGCCTCTGCTTTTCTCCCAACCTACAGGATTTGTTTCAAACATTTTCTTAAGAGCTACATCAGTTCATACCAACACATATAGATGAGTTCATCAGCTGCGGCTGTTGTGTGGTATTTGCACGCGCGAGATTTCTATCTCTGAGGGCATCGCTCGCACGCATCACCTTGAAAGCGGGGAGGCGTCACGGTGACTAAACCAGCGCGAGTCGCACGCGTCAGACACGCGACTTAATATTATAAAGGCCTAGTCATTTACGTTTACGCTGTCATAGGTGTAATAAATCACTTAGACTTACATTTAAGGTATTCCAGAAAACAACACTTGGGAAAAACACGCTGGATAAACTTGGAATAACTTTTTTAACCGCACAGGAACATTTGCATTCCTGTCCTACGGGAAAGCATCATCGGATGATGGAGCTCCCTGCGGAGCCACGGTGGATGATGCATGCTCATCATTCAGCCTTAATGGGTACCTCAGATTCGGTGTCTCCGCACTCTGGTTTAGGACATCATAGTTCGGGATATGTGGAGCAAGGTGCCCCATTATTGCCACCAGATGAGGTAGATGTATTTCTCAGTCATTTAGACTCTCAAGGAAACCCCTATTATCACACACACGGGTCGCACGCTCATGCTCGTGCACGAATGTCGTACAGTCAAACGCATGGTGAGTAGGCCTGAAGCTCTCTGACCATTCTCCTTCTTTTTGTTCTTGTTTAGCTTCTAATGTTCTGCCACAATTTTGAGTTTGAACGAAATATTTGCTCCATCGCTTTTTTTTTGTTCTAAAACTGCCGGTCACATTTATTGGGTCACAATGGCAAACCCTTATCAGATTGTCATTCAGTAGGCTATTTTAATAGTACATTGTTAGTCTAATGTTATTATTATTAAACAATGTTATGGCTGTGTAATTCTGCCATGTAATAGCCCTATTAATAAACAGAAGTTCGAATTGTAGCTTATGTTATTAAATTGACGACTCCTGAATTTATTGGGGTTATGCGCATATTGTGTAAGTGTAGGCTATTTACAAATTGTAGGCATACAAACAAAACATTTACAAAGATCATTATTTAATATATGTTATATTTACAACTTGGCATTATATTTAGCCAAAGTGTTTTATCAAATGTATAAAATTTGTACAAAGCACAGGCGTTTTGAATCATGCAAAAAAAAAGAATTCTTAAGCTTACAAATATTCTGAGATATTAATTCTAACTTCAATTGATAGTAATATTTTCGCTTCTCCACTGAGAAATCTGACCTCAACGTTGTCAATTAGCCTACTTTTGATAGGTGCGTATTTAAAATATTTTAACGTTTATTTATTTTATTTTACTTTTTTAAATAAGTTTTAAAGTGTGGTTAAACGCGGAAAAGTTAGAATTGAATTGATTTTTAGCAATGCGCGTGTAAACATTGTTCTTTTTAAGGATAGCCTAATTTTATTTTGTTTTTTTGCCAGCACGGCTTACAGGTGGCTCAATGTGTCGATCTCACCTCATCCACACCCAAGGTCTTTCTTTACTGGACAACAGCAAATCGACTTTTTCGGCCGCCCAGCACCAAAGCGCATGGACAGTCAACCACCTGGGCAAAGCGGTTCTGCATTCAGCAGGCGCCGAAAACTCAAACGGCCTGTACACGTGCACCGGCACACCTGCCCCAGGTTCGATGCAGTGCCTGTCAGTGACGCAACACTGCAGCCCTCAGCTCTACTGCCTACCCCCTACTCCACCCAAAGATGCGTCCCCGGACCCTGCGTGTGCTCCTGTGAGGGACGCTGGGAAGTACCATCTCCATCTTGTCGACGGGATGAAGATGGAGTGTTCCAGTCCAGTCCGTAGCAATCTCGCGCAAACTACAACTCATATACCTTCATATTCCGATTACGCCTTAGCTGGAGCGCACGAGTACCCCGGCAGTGTGTTTCATTCCAGAAGTCTTCTCGGCAGCAGCGCGAGCAACATGACGTCAAAATGCAAAAGCAAAAGCCGCGCTTTCTCAGGTAAGTTCATATTAACACTGGAACCTATTCCAGGTGAATTGTGTAGCTTTAAACATATGCTGCCGGTAAATGAACCAAACTTGTTCATGTAACAGTATAAGTCTTTACAGAATAATGCTCTACTTAATAATTATTTTATGGAATTGGCAATGCAATAAATTATATATACCTGTAATATGGACACTGTAGTGTCTTACCATAATTTGATACCTTTGTTCACACAATTTTTTTTTTAATTATATATCTTATTTTAACCACACTGATTGCTTATACAGATAATTATTAATTAGACTGAAAACATAATTTGCACTATTAGTATTTTTTTATTATTATTTATAATGGCATAAAAATTAATAAGCTGATAACAATTTAAGTTGTAGGGTTAAAAATGCACTGTATTTATAAGAATGTTTTGGTTAAGCTTAACATGCTAAACAAAAGTAGAAAATAGTGAATATCTCTCTAACAAATATTAAACTGATTATCAGTCTCTATATGTAATAAATATTTCCAACATTAATAAGTTGTTTCCATTTTGTTTTCCCTCTCTCATTTTTTTTTGTATCTCTGTTCTATAATGTGTGTCGGAAGGGCGTGAATGTGTGAATTGTGGAGCTACATCAACCCCTCTGTGGCGGAGGGATGGAACAGGTCATTATCTGTGTAATGCATGTGGACTCTATCACAAGATGAACGGCCAGAACCGACCACTCATCAGACCCAAGCGAAGACTGGTTAGTGTTACACACATAGATATACACACCTTTACAAAAACATGTTAGCAGACAACTGAAACCTCTCCAAATACAACTTAGATTATAAGTTGCATTGCTCTATAGTTTGAGCTATAGGATTGTTCTAACAAACCCCTTTATATTTTGCTAATGCAGATGTGTATATATATATGTGTGTGTATATATCAATTATTGTCTAAATGTTAAAGAAAAAAGAAAGTTATGTATGTACTACTAATGTGTAGAGCACTACAGTGTCTGAGTAGTGTTTCACTTTCTAGTGTTTCTGTGTGTGAGAGTGTGTAATGCACCATTGAGTTTCCATGGCCCTACTGACAGGTTTAAATAGCAAGTAATGAATTAGAATTCATTAACAAGTATAAACTTCACCAGAAATCAGATAGTTCTTGTATGGCAGGCCTATCATCTTACTTTAATTCCTTGTATTCCCCGATTCTAATACTTTGAATTGCTGTCCACCAAATATTATATATTATAAACATTATATTATATGTCCACCAAATATTTTTATAGTGAACAAATAAGTGAAAACTGTTTACAATTTCATATTCATGAAAGCCCAGTGTAATGGTTAAGCAAAAAGTGGCTGCAGAACTGCCATCACTGACAATAAAGGGAAATGTAATAAATCAGTTTGAAAGTGACTGCATCTAAGGATTTTGTGTGACCCTCCGTTCACAGCGCATTAGCTGTAAATTAGGCTGACTAGCTTCAGGTCTCTTTCTTGAGTCAGTGTGTGATGAGTGCTTCTGCATCAGCTACAGGTCGTATATTTGAACTGCGCCTGCAGAGACAGATCGGTCCATTTGTTTCCTTAGCAGGATGTCTGCCTGGTACCGATAACTTTGTGAGACCCAAAAACACTTCCTTTTGTAGTTGTTTTCTTGCTGTATTTTCTTTTGGCATGTTGAGAATCTACTAAACCTGTATAGTTCAGTGAATTTATGGTATTTGAGGGCGTACTTCTGTTTAACATGCGAGTTTGAGAGTTAAAGTACAGATTCTTACGAGCAAGTATTATGTTTCTTAATTTCTACAACAAAACTTATTTTTCATGACGAAATTTATTCCTCCATTTATAAACACTTATTTAAAATGTTTTTGTAGTATGTAAAGTATTTCTTGCCAAGTAAAAGCAATTATTCCAAAAAAAAAAGTTAGTTAAAATAGCTCATAGAGTCCTGAGAAAAAAACGCTGTAAAGATTATGGGTTGTCAATTGTGCCAGTAAAAATTTGTCACATTAAGCTCATAAGAGAATGTTTTCTGTGTATCTGTGGGCCAGTCTATGAGCAAAAGGAACAGGACAGAACAACATGCTGCCAGCGGGCCCAGAGTTTCTGACATTCCACACAGGATTTGGACCAGCAATCTTCTTATTATTGCTATAGGGTCTAACTACGGCTCCATTCACCAGTCTTTCATGTTTTTAATGCTTATAATGTGTTATAAGATACTCTGAAAAGGAGAAAAATATGAACTTATTAAATAATTTCAAAATGACTTTTTATGTATTATTATACTTTTAAAAAAATATATTAAATTATTACATATTAATATATATATTTTGTAATGCTTAAATGTAATTTTATAATATTATAGAACATATCATTTCACAGTCATAAGGAGCCATATATGGTGATGTAAAAAATATGATATGAGGGGAAAAAAATATTTAAATGCTTTTGTGTTCCCTCGCAAAAACTTTTGAAACGCTTGAAAGTTTCATGGGAACACAAAACATTTGCAAGAGAATGGAAAAAGCATTGCTTTTTTTCCACCACCTTGTTCCTTTAGGTATAGGCAGAATATCCTTTTTGAATTTTAATGTTTCATTTATGAGACAAACAAGCACTTCCTATATAAAAACATTTACTGCATCAGAGAAAAGATTACACCTTTAATACCTTATGAGACCAAATTAGCTTCAGGCTTCCCTTATTAGACTTGAATCAGGTGTTTTGTCCTTCCTCTTCGACCATATTATATTTTCATTCACAAGCTTTATGTTTTGTCATTAATCAATTTCTTCTCATCAGCCATCTATCATTTTATGTGGGTTTTTTATGTTCCAGTCAGCATCTAGACGAGCAGGCACTTGTTGTGCCAACTGCCAGACAGGGACCACCACACTTTGGAGACGTAATGCCAATGGAGAACCTGTTTGTAATGCCTGTGGTTTGTACTACAAACTACACAATGTGAGTAAATGAGTATCTGTTTAGCTTTACTGTAGCACTTTGCATAGACAGAAAACACCAAAAAGCTCACATATGTTGACTTTCTACTTGTAAGAGGTTTACATCCATTGTTTGCATTCAAAATGATCTAGTTTGCACCTAAACTGGACTCTTTTTAATGTTAAATATGCTGGCAGTCCATCATGCAACTAATTAAAACATTAACCCTCGGTTTCACAGACAAGGCTTAAGCTAGTCCTTGACTAAAGTGCATGTTTGAACTGTTTTAACTGAAAGAAACTTCTACTGACATATCTTAAAATGTCACTGCCATTGTTGTGTCTCAAGATGCATCCCAGTAATGTTTTTTTCTACTGTATGTTTAAAAAAGCTACTTGAAAAGTTAGTTCACCAAAAATGAAATGTCTGTCATTAATTACTCCCCCCATGTCGTTCCAAACTTGTAAGACTTTCGTTCATCTTCAGAACACAAATTAAGATATTTTTGTTAAAATCGCATGGCTCAGTGAGGCCTCCATTGACAAAACACTGCTTCACGAAGCTTCGAAGCTTTACGAATCTTTTGTTTCGAATCAGTGGTTTGGAGCGTGTATCAAACTGCCAAAGTCACGTGATTTCAGTAAACGAGGCTTTGTTACGTCTTAAGTGTTTAGAAACGTTTCGAAATTTCAGTGGTTCACGTGACTTTGGCAGTTTGATACACGTTCCGAACCACTGATTCGAAACAAAAGATTCATAAAGCTTAAATGTTTTGAAATTGCCCATCACTAAATATTGTTGAATAAAGTCGATATTTATTATTTTTTTGGAGCAAAAGAAGTATTCTCGTTGCTTCATAACATTAAGGTTGAACCACTGTACTGACATGGACTGTTTTATATATATCTTTAGTACCTCTCTTGGCATTTGAAAGTGTTAATTATCTTGCTGTCAGTGGAGGCCTGACTAAGCCATCAGATTTCATCGAAAATATAATGACAGAATTTTCATTTTTGCGTGAACTAACCCTTTAAATATCCTAATTGAACTAAGACCTAATCCTGGTTTAGGCTAAGCCCTGTCTGTGAAACCGGGCCTAAATAATATAATTATTGTATAAATATTGTAATAGAGTAGTGCAGGGATGACGTCAAAACTCGGAAGACTAATTTGCCACTGGTTCCTTCGAGATTTTCCTATGGGGTTTTATAATAAATTTTTTTTCATGAGTAAAATAACTTCTTGTGATACTTGGAAATTTTGTTCTACAAAGTTAACTGCACAAACTCACACCCCTAACATTCTTAACTAATTAGAAACATACGCTTTTTAAAAAAAAAAAAAAAATAAGAGCTTTAAAATGTTTGTTTTCAACATAATTTATGTTGTAAAAACAAAACATTCAAGTATCGTCAAGTTATGTTTATTACAGTCCTTATTTTACTCATAAATTGAAAAAGTCCATTATAAAACCTCAGAAAAATCTTGAGGGAACCAGAAGTGAATAAGTCTTCCAGATTTTGATGTCATTGCTGCACCACTCTATTTTTACAAAAAATTTATAGTGTGTATATCTGTGTATGTGCATTTAGGTGAACCGTCCACTTACTATGAAGAAAGATGGGATTCAGACACGCAATAGGAAAATGTCGGGCAAACCTAAGAAGAGGAGAGGAGAGCACTTTCAACAATTTGACAGTTGTGTGCACGACAAACAATCCACATTCAGCCACATGGCCAACATGCCCCACCACTTCAATATGACTCCACCCATACAGTTACATCCTGCATTCAGTCACAGCAGCTTAGTCACTGCAATTGGCTGAGAGACACCTGTAAAACATACCTTACTTATTGAACACATTAACTGCTTCTTCAGTTTTAATGTTCAGGTTAAGGACATTTCATGTTTCAGGCTTAAGTTGAAATGTTCTTTATGCAAATCATTAAATTCTATTTGGGCTTGATTTAAAAAGTTGCACTTTATTTTGTGGATTTTTGACATGCATTTTAAGCCAACATAGAATCTGACTGTAGTGCGCCAAGAGTTTAATTAATTAGCCAGTCCTCATCAATAATAAATATCCCATATTTATTCAAATATAATCACAAGTACAACTTTTATGCCCGATTATGTCATCTATACCACTGCACTGCATCTTATGTAACTGTGAAGAAGGAAGAAGCCCTGCGTTTTAAAGATAATATAAATACATTTTCTAAACCATTTCTAATTATATAATTATTTCTTTAATTTATTTTTCTTTGTTCTTATTTTCAAGCATTATATTATGATCAAATATCAACATCAATGGGAAAAATTACACTATTCATCTTTTTTGTACACATGCTTTAACAGTAACACTCAGAACACACACTTTTTTGTACTTATTTTAAAATTTTTATTAATAAATGATTTAAACACAATGTTTTTTTTTGTATGCGAGTCCTTGCCTTATTTTCAAAAACATTATTAAATACTGTTGTGGAGACGCTATTGTACAAACATATATAAACAATCCAAGAGACACGTGTGGCCTTACACACCTGTGCGCAAACATGAGAAAAGAGCTTATCAGCATGCTGACTGGACTAAAAGCAGTGAATGAACAGCAGGACTCTAGAGAGACAAGAGAAAATGGAGAGATGAGATAAAGATGAAAGAGAAGAGAGAGTTTTCAGGGCTTTAGAGGCCTGGTCAAGACCAGCCTTGTCATTAATCCCTGCTTGCTTTAATAGATATATGTTAGAGAAGTTATCAAACTAACTATAAATAATATTAAACATCCCAAGACAGTGCAGCACATATAGGAATACTACATCATTTTTACAATGTTGCAAGTTAAAATAAAAATGGAGTAAACGGAATATATTATACAGCATATATATTATAACAAAGTATTGATTTATAGATCATGCATTTTATATATGTTTTATTTTTTTAATCTTAATTAAAAATGTAATTATTATAATTACATGACAAATGTATTATAATAATCACTGGTTGTCTTTAACATATACACAACTGTAAAATGATCTCACATAATTTAAGATTTTTTTTTTGGGTAACCTGAAATGTGTTTGATGTGGTCAATTTTAAATTAAGTTATCTTAAAGTTATACTAGTTGTATTAAAGTTAAGAATATTATTTTAAAGGGGTAGTTCACCAAAAAATGAAAATTCTGTCATCATTTACTCTCCCTCAAATTGGACTAAACCTGTATGAGTTTCTTTGTTTTGCTGAAAACAAAAGAAGATGTTTTGAATAATGTTGCCAACCAAAGAGATGCTAGTCCCCATTGACTTGCATATTATGAAAATATTTTTTATGGAAGTCAATGGGGACTAGAAACTGTTTATATATATATATATATTACCATGTTTATATTCGTTCAATCTGACCTAACAGATGTAGCTGTTTGCAAACATTCTGTCTTAAACTGGGACACAGCAGAACCCTCCCATATAACACAGGCCAAACAGCAAGCAACCCCTTTCAGTCTGTCTTTTCCTTTATCCTCCTTATCTTCCTGTTTAGCAGGTAAATTAATTCATCAGAACAATCACTTATTTTAAATGACAAACCAACTGTGAGCGCTCAGTTCCCCTCTCCAGGGACAGCTTGTGTAGTGTGAGTGTGTGTTTTACTGTCATCCTCCTGGAACAGGGTAACAGATCTGCTTACTTCTCTTTCCCTCTTCTCTTTCTCCACTCTTTTATTTTCCCTGTCCTAGTGGTTTTGTCCTGAAAGAAACCTTAGAGGCAGGAAAGTAGGCCGGAGGCAGGAGGGGATTGAGTCTAAATACTCTGTTTAAAGTTATCCGACTCAATAGTAGTAAAAAACAACAATGTATGTAGTTACTACATACTTGCATATATATATATATTTTTTCTTTTTCTTTCTTATATCACATCTTTTGTCACTTTAAAAAGCATTTAAAAACTTAATCTGATGTAAAATTCAGTCAATGAACAAATTCGTGAGCAAAATCAAAACTTGATCACAATATCAAACTCAAATACTAGCAAACTTCTATGGAAGGTTTGTGAATAAAGTGCATTTCCCCCATTCCCAATCCTTACAGTGATTCTAAAGATGAATAGTTTATAATACAGCTGTGAAGGGAAAGAAAAATGGAAAAAAGGGGAAAAAAGCAGGCAGAGAGTAGGCCGACTATAGATTTAAGATAAGTTGGCTGACTGACAAATATTTGTGAAATGTGCAGACAGAATGAAACAGAGTTGAGAAAGAAAGAAAAAAAAGGAAGAAAGAAAGATACAGATTTATAGAATCTGATACTTTTGAGAAACATAATCACGCATAAGCTAAATCACGCACTTTTTGGACTAGACAAAGCCGGCTCTTTTAGTGAGTTGCTATTGTGTTTTTATTGTTGTGATTGAAAAAGCCCAGAGGCCTATGGGTAAAATAGGACTCACATTGCTACAGTAACCCGAGAGATGTATTGAGTGACAGCTGGGTCATTAGAACATCAACTGTAATTAGTAAACATATTGAAACCCACACTATACAAGCTAACACTATATACACAAGCTAGTATATATTTGTTTACCATACAAAAAAAACAAACAAAAAAACACTGTGTATGTGCAGATCCAGACGTCACATGTGTGCCACAATAATATATGGATTTTGATTTAGGTATTTAGAGTCCACTAAATATATAAAATATGTACGGTGAAACAGGGTGGCGAAAAGGTTTGAATGGGGAGGTTGATGGTTATTCTGCTGAGTTAGGGCTGCACAATTAATCGAATTTCTGATCGTGATCACAATTACGGATGCCACAATTACATAATCGTTCAAAGGCGCAATTACAAAACAAAAGTGTCCGCTTACATTATTCTGCATGCTTAAGATGTGTGTATTTTATTTCATTCTATAAGTTATCTTAAGGGTTTAATCCATTGTTTTAATATAACATTATAATACCACACATAATTTTTCCTTTTTTTTATAAACCAATGTATGACATTTGATGCTTAATATAGAAAAGCAATAAAAGTTCAGGAAGAGTGTTTTCAGCTTATTTTCATATAAAATATGGCATGCAGTTGCTTCAAACTATGGTATAAAGCTATTCAAAACATGTCAATTGCGATCATCGTAAGTAATAATCACGATTACAATTTCAAGGGAATAACGAATTGTGATTTTTCTCATAATCGTGCTGCCCTATGCTGCATTATTGTAATGTTATCCTAATCATAACTAATTCAAGCGATTAAACACAACACATTTTTTCAGACACCTAAATGGAACCATCAGACTCCAACTCTGTCCACACACACTAGTTACCTCCTCCTTTTACTCATCCCACACTTGCATTCAAGTAATTGTTTGTTTAGAGTCTATATCTAATTTAATCGCTGTAATCTAATAGTTGGCTGTTTATCGTTCAAAGATAAGATGGAGGGCCTGCTAATTTTATTAGTCTCTTCAGTAAAGGGATGTGGGAGGCTTTTACCGCCCTTCTAATTGGTCCAATGAGTCGGACAGTGAATGAGCGTAATCTGAACTGTTCAAAACAGAATGACCCCTGTTACTTCCTTTCTTACTGTCTAGCGATTCATATTGAAGTGTCTGTCACTTGTGTCGACAAATTGATTACAAAACATAAAATGACAGTTTGATGCACTCCTAAACAATTGCACACAAACCTCAAAGGGCAAAGGTCACAATCTTTAGCCTTTAACACTTATTGGCGGCACGCATATATCTAATAACTTTTGCATCTACTCGTATTCTTTTAAAATTCTTTTTAGACTCATATGCATTGAATTGTCTATTTTAGACATGTAAAAACTGCGTAAAACACCTTTGTGACAAAGTTAAATTCTTCAGTAGATAGTGACAATGCTGCTGACCTGGAAGAAAAGTGCAGAACAAAGAAAAAGAAAACAAGAGAAAGGGGGGTGTGGACTAATGGTTGTATGGACATAAAGGCCTAAACAGAATAGGTACGATAGAACAAAGGGGCGTCGAGATAAAGTGCATTAGAAGAAAGGATGGAAAGTGGGATAATGTACTGGAACAAAGCACCTCTTGAATGAATGTGTTACATGACTGTTTTTTGTGGACGTGGACCCTTACCTACTATAAGAGTCTGTTACTTTATGACTCTGTGAAGACAACAGACTTCAGCACACAGGGAAACATGATATATGTATGTGTGAGTAAATGAGCGGCTTATGATATCTCAGCTTCAAATCACTTCCATTGCAGTCTTTAATAAGGCCTAAATAAAATATGTTGATGTAACATAATTCCAGGAAAAGTGAACCTCAGATGTCCTGTAACCTGTAAGTAATATTTTAAAAAATGTAATTCCCTATTTACGTGGTATTTTCATGTAGCTCTATGAGTGTGTATGAAATTTTACAGGTCTGTAAAATGCACTAAACTTTCGATTCACACAGAGACTTCAGTAAATCTATAAAACGCAGGGACACTAGTCTAGATCCAGCTAAAAGCCCAGTTAAAGGAAATGATGTGATTAGTACAGAGGTCTCTAGCAGTAGTCCATTGATTTATAGATGGATTGATTTTTTTCCCCCTCTCAATTGTGCAACTGATTGATTCATTGAGAAACCTCTTGTAGAAAACAACTGATGCATTTTGACAACTGTGTGCCTAAACAGATTAATTTCATGGCTTGTAAGATTAGTCGCCATAATTTAACCAACCAAAAAAGAAATGTTTATATGAATTACTAAAGTATATATGTATATATATATTGCATAGACATCTGTTGATTTTATATACAGCTAGTTAAAAATACTATAACCTAACCTCCACCCTACCATAAAAGAAAACTTTTTTACATTATTTATTTTATTTCTATACTGTTTTTACAAAAGAGAATGTCCTAAAGAGGAGGTTTGGGGGGATTTTGTCAGGGTTAGCTGACAAATTTGTCCCCAAAATAGTAATTAAACATACACACACACAGGTTTGTTTTGCTATCAAAGTGAGGACATTCAATAGGCGTAATGATTTTCATACTGTCCAAACTGTACATTCTGTCCTCCTACACTAACCCCACCTCTAAACCTACCCATCACAGAAAACATTCTGCATTTTTACATGCTTAATAAAACATTGTTTAGTATGTTTTTAAAGCTATTTGAAATATGAGGACGCGTGAAATGTCCTCATATTTCACCTTTAAGTTGTAATACCAGTGTCATACCCTTGTCATACAAATTTGTGTCCTCATAAATCACAAATACGCGCGCGCTCGTCCACACACGCGCGTTGGGTTTGTATGTTATATGGGGATATCCCATAGAAATAATGACTTTTATACTGTCCAAAGTATATTCTATCCCCTAACTCTAACCCTACCCAACACAGAAAAGTTTCTGAATTTTTACACTTTCATGAAACATCACTTATTTATAAGCTGTTTTTCTCACGGGGACCAAAAATATCCCCACAAGACAAGGATTGGATATTGCCATCTTTGTGGTGATTTTGTCCTCATAACGTAGTAATGGGGAAAACCTCAATCCCACACACACTATTACAATATAATTTAAATAAACTAAATATATCAAGTAATGTAATGATCGGTCAGTTAACAGCTGGGCAATATGAAGACCTCAATAAGTTTGTACACATTTTTAACCATGTGTTTATAATTTCGAAACAAAACTTACCAGTCAGCACAAAACACGTGGTAGCTATGCTGTTGCTAGGGCGTTAATAGGAGGTAACGTTGGCTAGTTGGTTCCGTTACTGGGCTAAGTCAGAAGAGTTCTTCCCAAAGAATAACTATTCTGGTCACATAGAAAAGTAATAGCTCACCTCTGTTCAACATTTAGGATTCATGTCCGTGGAACGGGTTAGATGCCGGAGTTTTGTTTGCTTTTATTTTAAAAAAAAAAAATGTATGTGAAACCGTGATTAAATGAATAATGACTACGTCTGACTCTGGGCATAGTACTGCCCTCTAAGTGTGAACAAGGGGTATTGCAGTGTCCACACACAGCTATAGGAGGTAGAGAAAATACTCTGTAAGGAAACAATTCACGAGATCAAAGAATATAATTAAAAAAGTACAAACACAAATGCCAACTGCCCGTGCTGATGTAGCCGATAATGTTAATAGTAGTGGTAACTCAAACACCGAGCGTGACTTTACCCCTCTTTGGGCTCATCTCAAGATCAGCGCAGGTCCAGGGGTCAGGAAGGAGACAATCTGCAGCTTCTACCTCATGGGAAATCTTGTGTTTTTATTTCCTTTTTTTTCTATTCCCTTTTTTCAGTCCCTCTTCTCCCTTCTCTTTCAATTTATGAATTTTAAGCAGGCACTCTGAAAGACCTTTCTGATGAAGGACCCTGATTAGAGAGGTTAACAGACTCAAGCTGTCATATCAAAGGCCTGTACATGCATGCACTCGCACACAAAAATAAAAGACTGAGATTCCTATCTGAGTCACTGCAGGGAAAAAGACAGCAAAAGACGGCATGTGTGTGTGTGTTTAAAGATATCGTGAGTCAATGTCACAAACACTGAGCAGGCTGAACATGGCATGAAAGCCATGTTGTGTCAGACTCACAGAGAGTTCTAATGCCTGCAGCGTTTAAATGAGTGTTCTCTCTTTCCTGCTGTAATTAATCAGAGAAATTGAACTTTGCTTCATTAATATTAATGCAAAGTAAACCACACACACACACAATGAACTTCTGATCCTTACAAACGAAAAATGAGCGGTCAATCAGTCAGCAGACTGCATTGCGCAGTTGTTCTGGCATACCATTAGTTCGTACTAAAAGTTTCAGATTGGTGAGAATGTTTTTAAAAAGAATTCTCTTATGCTCACCAAGGCTATTTATTTGATAAAAAATACAGTAAAAACAGTAATATTCTTAAGATAAATATATGATAAATTTAATCCATCCCATGGCTGAATAAAAGAATACATGTCTTTTAAAAAAATTCTTACTGACCTCAAACGTTTGAATGGTAGAATAGTTTATAACCACAAAATACTTCCAAGAATATTATAAAGTGACATAACAATTGCTGAAACTGCCAATTTTCTCAGAGCTGAAAGACAAATAAAAGAGAGGGAGATATGACACATTTGCCACTTTCATCATAAGGAATGAAACAAATGAAAATTAAAAATCATTAATCTGTCATGTTCTTTACAACATGTATAATTTTCTTTCTTCTGTGCAACACAGAGGATAAATGTTTTGCAGAGTGACTGGCAGGTTTAAATATGAATGTGATTTGAAAAGCAAGATGAAGGGGAACATTTTCAGGGAATAAGAACTTAAAATTCAGTCAAAGCTATGGTAAATTCCATGGACTGTTTTTTATGAACTCTAATGTCAGTTAGATCAACGCATCTTCCTACTGGAATAAATGTGATTATTGTAAATCAGTCCATGACAGCACATTTGCTAGTCAAAGAATGTGTGCGTAAGAGAATGAGAGTGATAGACAGTCACCAGAAAAGTCCAGTTATTGGCAATTATAATGAATAACAAATAAAGGCTCTGTGCTGCAGTGTCAGGTACAAACAGGGAAGTATATCAACACAGATGGCATTTAAAATTTTAGCACAACTGCTTTTTGTATACTCGCAAATTAAGAATGAATTTGACTACAGATTCCCCCAAGTTGCCACAACGTAACTGGAATATATGCAAATCTGTGAAGCAAATCGGTAAACAACAAAAAGACTTATTGTGGTCTATAAAAGTTAATAATAGTTGTATGCGTTTCTTTTTTACTCAAGGAAACATATGCATAAACAAACATAAACAGTGGAAATGAAAAGTGTATATTTATAAATTTAGACTAACTGAAAATGGAGTGTGTGGAAACATTTTGCCCATTTGCTGACAGAAATATTTGCCTATATTCACAATGCTTAATGCCCTAAAGCAATGTCCCAACCACTCTCACTACACCAAACACAAAGATGCACAAACACTTTCCACACACACTTGGCAACAAAATGTAAATCACAAAAAACAGTACACTGCAACTAGAGCAGTTTAGCAAATAGTTGTTTTATTAGCAGTCATATACCAACACTTAGTAAGTGAATGATGTGTCTTGAAGGAATATTTAATGTTTTCATTTTATTCATATTCCATATTTAAAGGAATAATAAAAATGAGAAGAAACATAATAGAAACTCTGCACGCAATAAACATGTACAAGACGTTTCCCACTCCATATCCCAGACTTTAGTAGTGTCTGTTATTCCAGTCTGCTTTTCAGCTCTTATCGGGAATGATCGGACTGAGGGTCAGGACTGCACCATCTTTTTGTGGGGATCATATATATAGCGTTTGAAGTTCAAGTGTATGGTAACTGGTTGAGCGTCGGGCTTGGTTTCCTCAGATTTGGAGGATTCGTTTTTGGCCCCACCTTTCCCCTTCTTCTTAGAGGAAGAGGATAGAAGCTGTTTGGTTTCTTCTTTCAGCCCCTCTAACAGAAGAAAAAGAAAGAACGTGCATTCATGGACAAGGGGCATACAAAGATACTAGACAGAATATATCCCTCATGTTTTTGTTAGATACATTGATCATATGACAATTAATGTTTTAAACAGGAATTAACTGCAGCATTAATCAAAGTTCCATGGAAAATATATTTCTAGACTGTATCAGTGTTATTTTAGTTTTTATTTTAGTTTTATTAACGGGGACCTATAATGCCCCTTTTACAAGATGTAATAATAATAATAATAATTAATAATCATCTATTATAGCTTGCAAAATTTGCCCCTTTTTTGGTGTGAGCAAAAACATGCAGTTTTTGTGTGTGTCCCTTTAAATGCAAATGAGCTCTGTTTTTTTGGGGGGGGGGGTTGGTGATGCATTGAACTTTGAGCGTTGTAACTTTGCAAATGTTGTTTATGCTCAAATAGCAACATTACACACTAACTACAGTGAAAAAAGTGAACATACATTGTGTGCTGTAATGTGTGTGTGTGCGTATTTGTGTGGCTGAGGTCTACCTACACAAGAGGGCCTTGAGGGTCAGGAAAAGGATGTGAGTCTTTTTTTTTTTGCATGTATATTTAACATACAGCGTGCATTTTTGCTGTGTGTAACTTTATATGAGAGTAGCTTCTGTGTATATGCTGTACTTGAACTTGAAAAAAGTAAAAAAAAAAAAAAAGAGGTCAAGAAAAAGTAAGGGAGAGTAAATGAGAGAGTATTTGTCTTTGCTTACCTGGTATTCTGATTTTGATCTTGCCGCTCTGGCCGAAGCCACCTTCAATAGACCCCGTTTCTCCCGTCGACAGTGTAACTTTTAAACCCACAAACAGCTGAAGGTTTGTCTCCTTCTTAAACAGGTTTCGACCAATCACAGTGTAGTCATCTGTCACCTGACCAAACATAAAAAACAAATTGGACAAAACTGATGAGCCACAGACAGAGTACATGAGGTGTTCAAAAGACAGTAAAAGCATCAAATAAATAAAATCAAAAGAAGAAGAATTGAAGAATTAAAATTAAAAGAATTATGTAGGAAAAATGAAAACAAAATATGACACCGGATATAGTGAAATAATTTATTCGCTTAAATCATGTAAGTAGTCTGTGTATGTGTGTGTTTTTTTTTAATTTATTCATTATCAAGATATAAATATTTATAGTTACCCGTTCCACTGCTCCTTCTTTCTGCTTGTCCTTGCTGATTTTGAGTCGAGGCAGTGTTGTCTCTGTGTAGTTTTTGTCTTCAAACCCTTCCAGAAGCTTTCCGTGAAAGGCAAGCCTGCATGTGTTACCATGGATATCTGAGTCCAGTCGTGACCCAATCACTAAGCAAAGTGGTGGACATGTGACCGGTCGTTCAAACTCAAGTAAAGCCCATTGCTGTGGTTCCCCTTTCCCACCTTCTGCCTGAAGAGTCAAATATTCATCCAGGTGGTGAAACTCCCAATCAAATGAGAAAGAGCTTGCACTTTGCTCTTGAGAGATGGGGCAACAGTCTCCATTTTCTTTGCCAGGAAGCACTTGACTGAAGAATGAGATACGGGCCATAACGGTTTCATGTCCAACAGTGATGTGAAACTTTGCACGGCTGCTTAGTGCTCCGCGATAGTATTCAATCTTTTGGACAGATATAATAGCAGCATAAAGAGTCTGCAATGAACCTGGTGTGCAAACTACACCCCGTTCTAACAGTTTTGGGTCAAATTGTGTCACACACACGCCAACCCGATCCCCTTGCATTGCACTAGGAACTGGCTTACGAAACATCTGCACAGATTTGACCTTGCGAGTTACCTAAAGAATAAAAAATAAATAAATAAGTAAGTAAGGAGCTGATCATGTCAATAGACAATGTTGCAAAACATGTGTTCACCTATGATGGTTAAATTGATATTTTTTAAAAAAAAGACAAGAATCCTTTTGAATGCAATTTGTGCAGTTTGCTAGTGTTTTTTTTTTTAAAGACATCTCTTATGCTTACAAAGCCTGACTGACAATCAAAAATACAGTAAAACAGTAATATTGTGCAATATTTTTTCTTAATATATTTTATTCCTGTGATGGCAAAGCTGATTTTTCAGCATCATTACTCCAATCTTTAGTGTCACATAATCCTTCAAAAATCATTCTAATATGTTGATTTGGTGCTCAAGAAACATTTCTTCTAATCAATGCTGAAAATGAATGTGCTTGTAAAAACTGTAATACTTTGATGAATAGTAAGTTCAGAACCTACTATTTAGAACTTACAAAAGAATAGCAATTATTTGAAAGAGGATACAAAAAAAAAATCTCATCCCAAAACTTTTGAACTGTAGTGTATTTATTGTAGTGTGTAGATCCGTACCTTTAACGCCGGTATCTCCACAGTATCATTGACACTGAGTGACCCTTGTAGGACGGTGCCAGTAATGACTGTTCCCTGGCCACGGATGGAGAAGCAGTGATCTACAGCCATGAGAAGAGAACCTGATGGATCTCTACGAGGAAGGAAGGCCTGGGCCTTCAATAACTAAACACATAGAGACAACCTCAAAATATGAAAATATGGTCCATACCTTTCTAAATATAGTAAAAACAAAAAGTCTGAGACCTAAAATCCCCCTTTAGCTATAATGACAACATTCACTCAAGTTAGTATAAACTAGTTTGTGCTAAACCTGATCTCTGTTATCCAGCATGATTTTACAATGTTATAAAAAAAAATATATAGCATGCATCATCTGTTCTTTTTTAGGGAGTTAATATGGTCAGTGTCACAAATTTGCATACATTTGATTTAGTGTCCTATATATATCATAAAGGTTTTTTAATTTCTTTTACATCATAACTATTCTTTATTTAGGTATTTTAATTTATATAACAAATGAGGGCTGTCAGAATCAACGCATTAATGCATGCGAATAATTTTTTTCCAATTTTAAGCGTTCAATTTTTTTAACGCAGCATCAGGTTTTTCCTTGATCCTTTAGTTAGCTTTCCTTAATATGATCACACTCTTATTCATGCAAATACTTTTAAGCCATTCATGCGCAAGAAGACAAAAGAGAAAGCGCTGTCTGTGAATGACGACACACACGAGGCATGTGCACAGAAAGTATCAAGTTCTCTTTCGTGCTTGAACAAACAATAACACAGAATTATGCCAAAATGCCCGTTTTGTCGAGTGTTCTCATAATAGCAGTCTGTAATTTTAGTTAAATAAAGTCTTAAATGAACATAAAACGTTGCGAGAAAATGGAATCCATGTCAGATCCGCGTTTTGTGCAGCAGCGGCAGGTCTTCAAGTCACAGCAGCCTAATAAACCTGATGCTGTGATATCTATCATTAATGTTCAAAGAACAAAGGTTATATAGAAAATCACTCACTGCTCTTGACTAAAGAACTTTGCAGCTTTAATAAGGATTAATTTCTATTTAATTTAGAATTTATGCAGAGCAGACTGTTGAACTTTATTCAGTTTCTGTACAGGTTAATATGACATTTACTATAATGGATTTATGTGAAGATTGTGTTAAGTTCACTTAAATTAAAAGTTGTTATATTTTTAAAAGCCTAATGAATGTTAAAATTGATGGCTTTTATTTATACCGTAAATCTGAATGGTTATAATTTAATTGGGGAAAAAAAAATTCAATTTAATTGCAATATCATTAGCAGTATTAGTATCAGTGATCCTGGCCTTCATTGATAAAAACATGCCATTAAACAAACATTTAAAATATACTGTCTTTATGTTGTTTCTACATTCATTTGGAGATTAACTGTGAAATTATTATATACAAATATATTAAAACCTTTCACGGTTTTTAATAACAATCACATTAATCACTTAAAAATATATATATATATTAGTCTTTTTTTTTTAAATCGATTGACAGCACTAAAAAAATTCAAAATTTAAAAGTAGTTTCTGACGTTTATATTTTGAATCAGCACACCCACTAACTCACGTCTATGAGTTCAGTTATTCCTTGCGGCTCGTCTGTATCCGGGGCTTCGGGACCACCTGGCTTTGCTGCCACAGCAATAACAGGGCACCCTTTAAATCTGACAGGAAAAAAATAAGTCAAGTCGATTTTAATTGTATAGCACTTTTCACAAAACACATCAAAATCATAATGCTAATGTTTATAATGTATTAATATCTCCATGCCTATATAGTTGCATTTAGTAGAATAGAGCTGTCAAAATGTATAATAGTTATATGTAATATTATATAGTATATGGTATATTATATAGTAATAGGTATAATATTTAGAACATGTGCTTGACAATGTCTACCTTGTGTTCTCAAGAGTTTTGTGCATCCTCTTGGTCATTTTGTCAATAGCTGCCTGTCTCTTATCACTAGGCAACAGGTCTGTTTTGTTGAGTATGACGATCATGCGGGAGCAGGTGAGCTGACCAATCAAAAGGCACTCTGCTGTTTGTGTCTGCATACCTTTCACAACGTCAACCACCAATATCATCAGATCAATGATCTGAGCACCTGAATGCAAGCACACAGATGACAGACATAGAGTAAATTCATCACTGCAAGACAGAAAAAGAGACCCAAAATAGGAGAAGTAGGAGACCAGGCTATTGCCTTTCCTTTCCTTCTTTTTCTCTCCGTCTCTCTGGCACTCATTCTTTCCTGAGAGATCCCCTCTGGGGAAGAGAGGAAGTCAAGCTGGAGCTCTGAACAGCCCCCTTCCGCCTTAATCAACCACATGTGCCATAAATGCACACAGACACACACGCGCACACACACACACACACACACACACCAATGCCATCAATGGAGTTACGCTACACATTCCCACTACACTTGAGTTCTCTGAGTTTGTTTGGGCCCGCAGGTTAACAAAAACCCTTTAGACATTATTTCTCCACATTATATATTTCTTCATAAATCCCTCTTTTATAATACTTATAAAATTGTGTATGCAAGTCATGTGAGCTACTTTTTTTCAGTATAGAGGAATATCAAAAAGCATGTATTGTTCCCATAACGACCTAGGTTAGCAAATAGATGTGATTGTGTTAAAGGCACTTAATTCTGTTGTATAATTTGGAAATGCATTAAATAACAGAATCTGATCATGATCACAAATATTGTGTTGTTCTTTGTTGTAATTGTATATGCAGAAATCTCTTGATGTCTTGTAACATTACAAGTCTGTCATTAAAAACAGATTTGCCTTTTAATTCAAGACCTTGTTTAAATCATATTTGACATGAATTTCTAAGGCCACTAAATTATCAGCATTATCAAAACTTTGTTGAAAAACCTGTTGTACACAATCTACTACATGCTTTCTGCACTGTGATTGATGGTTCATAATTTTTATCAAGAAAAAAGCCTTTTAGTATAAGTCTAAAAATGTCAACCTTCAGGTAATTGGCTTTAACGGTTTTTACCATTTTTTTTTTTTACAAAGTAAATGTAAGAACAACTTTTAGATTGTTATTAATATTTTAAGATGACATTTACTGGACTAAAGAAACTTGGTTTTACTTGATTATTCAAACATAACTTTTTAGAAAACTCATGTTAAAATGTAAGTATCAAATATGATACAACAGATTTTTGATGAACATGTATTTATCTCTCAATACAAGCTACCAGAAATTCCTCTTAATTTACATGTAAACATTAAAATATGCACCAGTTTACATATTTTTGCTCAGTTTGGGCCTCGTCCTCCTCAAGTATGATCTCCAGATTTTCAATAACTATATGAGCCATAGAGCCTGATGTATCAAATATGATACACAACATATTTGGCTTTCTTTTATTATTTTTTTCTAAAGGTTAAATAAACTGTTCTATTTAAAATATAGGTTACTGACTATTTCAGGGTCTACAGGGTTAATGTGATCTCTTCAAATACACACACACCACCTACTGATCAAAAGTGGTAGTGCTGGACCTAGTTTAAAATGCTCTGACAGGCTGCTTTTATAGTCATACTAGAAATTAAAAGAAGTGTGGTGTGTTGCTTTGTTTTGCATAATACATGCACATTGCATATTGATCCACGCATATTTGTAAAATATGCAGTTTGGTAATATGGATTTAATTAGCGTAACCCTTGCCCAACTAATATAAACCATGTATTTTTTACCCACTTACCCCCGATGATAGTGCGTATGAGGGAGGCATGTCCCGGGCAGTCCACCAGTGTGAACTGCAGACTGTCGTATTGTCTGTCCGCACAGGACTCTTTTAGGTGCTCCGGTAAGGGCACCGTAAACGCACTAAAGCCGAGATCCAGCGTGATGCCCCGCTCTTTGGACTGGGGGTTCTTGTCAAAGGCTGCGGTGGACGCGGTGCTACTCAGCGCCCGGGCGAGAGACGTTTTTCCGCTGTCCACATGGCCGAGGACACCGACGTTAAAGTTCAACGTTTTAGGAAGACTGGAATCTGCCATTACTGGAATGGTTGGGTAACAGACTGAACTGAATGCGCAGACTTTGAACTGCTGACAGCAGCGCTGTTGGTTCAACCTAACCTATTAAACTGTCAGTTAACAAAACGTACCTAATTTGGTGGAATTTAATAATATTCACTTAATATTTCTGATATGAGAGATTAAATTACATGCTAAACATCTCTGCTCTTACTGCATTCAGCAAACTTTTCTGAATTTGACAGTTCCTGTGCCACCAAAAAAACAACCCCTGACAAAACAGCTCAACTCATACGTTCCACTTCACAGCATTAGCATTTAGAAAAGAAACCTCATGGATCAAATCATTTATAAACAAATGAAACGGTTTAAATTATTTACAATTTAGGAGTTTATTTACACTTCATACAGAAAAAGAGATTTGTGGAACCTACAGTGGTTATCTTCGTTCCAGTACAACATTTCAAATGGAGCACAAAGGGGAAATAGGGGCGTGTTCGCAGTGATCATACTGACAATAGCGGTAACCAATGATCAAACAGAGATTCCACGAAATGACCAATCGATACAAAGAACGACTAAAACCGTCTCGGGGGCGGTACTTCCTCAAATTCCCTTGGTTACCCACATGGAAACGCGGGTCTCTTGTGTTTGATTTCAACTGCCTTTCATAAGATAGGCTCGAGGCTGACTTACTCAAGTTATAGTGCTTTTAATTAATTGATAAGAAACATGAAGATCGAAGAGGTGAAAAGCACAACAAAGACGCAGCGCATCGCGTCTCACAGCCATGTGAAGGGTCTCGGGCTGGATGAGGCCGGTAATGCTAAACAGTCCGCCTCCGGACTAGTGGGGCAGGAGACGGCTAGAGAGGTAGAGCTCAATGCTCAGATTCATATTTTGCCAGTTTGTGTATGAGGGATCAGTAAATTTGTAATAACGCTGAATAATGAATTTAATAATTTGTATTTAACAGATTATTTGTAAAGAATGAATACATAATATCTAATTAATGGTATGTGTCAATATAAAAATGCATATTTCACATTCTACTGTTGTGATCATAACAGATCCTGGATATTATTTAATAATTTCTGTCCAATTTCCTACCACTTGACATTAATCATTTATAAAGGACAACTTGTGTAGTTGTAAAGTGTGTCTTATTTTAAATAATGGTAATTCTTACCTTTTCAATAGGCTTGTGGCATCATCGTAGAGCTCATTCGTTCCAAAAAGATGGCTGGCAGAGCTATTTTACTGGCCGGACCACCAGGAACAGGCAAAGTAAGGACTGAGAGCTTTTGTTGCATCAGTCATTGTAAATAGATTCACAGCTGATGAATGTGAAAGGGTTATGTTTTGTTAATTAACTTTCTGTACCCTGCAGACTGCTCTAGCATTGGCCATGGCACAGGAACTGGGAAATAAAGTGCCTTTCTGTCCTATGGTGGGCAGTGAAGTGTATTCATCAGAAATCAAGAAGACTGAAGTGCTGATGGAGAACTTCAGAAGAGCCATAGGTGAGCAAGGAACCCTCATTCGTCTACTTCAAGAGCAGACAGTATATCAGTGTACCATAACCTGTAAAAATCTTATACAATGCATTTATTCATTTCTTTTAAGAGGCACTTTTAGTAATAACGTTAAAATGTGATTTTTTTTTAAAGTGAAAAAGCATTTAAATACATTTTAACTTGTCCTTGTACTAGTTAGTAACTCCTCACACACACACTAGCTGTTTCCATAGAAAGTTACAAATTTAACTTGTGCACAAAATTGGAATATTGCATAAAGCATTGATTCCATCCCATGTGTTTGAGAACAAAATCCTCACTTCCTTGGAAATTGATGCAAAATATCTAATAAAAATGGAAATCACTGTGGCTCTTTTAACCTGCATCATAGATGACTTGCGTTTCAGACTGATCCGTAGGTTAGTCCAGTTATCCAATCACATCCTATGCTGAGCAAAGTCACATGATTGATTTTTTTTGGGGGGGGGGGCTGCTGCTCTTTGACGGATTTATTCAGTAAATGTGTTTCTTTTGTAGTTTATGTGCATGTCTACTTATCATTTCAAAAAATTATCCAACTCAAATGAGAGCAAAAATTTTTATGCACATTCTTAGAACGTATAATGTGCATCTTGGCATTTCCATCCAGCGTTTTTTTTTTTTTTTTCTTTCAATGCGATATCCTTAAATGACCATAAAATAGGCGGATGGCTATGACTACGGTAGTCTGATATTAGACCGCTAGTATGCATCTGGGACAATGTGGTCTGTGTAGTCAAGTGATATGCATGCGCATTATTACAACGTTGACAGAAATATACTGGCATGGGCAGTTGAATACACACAGGTGAATAGACTTACAGGTATTTTTAATATATATATATATATATATAACAAATTCTGTAGTTTTATATCTAAAATTCTTGTTTTGTTTGTGCATGCAGGTCTGCGTATCAAGGAGACTAAAGAGGTGTATGAAGGAGAAGTCACTGAACTGACTCCCTGTGAGACGGAGAACCCAATGGGGGGCTACGGAAAAACGATCAGTCATGTCATTATTGGTTTGAAGACAGCAAAGGGCACCAAACAGTTGAAGGTAAAGAAGTGAATGCTTTTTTGCATATTTAGAAACTGATTATACATCAGTTTAAAGTTATAAGTCATATCTCATAGTGTTTGATATGCTCATGCAGCTGGATCCCAGTATCTATGAAAGTCTGCAGAAGGAGAGAGTGGAGGTCGGTGATGTTATCTACATCGAGGCTAACAGTGGGGCAGTCAAGGTACGGACGGATTTGCTTAACCATTCTCTCTCCTGCCTATATGTGTGGTTGGCATGTTGAAGTAATCTTTTGTCAGTGCAGGTGGACAGGTAGTCTGGCAGTGGTATAAAGGACAAGATTGTCTTTCATATTTTTGAAAGAAAATAATACCTTTATTCAGCAAGGAAGGATGGATTAAATTGATCAAAAGTGACAGTAGGATATATATAATGTCACAAAAATCCTTTTCAAATAAATGCTGTTCTTTTAAACTTTCTATCCACCAAAGATTCCTGGAAAAATGTAGCGCAGTTTCCACAAAAATATTAAGCTGCACAACCATTTGCAAATAATAATAATAAATCTCTCTTGAGCTCAAAATCTGCATATTAGAATGATTTCTGAAGGATCATGTGACACTAAAGACTGGAGCAATGGCTGCTGAAAATTCAGCTTTGCCATCACAGCAATAAAATACATTTTAAAATATAATAAAATAGAAAAGCTATTTTATTTTATACTGATATTTCACAAATTTTCAGTATTTTGATAAAAAAAATTGCAGCATAATTGAGCTATAACACTTAAGTTTTGGCTCCAATTCTCACTATTAACTAGATGCTTATTTGCATATGCGTATTACTAGGATATTGGCTGTTTATTTGTACATATAAAGCACATATTAATGCCTTATTCTACATGACCATAGTCTGCATCTCTTAATCCTACCCAATACCTAAACTACCTTACTAACTATAAGTAATCAGGAGTTTGAGGCAAAAGTTGTAGTTAGTAGTGAGAATTGGACTCTGAACTAAAGTGTGACCTGGTGAGCATAAGAGATTTCTTTCAAAAACATAAAAAAACCATCATACTACATAAACTGCAATACACTTCCCTTATAAATAAATTGATAATCAGTCTGTCCGTTTTTGGTTTGCAGAGGCAGGGACGATGTGACACATTTGCAACAGAGTTCGATTTGGAGGCGGAGGAGTATGTACCGCTACCGAAAGGCGACGTACACAAGAAGAAAGAGATTATTCAGGATGTTACACTTCACGACCTGGATGTTGCTAATGCAAGACCTCAGGTATGTGCACACAAATATCATGTTAGCTTGCTTTTCAAGTGGATCTCCATGACTCTAAAACTACGAGTGTACTGTGTTTTCTAGGGAGGCCAGGACATACTTTCTATGATGGGTCAACTGATGAAACCCAAAAAGACAGAAATCACAGGTAATATTTACATATACTAATAGTCCTAACAGGATTTTTAATGATGCCTTGTTTAACAGTTTCTTTGTGTTTGTGTGTTCTGTATGCAGATAAACTGCGAGCGGAGATCAATAAGGTTGTGAATAAATACATTGAACAGGGTGTGGCAGAGCTGGTTCCTGGTGTTCTGTTCATTGACGAAGTTCACATGCTGGACATTGAGTGTTTTACCTACCTGCATCGAGCACTGGAGAGCTCCATCGCTCCCATCGTAGTGTTTGCATCCAATCGAGGAAACTGCCTTATCAGGTGTGTTTTTAGTGGGAAACATTGGTTATATTTAAAGTAAATTAGCTTTTTCACAATTTTTTACAATTGTAGGATTTTTATTTAGGGTAACACTTTTACAATAAAGTTCAGTTAGTTAAAGTACCCCATTATGCTTTTTCGAATACAAAAATGATGGTACTGTTTGTATAAAGTGCGGAGGAAGAGCTAAAATTCAAATATGGTAATAGGCGCTTCATTTCTGACACATGCTGTAATGGTAGACCAATCACAAAAGACTGAGCCGTCTGACCAATCAGAGCAGAGTAGGCTTACAGGAGGGGTTTAGAGAGACCGAACCTCCGAACTAACTTTTTTCAGACTCTTTGAGAAATGAGGGGATGTACAATATAAAATAGCATAAAAGGGGTATTTTAAAATTTAATTAATGCTTTAGGTATCATGACCTAACAATGAACAGCATTTATGAATGATTTATTTTAGGTTAATGTTTATTTAATAACACTTTAACATTCGTTTACTAATACTATCTATTAATAAATTATACATTTGTTACAGTATGTATTCACCTTTTTATAAATGCTAGTTAATATTAAAATACAGTTCATGTTAGCTCCTGTCTGATAAATACAGATTCGAAAATATTAGTCAGTGAGGAAATGAACAAACTAAAATGCTTTAGAAGTATGTCATTATTACTTCATGTTAACTAATGTCAACAAATGGAAACTTATTGTAAGTTATTATTGTTCATTTCATAATATATTATTGTTCACTGTTAATTCTTTTTTATTCATAATGCATTATTGTTAACTTATACAACTTATACAAAGATATTAATAGAGATTAATAAATGTTGTTAAAAAAAAGTTTGTTGTTAGTTCATCATATTCATATTGAATGAATTAACTAATGTTAACAAACCTGAGCATATCTGATTATATTTGAATAAACTTAACAATATTGGAATGAATTTGATTTGCAATTTGCTGTGACAAAACTGTTAGAATGATCAATTTGATTGGTTATGGAGCTGATTTACAAATATGCATAATTATGTTTTTAGGGGGACAGAGGACATCAGCTCTCCTCACGGAATTCCACTGGATCTGCTGGATCGTGTCATGATTATCAGAACTATGCTGTACACTCCTCAAGAGATGAAACAGGTGTGCATATTCTTTTTTTTTTTCAAAACAACCTCCTTAAAAATTCACTTTTACTAAACTTAAACTTGCATATAGATCATAAAGATCCGAGCTCAGACTGAGGGCCTCAACATCAGCGAGGAGGCTTTAACTCACCTTGGAGAGATCGGTACCAAGACTACACTCAGGTAATACTTATTACTACGTGAACATATGCTTCTGATTTATATTAGATTGATCTGTCATATTTATTTCTGTCTTGCTACCTGCATTCTCACTTATTCATTATTATAAATTTATAATTAATGCAATTTGGTTATGTAATGTTGGTTTACATGTGTGTCTTTGTGTATATGCAGATATGCAGTGCAGCTGCTGACACCTGCCAATCTTTTGGCTCGAGTTCAGGGAAGGGAAGGAGTCGATAAAGAACATGTGGAAGAAATTAATGAACTCTTCTATGATGCTAAGTCCTCTGCAAAGATCCTACAAGATCAGCACACCAAGTTTATGAAATAACTCATTTTCTCTGTATGCCCTGCTTTAGTTTGGTTTACTGGTTGATTAGTTCACTTTTGTCATGACATTTATAACAGTATGTCCGCAGTACCAAGACAACCCTAACCCAAGCAATTCATGGCTACTGCATTGTTCTCTAATCTAATTGTGTCAGCTGCTGTTAGTCGCAAATGTTAAATAAGAACAGGAAATAACAGTCTGTTCGTTAATAACATGCTTTCAATCTCATTTCTTTGGTTTTGTCCCCCACTTTTGTTACTCTCCTGTACGATAAGTTCTGCATTGTCTGCTGTCCTTTTGTTTTTTGTTTTGAAAATAAATCTTTTTTTGATAGTAATGTGAAGTGGCATTGAATTAACTTTGCTTTATTATGACATTTCATTTCCACACAAAATTAAATATTCAACTTCTTTTCAATATACAACTAAAACAAATTTTTTTAACCAAAAAAGAAAAAAAAAATTCAAAAAGGTAGCATTGAAAAAGAACTATTCAGTTTTATTTATTTAAAGTCTTTCTTTAAATGGGGGGGGGGTTGATTAGAAAAAAACATTAATACATTTTATGGTGTTTTTAAGCTTTGCATTCAGTCACAAACACTATTAATATTGTTTAGCTGTTGTGATGCAACTAACCACGTGTTACTCAGTGATTCTTGTACTGTGTTAAAATAAAAACTACTGCGTTATTTACAATGTTAATGCTTTAGTTACATTTAGAAATGCACCTTACATGTTTTTAGTGGTAGGATTAAGTGAAACAAAATTGAGTGTATGGTTCCTTAGCATTACTTTCCCCTGCTGGGTTTGTTAAAGGCAGTCTCGGATCCAGAGCGAACTTTGCTGAAGACGGATGGCGCGATCTTCCCAGCTCGTTCTAACAGCAGAGACAAAGATATTCAGAATAAACTAGGACACAAACTACAACATCCTACACATTTGAAATTCAGTTACCTCAATACAAAATGCTCCGATACACATGTTTGAACTGACAAAACGCAAACTGAATTTGAACTAATAACTAAATGAGATAGTGAATATTATACAAATTTCACATTTATTAAAAATATACTGTACAGTGTACACAATCTTTGGTAACACTTTAAAATAATGTTCATTTGTTAGCATTAGTTAATATGAACTAACAAACAATACTTTTAAAGGATTTATTAATTTTAGTTGATTTCAACATTTCAAGTAAAAATAAAAATGTTAATATTTAATGAACCTGAGCTAACATGAACTAACAGTTGTAATGTTATTAACTAATGTTAAGTTAAAAAACTAATAAATGTATTGCTTATTGTTAGTTAATGCATTAACTAATGGGAGTATTGTAAAGTATACCCAATATTTTAGGTCTGTAATAATCTCATAACTTACTGGCAACATTTTCATATTCAAGGGTTTCTACAATAGAGATTAATTGGTACATTGTAAATGATATACAACTGTAATCTTAAAGTTGATAAAAGGCTAATAAAAAACTCTTCAGGAATAAAAGTCAGAAACACAAGTCAATATAAAGACACAATAAACATTGCATAACAAGAGTGACTATTGTAGTGTCCTCTATTTGTGTTTTTGTGTTCCTGCTATATATGGAGTGGAAACACTATAAAATCCAAACACACACAAAGAGCTCTTCTTTTTCCTCTTGGCTCAAAATCAAAAAACAGACACACTGGGATTCTGTGGCATTTCACACACAACCTTTCATCTGAATTATT
The DNA here is from genome assembly GCA_038088235.1 of Zacco platypus. Classification (NCBI taxonomy): domain Eukaryota; kingdom Metazoa; phylum Chordata; class Actinopteri; order Cypriniformes; family Xenocyprididae; genus Zacco; species Zacco platypus. The sequence continues at coordinate 24,742,879 of CM076074.1, forward strand.
GCAGTTTCTGCAGCTTTAACAGTTGCTGCTCGACTCACCGCATTCCTGCATCACCTCAAAGGTCTTGCTCTTCACCTCTGTTCCAAATGCTAATTTATCCCTGGCCCCGATCAAATCCTCCGCTTTCACCTCAGGCCTCTTAACTTCCTCTTCCTCACCCTGCTGAGGAGAAACAGAAAATAAATGATAAGCAAGACGATCTTTATTTCTTCTCAGTGTTTCTTCTTTCTCTTACTTGAGACATGGTCAACTCTCAAAATCAGTTGTGAAGTCTTGAAGTCTTGCTTTAGTTTCTCTGTTTTATACTTGTTGCATGCGCTTATATACGCACACACCCTTCCCTTGCCGAGTCCAATCCCAAATGGACCATAATTCCTTTGGCCAAAGCATGAGTCACACTGTTCCTCCTCCCATTTAATCTCAGTCACTGGGTATAAACATATGGTTATTTAAGGATGACATCTTCAGGACTTCAATTAGTTCCAGCAGCTCAGAAATGAAAACAGTTTATGGTTTGTGTCCTGTATCTGCTTTATTGCTCATGTTAGAGAGCTTCTAAATGAGTGGAATAGTTTATTTGTACTCTGTTGTGTTGCTAAGTGCTTGTTGTGAATGTTTATTTGTCTCTTTTGTGTATTTCATTGGAATTCCATACTTTTTAAGGAGGGGTAAATAGAAATTACTTAATGTCCTCCCACTGTTAAGTCCTTATCTACAACTGTCCTAATGTTTTCACTGGTTTGTAAACTCAAGAAACATTTCAAACAGCTTCATGTCAATATCTGCTTCTAGACATGTACTCTATTGTTTAAAGGTTTGGAGTTGGCAAAAGTCTCACCAATACTTTTTATGTATCCATTAAAACAGTAATATTGCTAAATATTTGTACAATTTAAAAGAACCGTTTTCTTTTCTTCCTTTTTTATTGTTCCTGTGATGACAAAGCTGATTTTCAGCACCATTACCAGGATCAGTGTCACATGGTCCTTTAGAAATGAATCTAGCATGCTGATTTAGTTATTAAGAAACATTTCTTATTATCAATGTTGAAAACATTTGTGCTGCCTAATATTTTTGAAGAAACTGTAATGCCATTTTTCACGATTCTTTGTTGAAAGACCATTTGAATCAAAACTTTTCTTTGTCACATCACTATAATAAGGTTTCATTTGTTAACATTAACTAACAATGAACAATACTTTTACAGCATTTATTAATATTAGTCAATGGTAATTTAAACATATACTAATATTTTTTTAAATCAAGTTGTATTTGTTAACCTTTATTAAAACACTGCGAACTAACTTGAACAATTATATTTTCACTAACATTAACAAAGATTAATAAAACTTTAAAAATATAAATTGCTCATCGTTATTTCATGTTAAACTAATGCATTTACTAATGGGACCTTATTATATAAAATGGGACTAACAAATGGGACCTTATTATAAAGTATTATCGTTTTATGCATCCTTGCTGAATACAAGTATTAATTTCTTTAATTAAAAAAAAAATAAAAAGTTTTAATGGTGTAAATCAAAGTGGCAAAATAGCACATTCAGAAAATGAAAAAAAAATTATATGTACCCAGATATTAGAAGAGTAGACAATATTTTCCAGTCTAATTTAAAATGTAAAATGTTTTCAAAGACAATGGTAACCAGTACTTTTTCAATTTATTATATAACCATTTTATATATGCACACCATTTATTGTTACAAAATATTTGGTCAATGTACACCTTTGGTATGCTCATTAAAATGAGCATTGATGTCCAAAAGATGAAGAACCGTAATGCACTTCTTCCGTAGTTACATACTGAAGGACCCCTTGATATCTTTGCATTTGTTCTGTAATCAATCAATATTCTATAAGGTATGGAGAAGAACCTTCAAACTGTCAGCATCAAAGTAAACTTCTTTTGATATCATGAGCAAAAACTGAACATAGAGGTACTGCATCTTCTGGAGTAAACATTCTCAATTTTTTTTAACAAAACAAAATATGTTTGTAAAATATTCCAAACAGTTTTCAAATCTACCTACGTTTGACAAGGCAAAATCTGGTCCATGACATGTTAGTGTCAACCTCACCTCAGGGAGGTTTAGATGTAAATGTTCATGTAAGTTTCTTGCTGTATTTGGATAGCAGCTGAGTTTTGACAAATTCCACAAGTTTTGTTTCAGTTAGAAATACTGTGATGACCACACACAGGAGACAAACTGCCCCCACGGCAACATGAACCAGCCTAAGCAACCAGCCACCATCACAGCAGAACATGCTCTGAAAGACAAAATGATTTCAAATCAGATTTGAATTTGTTCATCACAACTTTATATTTAAATGTAAACAATGAGGCTACAATACCTCTGAGAAGGCTGTGAGGATGGAGCTCAATCCAAGTGCAATTATGACAGCAGAATGTGGGCGGAGCCCCCACAGCGGTGTGTATTCACTTTGCAGGAAATAGTGATGTATGTAAACAATACTGTGAGTGATTCGTAAAGCCATGTTACAGCAATTGGCCAAAATGAAGCCGATGCCCCCTAACATCCAGGTTAGCCAATAAGAAAGCAGCAGAAAAGAGGCCGACAGGACCAGCATCACTAGATTATATCTAGAGAGAAAGAGAGAGAATGTATATTGTTTAAACAATTTCTTATAAAATTATATATATATATATATATATATATATATATATATTACACACACACACACACATATATATATATATATATATATATATATATATATATATATATAATAAAGTATTCTACACTCAAAAGTTTGGGGTCAGTAAGCTTTTAAAAAAACCTTTTTGACACTATTGTCTTCATTTATCATTTTTTCTGTTTACCACTGTGAAGCTCCTTTGATATGATCTGTATTGTATAAAGCGCTACAAGCGCTAAAATAAAGGTGACAACTTTTATTCTGGAAGAATGCCTTAAATTGATCAAAAGTGAACGTGAAGATGCTACAATATGTTTTTTATTTTAAATAAATATAAATGTTGTTCTTGAATAAAAAAATAAAAGGTGTTCTTCAAATAAATGTATTCATCAAAGAATCCTGAAAAAATTGTATCATGCTTTCCACAAAAATATTAAGCAGCACAACTGGTTTAAGCTGTGATAGTAAGTAATGTTTCTTGAGCACTAAATCAGCATATTAGAATGATTTCTGAGGGATCATGTGACACTGAAGACTGGAGTAATGATGCTGAAAATACAGTTTTTCAATCAAAGGATAAAATTACATCATAAAATGTATCAAAATAGAAAACAATTATTTGAAATTGTAATAACATTTCACAATATTACCGTTTTTACAGTATTTTTGGTCAAATAAATGCAGCCTTGGTGAGCATAAGAGACTTCTTTCGACAACAGTAAAAAAAATAAAAAAAACTTACCAACCCCAAACTTTTGAACAAGAGTGTATAGTAAAGATGTGTTGTTCACCTGTCAACCTCCTCTTTGCTCATGGCAGCAAAAACAAAACACTCTGTTACTCCATTAATAGCTAACAGCAGAACATAACAACTATAACACCGTAGGAGAGCTGGCCCTGCAAAACAAACAAACCATTTAAACTTTTATCGCACACACAAAAATGAAAATGTATTAATTTGAACAGAAAAGTTAGTCAAATCAGGTACTACATCTAGTATTCAGTATAAGCATATTTCTGATTTACCGGCTCCGCTGCTCAGAAGCTCCCCACCATAGATGTCAAGTGCTAGATGAGAATATGCATAACCAAAAACTGTGATGATCAAACCAATCAAAAGCACCAACTTCAAAAGACATTCCAGTACCTCAGCTGCCATGGAAACTTCCTCCTGTGGACCAATCAGCATTTTACAATTATCCAAGCCACATCTGGCTGGCTGCACTAAATAAACTTATGACCATAAACAGATACAGACTTGTTTTTGATATCGTACATCACGTCCACGCTCCAGGACTTTAGCGAAGAAAACATAGAAACTCTCCTCAATGGGCAAGAAAAGAAACCTTGCCACCATTGAGCCAAGATTGTTTATTATATCATAAACCCCTGTTAAAAAAAAAAAAAAAAAAAGTAAATGGGAATATGATGTGCATAATAATATAATATATAATAAAATTTAATAGCTTGCGTGTATGAATGTAGAAACTCACCCTGATCTCCAAAGTTAAGCACATTCAAAAAAGTCATCACATAACGCTCACCTATAAATCAAAATGAAATATTTATTAACAGCATTTAAACATTTAGACAAAAAGTACAACCTGAACTTGAGCATGATAGGCACTTGCCTTCTGTAAGTATCTGTTTGAGAAATGACTGTTTGAAAAAGCTCCAGGTTAGTGTGGTCAACTTCCAGTTCAGCAGTGGCTACAAACAAAAAAACAAACAAACAATGTAGTTGTAACACTGAAAGCAAAAGTCTACAACAGACCAATGTGGCATTGAGTTGTAAAACAAGTCACACCTCATGATCCACCCTAGATGGCAGAAGGTCTGTTATGTGATGAACAGGGAACGATTTCTTCTCTGCTTCCTCTGAGCCGAGGAAATGGATGAAGTATAACACATAACAAAGGAGCAAAAACCCTGCATAGACACACTGTCAAAAGAAAAACACACAGAATTAAAAATTACAAACAGAAAGGCATTGCAACCGAAAACTATAGATGTTCAGTATGCAAACATTCAATACACGTACCTGGGCTGCAGAGAAGATATAGAGCCCCCACTGAGGCGCCGAGACCACCAACACTACCGTAACAAGACATTTAGCAATCATGGCTAAGCTTTCGGCAATCACCTGTGAATAAGCATCATTTGAACACATAGTTTCACCTTATTCAATCTACATTGATTCTATCAAGTGCAATTTAAAGAGTGAAAGGCAGATTCTGACACCTTCAAACGCACGAACATGTGCGCGTGTGCAAGAACCCAGAGGGGTTCGGCCAGCAGCTCCGTAAGTGCAGACAGGCAGAACAATCCAACAGCAGGAACATAATGTGGGATGAACTCTGGATCAGGTGCCTGGAGCACCCACCACCACACACACACCAATAACACACCCCACACACACCCCAGAGGAAATCTGCCAGTTTGAGAAGAAAGTCAAAGAAAGAGAATAAAAAAAAACATATTTTTCATTTTTAGGTTAAACATTGCTTATAAATGATTTGGCAGGGAGCACTAAAAATAAATAAATAAAATAATAAAAAAGTATTCACTTATTTTTGTTTTGTTTAGTTCGTGTTATAAAAAGCAAACAACACATACTTAAATAACACTGAGAAAGCAAATTTTGTTCAATAAACTTGCAGACATTTCTATTACTTACGTGAGCCATAACAAGTTGATGACCTGTCTCCAGTTACGCCCCGCCCCATCACTGCTTAGACACGCCCTCCGGAACGCCTCCCTAGACAGAAACACCAATGTAGAATAGAGCAGCATCAACCTGTAAAAAAAAGCAAACGTTGCAGTTTGTGGCCCATTCAAACTAATGTTCAAGTGTATGTTGCGTAACTGTAAACCCACCTGACATTCACCACCCCCATCAGCTCCTTGGACACAAACCGCAAAGTAAATGCATTCAAGAGAAACGTCAACACTCGAAACATTACCTGAAATATAAAGTGTATCGAGAGGAATACTGCTTTATTACATGTCTCTAATGAAGGTGTATTTAGTGTCTGTATATGTGTACACGCTGGTTAATAGTACCTGAAGCAGGACATTATAAGAGGCCAGTGTTGAAGCACTCTTGAGCACATCCTCTGAGCCCATGGTGAACTTTACCTTTTTAACTCAACTACTTAAAATCACGAACAACAAATCACCAAAATTCGCCAGGGAAAATTAAGCGCTACATTCGCTTCATTGTATCGATATATGATACTAGACTACAGTAGTCTCCTATTGTACTAGCCATTTGGTATTTAACAACTGTACAAGTTGTCAAACAGGAATATACTTCCGTTTCACAGAGAGGATTTCAAAATAAAAGTCCGTGCATTTCGGTGACGTTTCTAACTGTCTTTGTTTGGAAGTGGACGCGTTATTGTATAAATATTCAAAATATTCTTAAAACTCTGCACTGAGACTAAATCTATGTCCCAGTTAAATGTGTTTCATAATTGTTTTTTTAAACACTTTTAACTTGTTTAATTTTTTTTTTAACAGGATGTTAAAATTATGGGATTTTGATTCATCCCAATGACTCGAATCTTTTGAATCAACAAAAAGATTCTTTCAGTGCTCTTTTAGCAGGTTCCATTGAAACATGAATCTTTTATGTTGTGAACAATTCAATGAATCATTTACTCGATTCGTTAAAACGCCGAGTGGATAAAAATGTCTTTCAACAACAACACCACTACTATGGACCTGACTTTAAACAACCGGTGAACAATTTATATCGTGTGTCCCGCTGTCAACAAACATCTTATTTTGAATCATATGTCCATGGAAAGGGGCGCAATGGTTGCCTCAGAAATGCTCATTTCGACCGCACAGAAGTTACTGTGTCCTCGTAAGAAACGTTTGTCTCCGTCTAAATGTCTAGATGTGACTGTTCAAATTATGGCTGTGGATCTGGGCGTCAAGCCTGCGCTGTTGTACGACAGTAATGCGGCATCTCCAGAACAGCTTCACCTGTACCTCAGTTCACTACAGGAGTCTGGAGTTGTAACCAATCTACTACGCATACTGTCCATTGATGACAACACATTCATTTTGAACCCTGCCACTGTTCAGTCCCACCTGGATCAACTGCTCCAGAGCAAAAATCTCCTTCTGATTGATGTATGTCCCTCAAGAAAACAACCTGTCTTGACTGGCTTGGAAAAGAGAACTGAGGATATGATCAGAAGTCTTTCAGGATTCTTCATGAATGAGAAGGACGAAGGCTCCTCTGTGATTGTGTTGGGAGAAGATGTGTATAATGACTGGAACTTGTGTACTCTCTTTGGAATCCTGTTAGGTTATCCAGCCTCCTACTGGTTTGACCAAACTAAGGGATTTAGGAACTGTCTCTGTATGACACCACTGGTGGTGTGCACTGTTTGGGTCACGTGGCAAATACATGACATAAATCATCGCTGTTGTCTTTATTCATTTAGTGTTCCCGAGGAGCTGTGGTCCGAAGTACAGAGTCATATGCAACAGTGGACGGAGCATTTGAGAGAGACATTTAACAAACAGACAGTTCTGACTGATTTCTGCTTTTCTAGGGATGTGGTTACTTTGCCCTCTGTGACCCTTTGAATAAACCTGATTTATATTTCTTTTTCTTATTGTTATTTTGTTAATGTTACAATTGTAAATGTTTTTTTTCTCAGAAACACATTACATTCATGGTTTGTTTAATTTCCTTTTCCATTCAACACATTTTTAGTATCATTTGTTTTTCATAGATTTTGTACCAAACAACAAATAATAATGTGTGCATAGTGTTGATAACAATAAAACAAGGCAGTGGATCTCAAACTTTTTGACTCCAAAATACTATATATTCTACTATAACGAATCTCAACTGCTTGATTATTCGTATCACAAAACTATAATATCGCACAGCTCTAATCTGCAAAATGCGACTAGGCATGAAGATATTAAAATATTATAAACCTTACCATCATCATTTGAAATGTGTATTGTGAAAAGTGCTATACAAAAACAATTGTTTTGACTTGACTTTTATTGTCATGCAGAAGAAATGATTAACATTTTAAAAACATCCCGATACATTCACTTACATTTAAATTCACAATCAAAGTATATAAATAATGTTGATTTATATTTAACAAAACTACCATTATTAAATAAAAACAACGTTATAATCTATACAGTTCATTTAGAATGTCATCATTACCATGAATGTTTCCCACACTATCCCTATGAACCCACTTTATAATTTTAAAAATATTATTTAAACTACTCATTTGTGCCAATACTATATTCTGTATTGAATTTTAAACTCTAGGTACCTAATGTCGCTAATGTAAGAATGTGTTAACTAATTTTGTAACTTGAGGTAGAGATCTGCTGTATTATGCAAGCAGCCTAGAACCAAACCAAAACTATTTTCCAGTAATCTTGTGATGAACTGCGGATCGAGTGTTGAGGGTCAGAATAGCTTCAAGGTAAAGAGTCCGTTTCTCATGTGAGTTGGATGGCTGGCAGCACTTCTCCACAACGAGCGCTCACCCTGATGTCACTGAGATGATCAGCTCTAGTAGGTCCTATATTCACGATGGCTATTGGAAGTTTTCTTTCACTAGCAGCGAGTAGAAAACGATACCCAGAAAAAACCTAAAATGAAACAAGATGCTTTAAGTCAAAGAAGAGAAAATTATTTGCCTTTTCTAGGTCAGGGATACTCATTAACTAGTTCAAACTCCAGTCAAACACCTGAAACAACTACTCAAGTAGTTTTTAATTGGTTTATTTGAAAATTACACCAAGGTGCACTGGAGTAGGGTTGAAACTAGCGGGGATCATTGTTATTTTAGTATCATTGAGATACTATTATAGTTTTTATTTATATAGTTTCCATTTTAAATTTTATTTTAAAGTTTTAGTAATTTTGTTGTGTGTTTTAAAAGAGGAACAAAATCAACTTTTACAACAATTTAGCCAACAATATTTATAATATACAATGCCAAGTTTATTAAACAACTAGATTAGGAAGCAAGCTAGAAGAGGTGAAATGCAAAGAAAAATAAAGATTTTTTTAGTGTGTCTGTAAGTGCATTAAGTGTGGGGGTGTTTCAGTGACCCCATATTTTTAATAAATGTCTATATATTAATATGCCTGTTTATTAATTTATATTTCAGTTTTAGTAAATTAAGTAAAACTAAATGATGAGAAACTTTCATAATCCTAGGGGTTTCATTCAAATCTTTTAAATCCATACACCTAAAAACTCTGAATGAACAATAATTTGCAGTGACCCCTATGTGCATGTTACAACATTAGATAGCAGCCAGTGAGTAGGAATGAGTAACCCTGTTCTAGGTGCATAGTAAATGTTTTTCCAAAGTGATACTGATGAAACATTACTCACCTGAAGAGAAGATCCAGCCACAAGCACTGCATCAGACTCAGCCAGCTTGTTATGCACAAAGTGCACTGTAGTCCGGTTCACTACATCACCAAAGAAGGTCACCTCGGGTTTGAGTACACCATTACAGGCCTCACATGCAGGTACTCTGAAGTTCAACACCTGCTCATCCTCCAGAAACACATCTCCATCAGGGGCCACAGCACTTGAACTTGCTTCCCAGTCAGGGTTTAGAGCTGCAAAACGCTTCTGAAGCTCGGCACGTGGAGTCAGTTGGCCGCAGTCTAAACACACAACCCTAAGAGCAAGCAAAACATACATATGCATGAAAGGATAAGCACACATAGCTTTTTTCCTCTTAGATTCTACACCCCTTTTAACTCTATAATAAAATATCATTAAAGTCACCATCAAAACTGACAGTTTACGGAATATCACAATTTTTGTGGTGCTTTCTATTAGCCACTTGTTAACCTTTGTATATTTATACCCTTGTGCTTCTCCAGTTGAGTTGTCAGTTGTTGTTTTTCGCTGTATCTTGTTCCTGTCCTGTGTTTCCTAGTTTGCTCTGGCAACCTGATGTTTGTTTATCGTGTGGATTGTTTGCTATTAAACTTTACTACGCGTGGATCTGCTTCCAGCCTGTTCCTTTGCCTGTCAGATGGTTCCCTCATTACAGTCTGATCTGCTTCAAACTTCACATGTTTGATAATAGTCCTGGCCTGAAGACATCTACATGGCAATTTTCAGTTTGTCAAAGTTCCTGCTGGCAGCAGGAAGTGTGGCACATCAAAATGACTGCTATTTTTCTCCTATATTTACCCGATTACCTTGCATGTCGCCCACTATTCACTGTTTTCCTGAGGGCCCCAGGTCTGATTGCAGCTTTCATTGATTGTGTTATTTTCTTTTTTATTACTGTGAAGCTGCTTTGAAACTGAAACTATCTGCATTATATGAAGCGTTAGAGAAATAAAGATGACTTGACTGTTTGTGTGTAGATCTAGTTACCTGTGTGTAGATCCATGAAGTTCAGTAAGTCTCTGTTGTCCAGCTTTTAAGTGTAAGGCATCGACATTCTGAGTGACGAGCCAGTGCAGTTTTCCCTTTTCCTCCCAGTCCCGTAATGCTAAATGTGCTGAATTAGGCTGGTGTGAAGAGAACTGCGGCCACCCCACGTAGTTCCGTGCCCAGTATCGTTGCCTCGATTTTGCACTGCGCACAAACTCTGAGTGTTGCATAGGCCGCCTGTTTGTCCGTGCATACAGTCCCACACCCTCTGATCTATAGTCTGGAATTCCAGATTCAGTGGAGAGTCCGGCACCGCTAATCACAAACAGCCGTGAAGCCTGTGACACAAAGGCCTGGAGTTGTTCCAAAGCACTGGAGTCAATTGAGCTACTTGCAGGAACAAATCGTTGTACACTAGCTTGTATTGTAGAAGCACATCTTCCCACTGCCACACGTGGAGGCAGGGATCTCCATGGTAACAGCATCTACAGACCTGTTCATACAACAGCAGAAAACAACAAATAGCTCTTTATCAACAATGGTTTCTCAACTATTCAATAAATTTCACCATTACATGTTATGGTCTGAAATATAGAATAAGTACTAACTAAGTATTATACAATAAATAAATTAAATTGAATAAACACACACAGAGACATATACATATATATACACACACACATATATACATATGTATATGTCTCTGTGTGTGTGTCATTGAAGTGTTTGACACACAAAATAAAAATAAACAAACTGTTGACATTTTCCTGTGTTTACTTGTAGATGTTTAATTGTAATTTTAAATAAAATCAAATGAAATGCATATAATTTTAAAATAATACACATGCTTTTATTACTGGAGGAAAAGATTGGTCTGTAAGTTAACAGTAATAGACTATGACAGCATATGAAAGTGTAAGGCTTTAAGTGTGTATGGAATTAATTGCATCCTAACCACATTATTGAACAATTGAATCTTGTCCAATGCATTCAATGGTGTTCGACCATAAAGTCAATTATTACGTCATTAACGTAATGATAAAATAGTCCTATCATTTAATTTAGTTTTGTCACGTCCGTTTGATTTGAGTAAAACTTGAAAAAAGTAGGTGGAATGTATGTGACTAACTCGCTGAGACAATAATAACCATGCCATAGACATTATGCCACGCAAGAATGTATATTTGTGACACATATTTCAGATGTACAACTAATTACTTCAATAACGTACCTGTATTAATAAAATCCTCAGCACCAAAAGTCTTCTATTTCGTAAACATTCGTACAGTAGCTGTAGCGGTCAAAACAAGAACTTCCGTGTTGTTACACAAGTGCATGATGGTAAATGTAGTTTAGTGAACGTCCTCGCTACTTGGCACAATGAAACAGCTCCATCTGTGTTCTCTGATGAAATTGATGAACTCTATATTGCACTCACAGATATAAAATATAACTTCAAAGAGTATTTTATTGCATGTCAGGAATTATACAAAAGAAATCATATATATTGTATGACCCAAAATTATTTTTAACATGGTCAAAACTGCCATTTCATCTTGATTGTTCAGAAAATGCTGCACACATCTTGATTGCAGAACTGTAAGATATCTGTCAAAAAGAAGAAAAAAAAAAATCAAAGCCCAAATTAAAATATGCATGAATAATAATTGAAACAATAATTGAGACATTTTACATAGGCCTATCTATGTGCATTTTTATAAAATCAGAATCTTACTAATCCAGTGATCGTAATACCGGTACTACAGATGCAAACAATTGGTATGCAATGCATAAAATAATATTTAGTTTTTTTTGTTTGTTTGTTTTGTTTTGTTTCATTTTACTTGAGTGTGTGCAGTTAAAGATGCTTTCAGCCTGTGAGCAGAACTCGTCTCCCAGTATGGTGCGATAGTCCATGTGACTGGTGTGAACGAGGCACTTTGTAGCATCTTTAAAGAGCAGGTCACTCTCTCCGTACTTCTGAGATTCAAACAGGTGGAACCCAGTATCTGGACGAGCTGCTATGGTTTCCTAGAACGCAAAACACATCAGTATTCGGATTCTAAAAGACTCTCAAATCAATCAGATGATTAGAATTTCATTGTGCAGACCTGTGACTTCATTAAGAGGTCATAAATGCGAGCCGTTAGAACAGGACGTGTCATAACAATATTTGGAGGGACTGCTCCTAAGTTACAGGTCTTCCAGTCTGTCAGAGAGGCCCGACTGCCATTGCTGCAAAGCAACTCAAAGTCCCAATTGAGCCAACCCTCTGCCCAGCCACTGGTGTTTAGGCCTGTACATCAAACATGTCACACATATTACCAATTAGATTCATACCGATGATATTTCTCAGTGCGTACATCTTACGTTCAATGTTGCTCTCCAGATTGTGGTGTTCCATGAAGGCCACATCTCCAAAACTCTTCCCACTGGGGTCTCCAACCAAGCATCTGCAGTAAAAGACATTTTAAAGCATGCAAAGCTGTATGCTTGCACTATAGTACATTAGCAATGGGTGATCAGACATATTTCCTGTATACCATCTTATTTGAACTGTGCCAAGCACCAATTCCTCACCTTAATGCACCCATATTGCCATAGTAACGCTCATTATGGTTGTCAGCACACCGTTTGGTGGCAGCTTCCTCAGTCCCACCCATACACACCTTGCATAGATTGCCTTGACCTCCTGGCAAACAACCTTTCCAAAACACCTCAGCATACACTGAAAACAGAGTGAGTAACATTAAAGAGGACCTATAATGGTTTTTTACATTTTCAACTTTCTTTAGTGTGCAATGTTGCTGCTTGAGCATAAAAAGGTCTGCAAAATTACAAAGCACAAAGTCCACTCCAAAGGGAGTTATTCTGTTTCTGAACTCCCTGAAATGCCTCGATTGTAGTCTTGAGTTTTCTCATACACATCACAGTATTCCTCATTTAAATAATTGGGGCAAAATAAAAGGGGGTGAGGCCTGGTTGAGTTAGTATTAGTAGTGTTTTGTCACCATGACCAAGAGACGTGGTCTAAACAGAGAGTTATTGACAGACTGGGAGGAGAGGTGCTGCAATACCGAAATTCCCCGGAACAATTTGTCCCAGGAACTTTTTCCCAGGAACATTTTCCCCCAGACCTGTTGCTATCTGCATTTCCATCACAGTCTAAAGTCCCGCAAAGATTAGTCTGGTGACGTAGAACTACGTGCGACTTTCCAGTTTCTGCCGAATTTCGTCCTCCGCATATAAACTTAATAAAGCCAGAACCTTGTCGTCGGTCCATCAGGTGTAATTTTTAAACTCCATTGTTGAGTCGAATAGCAAACATCTCTTACTGCACTCACCCCAACAGACTTTTAAAAATGGTGGTTGAAATAAAATGCTGCACGGAGTCAATCAATCAAAATGCCCTGAACTTCATTTAGTCCCTGGTCCCTGGGGTCAAAACACACTGAAGACCACCCCAAAGTCCCTAGTTTCTAAAGAAAGATTCTGCGGTGGAAACACAGCTAATATAAAATCTATGGAAAATGTGTTTTTTGTACATTGAAGTAAAAGACCCAAAGATTAAAGACTTTGTATAAGGCATAATAGGTCCTCGTTAAATATAAATAACTAAAATATTACATTTAAACCATGCAATAGAAAGGAACATGTATTACCATTATTTGGTTCACATGGGGCGCTGCTGTTGTGCTCTGTGCTAAGCATGTGTCTTACAGGTAAAACCCAGCCAGCAGGGCTGTACATGTGACCGTGGCAAGAGCGTCTACCGCCCAGGCTTCCAAAATATAAACTCCGGCTTGTCCGACGTACTACTGCCACACCATACACTGATGGTAATTCTGCAGGGACAAATATATTTTGTAAAGATATAATAATAGGGATGCATCACGTATGTTCAGCTTGTTTTATTTCTTATTACCGTCACTTTCAAAATGACCACCAGCTCCTTCAGGAATCTGACATTTCTCTCCTTAATTTCAAATCAACCAGCAAAGAGAAAAACAAATCAGGATGAGATGAACTTGAAGACATGAGTAAATATGAGTCTGGATGTTTTACATACCATAATATTCAGTCACAACAGGGGCAAGGCCACATTTCCCAGCTATGAAAGCATGAGTGGCATCCAGAGAAACAGCATCTACCTCATCCCTCTGTGAAAATTAACAATTGATTCTGTTTTATGCACTGATACCGACACAATCACCAGTGTTGGTATAGATATCGAAACTAATATCGAAAATATTTTTGTTAATTGAAATAAATATGAAATAAAATAAAGTATAAATAGTAAATGAAAGACTTAATTTCAAAATACCAAATTTACCTATATCTGCAAATGAGGGGTGAACTCAGAAAATGTACAAGCGATTAATATTTTTGGTGATGAAACTGAATTCTGCATTATTTTTATATAAAATAAAATAATATAATGATAAATAAGTAAAGTTATGCTAGTAAAAGATGTTTGTTTAATCATAAATCATAATTGTGAAAATTTGTCTTACTGGACCTTGATCTTCTCAATGCAGTCACTCATAGATGAGGCTTTTACACACACCAGAGGATCAGACTTTATGCTAAGAGCCCACTGCTCGCACTTCTTCTGTTCAGCATGACTTATACAGCACCACCTCACCACACTGTCCTCCAGCGAGCTACCTAACCACCCACACACGCACACGCACACACACACACACACACACACACACGCACACACACACACACACAAATTAATGTCTAAACTTATCATTTTCAAGATTAAAAAGGTACAGAGGGCAAACAATTTTTCACCTTCATGTCCAAGGCCCTTGAGCAAGGCCACATAGTCCAGTCCAAGAACCTGGCTCATATCCTTGTCTTCCATCAGAACTAATAATTTCTCAGTCACATCTTTGAAGAGAAGGTCACTCCCACCATAGGATGCTGATTCAAACAGCTGGAAGCGCTGACGCTCCCTTCCCCTCCAACCAAATGTTATCTTCAAAATAAAGCACGGGGGGGGAGGGAAACAACCAAAAAACTAAGGAGCATTTTCTCTCATAAGATACTGAAATCCAATTAGTATTTACTGCCAAGATACCAATAACATAAATAAGGAACATCACCAGAAACTAAAAGGGTTAGTTCACCAAAAAATGAACTCACTAGGACATTAAAGTATCTTCTTTTATGTTGCACAGAATAAAAAGTCAATAAGGATGAGTAAAGGATGACAGAATTTTGTACCCCTTTAAGATAAGTTTTTCCATGTACTATAAGACTTTGGGTTTGTGTCAGGTTTGAGTTAGCAATTAATTAAAAATATATTGGTAGTATTTATGTTTTCATTTTGCATCTCTTAGCCAGGGGTGTCCAAACCTGCTCCTGGAGAGCCACTGTCCTGCAAAGTTTAGCTCCAACCCCAATTAAACACACCTAAACCAGCTAATCAAGGTCTTACTAGGCATACTAGAAACTTCCAGGGAGGTGTGTAGAGACAAGTTGAAGTTTGGACACCCCTGCTCTTTGCTCAGCAAATAAATAAGACATATCCGGTTTGTTATGAAAACTTTACAACACCGGTTTTTTGGATCAGGCACTCTTATGTGCCAGTTTTAGGCTTCAAACACAAAACATACCTGGGCAGTGACCAAGAACTTCCGAGCAATTTTACGGATGCTCATTCGTGTGACCACACCCCCCCCAGGACCTCGTCCAAGATTACACTTTCTAAAACTGCTGAGGGGTGCACGAGTACCATCTGTACACAGCAGTCTGAACTCCTCTTTCTCCCTTTCTGTTGAATGAAGGGAACAAATAGAAATGATAAAGAGAGGAAAAAGGTCTTCACCTCATATAGGATTTAATCAAGACATAAGCATAAATGTTACGCCATGAATGTACAATTTATTAAAATAAAGAGTTGTGCAAGAGTTCATTGTGTCAACCGTCTATGCTCTCCAGTGCTGTGTGATCCACAAAAGCAACATCTCCTGCCCGGGACTGCAAACATCTAAAAGAAACAAAATGATACTGAATGATCCTAAAGGTAACTTGGTAGTGACTCACTGATACAGACATAAATAGGATTATTTTAACCTGAGTGCTCCCTGGTTGTGGTAGAATGGTTCACTGTGAGAGGTCTCACAATGGAAATTTTTCTGACGAATGTATGACCTTTGACCTTGGCACAAGGAACAAAGGCTGGCTGCCATTGTGGTTGCTCCAGGCACACAGCTGGCTTTGAAGAAAGCACTAACCGCTGACAAAACAGTCAAAATATGAGCACTGGGAACTCAACACAATCATACATAGTTTTGGAAATTTTGTTTGTTTGGTTTGGGATAACATGACAGAATACTCCCAAGGTTATGATCCAAATTACCAAGTAACTGGAAATATATAAACAACAACAGAAATATGGGAAATCCATTTAATCAGAATTATGCGGACTGATCCTTTAGAGCAGGGGTATTCAATTAAAGTTTCAAGAGGTCCGGTCTCTATATTTCCTACCCAGCAGAAGTCTGAACAATATAAAATATATAATAAAAGGTTAGATCAGATGTTTTATCAGGCTATTTTATGTATTTATTTATTTTACATATAGACACCTAAGTGTATGGCACATAGAAGGCCTTGGGACTGAGAAAACATTCTGGGGGTGGTGCAGGGATTACCTCTTAAGGGCCATTGTTATATCATGCTCAAAGTAATAAACTACAAAAAACAAGAACTTTGTATTTCCATTTTAGCTTTATAATTTTAGTACTTAAACTACTGTTAGTTGCCAAGGCAACATTTCTTATATAAAATTTTGATGTTTAAGATTTTCATGTAATATTTACACTCACTGGTCACTGCATTAGGTACACCTTTTCAACTACTCGTTAACAAAAATATCTAACCAGCCAATCACATGGCAGCAACTTAATGCATTTAAGCATGAAGACATGAGCTGTGTCCAAAATGGCTACCTGTACCCTCATTCACCATTCCCTACATTAGTCCTCTAACTTGAGGGAGTGAATGAAAACGAGTAAGAGAACTCAGTCACTGAGAGCTCCGCAAGGGCTGCTGCTTTTTTCATAGTTTGTGCTTCCTGTTTAACAATTATTTGAGACATACCAAACTTACCAGCGCCAGTAGTAAGATGAAAAGATTTATCTTGAACCCTGTCATGGAAGCTATGAATAAATTTTAATTAAACAATGTATTAATCAATCAAAAAGGAATTTATAACTGTATGATATTACGCTGTAGCGGTTTGGAAAGTCGATGGATAAATGATTCAGCTGAAGGCGCCATCTTCTGGCCAGACACGCTAATGCATTATGGGTATTAGCAGTTCAGCGTACATCGGTTGTACACTTGTTATTGTGGGGCACTGTGGGATTGAATGAGTGCACTCGATAACGTCCACTATGGTTTGGACACAGCCATGGTCAAGATAACTGAAGTTCAAACTGAGCATCAGAATGGGGAAGAAAGGTGATTGAAGTGACTTTGAACGTGGCATGGTGGTTGGTGCCAGATGGGCTGGTCTGAGTATTTCAGAAATTGCTGATCTATTGAGATTTTCACACATAACCATAACTAGGGTTTACAGAGAATGGTCAGAAAAAGAGAAAATATCCAGAGAGCGGCAGTTCTGTGGGTGAAAATCCCTTGATGCCAGAGGTCAGAGGAGAATGGCCAGATTTGTTCAAGCTGATAGAAAGACAACATTACACCGAGGTATGCAAAAGAGCATCTCTGAACACACAACACATCAAACCTTGAAGCAGATGGGCTATGGCAGCAGAAGATCAAACCGGGTGCCACACATGACAGCTAAGAACAGGATACAAACTGAGGATACAATTTGCCTGGTCTGAGAGTCTTGATTTCTGCTGTGACATTCAGATGGTAGGGTCACAATTTGGCATAAATAACATGAAAGTATGGATCTATCCTGCCTTGTATTCACGGTTCAGGCTGCTGCTAGTGGTGTAATGGTAGGGGATATTTTCTTGGCCCACTTTTGGGCCCCTTAGTACCAATTGAGCATTGTTGATATGCCACAGCCTTCCCAAGTATTATTGCTGACCATGTACATCCCTTTATGACCACAATGTACCCATCATCTGATTGCTACTTCCAACAGGATAACACACAAAGCTCAAATCACCTCAAACTGGTTTCTTGAACAATGACAATGAGTTCATTATGCTCAAAAGGCCTCCACAGTCACCAGATTTCAATCCATTGGAGCACTTTTGGGACGTGGCGGATCATGTCAAAATGGACCAAAATCTCTGAAGAATGATTCCAGCACTTTGTTGACTCTAAGCAAGGAGTACCTAATAAATTGGCCAGTGAGTGTTTTAATAGTTAATAGTTTTACTTAAGTCAACAATAACACTGCTTATCTATAATTTGTGGTTGTTGTCTTACCCTGACTGAGGGGCTCATCCTCTGCCCAGGGAAGGAGGTTTCGAGATAGGAGATGTCCCAAAGGGAGACTCCAACCTGCAGTCCAGCGAGCTCCACTATGACAGCTCCTACTGCCCTGTAAAGAGCGCATATCTAAAGAACTACTGTTCCTCACCACAGCAACTGCAAGAATACAGCCACCTGGGAGATGGAGGAGGAGACAAAGTGGAAAAGCAATATGTTAGTGCTTGCAAAGTATGATGCATATGAAACTACATTGGACTTTGTATGATACCATCTCTGTAGATTTCCTTTGCGACTACTGTGAGACCGAACTGTTTTACTGCAGAGTACACTTCTCCAGCATCCAGAGTCACTAGGTCAGCTTTATTATCCTGAAAAGAGAGGTGGGAGAATGTAAACCGCCTACTTTTATGTCTCAGGGGTTGATTAATTATAATAGATTTCAGCTTATGCAGTATTGTATGTCACCCACCCGTATCTTATTAATGCAGTCGGTAGTGCTATAAGCTTTCACACATGAGAGACGGGCGAAGGCTGTGACAGCGGCAAGTGGAAGGACAGCGACCAGTGCTTTGGCCAGCTCTGCACACTTTCTCTGCTCCGGCTCTGATACCGTACACCAGCGCATCTTCTTACCTGAATGCAGGTATACAGGCATACACTTACAGAACAATTCATGTGATATGTTAGTTTCACACACAAAAAGATTTTAATGACCAAATAAGCTGCTAACATTAAACGGCATTAATATTCTGGTGGTGAGAGAATATTGTTTTTTTTTTGCATAGGCTACTGCTATGTAAATAGTAGAAAAGCTTTCAGTGTTTTCAATTAAGGTTTCAGAAACCATAAAGCTGCTTTCACTGAGAAGATTACTTTAGCACCTTTACATTTTTGTGCTCCACAAATAAATGTAGAGATTCACAGAAATTAAACATTCACAAATGAACAGAATGAGTCTACAAAAAGCCCTAATTATTCGAAAATAAAAAAAATATTTAGAAATATGTTTATGCCACTAACACATCTCTTTGCATTTTGGCCCATGATATATTTATTTGAAAATATGAAACCATTCTAACTCTCTAAAAGTCGTTACTTTTTACAAATATCGTTAAAATTTACAGGACCCTGATCGTTGCGTACAGAAAAATGTAATTTTGTAGATTAAGGTGCGTGTGCATCTAAAAAAGACATTTTCAACCATCGCTACTGAAAGTTTTGTCAAAGCAGCAGACATTTCTATTTAACACCTAATCCTGAAATATCTTTAAAACTCTGAGAATTTTTAAATAAGTAATTATTTTACTTTAGCAAATTTTAATAGCGAGCGCGCACTTACCCCAGCTGGTGATGGTGCACAGTAGCAGAATGACAACAATAACTCGACCTCGCTTCATCATAGTATCCGAAATCTCTTCTGGGAACAATGATTCACAGCAACTGCCTACATCGAATCCTGTACCAAAGTTTCAGCAGAACGGGCATGTCGCCGACTGAACATCTCATTGTCCAGGTTTGTGCGAGTCTGAAAAAATGTATTGGGCAAGCGGGTGTTTTCAAAGCGGATAGTTCTTATAATAAATGTGCGCATATGGAAAATATTACTGGAACTTCTGTCACGTGGACCACTCACGTCCAGGCATCTTGCTTGGCATCTTAATGGAATTTCCAGAAAGCGCCTTTTGTTTGGAATTGTGTATTAAATGCTATCGAACTTACTCCACTGAAGCAGCAACGGTGTAGCCTACGCCCAAATGAAGATTCCAAGATTAGGATCGAACTAACAAAAAGATGTTCCAAGAACGTTTTGCTAACGTTATTTCGGAACGTTCTCTAAGCGTTCAAAATGTCTTTTTAACGTTACTTTTGAATGTTCTCTGAACGTTCTGAAACTAGTAACAAACATCCAACGAAAACGTTCAAAGAACAATATATAAATGTTTTAGAATTAAATTGAGAACATAACCTGACCAGATAACTCTGAATGAATGTTCTATTAGTGTTACTAGAAGAATGTTGGTTCATAACATTGAGAGAATCTTGTCAGAAAGTTAGTGAGGAGAACGTTCCCTGTCAGCTGGGAGCATTCCAATGTTACACAGTTTCACAACATTTAAATATGTGATTTAATGCTTTATTAAAAATGAAATATTTACAGTGGTGTATTTGAAGAAATAAACTGAATAACCTTTAAATTGATTCAAGGACTTATTACACAATATGCTTAAAAATACAATATTGTTTAGAAATATTTCTGGGATAATGGGTTGTAGCCTTAGTCTATATTCCAAAGTTGGTAGGTGTTTGTAGTAGTTGGCTCTGGATGGTGTTAACTCTGGCAGCATGGCGGATCATTGTGGGTTTCTGTTTGTTTAATCTCAAAGACAGAGAAGAAATGCGACTCTCAAGCTGCAAAGAAACATATTACAAAATTACTAAAAAATACTTTGAAAATTAAAAGAAATAAAATCAGAGATTAACAAATATCTTCTGTATTGTTATTCTACAATAAATAATAACAATATATACAAAATCCATTAGACCTCTAGGGATGTAATGACAAGCATAAAGATTGTTGTATAGCATAAAAAATGTCTAATATATTCCATATTATAACTTTCCAGTATTGCACATCATACAAAAAAGCAAGGGTTTATGCAATCTGTAACATTTATCAAGTGAAACTCCTCACAGCTGGTTTTGAGCATTTTAGATTTATGTTTTGGTAAATTCTCCAAAAAATATGCGTGTTAAATACAAACCACCAGTGTTCTCTGTATGCTAGCACAGTCTGAGATACCCAGAATGTTGCCTTGTCTTGTTATTTGTAAATCCTTTACTGTACATTTAAAGATGTGAATTTGTGTACAAGTGTGTGGGAGAGAAAGAAAGATATACGTATACCTCACTCAACTCCTTTAAGATGCTTTCCCTTTCCTCAGTTTCTCCCTCAATGCCTGTTGTTGTGAGCCAGTTACTCAAGACCTTTTGGAGCTTACACCATGTCCTAAACACACAAATGCATGCTTATTTCTCTATGTAAGTGAAGATATCTCATTAGGCACAATATTTATTTATGAAGGGTATGATATTTGTTCTATCCATTTTGTTCGATCACAAAATGGAAAGGCAGCACATTCCTTTCTTTCTAATTGAACATGTAAAGAACCCAAATATTTTCACTTCATTAGTCTCTCAAACGTAGAAGAAACTATTCATTCCCAAAGCCAAGTTTCCTTGTGTGTGCTAGAATAAATAACCCACTTTAATATGTTGATTCAGTCAAACTACAGCTGTAGAGTCTATTATATTTTTTTTCCAAATACAAAAACAGCTCCAGTCTTAAAATGCATGTCCAAAGTTGTGGTTTCAATTTTAGGAGATGGTGAATTTTACAGTAGGATCACTTCAGAAAAACAAACAAAGAATTTACAAAAATATCATGCCAATGTGTGTGTGTGTGTGTATGTATGTTAGGGCTGTCAACATAAAAGTTTGTTAATAATAATAATAATAATAATAACACACATTATATAAAACAAATGTTTATGTTAAATGCAATTAATCGCAATTAATTGATTTGATTTAATAATAAATTATAATAACTTTAATAATTTGAATAATATTTTTAAACACTGTATATTCATCCTATTGAAAGCCAGATTTACATACTGTAGCTGTTTTCTATCTTGCTGGTATCGTTGCATTTCCAGTCTAATATCTAGTAGTTCTTTGGTGAGATTTTCAGTTTGCTCCACATCCACTGCCTCATCTTCCTCATTCTCCTCTTCCTGCTCTGGTAATTTCTCATGCACACCTATAACCCAGACAAATGACAAGTGTATACGGTCTTTAAATTTGTCACAGAACCTCAGACTAGTGAAATGAGTGAGCAAAACTCAATACATATTAGAGATGCACGATTCTGGATAAATAAAGATCATGATTCTCGATTTTGAATAGACAAGTAAACAAAATAACAAAATGTTATGTTCAGACAACATGTTAATAGCTAAAGTCTATTTGAGAAAATATTCAATCAATTTGAATACATTTTTTTGTAAAAAAAAAAATTTATTCAAACACTGTGTGGTTGAAAAGACTGTTTGTGAAGCCATTTCATAGCTATACATGACATCTGCTCTCTCTGGCTCAGCGGCAGCGCCAATGCAGACTTGAATGTTCGCGGTGAAAGTAATTGTCAAAGGTTTAATAGCCACATCGTTGTCATTTAGGAGTAAGATTAGGCAGGTGTTTGAATCAAATTTGCGATCTTTTAATGATTAATCGTGCAGCTCTGCTTTATATTATGAAAGTTTTTTTTTTTTTTACCTTTTTTTGGGAGAAGGTGTGAAGTGAAATGAGTAGGAAGCAGTAGGGGCTCCTGACTCCTTAAGCTTTTTTGCTATAAAACAGAAAAATCGTAAAACAATATTTTCCACAGAGAGTAGGCAATTCACATTTAAGCCAAAATACTATTTTTCTACAAGGAGGCAAGATGAAACAAAAACAAAAATAAGTAACTGAGTAAATAAGAACTGCTAGGGGAAAACTATAAGTAAAAGGAACATTATACAAAAGCCTTATTTGTCCAAGCCTTAGAACAAACAAGTGTTCTTACAGCATCATGATTACCTTGCCATGTGATACTGAAAGAGTAAATGAAGATGGAGGAAGCAGTATATCTTGGCTGGTAGCAGCAATATATTCAGGACCAGGTTTGACTGGGAAGATCTTCGGAAGTACCGTTGCAGGTGACTCCAGTGGGTTGTGGGTCAAAGGGACTGAGGGTAATGGAGAGGGAAAGGAAGGACTGCTGGAGGAGACTAAGGGAAATGCAGACTCTCTTACAGGCACCCTCTGACTACTGAAGCACCGTAGAGAAAGGTAGATGCTCATTAGTATGTGGACAAAAATTGTGTTTAATTATGTCTCAAAGTTTGTGTGTTTACTACACCTGCTGATCTTGAAGTCATGTGGCACAGGTTTGGCTGGGGATTGCAGCAGGTCATCTGGTCTTCTCGGTTGCAATCTAGATGCTCGGACTGACCAACTGCTGACAAAACAGGAGGATCAGATTTACTAGAGACATGTCAGACAAAATAGAATTAAGATGTTGTATCATAAACTACTTATTCTTTTCCTCTAATACCTATTAGTTATAGATGCTGTAGTTACCGTAATTACACTATTATGCATGCAAAGTGCATGTTTCTCCATTGACGGCGATTCAAAAGTATCTATGTGTTTTGACCAAGATTATTATAGATAAATGAAACAATCTAAAATCGTAAGAGATTTTTTTCTGCTTTAAATAAAATAAATGTTAAGTGAAATAAAATAAAATATAAAAAAGCTTTTAGTTTAACAAGACTTTCTAAAACAAAACATTAAAAAAACTATTTTAATAAAGCAAAATCAATAAAAATTGAACATTTTTCTACAATTAAAATGAAAACAGAAAATAAAAACAAATTCAAAATATTATTGTCATCAAAATATTGCTATTAAAAACTATAATAGCATCTGATTGACACTAAAATAACACTGACCGACTAAATACATTTCTAAGATTTTATAATATATATATATATGTTAAACCACTGCCCAAAAAAAAAAAAAAAAATTCTACTAACTACTTTAAAACTAAAAAGAAAAAAAAAGAATAGGATTAACATTTGCAATAAGAATGACTGACTCACAGGTGATTGATGATGGAATCTTTCTGCCTCTGGTCTGCTGTTTGGCTCCTGATTGGAGAGGGGGTGGGAATGGGGGTGTGGTCTTCTGGCAGAAAAAAAGATACGCTCTTCTTGGGGTGGCTGACTTTGGACGGCACTGTTTTACCTTTGACAGGCTTACACAGTGCCCGCTGCTTCCATCGAATGGCACACCGCCTTACCACTTCCTGAAGCTGACGACAGCTCTGTATTTGATGAGGATTATTTAATGTAAACAAATACACACACATATACTCTATAGACTGCAGACTGAAATGCACAAATATACAGTAACTATAGAAACAGCACCTGTTCATAGCTGTGCTGGGCAATATTAGTTGAGAAAGCACTCATGTGCGCTGTGTGCGTGAGGATGTGCGTGACACCCTCTCTCAACAGTTCATCTCTGTAAAACTGAGCTGCCTCAGTCAAACGCTCCTGTTTTCTCTGACGTTCTGCGATCCACAGCCGCCACGCGCAAAACACCTAAAGCGTACAGACCAAACCGACACACAGAAGTTGAAGGAAACCTGAATTATCAGTGAAGCAGTGCAAGATCTGGCATTACCTTGGCCTGTAGGTTGAGGGACCAATGCCAAAGGGCAGTCTCAGTTTGCTCCACCTCTCTTCTTCTGCTCTGCAGCTGTGTGTCATAATCATTCAAACTCAGACAAAAAATACAATATAGAATCTTCAAAAGAGACCGTAATAATCATTCATAAGTAGCTTCAGATGAAAAAAGGAAATGATGCAATGTCATCAGTATGAAGTACTGTACAGTAGGTGAGGCTATATGAAAGCTTTGCTATCATAACTACAGGTATATTTAAACAACAGACTGTGCTCCGTGGACATGAAATGGATGTTGTTTTTGTCTTCCCTATCGTGATGTATATCAAATTTTCACTCAGATAAATGTAGGATGGGACTTGATTTTGTTCTTTGGGAACTGATTGGACAGATAGATCATTGTCGTTTGCTATTGCTGCGATCTCATGTGAGTGACAGGTTGCTGGAGGGAAGAGATTATGGTGCACAAATCATCAGAGAAGAGATCTTGTTGCAAGTTGGAAGGGAAGTTATTTTGAATAAAGATTATGAGGGAAGATGATTTTTTTTGTAAAATAATGATGTGCATGGATAAATCATTTATGACAAACACTGCAATATTCCATTAAAAAATATTTCATGGTGACTTGAATCAAAAAAATTATGTGCTTAATATTTTTATTAAGAGCCATTTGTGAACAAGGAGATAAGGTAAAGTGTTTCACGTCATAACAGTTACTATATTAGTGCATTTTAGCGCAGCTTCAATGTTGTGTTGACCAATCAGCATCTACAATTGTTTTATAAGAGCCTTCAAATATGACTGAACATTTTGCTAAATCAAAACTCACCTGTCTTCTCCAGCAGATAAAAAAGCGCTGATAAATCCTCAACCTGTGAAGCTCAAAGCTTCTTTTCTTCATTACCTAAAAAACATAAATTTGTACACACACACACACATACATACATATATACATACTTTATATTTGTATATTTATATTTATATTCATATATAAAACAAATAATTAAGAACTTTATGGAGAACTTGGGACTTGAACTGGCACCTGGTAAGTTTTGTGATGGTGAATATAACTGGACCATGTGTTGAGGGTTCTTTTCCCCAGCGTTCTGCTGTAGTGTCTGTTGGCCGTTGCATTTGCCAGTCTCTCATCCTTTACCTCTGTGCTTCGCTCCCTCCATCTTCTCAAAGCCATCTGTACACGTACTAACAGCCCAAAAACAGCACTGAATAATTTCATCATTACACAGACTACTAACACTGGTATTTATAAAACCAAAGTACATTTATCCAGGTGTATTTGAGCTCGTTTCAGGGCTTCCTCCTGCTGGTGACGGTGAAGATGAGCAGATGCCGTTCTCTGTCGCCATGCCAGAAACACCTATTAAACATAAAATGTAAAATGACAAAGTTGTACTGATAAATAAGAGGTGTTAAATTTTACTTGTTATATAACTAATTTTAAGGGTATAAGGACCTGAGAAAGAAGGCTCTTTTGAGAAAAACATTTTGCTCTGTTTTCCTTCTCTCTCTCTTCCTTCAGCTGACACACATTTATTCTCCATAAACAGAACATTCTCCTGCATAAACATGAATAAAAAAAGATACAATAATACAACATATCTTTAAATAAACACTACAAAACAATTTAAGTATATAGATCATAAAGAATACCTGACAAGCTGTTGCTGATGCTCCTGGTAATGGTACTCCACATGATTGTTAATCGATTGATTCTGCAAATGGTACAACTACATGCATGCATGTAAAAACAATGAGTTTTATCATCTTCAAAGCTGTAAGCTTTGTATTTAAATATACAACACACTAGAATATTATAGCAATATTTGTAGATATACTGTATACCGTGTCAAAACAAACATGATATTCATACCTTCCAAGCTTCCAGAGCATGTTTGAGCAATTTGCTGTGGTAGTGTTTCTCCATTTCTGCAAGTTTCTCTCTTTTCTGTCTTCTGTGATCTACATACTGTTAAACAATTTCATATTTACTTATTTTAGATTCATAATATTTCAAACCAATAACAACTCATCTGCATCCTATGATGATTTATAACCCATTCTTGGCTGTTTCCCTTAGTGAATATAGAGCCAGTTGTGCTACTCGTACCTGATGCCAGCCTGCCATGGCTCTTCTCAGACACCGCTGTCCATCATGACCCTGTGCCTGCTCAAAACGTCTCTGACTAGTATACAAAACACAGAATAGCTTAAACTTCATAAAAATACTCAGTGGTCTATTCAGATGTTCCTCCTGAAGCTACAATATCTGATTCACACCTGGTTTGTATGTCAGCAACGAGGTTTCTCCATTGGTTCAGAGCCTTCCGTAGAAGAGTGTGTTTGTAAAGTGAGTCGGCTGCGGATTGTTTGAATCTCTCCGCTCTACACTGTACAGCACTGCAGGACCACTTAGACCAGGCACGGGCACAACACACATGCTCGGCATGCAACACAGCCTAAAATGAATTATACAGACTACTGGGTAAGAGAGACAATGAAAATCTTACTAACCCAAAACTTTTGAACAAGATGTCAGCATACCGTTCTTTCAGCAAGTCTCCGATCTCTTTGTACATCCAAGTTTCTCCACCATGTATAAAATGCCCAACTGCAAGTTTGTTGCCTACATAAAGGGATAAAACATGTACATTTTCAATACAATACAACACAGAGATAGATATCTACATGCACACATTCTTTAGCTACAGAAACCCACCTGTGATGTTGTTTAGCTCTTTCTTTCCGCTCGTGTTTCTCTGTGCGTTGTGCTGTGAACTCAATCCAAGTGTTTACACATTGTGGGAAGATACGACGAGCAAAGCAGGCATCAGCACGTAGTTCCAACTCCTACACACATGTAAATACATACATGTACAGATTGTGCAATGAAACATTACAAGCATTTTTAAGGCAAAAATGAAAAAAATATGCAGTCCATTGCTAAATGCAGGTGACCTATGATATAAGATAATGAGAGTGTCAGAAAGTGTGGCGGCTACCTGCATTTGTCTCTGATCTATAACACGTTTTCTCCAACGATGAAGGCAAAATCTCAGCACGGAGAATCTATTGATAAATAAGCACATTTTAAAAGTCTCACAGACCAACTCATGTTTATTAATGACCTAAAATATATTAACTCAGCAAAAAAAGAGAAACCTCTCCTTTTCAGAATAGTGTATAATTTTGTAAAATCCAAATAAGATTTATATAGCTTTTTGTAAGTGTTTAAATAATGTTTTTCATGCTTGTTTAATGAACCATAAACAATTTTTGCACATGCAACAGTCCTTAAAGGGATACCTCACCTAAAAATGAAACTTCTGTCATTACTTACACAAGCTTTCTGTCCCTCCATAGACTGCCTACACAACTGAAACTGACGCTTGGAAAAGTTCATAAAGAGATTGTTAAACTAATCCATATGAATTGAATGGTTTAGTCCAAACTATGATATGCGAGAACCCCTTCCAGAAGCTCAAATGTGCTGTGTAACACGAGAATGAACCTCATTGGTTCTGGCACATGTCAAAGAAAACATGCTTGACCTTCCGTTTACGACACTGATGTGTGAGTAGATGAATGTTTCTATTTAAATAAAAGCCTAAATTTAATCTGTTGATCATATAAAGGGATCATGCCCTAATTTGGACTAAACAGCTCAATTCAAATGGATTAGTTTTACAATCTCTTTATGAACTTGTTGAAGCATCAAAGTGTCAGTTGCGTAGTGGTCTATAGAGGGACAGAAATCGCTCAGATTTCAACAAAAAGGTCAGACTACTTACTGACTGCTTTTTTTGATAGACCCCCGCTCTGTTCAGGGACTCATTTCAAAAGCATTAAAAGCAGTTGGTGGGAGGAGGTTTCTTTCTTGCTGAGAATATATGGCTTGCTTCAAATTAAAAGCACAAGCATAAACGTTGTTTTGCCAATAGTGAAAATATTAAAAGATAAATACTCATTTATGTGACTAACTTGTGATAAGTTTGCGCAACACTCATCTGGGGTTGCAGACTTCTGTCTTCAGCCTGATCTAAGTGCAACTGCCAGACGTTCCAACACCTTGCCAGCAACTGCGAAATGTCAGTATCCATTTCTGACAATTAAACTCGGCACAACTGCATGATGTAAGATTCATAATCATGACTGATAGATGACTGGTAGACTAGGTGTTAATAATTTCTCTTATTACGGACTGAGGATGTTTTTAGCACTGAAATTTAGTTTAGTATAACAAACTCTTATTTAAAAAAATTATCAAGGAAAATTTGATTTCCACAAATATGTTAAGTTTAAGGACTGTCTTGTGTTGAGTTTATGTTCTCTATTTGTGTTGTTCTTACAATGTGATGATGATGCTGGACACTAATGTTCTTGTTGAGACGTTGAGTTTTACTGTGAGTGACATTCAGAGCAAAGCCTTTTAAACCCAATCGCTGTGAATAAATACAAGACCATCACAAATACAGAAGAATAAAAAAAAGAAAGCTATATAATACATTAAAAAAACATTATGAGCAAGTATAACACTAACCAGAAGATAGAGTTGTCTGTGATGCATGGCAGCCTTTTCCCTTTTAGCCTTCTGTGAGCACATACTGACATCTACATGACCGATCAGGAAGACAACTGTACTGTGTGTCATAATGCTTTCATTGACTTATTTCATTTCTTCTTGGAGTATTGGAGTTTAAATTAAATGTGAACGGTATGTTTAACTGTGCAATCAAAGATACAGTGTCTCCAGTGGGAGAACGCCAGCCTCTGGGAGCCATGCTGGGCCACTTGGTCTGCTCTCTGTACTCTGTCTCTCTCAACATGTCTGGATTGCAGCACATTATACCACTGACACCAAAACTTCTCCAGCACAGAGACACGCCATACATCCTGAGCAACAGCTGCAACACAAAAGACAAATGAAATGTGATTCAAGAGAAACTAATGCATAAAATGCAAAAAAACAAACAAATGAATGCCACCTGTTGTCTTATTCTTAGCCTGTCTGTTCTCTGTGTGTCTGATCCATCCATGAAGTGTGTGTCTTAACAGCTGAAGACAATAGTGACGATGAGCTTTGGACTCCTTATGTTTTAGAACACAGGTATGTTTCATCTTGTCTCTCCAGTTCAGCCATGCCTGTGAAGAACAGCCATTTTAGAGATCACTCAAACTAGACACGTTACTCTGCTGGATTCACACGTCCTCATACTCACTGTGTTCTGTAGGGTGTGAGCCCAGTGTCGCAAGGCAAGATCTTCCTGATGGTACGCCACATCCCTGTGCTGTAGTGCTGTGTTCCACACAGTCCAAACCCATCTTTAATAACCAACACATGAACAATAATATTTCACATTAGTATTTGACTCATAGGCCACTATACATAGGCATTCACAGCACTGTTACACATGCATCTCTATATATTACAACAATATTGTTCAAAAGGTTTTTTTTTAAAGAAACTGATACTTTTACTCAGCAAGAATGCATTAATCAAAAGTGATAACAAATATATTTACAAGACTTTTATTTCAAATAATTACTTTTCCATAATATTACTGTCTTTTCTATATTTTTGATCAAATAAAAGCAGCACAAGAGATTAAAGCATTCAACATTAAAAATCTTACCGACCCCAAACTTTTCAGCTAATGTTATTTATGTATTATGTCAACATATTGATTGATTTATGATCATATACTTTCTTGCTTTTTCCTCTAAAATATAAAAAGATGTTGTCATCTACAAGTCAGTCATTTATGTTACACCAGGATTGTAACACTGTATATTATGTATTGGTCTGCTTTACTCTTACATATGTGACTCTACATTGGTGGTCTAACACCACATGAGACAAATGCTCACTTCAGTGCAGTGAGTCTCTCGTGTTGTACTGCTGCTTCCTGCATCCTGCGTTTCATGTGACACATGCCCAGGTACAGCTCCCAGCCATTCCATATGCAACGCAGCTTGTTCTCCGTCTCTGCAGTACAAATATTCAGTTACAGCAATGTTTCAACTAAATAAAATATTAATAGAATAGCAGGCTATATACCAAAACCGATTGCAAGTTGCAGTTTCTTCTTTTCTTCTCTCTGGACAGCAATATAATCCTGCCAGGCTTGAAATGTTTTGCTGTACAGCATATACCTGCAACAGGTAGAAAGAAGAGAGACATAAATATTACCTAGCCACTAAAAGAAATGTTTTTTTTGCTTTCTTGACTGTTACACATGCATCTTTATATTACATACAATATTGTTCAAAAGGTCCTAGCCACTAAAAGCAATGTTTTTTTGTTTTGTTTTTCAATTTCCCTTACTATAACAAACATTGAAGACAAAACAAACACAACATTGCAGTATGGGATGGGGCATACACTTCTTTTTAAAAATTTTGGGTCAGTAAGCTTTTTATACAGAAATTAATACTTTTACTCAGCAAAGATGCATTAAAAAGATAAAAAAACAATGTCAGAAAAGAGATTAATAATGTTGACATTTTTATTTCAAATGTTAATCTTTTTAACTTTCTATTCATCAGAATTCTGAAAAAAATGCACCACAATTTCCACAAAAATATTAAGCAGCACAACTGTTTACAACACTGATAATAATAATAATAAATAAATAAATAAAATGTTTCTTAAGCACCAAATCAGCATATTAGAATGATTTCTGAAGGATCATGTGACATTAAAGACAGGAAATATGGTGGATGAAAATTCAGCTTAGCCATCAAAGGAATAAATCACATTTTAAAATAGAAAACGTTTCAAAATATTTTAGCTTTTATTCTATTTTTGATTAAATAAATGCAGCCTTGTGATCATACAAGCCTTGACGTACGTATAATGGCAATCTGCCCTTATATTTAGGGTCCATTCCTTTCTTGAGTGCCACCACTCATCTTTCCAAGCTCCTAAGGTCTTCCTCAAGACCACCTTACAATAATGAGATCTGAAAAGACAATACATTTTTTTTTTTTTACAAATGAATAAAGACTGACAGTTCAGTGCACTAATGAAACACAATGAACACACACTGGACCTGGCTTGTGATATTGTTATTCGTCCAAATGTCTTCTGAATCCACAAGTGAAGGAACTTCCGAGCAAGGTGCCTAAACAACCAACGCAATAGTCACTTCTCATGACATTCACAAGCTGTAAACAACTGAAGGATGCCATTACAGCGTAATAAAATGAACGAACCCCTACCTTATCCTCAGCTCTTTAAGTCTACCACCTCGGTTCCAATTATATCCGACCCGGTAAGTGTATTTGCGTATGGGTGTTTTACGAGCCCGGTTCTTTTCAACACCACAAGACAACTGTTTCCCAGCTTTTGGTCTTGTTGTTTGCATCTTCAACTGTTTATTGGAGCATACATTATTTTCAGTCAATCAGTTCACTGTCTAGCAGCCGGTGCCTGAGCTATAACTGGTTGAAATAAAGTTAATAAAGCAGCTTTTAGGGGTTTAAATATCTCACTTAATGCTTTAAAGTTACTACAGCTCATTAAAAGGCTGTCATCTGTGCTATCGTACTGACAACAACCAACAACAAACCATAACTGCCGCTCTTCTGTGTTTAATGAATATTCTTCCGGTAAAATATGTCATAATAAAAGACTTTCTTTAAAAGCATTTAATGATAATTATATTACAAATAATAATAATAATAATAATAATGATGATGATTATGACTCTTGTCAATCTTGTTGTAATAATGTTACAATATTAATACAGTTACATTCAAATAATGATGTTATATTAAAAATAATTTTATGTTAGTGATTAATGCAGCCTTCAGATAGAATAACTGATCTTTTATGCCTCACTGTACACAATATTTTGTGAAATGAAGAGTTGAAGTGCATTGCTTTTAAAGTTGTGTTTTTCATTCATTCAAACACGCAGAAGTCATTACAAGATTATGGACATATCAGTTTGTGAGATTTAATAGGAGTGTTTTCTCCATACAAATGTCTAAGTCGGAACTATTATGTATTCGGGATATGTCCTGATAACATCACAGAACAGAAACGTTTTCAGTCTCATACATCGCTCATACAGTGTCACTATGGCCTACAAGTAGATAACATATTACTTATCTATTTTACTTATGTGAGGTTTCCATGTAACTGGAAATCTATTCAGGAATACACTATCTTTTACCTGGGCACTTTTACACTTTTCAGTCAAATTGTTACACTGGTAATATCAATTGTATCTAGGGAAATGTTTCCATTTTGGATTTTTATCTAATATTTTTCACACTCACACACACACACACACACACACACACACACACATATATATATATATATATATATATATGATTGTTTTGATTTACAAAACTGACATGCAATACTGACGTTTTAAACAGTGTTTTATTAAATTAAGAAAACTTCAATACGAATACGTATTCACTGTTGTGCGACAAATAAACTAAACAGACGCTATCTTCACTATACATGTTGAATTTGATAAATAGCAGAAAAACACTTTTTTAAACACTTTTAACATCGGTCAAAATCGTATACATTCAGTCAAAAAAAAACAAGCAACGCAACAGAACGTTTTAAATCATGTCACGTGACTATAATTTACAATAGGTGGCTACGTTGATTGCCTGAATTGTATTCTTGCGCTAAAATTTTACAATGACTCTTGTCACCCCTGTTATATCAAATACACACTTCTGACCACACCGTATTGTGTTCTTTGTTATTAAATTTAATATTACAGTCAAATGTAAGTGTTGGTTTCTTGAAACTTTAAAGAAGGCGTGATTAGAGACTATATAATCCTTGATTGGGGCCTCTCTCAGAACCAGTCAGAGATCTGAAGAAATTCGCCGCTCTGCGACTGAACAGAGACGAAAAAGAGAGCTCAGAGAAAGTACCCCGAGGTACATTGATTGTTGGAGTCGGGCTACAAGCTTTAATTAAGTGGTAGAACCATGTTATCTACCGGAATTGGTCCTAATATATTTGAGGTTTAGTGTAGTGACGCGCTTTTTTATGTGCGTCGTGCAGCTTTTTGATTGTTAATAAGTTTCCTAGCCTGCTAACCCGACTCACTAGCTTAAAAATAAACAAACACGTATATTGTTGAAAATTTTCGCTCCCACGAAAAAACCCAAAGGAGAAATGAGCCAAAATTTAAATTAAAAAACGGAAAATGCACAATTAGAGCCGTTTGCCCATAGTAACTTAAGTAAATCCTCGGCGTCGGCTTGAGTTTAGCCAGTTTGCTAATGAAATGCTTCTCTGTCAATTAGCTATTAAATCTAGATTGACAAGCGATACCCGAACCTCCTGTCAAGATTGTCGACCAAGACACTTTATTTTGTAAGCAGGAAGCTTCATCTGCGTTCTGCCTGAAATCTGGACTGACTGCAGCATCTCTTGTAGTTTGGTATAGGACAGGTAGCCACAAGCTAACTGAGGTATCCAGGCGGGGAGAGGAGGTGTTCTGACACCGTTTCAAATATCAGGTGAGTTCATAATATACCGAGAGAGCTGCTTGGTTTTTTAAAACAGACGCGTTGTTCGTGTGAGGGATTGTAGCTTAATATTCCTGCGTTAGGCTGATTAGTATTCTGTAGTTTGTTTGCTGTCTGCCTCGTCATTTGCTAATACAACAGCTACTCAAACTACACAGGAGCTAGAAATGTACTTGATCATTTTAAATCCCGACATCTTTGAATATTTATTACATTTAATTTGATGTTCCCATTGACTTAAGGTATTTATATAGGCCATTCACAGATGCTGGTATCCCATTTGTATAATCGGACTCAATTACTCACTGATTTTAAACTGGATAGCTAGTTTAATGTATTTTATAGTATTCTAAGTCTTGAGGCGTCTTTACCCTCAGTTAAGGCTGTTCTGTGCCTGTTAAATATCCAGTGTAAAGATGCAGTACCACATAAAAGCCACTAAATTGTTCTGACCCTCTTCAGCCCCTAATAATAAAGTGTATATAGTTGTAGTTCAAGTGCAAATACATTTGTACATCCTCTCAGCAGCATTAAACAGTCCATGTAAAGAGACCTAAATGCCACTTAAGAGCTTCTATGCCACCTTTTCAGTATAAATTTTGCATCGTTCAAATAAAGGTAATCTAGACCAGTGTTTCTCAAACTTTTTCAGCCCAAGGACCACTTCTTATTTTTTTCTGGGGACCACCTAACAGAATCCCACTCTAACACGCTCCCCAAAAACAACAAAATAGGAAGGATAAACTAAATTTAAGTTTAATAAGCAACTGTTTCAAGTCAGAAACTAATTTTTCAAACACAAATGCAATGATATGATCAGAAGTTATGAATTTTATTTCATTTGAAAAAGTAAATGAGAAATGAGCTGCAGCTTAATATGAACGATAAACTGCACATGTGAAAAAAAAACTGCAACTAAACATACTGTAACAGCCTAGGTCCCACTTAATGTCATTCCAAAGAGCCATTATTTTAAAACTGAGGTGGTGGGTATAGGAAGTCTATGGTTGTAACTATGCTAACAATAAAATGCTGAAAAAATGTTCCCCTTAATATCAATATCACTGAAATGACTGGGATTTTACACATAAAACAAAAACTAGTACATTTCAAAACTAATAGATATGTGGATTTTATTTTTTGAGATTTCCATCTAAAACTTGACATGAATACTAATGATGAGTTTAGGTCATCTTTTCGGTCCGGGGACCACACTTTAAGAATTACTGCTCTAGACTGACATGGCAGTTTAACTAATGCTGTAGAATCTTATTCACAGGTGTCTGATAGTGGGGCTTCACTTCAGTTTGACCACCCACCTGAGTCATGGAGAAGGACGAAAATGGTGAAAACACGGTGGAAACGGTGAAGGACTCAGTAGTGACCTCCGCCTATAGATATACCAAGGTGAGAACAATCACTTTAAGGACATCTCATGAGGAACAAATTTACCATTATCTTTGAATTATAGTGTGATGTACTTATGTGCACACTGTGATACATGTACATACTGTAATATTTAGAGCTCTAAATATTGTCATATAAAATCATATGATGAATTGTTTATAAAGTCAATGAAACTAAAGTTTCGCTAAAGTACGTTCTATATTCTCTACATTTGACGTCATTATCATGTGACCTACCACCATCAGTTAATGGCCATTCACACATCCTCTCCCAT
This sequence comes from Zacco platypus, assembly GCA_038088235.1. Lineage (NCBI taxonomy): Eukaryota > Metazoa > Chordata > Actinopteri > Cypriniformes > Xenocyprididae > Zacco > Zacco platypus. The sequence continues at coordinate 24,778,900 of CM076074.1, forward strand.
GGCATCATGGGATGGTAAAGTGTCCATTGTATACTAGTTTTGTACATAACAAAATTCTGAGCTTGATATGATACCTGACTAAAATATCATGATACCAATACTGAATTGATACCATGGCAAAAACAGTAAAAGTAATTGAATAATGACACTACTTCAGTCTCATTGTTTTTAAAAAAATTCATTTTAAAAAACACTTACCAATAACATTATAGAGCTATTTGGGATAGGAATGTGTGATGACAAATCTTATTTTACAATATGGGTTTAATAAAATTTAACTTTTCAGGTTGGCTGCAGTAGGTCTCTTTTAACGGTAGCATTAATAAATTAAACAAATGTAAAATAAGTACTGCCTAGTCTTCACATTGTAAATCAATGTTTCTTAAGAATCGGTGTATAGTTATTCAGTCAAGAAGTAGGTGGTTTTGTTGTCTGATTAACATTAATCACACAGACAGCAGCAGGTTTATTAAGCTGCTGTCTCTTTAAGAACTGACACACGGATCCAGTACATTGGGGAATGGTTCACTTACATTGAGAATCCGTTTACGTTCACTTAAGACTTACCCAACCGTGTTTGCATGGGTACTCGCCAGAACGTCCATTTTGACATTTTTAATTCAAGCACAATCTCCGTGAAGGAGAACTGAATTTGTGGTCGCATGCTGTCTGAACGTCGCCATTCTCATCATGTGGTTCAGTTCTGAGTTCGGCAGCGCGAGTAATGCTTTGAGCTCTCTTTCGAGGCTTATTGATCTTAACTCGTAATATCAAACATGCTAAATTTAACAAATACTGTATAGTGGCTCTCCAATGTATCGTGACACATCGCTGTTGCTCCTTCAAGCAGCTCGTGAACCAACCATCTCTTTATACTAGTTCATTTATAGCGTCAAATAAACATCAATGGACATCAGAAGGAATGTTTCAATCATGGAAAGACGTGAGTACACTTAAGTCCAAGTTCACCAACGTTAATCTACTAACTCCCCTGACTGTTTTGCCGGATAAAATGGCAAATTCGAGGTTATGATTGCCTGTCAATCAAACTGTTTGCGACGGGTCAGCTGGGAACTGTTTTGTACAGTTTTGTCTTCCTGATAATCAGCTGTATGTTTTTGCAGGAAGAGCTTATGGAAATCAAAGAATTGCCGATTTCCAATGAGAGGCCAGAGTGTCTTTCAGAGAAATACGACAGGTGAGCCTTTTATTTACTGTTCGTTTGCAAATTCAATTTAAATTATTAATGTGGCACCATATCAAAAAGACGTCAGTGGTATTTTTGGCTCCTGCTGCATATCCTCCCGTATACCTAAAGGCACGGATATACTTAATTTTCAGTCATGTCTACACCGCTTTCAAAGAATACCAAACCGTGGATGGACTAGTTTGACATGTGCAGTGCAATTGCCTTTTTTTTTTTTATATAGATGAAAAGTAGCAGATCTGCTATTGCATGCAAAGTTTAGAATGAACCAATACAATTGGAGAAGAATATGCTGCTTTGTTTACTGTTCTTGAACAGCCCATTTTGTATTACTCTTCAACTACTGCATAATGCATAATAACTGCACTTTGCCTCCTAGTGGACCCTTGTCTCAACATTCACCTTGAGCATGTGCTGTTCTATGGGGAAAGTTTGTGCAGACACAAAAATTGGGCTGGATTTGGACGATATGTGCTGTTGTCCACAGACTTTTGTGATGACAATTTACCTCACAGACAGTGCGCAGATATACTTTAAAAGTATATACTTTGGGCTTAAACATTAAGCTTTTCATTGTTTTTAGGCATCGACACCTTGTATTGTCATGTCCTGATTTTGCCAGTGGATCTTTAGCACTTTACAAACGGCTGCTTTCCAGTATTAGTTCATTTACCACTCATTTGTTTGAATGCTCTTGTGACGTTACTGACTGATACTGTTTTAAATGAGGTTGAAAACCTAAGCCTTGTATGTGCTAACAGTACTGTTTCCTTCATAGTGATGGGGTCTGGGACCCTGAAAAATGGCATGCCTCACTATATCCCTCTTCAGAAAACAGCTGTCCAGCAGAAGGATACAAGAAAGATTATGCAGAGGATAGAGTTCCACTAAAACGCAGAATTGCAGGTAATTGGGCAAGAACTTGGTCGTTTTATTATTTGCAGTTATTTGACTGTCAACCTTTTGTTTTTCCCAAACCTAAATGAACTTTGCCTTCCCCAGATCCTCGGGAACGTGTAAAAGATGATGATCTAGAGGTGGTTCTTAGTCCACAGCGTCGTAGTTTTGGCGGTGGTTGTCAAGTGGCACCCACTGCCCTCCCTCGCCGCCCCATTAGCCCTCTGGAGAACAAAGAGAATGAGTCACTCCGTTTGGGGGGAGCACGTCGCATAGGGAGTGGCCGCATCATGTCCTCACGTGTATTTGAGAGGGACGCACGAGTTGACAAGGAGAGGGAGCGAGACAGAGAGCGTGACTTTAAGGACAAGAGATTTAGGGTATTGTGCTACGGGTTAGATGCAAAGGTTTATTTTTTGATGTTTTATTGTTCAAAGAATAAAATTCTGTGTTCTACTACAGAGAGACTTTGGAGACAAAAGAGTGTTCAGTGAGAGAAGAAGAAATGACTCCTATGCAGAAGAGGAGCCAGAGTGGTTCTCGGGTGGACCCACTAGTCAGTCTGAGACCATTGAGCTTATTGGCTTTGATGACAAGATCTTGGAGGATGACAAACGGAGGACCAAACGTTCCAGGAAAAAGCCAGAGTCTTTTAAAGAAGGCATGTACAGAACAAATGTAACTGAACACTTGAATGCTTCTGTGCATCTATCAGTGTGCTCATATTTTGTATTTTAATCTACTACTACAGTTGAATGTAATGGCGGTCTCTCTGAGGACGCTGAAGTAGTTCAAGAGTCGGGAGCTGATCAAGAGGTTCCACATGCCGAGGTTCTACCTGAACAAACCCCTGGAGATTTTGACTTCAATGAGTTCTTCAATCTTGAAAAGACCATGCCTGGCCTGGCTTCGGTAAGATATGGGGAGCACTGCATGCTTCAAGGGTGATGGTCACAAAATAGCTGGTTTGTCTTGAAGACAGACTTAATGGACAACAAATTACACAGTTTTTTGGGAAATGTTTGGGCCATCAGATGACGTGGTTATTAGGTACTTTCTAAGCACTTTTTATTCGTCTATTCTATACTCTATACTTAGTCTAGCTTTTTCTGTTCTGTACTGTGATATTTTACACTCCCTTTAGTAGTCATGTTTTGGCCAGATTTGTATTGCACTTGATGTCTCCTAACATGGTTGTATATAATGAATTGTTTGTGAATCTCTCCTCACTTGTCAGTAACTTTGGATAAAAGCACCTACTACTTGAATTAGTGTAACATTATGAGGTTAGGTGGTTATTTGGTGATTGGAGAATGGTTCATATGTTACTGCTGATGACTTTGGTGTTAGAAATGTGAAATTGTTTTTGTGGTTGTGGCGTCAAGCTATTTGTTGGATTTTAAGTTGTTCTACAGAAAGCTCAATGAAATGCAAATTTATGCCCATCTAACTTGTAAGGATTATATTGGCTGCACATCTTCATTGTGCCAATTAATTTGGAATTTTGGGGGGGATCTTGTAAATGAAACAAAGTGCTCCACAATGCCCATTTTTCACCTCATTGCGCTAAGCAGTCTGCAGACACTCTTCACGTAAGTGTCATCCAGTCCCCATGGCCGTTTCTTGCTTCTGTGCTATAACGGTTTAAACAAGGACTCCTCTTTCTTTCCTTACAGATGATTGAAGATGTTCTTGCTGAGGGTCCGGTAATGGCCAGTCGTTTCAGCCGCTGGTTCTCCAGTAACAGAAGTCCTTCCGGCAGCCGCTCCAGCAGCCTACGTTCCACTCCACACGAGGAGTTGGAGAGACTAGCATGTAACTCTTTCCTATTCAGTTCTCTTCATGTTGTTTTTATTTTTTTCTCACGGTTGCTCACCTTGCTGTAAATTGGGTTAGGGTTAATGTTAGGGACATTTCTGGTTGATGCTTATTTTTAAAACTAGAGTGTTACTGTAATTCATTCCTTTTCTATTTAGACTCCTTATCAGATCACTGCTTTGCCTTTTAATTTTTTCAATTAAAACCATTAATGTACATCCCAATAAAGCTACAAAAGCACTTTTTTAATATACAGTAAATGTTCAGTTGCCCTTTATTACAATCTTACATAGTCAAATTCTATTGTGTAATCTGTTTTTTTTACCAACTTTCACTTGACCTTTTTAAATCAACATTTACTTAATGCATGTAGCCTTAAATGTTAAGTATTTTTAGTTCCAAAAGTTTGTTCAAAACAGTTCTATTAAGTTTTGCTATGGTATTGAAATTGGTACAGAGAACTCTTTACAAGGATATTTTGTTATAATAATTGTTTTGTATGTCAGGTCTCGATCCTCATACTGGATCTCTGAATCAGGGTACATCTCTGTACTTCACCCCCATTTCTTCAGTGGAACGCAAGGAGAAGGTGGACATATTGGAGCTGCTGCATAAAGCCAATATAGACCTGAAACCTTTACTGTCTAGCCTGAATGTCAACAAGGCTCACCTAAAGGAGAGCAGTGAGTGGCATCCTGTATAGTTTACTATTTAGCTAGAATATACACACATATAGCTTTATATAGGTAGTGTCTGATGCTGTGTCCATTAACTCAGAATATGTCAAATTTGCCCTCTTTAATAAATGGAGCATTCTTAATACCTTTTTAGCGTACTCTGGGGTGGTGTTGTCTCTGGAAGAGGTGGAGGGGAGTCTGAAGGCACTGAAGGTGCAGCCTGAACCGGCTCCATTACCTCAAAGACAGACTAGTGGAGGTGGAGGAACTCCCTTCATGGCAGAGCACCTGGAAGAGGCTCTCACAGGAGGAAGCGGGGCTGCTTCACGACCGCGAGACCCTGACATGTCTGCATTTAATAAGTTAGTGAGCACCATGAAGGCAAGTGGAACCCTGCCCACTCACCCCAAAGCCAGCGGTAACAATGTAAGTATGCAGCTGTTGGTTATGTTTGCATGGTTTTGTAAGCGCTTGCTGTGTGCTGTCCAGCTTCAGGTAAAGCTGCATGTGAGATTGAAATGTATGCATTGGTCGTCCAGCTCATTACGCTCATGTATTACCTGCATCAATGGGCTTTGCATGCAACTCAAGCCAGTGTGTTTACTTGGTATTTGGTCTGGGGTAGTAAATGTTTGTTTATTCTGATTAGTGATGGGCATAAATTTGTGTTTGGCAGTTGTGGCTGACTAGTCAGTGAACTTTTGCATGCATGACTTGGCGCATCCTGTTCTTGTTTTTTGTTACATGCTCCATTAAGACTGTGCTGGTATGATGTTTAAGCCATCAGTGTTTGTGATGTTAGCTAACAAAACATGATGGACCAAATGGCATGCATATTATTTGATGGTTTTTGTCTGGTTCAGACTGCAACTGTTAACTTGCTGTTAATATGGTTTTTGTTTTTGTTTTTTTTCCCAGCAGTCAGTGGATCCTGCTCTTGTGTCCTTGGAGGCACAGGTACCAGCCTCTCAGCAGAAAAACATCTTTCAGGTGACCAAAATCTTACCCTCTTCATTGTTGAAGACTCTTTGTTCCAAGTTCTGTCAACTAATTTATTCTAAAGACATCCTTACGCCCAGTAACATGTGAGTCTTTGTGAACTACTGTAACAAATTAAGTAAACTGTCAGTAATGCATTACCAGAAGTTCATGCGCACAAATCAATTCCTTTTTTAAAACTATCAAAATGAAGTAATGTCAGCTTTCACTAATATTGGAGCTGAAGCAGGTTACTTTGATTATGCAATAAGAGCAAGATATAAATGTTATTAAAACACTCTCATAGTAAAGTTTGAGTGTTGACAAAGAATGTAAGATATTGTGCTTTTGTGCTTTAGGAATTGTTGGTTGGTCCTCACGGCCCTGTTCCTGCTCCTATACACCATCGTGCTTCTCCTCCACTCTTCCCACAGAGACCCCCTCTACAGGACTTTTTCCCAGGCATGCCATCAGCGCCAGGTGAGTGAGTTAAATGTTGTTTTTAATCTAACAGAAGGATGTTGAATGTGAAACATGCCATAACGTTTAAACATAACATTCATGTCATTCATCTTTTGTTGAATCTCAGGGTTTCCTTCTGGTCAACAAACTATACTGGATCAAATTCCAGACTTGCATAGGGCCAGAAATGCACAACAGGTAAAATTCAAATACTACGGGCAGATATTTAAAGCACATTGTTAGTGAGTTTTTTTTGTTGTTTTTTTTAATTAAATGCATGTTAAAATTCAAAGTCTAGAAGTTTGTTTTTTAAAAAGTTCAAGTATCAGATGATTGTATCATTCATTCAATATCAGACATTCATATCTGAATATAAAATGCATGTCATTGGTTTAATCAGAGATGAATTCCTTATTTTTAGATGAGAGCTTTGCCAATGGGAGTGGACCAGGCCAATCTGGAAGCTTTGTTTCAGCAGGATCTGGCAGTTCTTAATCGTTCACAGTACCAACAGGCCTACAACAAACAGGCTCAAGAGAAGGCATTTCGCAACAGGTAATTTCGTTTATCCGTGACCACAGCAGATAACAGGCTGGTTGTGCCAAAGCAAGACCTTCTAATTCTTTCAACCTCTTGAATCACCAAGATGTATTGTTAGTACTTAGTCATTCTTATCTTGTATGAGCCTGAGACTATTTGTAGTTTTAAGAGCTGCAACCAAAAAAAAACTTGATACCTTTTAACATGATTAATTACTCAATCCAAGTGAATAGCATAATGAATGGGCTGCTGATGTTGTGTACAGTGGTAGTTTCATTTGCATCTGTATCTTCTGTTTTGTAGACAAACCAGGATGAACCGTTCACCTGGGCCTCACCTTCCTGGCCGGACCTCACCTGGCAATACAGTTACTAGTGTGGTCAGTTAAATGCCATAGATTTGACCCTTTCACGTGAGAGTTTAAAATATTCTAGCTGACCCCCCCGGAGTAAGGCGACCATTATTTTAGAGCATTTGCCCTTACTGTTTCCATGGCGACGTGTCATGCTTGTCACAACACACCACAGCCACAATAACACTGTTTGACAAATGTATCGCTATGTTTTTACTTTTATTTATTCACAAACTTGCTTATGTCATCAACTTTGTGATGTTCCGATTTAAAACCATATTTATAAATGATCTCTTATCTTGATATAAAGCAAGATGGGCGCTGCCATCCTAGTTTGCGCCGCTGTTCACAAATGAATTCACGTGCTGTAAATCCGACTGTTCCTGTCAGTCCAATTTACTGCATGTTAATTCATCAGTTTCTCCTGAAAGACATGGAAGTAATAGGCTGGTGAACTGGAAAAATAAGAGTGAACTTTATAGTTACTTAGGCCCACTATATGTGTCTGATATGAATAAATGTCAGCAAATTATAATTGAATGGATTGTTGTTGCTGCTTCCACTGATGTCTGACATCAGTGTATTATACAAACACTAAATGTAGGTTTACTGGTGCTTGTATTTACATGTATGAAACCTTAAAAAAAAAAAAAACGAACACAGGGTAATTTATAGTTGTTTTTTTCTCTCTCTCCCTTCCCTCTGCTGCAGTTGTCTCCATCCTTCACTCCCACCTCCGTGATCAAAAAAATGTATGAGTCAAAAGAGAAAAGTCGAGATGATCCTGGGAGTAGGCCAGGAAGCAAGGAGGAAACCGTGAACTCTCATAACTCACAGGAGGGTATGAAACGATACATGCACAAAGAAGAGAAGAGAAAACTGACATTGGGATATTTTGTTTTTCTGTGACTATATTGTGATATGAAAATAGTTTCACCAGATGACTGGTTCTATTTGGAAAGAATTAATCATTCTAGCATGATTGGGGTTATTTTGTAGGGAAGTGAATCTGCATCAAAAAAACAAATTACAAGTTTAGACAATAGAACAAGAATAAAAATTTAAGGATTAGTTCACTTTTAAAATGAGAAATTACCCCAAGATTTACCCTCCCTCAAGCTGTCCTAAGTGTATGACTTGCATCTTTCTGATGAACACAATCTGAGTTATATTAAACCACCTGACACGTCCAACTTTATAATGGCAGTGAAACGGGGGCAATGACTTTGTTGCTCAAATTGCATCCATCATAAATGTACTCTCCACGGCTCCAGGATGTCAAGTTACGCTTTTCCCTTTGTTGAATATGGAAGGTGGTCTGGTGGAAGCTAGATATTTTACTTAAGTTGTTAAATATGGATTTTTTTTTTTTTTTTTTTTGCCCATTCATCTCTTTGCTTAGGAATTAACTCCCTGGAGCCGTGTGGAGTGTTTATAGTGGATGGATGCATTTTCTTGAGCTTAACTTGTTGCCCCTGTTCACTGCCCTTATAAAGCTCTGTGTCAGGATATTTATTAATATAACTCTGTGTTCATCGGCAAAAAAAATCATACACCTTGGATTGCATTATCCAATATAATGACACGCATCTGTTTTCTTTCTCATTTGTGTACATACACATAATCTTTGAGTGGCTGTGCTGGCAAGGATACTTGCTGAGACTGGTATCCTTAGTTTTGTTTTTCCGTTAAAGCACAAATGAATGAACTAAATTCGGTGTGTGCGGCTCTGCAGGTAACACAGAAAATGGCTTGTGAGTGCTGAATTGAGTTCTCTTTTGCGTCTTTGTGTGCTCATGGTTTTAAAATCACTTAAATGTTTAAACTGACAGGACCTAAAATATTCAAATGATAAACTTTCACTCTATGCTTAAACTTTGCTAATCTGAGAATTCCATGCATTTCGAAACGTGGTGCCTGGTCCATATGGATCACATCAACTATACGATCTGTGCTTGACATCTCGCATGCTGTGGTGTGCACATCCATGACAGTCGCATTGCGATATCGATGCTATTTTATTTTTTTTAAACTTCCTTAAAGCACACTCATTTCATTTTATAGATGGTCCTCCATCACCCAGTTCCTTTCTGGAAGATGTGGACACCAGTGGTCCTCAGACTGGTGGGGTAAAGGCATGCTCCACCCCTGTTCCTGCTCAGAATCGTCATAGTAAAGACCCAGACCGACCCAGGCCTCCTTCAACAACTGGCCACCACACTCCCACCATGTTATCACCAGGGCCCTCTTCCCCCTTTCCCAGACCCCAGATGTATCCAGTTCCCCTCCTTCCCCACGTCCCCTTGGTCAGACCTCCACCACAGCTTCACCCCGGTGTGATGCAGAGGATGTTGGCTCAGGGTATCCAGCCTCAACAGCTCGGACCCACATTATTACAAACAGGTTGGTTTGTGTGACTTCAGTAGATCTCTAAAAGCCCTTGAAAATCACCTCTTTGCTGGACATTAGGAATTAATGTATTTTTTTTTTGTTCATACCTGTTGGTAACTGAAAACATTAAATGGTGACATTTTGTTTGTTTTTTCCGCCGCATAAACAGGTATGTTCCCTCAGGCTGTAGACCTGTCTCAGCTTCAGGGTCTGCCTCCAGCCCTCTTAGGGCAGCCTCTGTATCCCCTTGGTCCTGCAGGACATCCGCTTATGGCCCCTAGAGCTGCAGGAACACACGTGCAGTTAGCAGTAATGCAGCAGCAGCTTCAACAACAGCAGAGACCCAGTGAGTACTGCACCAGTGTTTTAGAATGATTGATTGTTAGGCCCTTTTTACACCTGGTATTAAGATGCGTTTTGGTTGATCGGGTCACAAGTAGACAAGGGACACTCATACAAGTTTACACCTGTACATCTCTTGTCCACTTTCATCCACTTCAGTTCTGATTTCTTTGAGGGGAGGGTCGATGGGTGGGTAAATGTAGGGTATTTTTTGTTTTTTTTCAGATCTTTCAATCTAATGGACAGAATAAGCTTGCGCAATTGACATATGAAGGTGATCATTTTGATTAGTTTGATTTGAAAGTGAAATCTTGATCACTTCTAAGTGTCTTTTATTGTTGCTTTCGTTCAATTTAATTTGTTCTTGCTGGAAAAGTGTATGAGAGAGTTTATAAATGCGTAATTTTTTTTTTTTTTTTTTTTTTTTATAAATGTATTAAAGGAATCCGTACTTCAGTCTAGAGATTTAGGTTGGCGAGTTACTGAATGTCTAATTTTAACACTGACTTACAGATTTGCTAAAACAGGGTTTTTTGTTTTGTTTTTTTGTGTGTGGTTTGAACATTTTTGTTTTCTTCCCAGATCTGCATGTGGCTCCATCAGGAGGCCTCCAGTCACAGAGCCACGGTCCTCATCGGACAAACCATTCCCAGCGAAGAGGTGGTAGCCCTCCTCTGGGCCTGGCAAAGTGGTTTGGTTCTGATGTGCTTCAACAGCCCCTCCCTTCCATGCCTTCTACTAAAGTAATCAGTGTTGACGAGCTCGAGTTCCGCCAGTGATGCCATCCTGTGTCCAGTCAGTGGGAGCGACACAACACATCCCTTCCCCAGTACCCTCTAGTTGGAGAGATGTGAACTTTTATTTCTACCATTATGTACATATGTCAGAGCCCTGTCTATTTTTCTGTGCTCTGTCTGAAACCCTTGCAGTTGCTTTTTTTTTTCCTTTTTTTTTGTGAAAAGGCCTAAAGTTGAGAGCAAAAAAAGGGAAAAGACATGGTTTTTTTTCCTGCTGCTTTTGTCACAAAGTAATGTAGTTTCTCCATAGTTTTGATTTCATTTTTTGCAGTAAAGGAAGTAAATAATGTGTAGGCCTGAATTGTACAGATTATGGGAATTGATCTTTTTCCACCTTGTACATAGTTTATTTTTGTTTTTTTTCTTCCCCTGACTCTTTGGTGAAGGTTATCGTGCTGTTGAGGAACCAAAAAGTTGCTTATTCTTTGCCCAGTCGCAATGTCTGGATGATGTTCCATGTTTCCCATCGAAGGTTGATCTGTGTGGGAAAGGGCGACACTGCTAATGGCTGGTTTTTTGGAAAGATGTCAACGTTTGTAGCGATTTAATGCATCCCTGTTTCAGAGATACATGCCCTTGAAACTTTTGCTGGAATATTTAAGTCAGAATGTTCTGCAGGTGGGGACACTCTTCCACCCCAAGAAGTGAATGCTAGTTGTGCCTTTGTTTTCTCTTTTCTTTTTTTTTTTTTTTAAAGAGAAACCCTCCCATCCTTCCTCTAGTCGGTCTTCTTAGTCAAAGTATGAGAAGCACTGCTCTGAATCACATTTGTTTTAGGGTGGCAAGGGTTGGCAATTAAGTAATGTGCTATTAATTTAAGCACAAATAGTTAATATTAAAAAAATAAATAAAAAAATCATTCACATAAAAATGCATTTCTGGCTCAATGATTTCAAGGAACTGAAATGTGTACCTGGTAGAAGCATACTTTCAGATGGTTGAGTAGGGAGGAAATCCTCTGCATTGAATGGATTTATATTCTTTGCCTTTATGCCCAAGGTAATTCATATTCCATTGTAACTGGACTGTCATGTTACACTATTCATGTCAAGTATATTCTAAATGTAACCGTGAACGTTTAATTTAATAGCTTTGCACATTTGCTTCAAGCCTTACTCCCCTTGCCATACTTCTGTAGCTTCTCATGGACACTTGGCCAGGTGGTGTTTTTCTTTCTTGCACAATATTTTTGTCTTGTATGGGGATATTCACATTTAGCATCCTTGTTGGATGATGCACAAAGTGAAACTAAAAGGAAGACTATCAAAAACAGACATGGATACAATAGAAAGAGAATGAACTGGAATGAAATCAGAAAAAAAAAAGTTGCAATTATGAGTTGGAGCATGTTTATTCGGTTGTACAGGAATTTTAATTTAAAGAGGAAGTTTAAATTTACAACCCAGGGAGAAAAATCTGAGCTCAAACTAAATATTGTGGTATGACACCAGGTTTATGTCAATGTCAGTGCATGTTTAAATATATTTCCCTAAAGGATTTGTAAATCTGTCTGGTAATCAGAGCAAGCAGTCCACCACAATTGCCTTTCTCTATTGTGTGTTTGTGCTTGATCTGTATATTATCAGTTCAGGAGAGCAGCTCTCAAGGGCTAGTGTCCGTTCAAAAGAGTTGTTTCCCTGTCCACATGAATTTCGCTCATGTTTACAGTAGGCTATATTTTTCTGAGTGGTTACAGTGTCTAAAAGAGAAAGAAGCAGTCTGCTGTCATGTATTCAGTGTCTGGCGTACATTTGGGGGAGGGGGCTCACTGGAAAACAAGGATGTGAATTCATAACGCTGCGAACCAGGAAGACGGACACCATGCATCCAGCAAACTTCAGTTTCGGTGTGTGAATAGTATCTGCGCTTTCTCTTTGAATTAAAGTAATGGATTAAAGTGTTAAAACCGAAAATATTAAACGCGGACGACACCCCCCTCCCTTTAAACAAGGGTCAAAGTTCACAGGAAGCTGGGGGGCTGCCATTTTTCCCCCTGCTAACATGTTAGATGCTAAAAAGGCGAGGAGTGGTGGTCGCTGCTGAGTGCTTCTGTTTATTGGGTGTTTGCCATCCGTTTGTGTTCGTCTACCTCTTCCGTCGTATGCATTAGGCTCGGTTGTTGAATGAAGGCGGTATGGAGAGGACAGAACAGCCGTGGAATTCCTCCTACACGTACCAGGTGAGCAAACACAGCGCCGAGATGCTACACAACCTCAACAGCCAGAGAAAAGATGGAGGCAGGTTTTGTGATGTTATCTTGCGCGTCGGAGAGGAGAGCTTCCCCGCGCACAAGGCGGTGTTGGCCGCGTGCAGCGAGTATTTCGAGTCGGTGTTCAGCTGTCAGACGGAAGACGACGGCCAAGGCAAGGAGCTGGAGATGCACACGATTAGCCCCAAAGTTTTCCGAGACATCCTGGACTTCGCGTACACCTCCAAGATCGTGGTGCGCCTGGAGTGCTTCCCGGAGCTGATGACCGCGGCGAAGTTTCTCCTCATGCGATCTGTCATCGAGATCTGTCAGGAGGTCATCAAACAATCCAACGTGCAGATCCTCGTGCCTCCGTCTCGAGGAGGCGAGCACAGCCTGTTCAGGGCCGCGGAGCAGTTGTCATACCCCCTGCCCGTGGACATGTCAAACGGGAGCGTGTCCAACGGCGCCGTGTTTACCGACAACAATGACAGCGACAGTGCCGAGACGCAGCCGAGTAACAGCTCGCAGCCGGCCGCTCCCGGAGCACAAGCGGCCGATCACTTAGCGGTTTCCTCGTTGGAGTTTCCCAGCAGCCACCTCAACAGCGACGGCTCCAAGCGAAGCAGAGGGAGACCCAAAAAAGAGCCCACAACGGTGCCGATCTCCTACAATAATAGCACTGCTCAAAACGAAAACGAGGGCCTTTTTTCGTGCGGGGTTTGTGGCAAGATTTTTCCCGACGACGTGCAGTTGCGAAACCACGAGACTCAGCACGGGACGTTCACCGGCGGTGTGAGCTCGGGAGCGGAGCTGGTTGCAGTGGACGGCCCGACGATGATCACTCATTCCCAGTCAAGGTTTCAGGAAAACGGACTGCCGACGGACAACCGTAAGCGCGAGAGGACGAGACGACACGTCGCGTGTGATCTGTGCGGGAAGGTCTTCCGAGACGTCTACCACCTGAACCGGCACAAGCTGTCACATTCGGGCGAAAAACCGTATGCGTGCCCGGTGTGCGGGCTGCGCTTCAAACGCAAGGACAGGATGTCTTACCATGTGCGGTCTCACGACGGCTCGGTGGGTAAGCCCTATGTCTGTCAAAGCTGCGGGAAGGGTTTCTCCAGGTGAGCACTGTCATTTATAGGTACATCATTCGTACATGCATCTATTTGTGTCATCATAAATGTTTTGGGTGATGTTTTTGTAGGCCAGACCATCTGAATGGACATATTAAACAGGTGCACACCACAGAGAGACCTCACAAATGTCAGGTGAGAAATACTAAACTTTATTATTTACTCATTCATTCTCATGTTGTTCGACCTCTTTCATCCATGGAACAGAAAAGGTGAATTTCTGAATCATATTCCAGCCACTCTTTTCCATATAAGGATTGAAGTTCCAAAATGACAAAAAGCACTATAAAACAACGTGGTCCATACAAAGCATGAAGCCAGATGATGGCTTAATATTATTTTATGAGAAAGAGACCACAATTTTAATTATTCACACATTTGCTCTAGCTTGCTTTTATATGTGAATTTAACTTTCTTTTCAGTCAGATCATTTCATTGAAGTTCACAAATCTGCTCCGTTTTTCATTCACTAATTTGATTTCTCTGGTTGTCAAGTTCATCTCACTTAAAGCTATAATCAGGCTACAGCAGGTTTACAAAGATAAAATGCATGTTGCTTCTTGTAGTGTCTTTTTTGGAGCGTACGCACAACGGCGGGGGCAGTTGTAATCTGATTAACGTGTACATGCTGGACAAAGCCGAAGTAGAGTTTAATTGTCGAAGTGTGATAGTGTGAATGATTTCGGTCAGACTACATGACATTTCAAGAACAAATTATTGGTTTAGTTAAGTCTGACTTAAATATTTTATTTTTTTTTTTTTAAAAGTGCATGTAATCACTGATGGGCACAGGTTAGTTAGAACTTGCTGCAGAGGATGATAATGAGTGAATATTGACATAAAATCGGCATGAAACGACATTTTCTATCCTACTGTGACAAATGTCCAAGTGAAACGGCTTCTTGAACAATGAAAAAATGGAGGGGGTGGGGGGTTGATTAAAGATTACAAGAGCACATGAATAACTGATAAATCATTAATAATAAACACTGCAATGTTCCATTAAAAAGTAAGTAAGAAATATTCATTTTGATTTCATGGTGACTTGAAGTTTTTTTTTTTTGTTTGTTCTTCAAGCTGTAATGCAATCAAAATATTTGTTCTGGAGCTTGACAACCAAGGTCTCATGCGCATTCATTATATAGACAAGAGTGGCCAGGGTATTAATTTCAACTTCTGTGTTAAACACAACAAAGAAAGTCAGGTTTAGAATGACAAGGGAGTAAGTACATGATAGCAGAAGTATTTGACTAAATTCCTCCTTTTAAATAAACCTTATGTTTGCGATTAACGCTCCCCCAAAAATGATCTCTCGGAAAATGTTATAAACCATATCTTGAAATGTCTCAGATTTGCAACGCATCCTTCGCAACACGAGATCGCCTGAGGTCGCACCTGGCATGCCATGAAGATAAGATACCATGTCAAGTGTGTGGGAAATTCCTCCGGGCTGCCTACATGACCGACCACTTGAAAAAACACAGTGAAGGACCTCATAACTTCTGTGGAATATGCAACAAAGGTACTGGTCAAACATGCATTGAAAATAACTCATTTATTAAAGACATTGCTTATATACACATCGAAACTTGTGTGTACAAAAAGATCTGTTTTTATTGCCACTGACACCATCCTTAAGTAAGTTAGTCTAGGTTCTCAAAAATTGATTGGCTTATTTATAAATACAGAAAACTAGGGAAAATACTCAAGATTTACATAGTAGTATTGAAAAGATTTGTGGCTTATTCTTTATTTATCTTCTAAAAAATCTGATTAATCAGACTGAGTATTGTTCTGTTTTTTTATTTTTATTTATTTTTTTTGTTTTTATTTGTTTTTCCTACTTGTTCTTCCGATGGTCTCAGGTTTTTCTACTGCCTCCTACTTAAAGGTGCACGTAAAAACGCACCACAGCTCGTCCATGCTCCCTTCCTCTGCAGCACATCAGTTCCCTGAACCACGCACCAACAGACCACAGATGCACAACGGCGCCCCCTACCACTCAGGACGCCAGTGCGCAGTGGAAGGCAAGCTAGCCTCTCCCCACAGCGTCAAATTGTTGCTCGCTCACTTGCTGTCTTTTTCACTGCTGCTTATCAGATGCTGCATCTGCTTGCATAAAAACTCACCCGCAAACACAGATTGTAGCGCTGCGCATCTTTCATCTTTATTGCAAAATTACTTTCCAGCGAATCAGGGATATGTTCAAAATTGGCCCCTTCTGATTCATATTGCGTAATCTTTTGAGACTTTTGTCTCAGTGGATAAGAAGGGATGTTTGTTGCTGAAAGTATGGGTTGTGCTTCACTTTTTATGAGGAAAGTTAAGGAAGAGATTCTTTAGCTCAACTGAGTTTTGTAAAACGGCAACCATAATGCGCAAATGTAATGATAGCTGATGGACCATTGCATATGTAGGCGGTCCTTGTAGTTTTGCGAGCTTCGAGGTTATTGATGATTATAGCCAATATTTTGATGATATAGACTATTTTATTTACTCTTCGTTTTATTTAGTCGTATTTAGTCTTCGTTTAAATAAACTGCATTTAGAGATATAGTTGATTTAGGGCATAAATTAAATCGTAGTTGCAGCCCTATCAGTCAGATTTGTCTGCTAGTCACTTACATTGCTGCTGACCAATTTAGCATGGCCACATGTCCCATTCTGTGTGTCGCTTACTATCATCTCCATCAAGTGCTGGCATAATGCAAGCGTTTTTTGAGCCTTCATTCATGCATGTCCACATATAAGTGCACATGAACACGCTGTGCATTGTTTCTGTGGTTTTAATGGACCTTTTTCAAACATTTATTGCCATAAAATCCAGCAGCTTGTGATTGGGGAATATCCCTATTGGACATGATGGGAAACGATATGGTGTCAGAATTTTTTTTTTTTTTTTTTTTTTAATCTAGATTCCTTGGTAATTAATTGGTAATGACAAGAATCTTGAATTCCATTTTTTTTCTCCTGGTTTTAACTGGGTAATTGATGCTAACTACTATGTACATTCACTAGAATAGGGAGGAAGATATATTTATTTATTTTTATAAATTTATTTTGATGTTCTAATACAAGCTTTAAGGTTTTGGAAGCTGATATGCGAAAAGTAATGCAGAAATACATCAGACAGGCATCATTAACTTTACATCAGTACAGAATCGTCATTACAGTATCACTCCAACAGTATCGTTGAGCTGCTGGCTTGGCATGTAATGAAAGAAAAAGATTCATTCAAATTTATTTTTGTCATTTTTAGCTTTGAACAAAACAATTTTCACAATTTCTGAACTGATGTGAAGCTAGTGGTCATCTGACTGTATTGACTACGAATTGTCCCCCTTGGCCTCTCTGTCTTTTCCTCTACCCATATCCCTTACCTCTTGGGGCGGTTACTGGCGGTGTAGACCTTTGCACCAGTCGCCGACTCCTGGTTACCTTTCCTGAGACAGAGGGGTCTTTTCGGGGGCTAACTGGGCCAGTTCTACCCCAGCCTGTGCCTCCGGCCCTGGGCCTGCAGCCTGAGCTGCTCCTGGGCAAGCCAGGTCCAACTCCCTATTTCTGGGAGTGCCGCTCTTCTGGAGCACCAGGGTTTCCACTTCATGGGCCTCTTACAGGTCAGTACGAGCTGTTAGGAGGGTGGCAATGTGGTGAGCCAAAGAACTGTGGATGACTGGATGTTAAAACTGATAAGCCTGGTGCCAATGTCTGTAAAGCACGGTTGACTTTATTAGTAACATATTGGTCTGATTTCATTTCTTACCTAATAATTGGCTTGGTCTGTATTTTGCTCATGCTTTTTGTCTGGTGGTCCTCAGTGCTGCTTGATTTTCATCCGTTTGCCTTAACAGCACCCACTTTTGACCTCTTTTGTCTATAATTTGTACTTTAGAAGAACTGTACTGCATTTAATCTTAATATTTAGGGTGCATAAAGTGTCCTGACTGGAATATGAATTGTAAGTCAAAAATAGAGGAATGGAGTTCGAGAGACTGGTACTCTAGAGCCTTGGGACTCAATCATTTAGAGCGGAGTGGAGTGGGGACTCAGTGGTTGTTGATTGGAATGGGGGAAGTGTGTATGTCTAATTGGTGGTAATGAAATCTCACAGTTTTTAAGGGATACTTCACCTCAAAAAGAACATTCTGTCATATACTCGCCCTCAAGTTGTTCCAAATTGTATGACTTTCTTTCTTTTGTAGACCATAAAAGATATTTAGAAATGTCTGTGTTTTTCTTGTCCATACAGTGAAAGTCAATGGGCTCCAATGTTTTTTGGTTCCCGGAGTTTTGCTAAATATCTGGTCCATAATATTTATGTTCCAAAAGAAGACAGAAATTCATACAGGTTTGGAATGACATCTGGTGAGCAAATGTTGACAGAATTTTCATTTTGAGGTGAACTATTCCTTTAAGATCAATTTAAATTGAAACTATGAAATTCAGTATGTGTTCAGGTGGTATTTTAAAATGTACATCTTGAAAACAAAAGGAATTTGTCCTTTTTGCTTTTAGGTTTAGTGCCACTGCTCTAGAGCCTAAAGGTACTTGGTGGAGTGAAATATTAAGATATTATTGTTTCTGTAAATTAACGTACAAAATAGAATGCAATTTCCCTTATTACAGAAAGTATTACAGCACAAAAGCTGCAATATAATGATCAGTCATAGCCAATCTGTTTTTGAACACAAACAAGTTCTCACATGTAGTTGTGGTGGTCATAAGGGTTCAGGTATAAAGGAAATATTTTTATTTTTAGACAAGTTGCTTAATGTGAGGCTCTTTCTCTCTTCCTATATTTCTCTCTGTCCCCCTCCTTCCATGATATCCCCTTCCCCACTCTGTGTTTACCTCAGACGGGCAGGAGAATGCTGGGAAATGCCCCCATCAGGATTCTGATGGATCGGACGCAGTTTTTGGTGACCTTTCCAATGGAACGGACCTCAAGGCTGAACACAAAGTTGAGGGAGAAGAAATGGAGGTGACATCTTTCATCTTCAACGGCCAACCTGAAAACGCTGTGACCTCGCCGGGGGGATCCAAAGACATTCAAAAAACAGACCACGAAAAAAAGTTTGCCTGCGGCGAATGCGGCCAGACCTTCCGCACAAAGTCTTACCTCAACAAGCACCATCACCGGGTTCATAAGAAACGTGCTGCGGCCAGCTCTGGTCTCGGTGATCTCGGCTCACCCTTTTCCCCCCAACAGAATATGTCACTTCTTGAATCCTTTGGCTTTCAGATCGTCCAGTCAGCCTTTGCCTCTTCACTGGTGGACTCTGAGATGGGCAGCAGTGGAATGGGTTTAGGGGAGAAATGACCCCTTTGAAATGCAAACTTTTCATAAAACCTTATTGGACAACCAAACTTTTGATAACTGCGAGTTTAGTCTGTTGTATCATGACGCCATATGCAGACTACTTTTGTTTTGACTTTTTTTTGTTTTGTTTTGTTTTGCCTTTCTTACTGTTATGTTTGTTATGGTTTTGACTTTGCCATCATGGATGCCATTTTGATTCCATCTTGGTGTGAAGCAGCTAATCTGTTTATTCCACTTTTGACAAATCCTCAATTTCATAGGTCTATCCTGAAAAAAAAAAAATACTTTTGACGTGTATGTTTATCACGTGTCCTTCTACTTCCAGATGGGTGGATTGAGGATGATGTTTGCTTTAAAAGAAAAACTGATGCCCTAAACATTTTCAGAATGTACCTCTAGGTTATTCGTGTCCAGACTAAAGTTTTAACAATCGGAAAACATTGAGATGGAGTCATTTGTGCAGCTGTTGTGCAAACCTACAGCAACTAGTTATAAAACTTAAATGTTTTAGTCTTTTGAATTATTTTGACAAATATTTAAATGAATTTAAATCCTTTAAAACTTCAGGCCAATTATGGCTGTTATCTCTGTAAGTTTTTGTGGTTTCTTTCTTTGTTTATCATTGATTGTGCGGAGACTGATTGTTTTGGGTCACAAAAAGTTTGTCAGTTTTTAATGTCCAACAGGGACCAATTTCAGGTTTCACTGTAAGATATAGCAAGAAGCAAAGAATATATTTTATTAACTTATTGATACCGGTGTCCAAGTCTCCTTTACAAAAAGGTATATATTGAGTTTTGTTGTAACGTGCTATTTTCTTCTTGAATCATGCAGCCGACAGGAGGACCGCATGAGAGTGATGACGTATGTGTGAGTACACGTGTGAATGCTGCAGTCTCTCCAATGTCCTTTATCTCTAGAATGTAATATAAACAGAGGGCTTTCGAATCTTTTTTTAATATATCAGAGTTTTTCTTAGTTGTTCAGTACATTCCTGCTTAACTTAAAGTCACATACACGATGTGTAACATTCATATAAATATATAGATATATATATATATATATATATATACAACAAATATGTATATATGTATGGCCAATTATGTTAGTTTGTGAACAGGATCCTTGTATATAGGAATTTTCCTTGGCCTTGTTGAATGAGTGGATTTTGTTCTTTTCCTTTTTGGAAGAGTATGTTGAAAGAGAATTGTTTTAAGTCGATACTGACAAATCCATACCTTTGTTGTGTCTTTGTTATTATGCAAGTATTTGGGTGTGTTTGCCTGTTCCTCTTACTCTAAATGCAGTGTTGATGCTGGTTACCTTTCCTTTTATTTTACCATGCAGGTTATTACTATAATGTACCGTGAACTTATTTGGAGTATTTGGAATGGCAGTGTGTATAATGTTGCAGAGGTGTTGCAAGCGGAATTATTCTATCAATGACAATGTACACAAACTTTTTACTTTTTTTTTTTTTTACAAATTAAGTACGTATTTTATTATCATGTGTACTTGTGCAGCCATAAAATATGAAGCAGACTGATCTGAGCAGTGGAAAACCCGCAGGTTCTTGCTCACTTATTTGACTGATCATTGCTAATATCGGATCATAACGTCTGTTAATTGATCGGAATTTTAAGTTTCTAATAATAACAATCATTGTCTGCCCAATAAGTGTGATCTGAATATTTGCAGCCCTTATTTATTTACAAATTTGAAGTTGTAGGGAATTGTTCAGTTATTTTATTGTTATTTGTTCGTCTTGTATGGTGTTCTGGCTTATTACATCACTGGAAACATTTTTTTGTTTGTTTTCTTGCTTGTGTATTTGTATATTTGTACGTTGCAAAGTGCCTTCCCAGTACTGATTGTGAACAGCGATGGGTAGGAAAAATCTGTCATTTAAAGGACCTATCTTATAAAAACCATATACAAACAGAGTTGCATTGACACTTTTGTATAAAGACATGCACATAGAAAAGAGTACATTTGTACATGTTTGGTATTCTACCCTTTTGTTTTCTGACAAATTGTTGTTTCTCTGCAATTTATGTCACAACGTTGATCAATTTTTGGACATTTGGATATAAGCATACTTTTCTATTGATGTTTGTTTTTGTACACTGTTTTTGTGTCTCTGTCTATTTGGTACAGAGATGGGTATAAAATAAAATTGTATTTGAGAATTTCTTTCTTGTGATGAGCTCTTCAGAACACATAATTGTGTTATTCCAGGTTATTTTGTTGTAAAAACAGCATGATTTTGGTAACCTGCTGTGAAAACAACAGTATAGTTTTTCATTATTTAATACTTTAATGTTTACGACTGGTGAAATTGATCCAATCATAACATGATCTATATTATATATGTATAACTAGGTTATTAAATGAGAATGATTTGGTAAAAAAAATCATTAATGGAAAAGCAAATAATACTATACATATTGCTAATATTTGCAAAGAAATGATTGCTGCCATGATTAGGATTTCAAAGTCAATCCATTTCCTACTGCTCGTCTGATTGAAACTAACCACACCATATTCTTATTTTGTATTGATTAACTGCTAAACTGCAGTTTATAGAAAATGTCTGCATACTCAGGAAATGCATAAAATCACACTTGAAAAGGTAGAAATTTAACAACAGGGTAGACCAGGGTTGACGTTCAGAATAAAATAATCAATTTAAATGAATAATTAAACTTAAATAAATTAGAACTTTGTGTGTGAACCAAGCAGTTTGCTTAATTGGATGGGATATGATCCAAAAACCAGTGTGGCAAAAGAACGTGAAATTATAAATTAATATCTCATCCTCTGCGCCGCACTCCGAAGTCCAAACAACTTGGAGGAGGTAGATATGAGGACAAGGGTAAATATTAGCAATGAGAAAGAGTACTTGCAGGTGATGACTTACTAGTTATTAACCCAAAACCAATCCAACATAAAAGTACTTCGGTTAGACCCAGAGTAAAGTTGACATTTTATCTCTGTTGTATTCCAGGCTCAGCAGAACTTCTAAACTCATTCTTTAGCTCATTGACACCATCTGTTAATTCACAATAATTGACATGATTGTGTCATTATAACAATTATAATTTTGACACCAGTAGAAAAATGGTCATAAGGGGAACTTCAGAAGGTAAACTATAACTAGCTAAACAATTGAAATACATAAGAAACAAATAAGCATCAATAGATTGTGCAAGTTTCTGTATATGTTTTTTGACTGTCACAATTTACCTTTACATACTAAATAAAAGGGGACATCCTACATTAAATACAGATAACGGAGAGGGAAAAAATAAGAAATTGTCAGCCAAATAGAGGATAGAGGGTATGATCTGTGGCGTGATTGGTGTTGGTGTATGTGTGTGTGATGCGTCTGGCAGAAAACCACTTTTGTCAAAAACACCTGAGAAAAAATGTTAAAGCTTCTTTTGTAGAGAGGGTTCCTTTGACAAGGGCAAATGTGCAAAAAAAATATTCATAAGCTAATGGAACCAAAAGCACTTGGTTGGTTTCAAAATGTTTTAAAAAGGAACCCAGTCCTAGGCATGAGAAGAGCCCCAAACACAATCCACACATACTATATGTAAGCGTGTTATACACATACACAAGAAGGCACATCATAGATTAAATTGTCATTTTGTACCACATATAGTACATTGCACTTCTAATTAAGTGTTTAAGTTATTTAAATGTTTGCCATTCTGTTGAAGTGTTTCAATTCTTTAAATGTTTGTTTCCACTGAATGTTTTACGTCCCTAAATTTGTACTTTGTAAAATTGTAATTCTTTTAATAATTTTTTAAAAGTGTTTAGGCTATGAATTCACACTAAGAAAAAAGTCTATTAAAAATGTGTGTACAATGTCCTATGAAAGAAAATGTATAACTAAAGCACAAACTAGCTAAAAATGTGTTCCCTAAGTTACCAATTGCAGGGTCCCAATTTATCTTTATATATATAAAGAATAAAAATGGGTACTCATCATTTTGAATCTCTGTATATATATATATATATATATATATATATATATATTAGTTGCAGGAAACCATTTCTTTAAAACATTAATATTGTAGGTACTAGGTAGAAAATATTATACATTTGTATTTGATGCACAGTATAAGACTGCCCCACTTCACAGTATCCAAAAATCTTTGGCACAAAAAAAAGGTCAAAGCCTCAAAAGGTCTATTGTATAAGTATTATATGACAACATTAACTACTTCAATATTCCTGAGGATAACACATCAGTGTCTGAAGCTTTTTAACAGCCCAGTCTAACAGAGTACAGAACTATATTACATAAGGTCGGCTCAGTCGATTGACAGCAAAAATAGCTATATATCCCTTTTGTCTTGGACTTCATATCCCATCATCCCCTCTGGCACCTAAACATGCCCACCTGAAACTCATCTAGCCCTCACCACCAGCACTATATACAGCTCACACACTCTCGCTATTGTGCTTATGTCATCTTCCAGTCATCAAGTCGTCTTCCAGTCATTCATTGTCTCAGCACAGTTTCTGTAAGACAAAGATTCAAAGTTAACAACACCAGCCTATATAGGGGATTTTTTTACAGTTAAAGACCCAAAAGACCAGATATGATAAATGACAACCCAGAGTCAGAGTTAAAAAAAATTGAAGAAACTTTTACTGAAGAATAGTTTGCAGTTTCATCAGCAGAAGCCAGCTTCAGGGGAGGCCACTCCCCTACATTCACATTTCCACAACAATTATACTTTAACAGAGTCCACTAACTACGTCATTACTTCGCTTAAAAAGATTCTGATTGGCTAAGAAAAATAGACAAAATTAGATAGTCAGAATCATATCTCCTTCCATCATGATGGTGACAATCAGAACTCAAAACTTGGGCACAGGATGTCCTGTTAAGTCAGGACAAGGCGTCTGGAGGTCTCAAGCAATCTGAGTGTAAGTTGTACCAGTAGTAGCCATAAAGGACCTATACAGAACACTTAGCGCACATACAAAGACACACGATTCACAGCTTCTTCAAGGCTGAAGTTGATCTGAGCTCTGCTCTGAACAGGAAGCTTTCCCAAAACATACTGATAAGTTGTACTTTTCTCTCAGTGAGAGGTAGAGACAATATACATTCCAGAATCCACCCCCCTCACCTATCTCATCTGCTAACAAACTCAAGTATCACCTCTTACCTGTTTATGCATAGTGTTCCTGCCATATCTGCAAATAAACCTACCAGTTTGAGTTTTACCTCAGTTCTGGTCAAGCCTGAACATGATACCAAGGTAGGTATGCAGGACTTTAAGTATATTTGCCCATTTGTGCATATAATCTTGCAGAAATAAGTAACAAGAGATTTAGCAGAATCGTCATGTTAATCTGTTCTAAACACCAGCAAGAATCATGTGTTTACTATGAACTAAAGCTCTTTGTTGCCATGGAAAAGCATCAGGGGTTCGCTGTTAGGGTGTTGCTGAGTCACACTGACCTTAAGGAGAAACATTCTGCAGAATTGTTATAGCTGAACACCCTCAATGATGCTGCCAAAGTCAACTTTCAAAGTGTTATCTGAATTCATCTCCTGTATCAAATGTGCTAACAAAATACAAAACTTGGGAATCATGATACAGGTAGCTAGGGAACATCTTTTCTTCATGTGCAGTTAGGTTAGCAGTCAATATCGAACACTTGAGTAATGTGAGACAGTAATGCATGATTAATGGATGAATCAAATAAGTAAAGCAAGTCAGTCTAGTGATGGAGAAGATATTTAATCAGCAAGTAAAAAGAAACATGTCAAGATGTAAACTCACCGTGGGATGAAGAACAATTAAAGCATCATTTTAAAGATATTCTTCTAAAAATATTAATTTAGCTGCTGTTTAACACACTATAAGGCAGTCGAGTGAAAGACTTCCCCTAGTTGGTACTGGGCTTGTACTACTTCTGGATCCATTTTGACGTGTCCACGGTAGTTGAGTCTATAAAATTCTTTAGTGATCATCGCTATGGTCTTTCCCTTGGTTTCAGGTAGAACCAAATGAATGAATGAAGCAGTCAGGAGACATACAGTCCCAAATGGCACAAAGCAATACTGCCCTAAACCGCTCTGCAAAAACACACACAGAAGAGATTCATAAAAAGAAGAAATCCTTCTCTAAACTGGAATTTTGTCTAATTTTCCAGTTAAAATATCTAAAAATCCTTGAAACATTATACATTTACTCAGCAAACACTACTTTAAAGGGACAGTTCACCCAAAAATGAAAATTCTCTCATCATTTACTCAGCCTCATGCCATCCCAGATGTATATGACTTTCTTCAGATAATTTTTAAATGATAGGTGTGTGTAAGAAAAGTACTTGCATTTTTCACTTTTTTTATCTATAAATAAGTGCTTCAGGTCTACTGTCCTACAAGTGATCGTGAGAGGGAAGTTGTGTTTTGAAGTTTGCACAAGTAACATGGAGAAGTGCCACTTCTTGCGCAAGCTTCACAATGTACTTGTCACGTGTCACAACGTCTGTCTGATGAATGCTCGCATGAGAGTAGACTGGAAGCAATGATTTATAGTTAAAAAAGTGAACAATATTGGTATATGGTGTCACTTCAGAAGACATTGATTAATCCACTTGTATTATATGGATTACCATTACCATTTTTCACGCGTCAACAGAGCGGCACCGATTCAGTGACATTATACTGACTCATAGAGATTAATTATTTTCCTAAAAAACTTTGTGTGTATCTGAAGCAAGAAAGTCATATGAATTGAGGATGGCATGAAAGTGAGTGAATGAGTAAATTTTTATGTTTGTTTACAACAGAGGGAAGACGTGCGTGTTATATTTGTTCATCAAAGTGGTGCTTATCCTGGATGCTGCAACCTTTATACAAAATTAAGTTTATGTGCGATCTCAGTCTTGAAAATTGTCTTTTTACAGATTCACAACATTTGAGCTCCTGCACATACATCATTATGCGACTGGAAACTCTGTGGATTACAGGTAATAATGCTGTACATAATGTTCAGTTTCTTGCACAGACTGACCGTTTCACTTCATAAGACCTCAATGTATCGTAGCAGCCATGGGTATTAATTTTGTTTTGCCTGTATACGTTTTTTTGACTCTCAAAGTGATGGTAACCATTGACTTGCATTATATAAATCACCATGGTAAAGTACCACGGTTTCAGCTAAAAATATTCTTTACTGTTCTACTGAAGAGAAAAGACACCTACAAAATAAAAAAGCAAGACACATATACATTTTAATTTTTGGGTCAACTATTCCTTTAAGACTTGAAAAATAATAACTAATGAAAAACTCATTAAAGGGATAGTTCACCCAAAATGCACGAGCCTCATGTTGTTCCAAACCTGTATGAGTTTCTTTGTCTGTTGAACACAAAAGAAGATATCTTAAGGAATGTTGATAATCAAACAGTTGACAGTAGCCATTGACTTACGTAGTCATTTTTTCCTGATACGGAAGTTAATGGCTGCCTGTCAACTGTTTAATTATCAACATTCTTTAAAATATATTGTTTTGTGTTCAACAGACAAAGAATCTCATACAGGTTTGGAACCACCCGAGGGTCGTGCATTTTGGGTGAACTATCCCTTTAATGAGTTTTTCATTAGTTATTATTTTTCAAGTGATAACAAAATTTTCATTTTTGGGTGAATCATCCCTTTAAGGAGTCATTTTTGCTGTGAACAGTTTATAATTGTTCAATAAATGAGTCTGTTATTCTCTCACCACAAGGAAAGGGAAGATCATCCCGATAATGAAGAGGTTCAGCCACATTAGAGAGCCAGCGGTCATGTAGGCAGCAGGACGTGCTGTCTGGTTAAAAATCTCTGTTGGAAGGATTCCAGTCACCCCAGCTACCACATGAAAAAAATGAGCACAGTGTATGAAATAACACTGGGATTTTGTAACATTATATAAACATGCAGTATGTCAGGATGTTGTGATTAACCTGGTCCCATCCCAAAGCTGAGAATGTAGGTAAAGATGCAGGTCATCCTCAGGTAAGGCATCCAGGTAACCATATTCTATTGGGTGGAAGGTCAAATCAAAACATAACTGTTATTTGTTCTATATTTACACTACCATTTAAAAGAAAATTCAGCTTTGCCATGACAGGATTAAATGTGATTTTAAAATATATTAAAATGTAGTTATTTAAAATTGCAATAATATTTCACAACATTAATGGTTATTTTTAAACAAAGATACAAAATACATTCCTGGTGAGCATAAGATACTTCTTTTAAAAACATTTAAAAATATTTCAAACCAAAAACTTTTGAATGACACTGTAACCAATAAAAAAAGTAGCCAATCATAGTTTACTGATGATGACGTCCATTCAGTCTAGATTACTGAAGTTGGACTTTATGTGTCCACTTTAAGGTTAGACATTACAAGAGGACTCTCAAAGGTCAATTTCAGGATTATACACTATCCAAATGCAGTATGTAGTTTCTGAGCATGCATACGTATACATAACCTTCCATGTGACTATGTGTGTGCTGCTAAAGGGGTCATGCAACATTTATATAATACACACCTCAAGTGAAAGAGCCACAGTGAAGACTACAGCCCATCCTGCCATGAGAACATAGCCCCCAATCAACATCAGCTTCCTACCCAACCTCTCTATTAGTAGGTTCTAAACATATAAACACATACACAGATTATAATTCATGTGTAGCCATGTCATTATAACAGAAATTATTATGTATACACGCTTAAAAGTGGTATATATATATATATATATATATATATATATATATATATATATATATATATATATAAAAAACTGATCAGCCTAACATTTTGACTCACACTATGCAAGTGGGTCAAAGGATTGCCTGTTTTGTTCTAGGACAGTTACATAATCGATAACAGATGAAATGAAGACATACACACAAAATGCAAGCTGTGAATTCACACATCCCAGTGCCAATGGTCACATACTGGATCTGTCCTGCAGATATTCCCGCTTCTTGGAACACATATGATGCATAGAAGTAAATCTGAGGAATGAAAGAAAAATGCCCTTAATCTTTTGAATTTCTGAGTGTGCAAAACAAACAACCCCAAAACACCAGCATTAACTCTTAAAATCCTTCTGAAGCATTTCTAGTCATGTAAGAAGCATTGGGTACAGGAGAGATTTTACAAAAAGTTGTATGAAAGGCAGGTCAAAGATTCAAATGTGTTTTTCAAAAGTATTCAATAGGTAACAATTCCTTTGATGGCAAAGGTGAATTTTCAGCAGCTCTTACTCTAGTCTTCAGTGTCACATGATCCTTCAGGAATAATTCTAATATGCTGATTTGGTGCTCATAAAACATTAGTCTGACTGATAACTGCTTTGCGTGAGTCTGTACATATTCTTTCAAATATTAACATTAAGCCTGCAACAAGCATTCACTCTCAGGAACTGCTAGGTGTGTTTTCTTTGGTTAACATTCACTTTATGAAGCACCTCGCCGGCAATCCAATTACACTTGAACTTGCAACTAAGAGGCAAAGGTGTAGGATTGGACAGAGGCAGGGTCTCACCGAGTCATTACCGCACAGTTGCATGGCACTGCTCAAGACTGCCACAGAGATGAGCTGCCAGCGAACGCTGCGGTCAGCGAACAGCTCCCATGGCTGTTTGGCACGTTCTCCCTTAGTTTCATTCTGTTCCTGCAGAATCTCATCCAGCTCTTCTCTCTGCACCTCGCAACCTCGCAGACGCCGCAGTGCTGAGGTACAAACATGATTAATGTATTTAATCAAGTGTAAGAATTACATTCAGCTTTCAAATATATACAAATTACAAGAGATAGTTCACCCAAAAATGAACATTTCGTCTTCAGTGTTGGGGGTAACGCAAGTAATACAATCAGATTATGCATTACTTTTAAATTTACAACAAATATCTCAGTTACTTTTTCAAATAAGTAACAGAGGTTACTTCGTTTCTCCTTATTGACTGATACCTCTTCTGTCCACACAACAAATATACTTTATGTATATAATCTCACTTTATTAACCAGTATCTTCGCAGCTGACCTTGATCCAGTTCAACCATATTAAGCAAAAACATCGCGTTGAGTTTAATTTATTTATTTTTTATTATTATTCCTGATGTAAGTGTGTTGAACTTCCTTCTCCTGTATCCTATTCTTCTTTAATTCAGAATGGCACCACAGCTGAAAGGTTTGTTTGAGCTTTGCCTTGTACTGTACAGCCGTGAATTTGCATTTCCTTGAGTCTGAGGCTTATTAATTTCACTTTTGGTGTGAAAGGGTCTTTATATTTGCCAAAACTACAACTTTTTTTGTTGATAAAAAACAAAACAAAACAAACAAGCAAGCCCAGTCCAGGTTAGAATCAGTAACACAAAAGTAACGTAATGCATTACTTTCCATAAGTAATGCAATAAGTTACTTTTTTAGGGAAAACAATACAACATTGTAATGCATTTCTTTTAAAAGTAACTTTCACCAACACTTCTCGCCCTCATGCCGTACCAAACTATTATGACCTATCTAACATATTCTGATATATTTGCTTTTCTATATCCAACGGAGACCCTTTAAAAGTGGATGTTTTTAGAGTAAAGTGCATGTAATGTTTATTGTGTAGGGTTCAGTGAGGTTATCATACTTCGTATTGCACAGCATATTACAATATACAACAGCAACAATGTTTAAGACTCATACCCATTAGGCAGGCCTCTTTGTCTCCACAGTCAATGAGTAGGTAGCGGGGACTTTCCGGAAACCAGGGCAAGGTGAGGAGCTGGATGAAACCTGGGATAGCGTTACTGGCCAATAAGTACTGCCAATATGGCTCACTACCTAACACCTCACTGAATAAAGACAAGCATTTTAAAATCAGCCATTTCAGTCATGATGATCTGTTTAATTTAGGCATAAAAGATAACAAAACAACAATTTAAAATGCATCTGCAAGTACTTGTTAATTAATTTACTTTACATCCCACAAGGAAATGGTAATCACTCTCATGAACTGCTTTATACTGCATCAAATATGTACTGTACCTCAGACTGACCACCTGTCCCAACACCAGTCCAAATGAAGTGAAGACAGCTGAGGACAGAGACACAGCTCCTCGTAAGTGCTTCGGTGCACTTTCACCAAAATACATAGGCTGTACATTCATACTGATGCCTGCATATAAATAGAGAAGATGGTTTATAATGATTTCAGGAAGAAACTAGCAATCTCAAAATATAAAGGACCCATTATTGATAATCACATTTACAGGTAAAATATATATTCACAGTACCTGCATTTATGCCAACTAAAAATCTGGAGATGATAATCATCTCAAATGACTTTGCTGTTCGGCTCAGCAATGCAAGCAGTGAACTTGACATGAGAAACACATTGTTCAGCAACATAGTCTTCTTCCTTGGAGACAAGAACAGGGTAAGTATAAAGAATGACTTCTTACTTAAAATTCACTACATTTTAAATCTAAAACACATTTTAATTTAATAACAACTGGCAAGAAACATTAACTTTAAGATGTAAACTGTAACTGTAAGTAAAAGATAGAGACAGAAGTGTTTGTACCTCCCGGAATGGACAGACATTGGTCCTGCTATCAGGGCCCCAATAAAGCCCCCCAGTGAGAAAACAGAGACTATAAAGGTCCATATCAGTGTGACCTCATAAACCCCCAACTGTATTCCCCATCTCTCCTGAAATGTCTCATTGACAAACTTTTGAATGAACTGCAGGAAGAAACAGTACAGAAAACTTGTAATTAGCCTTAACAGACACACACAGACAACTAATACGGCAAAAATAAATACAACTATTTTTACTCTTTCACACAAACCCAAAGAAACACTGTTCCTTACAACAGTCGGAGCATTCATTATGGCCAGGTTGTATCCATACTGTAGTGTTCCCCCAATAGCTGCAGAGGTCACCATTAATGCCAAAGTGTACGTATGACCCTGATTAAAAACAAATAACTATAATGTTACCTTAACACACATCTAGGCTTCAAAACAATTACAAAATTCAATTAAATTACAATTAAACCCTAAATTTAATCTTTAAATGAGTCATCATATGATGTTAAGTATTTTTTTGTTGATAAAAAAACAAACAAGCAAACCCAGTCCAGATTAGAATCAGTAACACAAAAGTAACGTAATACATTACTTTCTATAAAAAGTAACTATGATGTTATGTATTACCCCATAGAAGTGATATTAAATCTGCTCCACGTGTTTTTAATTGTATATATATATAAAGACAATTAAAAAACATTTGGATATATATATATATATATATATATATATATATATATGTGTGTGTGTGTTAATAGTTAAATATGACTTTACAGTAAAAATTACAACTTATTTAATTATTTATTTATTTTTAAAAATCAGACAAATGGAAATGAACTCCAGCATAACCATTCTACCTTCTTCTCCCTTGTAGTCATGATGTCTTCTTTCAAGTAAGTGCTAATGATTTGCCTGGAGAGAAATAATCCAGAGGTTAAAATCCAAGAATAGAGAAGGCTGTCAGTTTATTCCGTGCTCGCCACTGAATGAGACATTGATGCTCCGAGAAAGGTGCGTAGAAAGAGACAATGACACATGTCTACAAATCAAATGTTACAGCCAATAAGTAACTTCAGAATGGTCACTCTCGATCCTCACACTTTATATAGTTTAACTAACCACCCTCTTGTCTAAATAAAACAATGATTCTCTTGAGAACTTCTGTTGAATTAAGCTCCTTACACATTCCTTGGCACTGTGTCGATGGAAAAGTCCATTTAAAAGAAAACGAGATCATTAAATTGTACTTCAACTCCACCTATCGGGATGAATATATAACTGTAGGTACTGTGAATATTTACTTATAAAGCATTATTATTATTAGAAATAAAATAGTTTTGAACTTCAGTCAGCATACGTTGGTCTACTTAACGAAATATTTATGAAATCGGAGCATGTAAAAACAGCACTGATTTGAAATAATGTTGAGCTCATCCACTTATTCCACTAGAGGGCAACATAACATTATTATAATTTTGCACTGTTGTGGAATTACAATAAAGGTATACAGTAGGATTGATTGACGTATGAAATAAATTATTAGCATATATACTTTTGGATACTTCTAGTTTAGGTAACACAAATAAATGCTTAACTGACCCCAAACCTGGATAAAATTCCCCTCCTTAAAAAAAAAACAGAATTAAGCACAAAACATCAAATCAAATTAATTTGTTTTAAGCACAACCTTGTTTTTGTGAGAGCTCCAGTAGCCTATTTACTCTCCTACAGTTATGTGTTGTCTTAACTAATTTTGGCCATCAGTGTCATCTAATATTGAGGAAACATATTTAACCAGGTAAATAAATTTGGGAGTGGATTGTAAACAGCCACATCACATGTAAAGTTAAACTTGACAATAGAAGAGTGTCACCAGGAATCTCCTACTGACCAATAATCTGACACTAAAAATAAAAACTGTCACATTTAGTAAACGTTTAACAATAAACTAACTTCATTCACTATGTAGGATAGTTCTGAATATCAAAACATTCATCATAAAACGTGTATTTAAAAAAATAAAAGCTGAAAACTAATTATTACATGACTCATTGTGAAAAAAATGAGTTAATAGACGTTTAAACTAAATGTGTTACAACACTCCCAGATTTCTAGCAACGCACCACTCTCTTTAGCTCACGCGCGCGAGCACGCACGCACGCACGCACGCACATCAGAAGGATGTCAAGGGTGTGGAGAGGGTCCTGCGCTATGAGTGATTTGTAAAGTAGTTCTGTGGTCTACAACTGATCTTTATCATCATAGTGAGTTATAATTACGTTTAAAATATTTAGCGTTTGGGTAAGACGCGGTTTGACGTCAAGTTCAAAATACCTGGATTGACGCATGGCGTCTTGTGTCGAGTAGGCTACATGAAAACTATGAAGAAAGACAGTTTTACTATGGAAGTCAGGTATCTGACCAGTGTGACAGACCATAAGTAAAGTTAAACATCTCAAGAACACGCGCGTGCCTTCATCTACGTTGGCAAAGACAAATGTTTTAAAATAAGAGACGACGCCTCGAGTCCTTCACCGACAAGTCACATAAAAGCCTTATAATGATGTATCGTGCTTTCTGGGATACAATATTTCTTCTCACCGGTGAGTAAATATATATGTTGTTCTCATCCGAGTTATTTGTTTTTATTAAATAACTTTGAAAATGTAAATAATACGTCAATTAAGCAAAATGTTACGTTAAAATAATTTGAAATCTTGTCCTTTACATGAAAATGATAGAATGTTGCCACATTTTAAATTAATTTTACCCTAAATAAAGCCACATGCCTTGAGCTTACTCAAACTATCAGAATCTTTTTTTATTATTCAGAGATGAAGCTGTGTGCAATGAATGAAGCTTTTACATTTATTTTATGCATTTTCTAGTAGTGTTTTATGTACCATAGTTTTATCTTGATTTCACAGTACTGTAGTTGGTCATCATTTTTGAGGGATCCACTTTCTCCTGACACCCGTCGAACAGTCACATCATTAGCAGTGAAGAACTTGAGTCCAACATATTATGTGTCCAACATTTTGCATTGTTGTGCAGTCTTTTAGCTTGATAGCATGCAAAATGTGCTGCTAGTGTTTACCAAGACTTGGAAGTAGTACTGGTTTTCTATCCTTTTTTGTCCAGCAGCTTCTTTGGCTCAGTAGTCTTGCTCCTGTCATTAACATACGGTGGCCGAGAGAGCTCAACGCGCTGCGAATAAGAAAACACATGCAAATTTAAAAAAACGTGATCATCAGTTTGACAACACATGTGCTGCATATCCTCACAACACATGCAAACTCAAAAACGCGCTGCATATTCAAAAACGCGCTGCATATGCGAAAACGCGCTACATTTACGAAAAGCGTTGCAAAGAGCACAAACCACAACGGAAATGTTTCAAGGGGGACCCCAAAAAGTGACGGACCCTACTAGGACGTGCGTCCAAAACCA
The DNA here is from genome assembly GCA_038088235.1 of Zacco platypus. Lineage (NCBI taxonomy): Eukaryota > Metazoa > Chordata > Actinopteri > Cypriniformes > Xenocyprididae > Zacco > Zacco platypus. Next base: position 24,813,078 of record CM076074.1, read on the forward strand.
GTTCAACTCACCCTTCACTTATTCACTAATCCCTATATAGTGTACGGCATTTGAGTGCACAATGTGTTCACAATCATGAAATACTATAAAAACTGCAAACAAAAATAAACAACTGTACATTATTTCATGTATTTATTTTTTTTTAATAAAGTGTTTTTCAGTTTGCTAGAAACTCACTCTCACAGATGACGCGGTCGTCGAGCGCCCTCAGGCGGCCGTTACGATTACGTCACATTAGTATGCTACAGATGATTAACGAGTATTTTTAAATCCACTAAATTATCATCTCTTAAAGTTTAATGAGTTAACAACAATGCCACATATTAAAACACATTTCTGTTAGTGAAACACATTACACTGAATTAATGCCTACATAATATATTTTAATATTTTTTAGTCTGTATTGTTGACAAGTAGGGTCCGTCACTTTTTGGGGTCCCCCTTGAAACATTTCCGTTGTGGTTTGTGCTCTTTGCAGCGCTTTTTGTAAATGTAGCGCGTTTTCGCATATGCAGCGCGTTTTTGAATATGCAGCGCATTTTTTGAGTTCGCATGTGTTGTGAGGATATGCAGCACATGTGTTGTCAAACTGATGATCACGTTTTTTTTTATTTGCATGTGTTTTCTTATTCGCAGCGCGTTGAGCTCTCTCGGCCACCGTATTAACAAGGTTAACAGAGCTTAGTTTAAATATAGAGCCATTCTTTAGTGTCCATCCTTTATTGCTTTGTCCCTGCAACAAAGGCACGTTCTTAACTCGGCAAGCTGTTTTATTGAGATGAAGTCAGTCAAGTTTCATTAAAGAACTTAAAATTCTGTTGGAAATCATGTGTGGTTTAGCTTTATGTGCGTAATAGACCTATGGCTTGATGACCCATAAAGTAACTACTTTTATTGGATGAGTGATTGTACCGGTAGCAGCTGTTTTATTCCTCTAGGACATATATGAGATTATCTCAGTAAGTGATTGGAATGGCAGATGTTGTAAGTTCAGAAGGGAATACTCTTAGGAATACCTTTGCAATGATATCAAAGGGTTTTCTTAACTTAAAGACCTAGTTCACTCATTTAAATTTAAATTCTGATGTTATTTTCTCATCCTCGTGTTGTTCCAAATATGTTTGTCTTTCCATCTTCTGTGGGACATAAGTCGTTATTTTGAGAAATCTCTCTTTTGTGTTCTTTTGTCTGTATAATAGAAGTCAATAGTAACCACAACAGTTCTTCAAAATATCTTCCTTTGTGTTTCACAGAAGAAATGTGCACAGTCATGAATTTCCTTGTTTTAGTTTATTTTATGTTATATGTTAGTTTATTTTATTTACTTTTTTTATTTTTGCTTTACACGCAGATAATGTGTCTAAAATAATATGGCTCTGGCAAGAGTTTAATTTAATAAATGTATTAATGCACTTTGTCCACCACCTCCAGCTTGCTGGATGTGTATGTTTTAAATGTTAACTTAGCATGAGATATTAACACTAAAGCATTATTATAACCAGAAGAGCTTTTCTGAGGAGCTTTCCAGTTCAATGAAACACAGTGCCCTCTAATTTAACAGGGATTTTCATAAAGTCCCTGTGCATACAGAACAAGAACATGCCTTGAGGTCCCAGACTCTCTTCCAAGCCATTTTAGTGACATAACAATAAACATTAGACAGACTGTTCAAATCTGGACACTTTGGAATTTCTATAAAACAGATGTAGATGGCCTGTGAATCAGTTTGCATGGTCTTTACTTAAAGGAGTAGTTCACCCAAAAATGAAAATTCTGTCATCATTTTCTCACCCTCAAGTTGTTCCAAACCTGTATGAGTTTCTTTGTTCTGCTGAACACAAAAGATATTTTGAAGAATGTCTGTCACCAAACAGTTGACTTCCATAGTATGAAAAAAAAAATCAATGAGTCAATGAGGCCCATTAACTGTTTAGTGACCAACATTCTTCAAAATTTTAGCATTGCTCACGGAGTTTGGTGTTAACATGTTGCTAAGCTAATGGACAATACTCCATTACTACAATACTACAATACTATATTGAATGAAATGTTTATTTATAATCAACATTTTCCTTACTCAATCTTGGATTTTTTTTTTCCCACTGAGCTCATCGCAATGCATTTCTGTGCACCTGTGATACCTTAAAACTGTCTCACAAGGGAACTTTTAAAACAAAGTGATAAACTTTGGGATTTCTGATGGTTCTGCCATTTTCTGTACAAATCAGTGTGAATTAAGCAGCACGCCATGACAAAGATTTCTCTGGCCTTAAGGTACACTCATACCACATGACATTTTGTGATATCGCAGACACTTCCGAAGTCTGCGACAAAACCCCAGGTTCGAGAACAAATCGGTACTCGTTGTAGTCATTGCTCGTTAAGTATGAGCAGGTCAGTGACGTGATCTGAGATTGTCTAGAGCAGTCATAGATGCTGCGATAATATCAAAAATATTTGAAATAATCGCCACATGATATTGTAGCGTGTGCAGTCAGTGCAACAAAAAAACTAATGTAACTAATCTAGCTGAATCACAGTGCAGAGTGTATAAAGTGAGAAATCTCATCACTTGCTTTAATTTATGTGGAAATTTTTTTTTTTTCGTTGTTGGTTGGGACTGCCTCATGACCAAATGTCTTGTAGTTTGTGCGTCTCATCAGCATTGTGTTGTGTAGTGTGCATGCTGCTGTGACAAGACGATGACAGATGAGAAACCTTGTTGTGTGGTGTGAGCACCACAGCAATTCAGGTAGTCTTACAGTCCTGTAGTGTGAGCTTGCTATGTGGAGAGATCCGCATCACAAATCCACTTTAATTTATCTTAACCCAGTCATTCCTTATAGCTGATCTCTAAATAGTCTAAAGGTCAGAAGTCAGAAACACCCACTGTTGTTCCAGGGTATTTTAATTGTTCTCTGAGTCTGAAGTAAGTGGGTTTTAAGTGGCTATTTGTCATTCGTTTTAGACGCCACTCAAGCCTCTTTCTCTTTGGTGTGTGATGCTGTTGCTCCGCTGTTTTCTTATTGCTGTAACAGTTATGAGTCTGGCATTTTTTGACTTTGTTGGATCCTCATTTTCACATTTGGGTAAGAGGTATACAAAACTAGATTCCACTGTTAGTCGGTAGAAGTGATGTTTGGAAGGTTTTTGAACACCTTGTCCTAATCTACAGTACTTGGCTGTCGTCAACAATGCTAGTGTTTCATTGTAGGGCTATTGATTTTGATTATGTGCATGTTGTTTTGAATTGTAGGCTCCCTTTTCACATATGGGCAGGTACAAGAGAATTCTACCTCAACGACGACCATTGCAACCACCACAACAACTACTACCACCTCTTCCACAACAACCACCAGCAGCACGACGACAACCACTACTACTACACGTGTCAGAAGTATGCTCTGTCTACTCTTTCCCTTACGCTTTTGGGCTTCATGGGTCTGAAATATATATGCCTGAATAAGAGGGCATATATTGCTTGAATATGCTGCACTTTGGTAACATATGACGTTTTAAAGTATTCGAGGCACTTATTATTGTTAAAAAAAGGTATTCTGCAACACAAAATAAACATTGTATGAAAAGGAACTAGTTTACATCATAATTATTTTTACACCAAATAATCTTTAAACTATTTAGAGATATTTTAGAATAGTTTAAACTGTAGCCTGATAGGAAATAAAAATAAAATAAAATCGACTAGTATAATATTTAGCTTGACCTCTAAAGGTTGGCAGTCAACTTTTTAAAGTCAGCATGTAATGTAAATTTACTCTCTTTTTATAAGTTCATATTACAGATTTTATTGTGAATGATGATTTATCCATTTTTTTAAGTGCGCTTATCATGCTTTTTCGGATATTACCTTTCATGTAGTGTGTAATATAACTGTTTGTGATTGTAAACGTTTTGCAAAGTTTCAAAGATCAAAGTGTATGATAAATGGAGTTCTTGTCTCCCAAAAGAAAGATCTGATTCTGAACTGCATGAAATGAGTCATCAGTAATTCCAGTCTTACTTCCTGCTTGAACCTACGTAGGTTTGTAACAAATTTGCATAATGGCACCCTATGGTCTTCATTGGCTGACCACAAACAATGTCTACTTTGACCCACCCTTAAACTTCAGTTGTAACTGAAGCCTGGAAGAGTTTGGTTCGTGTTGTCAACGTGTTGAGAAGATGCTGTTTTCTGCAATGCGAAGGCAAATCCAATTTGCACACTCGTCAGCTAGAATTGATACAGTAGAATTGATACAGTAAAATCGATGCAATCGTCACTGTTCGTTTCACTGTGTATCAAGTTTTAAGGAAGCCTCCAGAGTCTAAATTCAGATATGGTAATGAGCTTTTCATTTCTGACGTGCTGTAAGTGGTAGACCACTCAATAAAAGACTGCTGCATCTGACCAATCAGAGCAGAGTAGACTCTCAGAAAGGAGGGGTTTAAAGAGACCGAATCCTTGATTGAACCATTTCAGACAATGTGAAAAAAGAGGTAATGCTGCAGTGAATATTATAAGAAACTTTTATAGTGTTTTTTTTTTTTTTTGATGCATGTAAAACTATTATAGTTGACCCCCAAATCAAAATTAGGAACTTTTAAAATAGCATAATAGGGGCACTTTAAACATTCTTTTGACCTTTTAATGTTTAATCAAAATTTGATCATTTGATTTTCCTGTGAAAATGAAAATGGCAGACTTGTCTCTGGTGACATGCTGGATCATTTAGTCTGTTTAAATCCAGCCATTTCACAATTCAATACGGAAAGGTTAGAACCACATCACAATACAGAAGAAAAGATCTGTTGCTACTTCCATTTCATTCCTTTCACTGACTATTTGTTAAAAAAAAAAACAGTTTAGACCCAAATTTGTACCCAATTCATTGAGTTACAGAAGTGGACACTATGAACATGACACCTTGTTTTTTCATACTTTTTCTCACGATGGAATCACGTATGGTAATGGTGGGCTGCTAATACAAAGACAGGTTTCAGCCATTGTCAATTACAGTTTGCTTTTTTTATTTATTATAGAGCAGACAGTTTTCATCCAATGTAAATACCTTCTGTAGACAAGGCTCACAATGATTAGAAAAGGGAATTTGTCAATTTCAAGAAAGCACCCCAAATCTTTACCGGTAGTCCTAGCTAAATCTTCCTCTTTCTTGTCTAACACCATGTCTCCTTTTGTACTCTCCTTAGATCAAATGTATGCCGTAGGGAGGAAAGAGTCTGAGAAACTGGTGCTTGAAATAATATCAAATCCTCTAATTCTGATTAGATTTGTAACCTGGCTGAGAACTTGGAATTTCTTTTCTTCCTTCCACTTCAGGGCTTTTCACATTGCTCTTAAGGTTCTTCGTTCTAAATACCGCTTTCAACCCCGCGTAAAGGAACGTTTTACACATGGAATTTACAAGCGGGGGAATGCACTGCTTTTTACCTGGGGTTATGAAACCCTGCTCCGGGGCACTGCTTTTGGGCTGAATATTAACAGTCTCCCTCTCTAAAGCATTTGACGCACATGCTCGTGCCCTCGCTCATTCAGTAAAGTCTGAAGTTTATCGCAGACTCAGGACGAGCCTTCATGCAAAATGAAAATACTTGTAACATAAACAAAGAAAGATATTAACTGTAAAATAAAAGTTTTGCACTGAGGAAACAATATCAATACAAAATAAACAGCACACGCATCTGTCAAAGCACGTGACAGGGCAAGTCATGTTGAACATAACGCTAATGCATTAGTTTTAAGCTTAAAATAAAGAATTCTCATGTTTTGGGCGGCTTGGATGACGCACCTTTTTCGCAACAGCTCACTATGTTGATGCATTTTGTCCATATTGGACATTATTCAATGCATCAACATAGTGAGCTGCATTATTCAATTCTGTAAATTTGACTGATAGAAGTTTTCTTTATAGCATTGTTGATGATTTTCATTATTATCAATTTTATCGATTAGTTGTTGCAACCATATGCATTCTTGAGACAATCTTGCTCAGATTTTTTTTATGATTATTAAACAAGCTATTGCCATTAATGTCAACATTAAACCCAGGTTCTCTTTATTTTGTTTTTGAAGAATTTATAGCAGCCGCTGTCCACTCTCACTTCGATGACTGCCCCGACTCCCACAGCCACTTCTGTTTTCACGGCACATGCCGCTTTCTCATCCTGGAGGAAACACCTGCATGTGTGTAAGTTTTTTTTCATTGATTTTACCTGCACCCTGACATCCATAAGTCTGTTAACAGTCCTCATTATCACACTACAGTTTTTTTTCGAATTTGATAATTAAAAGAGTTGTGTGTTCAAGCAGTCTTATCACTTTCTGCCTCAAATTCATCAGTTGCTATAAAGGTGGCTTTGTTCTACAACGGCTGTAAACAACATTCTGTCAGAAGGTGATAAATTTGTCTGTGTAAATCAGGGTATCAAGCCAGAGTGCTCAGAGTGTAGAGAGTGGATAAGTAATGAAGCAGGGTGGTATGTGCTGTTTTATTTAGTACCATCACCACCAGCATCACCATTGCACTTTTTATGTGAAATCAAATGTTGTGCATCTGAATCATTGAAAAAAATTCTAATATTGTAATTATGGTTTGGGTCGGATTTATTTAAAAAAAAATTGATGTGTATTTCGATGTTTATATTTTTTGCTATAAATATTTTTTAATAATGAAAGAATTAGAATCAGAAATAGAAAAAGAAAATGGATTGGAGCTGCCAGTTTAAAAAAGCCTAAATTGACAAATGCATTTTGATTGCTGACTCACTTGGATAAATTCTTGCCGACAGCATGTTCATTGAGCTGTCCGTGTAGACAAGGATGTTTTGTCCTTTGCTAAATTGCTTTTCCGTGTGTAAATTTGGCACAATAGCAGAATTCAAATCTGTGTTGGTGCTTGTGTCTGAGTTGGTATGAGTCCTCCGGTTGTCAAGGAATTCATTTTCTCCATCTCCACATCCGTATGTAGTATTTCATCACAAAATGTCAAATTAAGTGTAGTTAATTTGATTGATTTTATGAACATGATACTGGCAGATTCCTCATTTTGGAATTTAATGCTTTTGCTAACATCTATTGAATGTACTTGCCTTTTGCTGAGCATGTTTTCATACTGGGCTTTTGTTTTTAAAAGCTCTCTTTTCAATTTTAATAAAACGGACACATGTGTATGTTTGTGTAGATGTCATCCTGGCTTTGTGGGTATGCGCTGTGAACATGCAGACCTCTTGGCAGTGGTGGCGTCTAACCACAGGCAGCAGACTGTGGCCACCATGCTGGTGTTATGTGTGGTGGGCAGTGTCCTACTCATGCTGCTCTGCACTTTACTAAAGTGAGTATTATTCATTTAGCACACATTTAAATTGATTAATTTTATAAATTTGTTTGTACTAATCAAAAGTTGCATTCATTAGAGAAATATAGTAAAACATTAAAAGTGTGAAATGTTACAATTTATACAATTGAAAAGAAATGTTTTCAATTGTGAGATATTTTAAAATGTAATTTATTCTTGTGATGACACAGCTGAATTTTCAGCATCCATTACTCGAGTCTTCAGTGTCACAATTATCCTTCAGAAATCATTGTTTTGTAATTTGTTTAAATGGTGCTTTACAATATTGCGTTACTCCTTTCCTTTTATAGTTATATTAAAAGTAACTAATTACGTTACTTAGTTACTTTTTATGGAAAGTAATGTTTTTAACTCCATAATGGATTAAACAACATAGCCTTATATATATATATATATATATATATATATATATAGCATACACCTTCATTTAAAAAACAAAACGACAATAAATTTAGAATATTATATTCTGACCGATATTTTCTGACCCCTAGAGCTATGTATGACATACAAAAGATCTCTTAACATTACAGGTTATATTACTGTACAACTCATTTTTGTTACTTTTGTACTTTTTGTCTTTTCCAGTAGATGAATGAGTGTGCATATCTAAGTGACTATGCAAAGGAAAATAATTTGAATTCGGTAGTTTAAAAAATGTTTAGGCAAATTAAATAAACTGAAAAGTAATGTGCGTTACATTTTTAAAAAAAAGTAACTCAAGTGTTATTGTGTACGTTTATAAAGCAGTGTGTTACTTTACATCAAAAAAGTAATCTGATTACGTAGTGCACGTTACTTGTAATGTGTTACACCTAACACCGATCATTCTCTTATCTAATATACATGTTCAACATCTTTTCCCCAGAGCAAGTTATTTGTTTGGGTTTATTCTGTCGATCTGTATTTGCTGAATAAATTGTACTCTACAAACTTTGAAAGGACTTTTTTTGTGGAATGTCAAAGAGGTCATTTGTAAACTTCACACATTGTCTTTTTAGTTGCTGGTGGAGACGGGGTGGTTGTGGGCGAGGTAACACCATTTCATGTTGGTCGGAGAAGCCTAGGAATATTCTGACGGGTGGGACATCCTGCTGTCACTCAGAAACAGGTATTCTAGTGCTATATTTCCATTTTTACTCAATTTTGTGCTGAGCTGTAGGGTGATGTGTTATGTGTCATGCGGTGTCTAATTATGATCATCAATAGGGGGTGTTTACATACTGAGACCAGCATATGTGTGAGGCCTTTAACTTTTAATGGCCTATGATTTGTCTTTGCTCAAGGGTTTAAGCTGTTAGTTTAGCCATCTGTTGTCACTCTGTCCTAAGACTGTCAATGAACATGAGAGCTATGAGAGTGTAGGAAATGGTAACTTCAGTTGGTCAGGGTGAAACCTCTTCCAAAAATAAGGGTTAAAAGAACAGTATTCATTTGGAATAGTAATCATTATAAAAATGTAAAACTCTTTACTGTAACTTTTGATCATTTTAATGTGACCTTGTGGAATAAAAGTATTAATTTCTTGCCAAAAAAATCTTACTGACCTCAAACTTTTTATAACATACTTACACACACACACACACACACACACACACACATACACACACATATATATATATATATATATACATACACACACATGATATGTCAAAATTGTGGCCATTGAAAATGCTGAGTGGTTAGTAACTTTGGAAAACCACTAGCCATAGTAGCTGTGTGTGTGTGTGTCTATATATATATATATATATATATATATATATATATATATATATATATATATATATATATATATATAATCGATACCATGGAGAAAAAGCCATATAGATATTTTTAATATTATTATTTGGCAGCAGGTATATTAGGCTGCTGTCACTTTATGACCCGATGCACGGATCCATTATACTGTTACACATGCGTTTTCTTGTTTCCGTTCACTTAAAACGTAAATGACTGTGTTTACGTGAATATTCCAAGACCGGCATTTTGAGAGATGAGAGAGCAAGAAAGCACGGCTGGTATTATGTTGGCCTTTTCTGTGGAAAATGAGTATTAGAAGCGTTTCAGATATGGCTAGTAGGAGTGACCGCATTACACTGCTGAAATCCACCTGCATTTGGCTGGTGTCGAGATCAACCGTTGACAACAATTAAAAATGTAGTTTTAGTTAAGAAACTCATATGGAGAAATAATTTGTGTACAAAATTAATTTCAAGAATTAAAACATAAGCCTTTGGATTTAGAAAATGTTTTAAGAACGAATTTGAAAAACCATTCAGTCAAGTGTTTCTAAGCTTTAGTCTTGTAACATATGTTCATGTTATGTTGTGATTATTTGTTCCAGGTCTTAGTGTTCAGATTATGTGATCACTGGAGGAACTACATATCCCCAGACATTATTATGCAATTAGAAATGGAATTGTTGGAATTTTGTCCATACAAATACCCTCAGTTATCACTGCCAGTTTGCTCACAGTGCAGCTTGTTGACAGAGTATTGCAAACCTTTAATTAGATTTGTCAACAGGAGGTTGTCACATACTTTGTCAGCATCGTCAGGCATTTCTAATTGTTAGGTAGTGGCTGTGTGTTTCCACAGTAACATTTCAATACATTTGCATGTCATCAGGTTGTATCATAGTTGTCTTACGTTTGTGTATGTTTTGTCAATTTTCTCTGCCACTTCCATCTTCTCATCTCATCAGAAAATGTTCCTTATGCTCAAGGTACTATTTTGTGAAGCGTCTTAGTGTAGTTTGATCAAACCCTTCTGTTTTTTCTTCTCCTAGAATCTTTATGTGAAAAAATTGTGGTTTGCAATGACTTAATCCTTCTGTTTTTCATTTGTCTTTTCCCATTCAGTGGTTTGACATGCATTAACAGGAGCTCACTCAGGTGCTCTCATAAAAATGAGACCCCAAAATCCTCTACCTTACTCCTGGACTTCACTATGACTGCGTTTCTCAAGCTACAGACTCACACAGCTGGTAAGAGCGGCGCATATTGAGAGCATTTCGATGTGGTCAGTGGGAGAACCCAATCACACATGGAACTTTTACATTGAGACAGACTGAGTCGTTCCAAAAAGGATTTTTTTTGGAACAACAACAGCAGTGACGAGTTAAAGATGGAACTCAAAAACTGAGAAGCTCTGAATGAAGGATTCAGAACAAGCTACATGGAAATCAACTACAGGATCCTGTGATTTAGAAACGGGGCCATTTTGAGAAATCTATACGAATCAATGGCCAAAAACAGCTGATCTGGAAGTGAAAAACAATAAGAGAGGTTTTAGAGAAAACATTCTTACTAACAGAGCTTATCTTAAAGCTATAAATATCCTCATAGATGTATAAGACAACATTCTCCCAGTTTTGGTCTTTTAAAGTTCTGTTATTATAAAAACGCTTATAAACATGCCGTTAATGGAATGTGAAACTCACTAAAAAGCAGTTTAAGGTATAACTTTTTAACAATGATATAATATCACATTATTTTCTGTATCACGTTATGGATAAAGAACGGGAGATTAGTTTTGTTAACATTTAAGTCAGTCAATTAGCATCTAAAATTAAAACTACGACAGACACTTTTGCCAATTTATTTTAACTTGATCTCCTTATAATGATGATAACAAATCATAAACAATTTTTCATAGATTAACAGCAAACGTGAGAGACTATAGCCGGCTCTTAGGGACAAGTTTTATCTCTTACACATAATAACACTTAACCCAAATGGAAATCAATTTTTTTATGTCATTTTTTTTTTTAAATCAAAAAATTGTAAATTTATGGTGAAAAATTCACATATGACATGTAACTTCATAAGTTATGCATAGATTCACAAATACCACTCAATATTTTCTTCATGCTCAAAAAGTGCTTGTTCTCATAATGTGCTATCAAAGATTTATCACGATCTGTAAGGTAAAAGGTTTGTAAATGGAGCCTCAGTATGTGCACATTTTCAGTAGCGGTGTGACATCACATGACACCTGCATGTTCACATTGGAATGATTGGATGCATGCGTGTCTGATCACATAATTGCACGTATTTCACGGTGCACTTTTGCAGTGTACATTTCAGACACTGTTCATACAATCATCTTGAAATCTGCACTTTAATTTTCCATGATGGATGTTGGTGATGGCTATTCACGCACTGATAACTCACTTGAGGAATAAAACACTTCATTTGGGCACACTTATGCATGCAGAGGCTCAAATCCATGGTACAAGCAATGATGATTGATATTATTCGGTTTGATGCACATTACAAGACGCATGAAAGTTTTTACACTGAAAATTTTTAAGCCATGTGTTAATTTTGTTTTCATTATCTTATCTGTCCCCAAGCTTTTGCCAGTGATCTCATGTTATTAAAAAAAAGTTGATTGACCTCTTTGGAAGGAATTTCCAGTAAAGGGTCTGAGATATTTATATATCTTTATATTGCTATGTTCAAATGAGATGCCGGTCCAGATTTAAAATATGCCACTGTTGGTTTTACTCAATAAAAACCTTTCTCGGAAGCTGGCAAACCACTGATAAAGCACAAAATAAATAAATCAATAATAACCTGGTCGGCTTAGAGCCTTCCGTGTTCTGATATCAGATCATAAAAGCAATAGCGGAAGTCTGATCAATGTGTGGAGAATCATACGAATTTGATATGATGATCCCAAAACCCTTTGTGAGTTGGAGGGGATTCAACCAAGTGACAAATTGAACACTTGGGCATTTTTGAGTTTTGGTCTTTTTCAATGATTTTGCTTTGCCTGAAAGAACAGATTCAAGATGGTTTATCAATTGATCTATTTGAATGATCCTGGTATGCCACTTAATTAAAAACATTTGATTTATATGTACACAACTAAATGTGATTGATTTATATTAAGGATTGAGTATTAAATTTATGTAAGAAAAAAAAAGAATTATGAATGAAAAGAAAATGTGCTTATTTGTGTTTAACTTCAGATTGATTTTTTTTGTCTTTTCTGAAAGGACTTTTGGTAAAATGCTAAAGTAAGTATTGGGTATTTCGGACTGAACAGTTTTGTAACATGCAGTCATTGCATAATTTCCAGATGTGGAATTGCAGTCAGCCGTGATGACGATGTCATGCTCATAGAATTACGGATGTTCTGAATTGGCCTTTGCACAAAAGATGATGCTCAGTGTTGCATCTCTTGCTTTGTTCCAACGGAATCCCGTTTAAACCTGGTTAGCTGACGTTTGTGTATGATATACTGTAAACGCCATACGTCTTTCTCATTAAAATACTGTCTTTTTGTTTCATGTTGGGAAAAAATACTTTGTAAATAGTGTGTGGGAATATTATTTGGTTGTACTGTATATGGAGAATGAGGTGTTTTCTTGACTGTCACTGATCATCAGTTAAGCATGTTGGTAAGAGATAGATGATTCCAATACGACTGTCACATGCTTGGCGGATTTTGTTGAGTGTTCTTTGTCTAAGTTTGCATATTTTTCCAAATAACACAAAGTGCTGCAAATTCTGGGCTCAACTGGATTATTTCTTCCCCATAATTTCTCAAACGTTTTATGAAGCACATTCTTTCCCTCTTGCCAAGCTATCCTCCTCTCTTTAAACCACTCTGTGCATTTACATCCTCCATCATCTGAATATTTTAAAAGGGTCAAATGGAAATGCAAACAGAAAACCTCGGGCATAGCTCAACAAAAAGCCCACTGCCAGAGTGCTCTTTTCACTGAAGGAAAAGCTCCGCTCTTTTATTTACTTACTTGCCAATTTATTTATTTGTTTGTTTGGTTAAACCTTTTGTGAGTTGAGGGGAAGGGCTCTAGAGATCATGGCCGAGAGGAATTAAGCTTGCGCATGAGTGACCACATGATGCAAAGTGCCTGCGTGAGGACATTGCGTGAGTATTTTTTTTTTTAAATTCATTTGTGGTAATTTGTTGTTAGACTTTTGTGCTCCTACCCTATTTTTTGCCTCAATTCTCTCTACTTTTTTAATTTATTTATATATTTATGGAGTGAGTAGTATTTTCTTCCTCAGGTGCCCCAGGAAAGAATCCTTCCTTACTAAATAAAGGTTCTTTAGTAGCATCTGTTCCATAAAAACCCTTTGGTTCCATGGAACCGTTCCACTGCATAACAGGTTCATTATAGAGAAAAAGGTTAATTAGTGCTCTTCACACTAAGATAAAATGGTTCTTTTAAGAACTGAAAGGTTCTTTAAGGAAACTTAAAATTAAGATTCCATAAGAGGGTTTCCACAGTGATACCATAGAACCATTTTCTATGGAAACCCCCTTTGGAACCTTTATTTTTAAGATTATAGTCTTTATTCCTCGCTTTATTACGCATATTTCATCTTAACTGCTCTTAACCTCTCCCTTTTTTCTCCTGCCACGATCCTCTGTTGATGGGGTTGCCAATCCCATTAAGGTTTTCAATTGGATTTCTGCACAGCCCCTCATAGCCGACTGGCTGAGCCTCTAAAGCCAGCTTTGTTTTAAGCGCTCTGCTGAGGGAACTCCCGTAAAATACACGCTTACGGAGCAGGAGATAGAAACAAAAGACAGGATATATTCCAGTTGTAGTTTACGTGAACATTATCTGGGTAAATACTGCGGACAGTCGGTGTCCTACTGGTGCTTACCCTCATAATATTCTGATAGTAATTAAAAATAACACTAATTAAAGAGCAGGGGGTTTGATTACGTCACTTATTTTATTTTTGCCATCTCGTTTTTCGCCCAATTTGCTATTCTTTTCATTTCCATCCATAACTGGTATCTGTGTCGGAGCAGATGGGGAGGAATAAGAGTATTTGGGTATTAGGGTTAAGATCTCCCTCTCCACCGTGTGTCCAGCAGAGCCTCGGCAGTGAAACAATGATATCAGCGCTTTACAGAAACTACTTCTATTGTCTATTATCTGAACTATTTCACTGAAGAATTTCTATTCTGTTTCATTCTGACAATGACGTAAATTATATAAGCGCTTTTGTTGATTTTGGATTATTTAGTTGATGTCCGACAATGAACAAATGTTGGCTCCCATCAGTCGCCGCACCAACTTACAGTAATAATGTGGGCTGCTACAGCGCCATCTGCTGACCACTTAATGATTTTCTTTAAATAAAAAATTAGATTTTTGTTTTAAACAAAATTCTGCAACAGGATAAAAAGGCCAAATTAAAAAATAGGCAAATGAAATATTATTTCAGAAATTTTGCAATTTTGCAGTGCTGTGAAATAGTAACAGGGAAAAGCAATGTAGGATGTCATATTCTCAAATAGAATTGGTTGAAGGTCTGAGATTTAGCACTATATGAACTGGCAGTCAAACTGTCCTAATACTTTTGTATTTGGGTACTGATATCTGAGCAGTATGTGACCAGAAGTGGATAACAATCAGACAATTGTCACAAATACAATGTCATTTATTGCCAGAACAACAATAAAATATAATTTAGTGGCAGTACATTGTATAATTACATTAAAATTAAAGTGGTATAAGAACATGTTTTTCTTTTTATTCTTTTTCCCTAGTTCCCACATTCTGATATTTAGCCTTACAACTTATGTTTCATCATATATAATGGGCAACTGCAAAAAAATACAGTCAATTTTAATCCTGCAGCAACATTACATAACCATCAGATGCACTCTCAGTCTGTGTCCTGTTGCAATCGAGCTGGTAAATCATCTAGGCTGTGTAGTCTATGTTGTGGGGGAACATCAAGGTGCCCATGACAACCTTGTCTGTCCAGCAAGTAACCTCGTATACCCAATGAGCGTGAGGTCAGGTAGTCATTCACATGATGGTCCCCAACATGGACTACACTGGAGGCTTTCACACCACATCGCACCAGCGCCTGGGTGAAAATGGCAGGGTCTGGTTTAGCAACCCCAGCTTCTTCTGAGGTCAGAAGAAATGAGAAGTGACTGAGAAGGCCACATCCCCTCAGGATTCCTTCCAAACGCTTGTCGAAGTTGGAAACAACTCCTTGCTTCAGACCCAAAGCGGTGCAGAACTTCAGGGTGCTATTAGAATCAGGAAACACCTGATGATGACACAATATGAGACTGTGACAAAATACTTGAGCACAAGAGTATCTACTTCCATACATTTAAGCCATTTCAATTAGCCATTTTATAGAGTGAGAAACAACTAGCAATGGAGGTTTGTGATGAACAGGTGCCCCCTACAGGGGAGTTCTGGAATTACTAATAGAAACACCTGCAAATACCAAAACAATGCTAGTTAGAAGAACACAAAATAGCTATTTCATATCTAAAATGTCAATTACCCCTTACCTCCCAGTTTTCTGGTCCACAAAAGTTGTGATAGAGGTTGCTGGCTAGTCTGTCTAGTAAAGCAGGGTCATCTACACCACAGTGAGCAAAAGTACTCCTCACTAGTCCAGTCCACCAGACCTGGCTGTCCATTCCCTGAGCTCTGCCATAGTTCGGAAATAGGTGTGATTGCTGCCGGTAAGCTTGTCTGAAAGCAGTTTCTACTTGTGCAGCTGGCAGCTTCAGTCCTGCTCGCTCCGCTTCACTGCAGTACTGCTCCCCAACCGAGCGCCGGACCTTTAACAGTGTGTCCTTCACGTCCCATAATACCCAACGCACTGGACCTCGCATCACCAAACTGACACTTCAGACAACGCTTTTAGCAAAGAAAGTACACGCATAACCTTCTGAAGGTAACGTAGTGCTAGAAAGCAATGTTACAGAAGGTAAACAGTCGATTTACTAGGATGTAAAAACAGGTTCCCTCTAGGGGGCGCTTGGTGACTCAAAAATCTAAATCCCCCATAGGGGGGACATGTAAATATCGGGAAGATTTGTGTTGCTGGGGAAATTTTTAAAACGATAACCTTTTGAAATATAATATTTCAAAGAATTGTATTCTGACAATAAATAAATAAATTCGCACCAGCAATTAAATAGAATTAATTATAGAAATTACGTATTCAGTAAGCCATAACAACTGTGGTTGGTCCAACCAGAAAAGCGCTGAGAAAAGTAACAAGTACCACGTGAGGATGCGCTGCTTCAGCATGGGTTTGAGTGTGCGAGTAAATATATTTACAAATTTTAATTACTATTGGCTCAATAATTTTAAGTAAAATAACATTTAATCAAACCTAGTCATACCTGACTAGAGAACTTCTGTGCCATTGAGTCTAATCCGTTAATCTATTTCACCACAATAGCCTTTCTACCCTCTATTTCTGTTGTACGTCACGAACGAGTTCGTCATAACATGTCCGTACAGGATTTGATAAGGCGATCAAAAGTTCCACATTCCAAATAGTTCGACTATATTTAGAAAAAGCGTTACTTTTCTAAAAGTATTGTACATGAAATCTCTCATTTTGCGGTCCTATTACAACAGTTCATTAAAAGCAGAAAATATCTATTATGAGATGTGTGTGATTATCTATCTATACATATTTACCTATATAAGACCAACATTTATCACTTAAATATTGACACTTAGTACATTGAGAACATAAAATACACGTTTAATGATGCACAATGAGGACAGTATAACAAATTCATAAATTATAGTGAAAAGGTAAATACTTGTCAGAACTCAGAAATCAAATCAAACCTAACTGAGGAAGGTGTCGACTCATTTCACTTCTTCCCTTTCCTCCAGAGTCCCAGGTGTCACTCTGTCCACAATCATTTCAGAAGTAGAGCTTGTGAGTTCAGCATGCTCTTCACTTATTTGCTCAGACTGTCCATATTGCTCTTGGATCTTTGCGCTTGAGTTCAAGTGGCCAGCAGTCTCCCGGTATATTCCAGATTTCCTGATTTTGCGGGTAGTCTTGCGAAAGTGAGCAATAGCTTGTATAATGCTGTCAGCAGTCCAGTGTTGTCGGGTGAGTGCATGCTCTGCTCTGAAGGGACCGTCTCGTGTTCGACGCACCCCAGAACAGACCGCAGAAGTCCGCAGCTCTAGTCCTACCTCATGAATCAGTTTACGCAGATACTTCTGAGTCTCATTCACACACTGGACCTCTTTTTTGTTTGTAGAGACGTGTAGAAAAGAACAAATTTTGGGTTACTGGCCTTACAAGTAAAAGCAAACATTTGTATACGTACAGAATATGTAATTCAATGTACTAACGCAGTCTGAAATGTGGCGGATTGAAATGTATGCATCGCAGACCAGTCAGAATGGGAGGGCTTTTACCATGAGGATACAATAAACCCCGCGCCGCAAGCTCGTAAGCCTCTTGAGTGTGCAGATCCACCTGAGAATACCTGCATAACAACATACTCAGAATCACACTATGCATTAACCAATCTGTCTGACAGTATGAAATGTAATATTCTTACAGTGACTCACGTGATTAAGGCTTTCTGATTGGCTCCCTGTATCATCGCCAGGACTCTCTCTAGCTTATCCAGGGTAACATGGTCTAAAAGACAACAATAAAGACACAAAGTTTACTACAAATTGTCAGTATGTATTCCATACATAAATATGTTTGTAATTCATTAAAGCAGTTTCTTGGTATGAACCGAAATGGACATTACTTGTTTTTTAATGCAATATTTATGCATTTATTGTAAACAAATCCTTATGTTTTTAAATGAATTTGTCTTCATAATCTTTAATCAAAATATCTTCCCTTCCCACTTTCAGCAAATCTCTTCTCAGATGACATTTTCTCAGATCTTTTTAATAGCAAACCACAACCATCCAATCAATTCCTGATCAAATCCAACATTTTTTCTAGTTCGAGAAGCCATTTCACTGGGATATACATCACAATAGAGAAGAAAAGACTATCACAACTTCCATTTCATGCCGACTTTAAGATTATAATTATTGTAATGTACAAATTACCATATGTGGTTTTCTCTATGACTCGGCTCGTGTGAGAGAAATTATCAGTGGCTTTTCCAAACTCCCCCTCAAGCGTGTAGTCCTTCAGATATAAAACAAACACAAAAGTCTGTTATTACTACAATTAAGACATGTCTACTAACAGTTCTGTTTTGATCTTCACTTATTATAAATTCAGAATCAATTTGAGGAAAAAAGACAGGCAGGCAAATGTAAAATTAAGCAAAACAGTATAGCATTCAAATGTGAGATGATTACATAAAATAAACATAGGCAGAGCCAAAACCTTTACCCTGGTTACATGTGATTTGCACAGATGCTCCAGCACTCCATTTGCTTTCCCAACACCTAAAACTGAGATAAACACGAGAGTATTGAGCACAGAGCGAATCACACATTAAATCACTTGAGAACTCAGGGTTTCAGTTTCCTGTCACCTAACACTCCAGAGGAAAAAGCATCCAAGCGATGACCAACTCCAACATGAACCTTGTGAAACTGCGGCCCCGTCACTAAAACAGAGAATAAATAGTAAAATATATAATATATATACTTTATGGTATTTGTTGCACTGCCTTTAATGAATAATAAAACAATTATTTGTAATAAAGATATGAAAATAATGCAATGCATGCAACAAAATTAATGATTTTTTTTCCATGCACATGCTTTTGTCAGCTCTACCCACTAACCTAGAGGATGGTCTGCCAGAGCAGGAAGCATAGAGGGTGACAACATGAGCTCTTTGGAGCCGCTGTTCTCTCCAGTAGACAGAAGCTTGAACTGCACTGTAAGCTGAGGAGCTGGTGGAGGACAGGAGTTCAGCCCTGCAGAGAGAAAGATGCACATCTCAGTTGCGTTGATAATCATGTATCACAATTAAATTTATTCATAATTTATCACAATGAAAGTACAATCGTCAACTATAAGAATTTACTGTATACAGTGACACAGACACTACCTTTCAGTAAATTGGACTCTATGGTGTCACGAACAAGTTTCCAGTGAACTCCCTGCGGCTTGTACACAGCAAACAGACCGTCCATTCTACGGAAAAGACGTACAGCCTGCGTGCTCATCTTCGTCCAGAAACAAATGTTACAAGCATCAGTGAAATATAAACAAGAAGTAAATGACCGATACGGCTGACAGGCAGGGACCCAACAAATTCACACGCTGCTGTGTTGAAATTCTTCTTCTTCTTTGACGTTTTGGTGCATATTGCGCCACCTAATGGGATGGAGTGTGGAGCATTTTACTACTACTACTACTACAAAAAAAAACTAATTTTTTAAATCCTGTTCATTAACTTTGTATCTTTGAGATATTTAAATTGAATGTTGAACACTCTTACAGTTGTATCTTTGCTTAACAAATTTTGCAACGACAACTGATTAATTCCCAAGTGCTTCCACAAGTTGTAATCATTCATTATCATATACGCTCTATTAAAACATGCTCAGTTGTTTCAGAGAGATCACATCTAACACATCTTCCGGATTCAGGCTTTCCAAACATGTAGTGACTGGTTAAGAGCAGAATGCCCAATTCTGAGACGCTGTCTTTCCTTCTATTCCCAACATTTCTCCTTTCGCTCCCAACTATTTTCTGGATACTATACAGATGTCGTCCTTTATTCTCACTATCCCATTTTGGCACATTTCCTTTAATTAGTCCTTTTTATTTCTAATTTACTGATTGGAACATTCAACTGTTTTCTATGTAATAATTCTTCTGGCGTCGTGATCACAGTTGCAGTAGCGCCCTCTAGTGGATGAGAGACTTCAGTACAACGTGCACGCCATGCTGTCTGCTAAGGTATTTGTTGGAAGTATGCATAATTATGTCGACTTACAAGCATACATTTCTTAATATACACGGGGTTAGTTGTCAAACGAGGAAAAATATCTCGGTTTACTAGCATTTTTCTCAAGCAATGCCTTTGTAAACACTTCGTTCTTAAATTGGAATATTTTTCTGAATCCCAGACTCATCATATTTCTCATCACATATAGGTGTTGTGAAACAAGTGAAAACGTTAAATCCACACTTATAGTGAGACTGGTCGTTAATGAACTGAAAGGTGGAACTATGTCAACACAATCAAAGAAGATGAATATGTCATGAATTTCAGATTGTTGCAAGCTTTTACATGTGTTTTATAGTACAATATTTTCAGAATGAAAAAAAAAAGTTTGATATTTTGAGCAAAAAAATTGAATTTTGTGAGCTAATCAACTTAAAGATTTCCCCCCATATCCTCAATTTCACTTTTCACCCATTTTTTAACAAACATAAATGAATCGGCATCTATTTTGGTGGGAAAACAACAGCACAAAGAGGTTTTTCAATGGATTTTATGATATTAATTCATGTGACATTTTGTGAATATCTAAACATTTTTCTAGACATTTTTTTGATTTATCTAATAATAGTTTTTGATTTATCTAATAATAGTAAGACATTCAGTCTGTTATCAAATTATTAACATTGAACAAGATAGTTAAACAATATCTTAACGTGTACTAACATCATTACGTTTATTTCTTTAACAATGAGATTTTGTTTGAAATTTAATTGCACAAATGTTTAACTGCCTAATTCAAATTCAAAATTTTAGAGTAAGTTTGTGAATTCTTTCCAAACTAAAATGATAGTGTAAACGAAAATCTAGCCTTATTATATTTTTGTTACAGTGATTTAGGAAATAGAGAACGTACTAAAACCACACTGATATAAACACAATCAGTTGATGAGATGAGGGTAAAGCCGTGAAGTCAGCAGTTTTCGCTTAATAGGGTTGCTTGTGAAAGTTATTGTGAAAGATTTGTCTCTGATGACATTAGCTACCACTGCCAACACCTATTGATAGAGCAGGTGTGGTTCAAATGACAACAAATAGGCTACACAAAATCGAATGATTGAATATCATATAATATCCACAGTGTTCACGAAACATATTGCAGTTGTAATGAAATCCTTTAAGCATGCTTAAACAAAATAAATCTTTAAACAAATAACATAAAGTGCATTCACTGAGCCTGGTTGTGTACATTTGCCATGAAGTAGGTCTTCTCCATTGTGAAAAATGAACACCTTTGCTTTTGTTACAATAATTTAATGTATAATTTTAAAGTCAGTCACAAATAACCCTTAACAACATGCTGATATCTAGGTCTATCAAACATCCGCTTATTATAAGAACACATTTTAATGATTTAATGGTGTGACTCAAAAGTTTATGACCTATATCTCCGATAAAAGGGCTCAGTTTATTATATGCACAAATTTGCTTATTATACACAATTGCTATAAGATGTCTTTACTATTGATTTATGTTCACAAATGGAGTCAACATATACAGATGGACCACACTCGTCTTTAAACAGATCATTTAAATGATTATTCTTTTATAAATTTATTTGGGCTGTAGAAAATCTTCAAATAAAATTACAAACCATTTAAAAAAAAAATGGAGGAGTTTACTATGTATAATTATTATGTAAAGCAGCAAATATAAATATGCCTGGGTCTGTTAGATCAGGAGCTAAAAGATCATTTCCACTGAGGAAAATGATTTGTTAAAAGTATTCAAACAAATGTATGGACTGAAATGGAAATGAAGCTTTGAACTTTTATTTTGCTGAAATGGAAAATGGAAATGTATTTAAATATGTTCCTGCTATATGAAGTTTCTTCCTCATCCTACCTCATCCTAATAGTATGTATTTTGTAAAGCGCTATGCAAATAAAACGGCTTTGAATTCATTCAATTGAAAATAAATATGCTGTTATGTCGTCTGATGTAATACTTTGCGCACGTACACAGATATTGTTTAACCTTTTCTTAATGTCTCACCAAACAGAGAACACATGAGCATATGGATCACAAGAAACTGCTTCAAAATTCTTTTTACAGTTGATTGTGCATTGACATGAATTCTAAAGCACAAACAAAAAGAGTTAGGTCATTGTTTTCAGCCAATATTTTGGGTATTTATATGGCAGTACGTATAAGTTACATAACTAAACTGTCACCATCCAAAACCACAAGGATATGACAGAGTGTAGTGGCCTTTTGATCTGATAACGCCCTTAATTTGCTTAAAATCACTGCATATAATATCATGTATAGGGTGGAGAAGTATTTTTCAGGGCAAATCAGTAACATTCCTGAATGTGAGCAATTAAGAAAATAGTTATAGCAAATAAGCAAAAAGCCTTTGTCCCAGATGATTTTGCTTCTCAAAGTGAGCATCATGTGGCTCCAGCAGTTAGTCTTTCCTGTTTTAAGACAATGTCATGGTCCCCACAGGATTATCGAGCAGATATGTATGCACCTGCCATTTACTGCTATTACTTATCTCTATTGTACGGGCTCAAATGTTCAAAACATGAATATCTGTACACACACAAGGGAGTAAGCAAAAGGTGTGATTGCGTGATTGAGAACAACGGCTTTGGACAGCAGATGGTATTCATACAAGATTTAAGCGGTGATTTACGATACGTCCTGACCGAACCATGTCTTTTTTCTCGCTAATTTACAATTGAGCGTGACCGTGAGCGATTAGTGTTCTTTGTGTTGAAGTACAAGGTTAGCTGCAAATCCCTCAATCAGGATGCTGAGGTGATTAAACTAAAGGTGTTTGTTACACATGTTCCAAATCTAATCTGCCATTTCCATAGCAAACAAATGCACAGAAAAGAGTCTGTTTATGCTAGTGATGTGTTATTCATATAAACTGGAATATCAGTCTTCCTTGCCGTTTATCTAAGACGTAACTTTCGCAGTAAAAGTTGCCTATAGAAGACAAAATTAATTCCAGACTGCATGTGAGTCTGTGAAGGAAGGAACCAACTACTGATGAGTTATGAATCATTTATTTATTGTTCATTAAGAAGGAAAGAAATGAGAAAGTGATAAGAATAATCAAAGGAATATTGACCAGTATATTTTTCCATTTAATATTTAGAATTTACTGCTGTTGAAGGCTGCAACTTATATATATACTATTTGTAATTTAAAGATATTTTGAAGAATGTTTCAACATTTGGACCCCATTGGCTTTCAGTGTATGGACATTACATTTTTCAAAATATCATCTTTTATGCTCCTCAGAAGAAATAAAAACTGGTTTTCGCAATGTTACTGCTTCACAATGCTGCATTTCAGTCATTTCGCTTGAATTTACTCAACTTTCCTGTTTTTTTTTTAAATAAATACTGGCCACTCTTAAACGGAAAAGATTCTATATAGAACATTAAAGGGTCCCTATAGAACATTTTAGAGGAACATTTTAGAAAATTTCCCAGCATGAGATTTTTTTTTTTTTTTTAAATTTTATGAATTAAATGGCTTGTAAGCTCTAGAAAAAAAATTAAATAAAAAAAATTAAACATGAAAGTATATATCATGCAATTTAAGATTTTTATCTTATATAGAACCTTTTTGGAATAATGCGTTCTTTAAAATTGAGCCCCATTCAACCTTTTTTGTCTAAGAGTGTATGTTTTTCTGTTTTCAGCACATTTATTTTAAGACTAAATACCTTTTAGTGTAGGTTAAGGTTTCATAACATTGTGAAGGTTTAATTCCGACAATGTTAACACAACTTCTGCCGCAAATGAAACAAGAGTCCATTTGTGTAAATTTGTGTTGTGCTACCATGTTAAACCAAGGACTTTAATACAACAGAGTCACAGAGAGATTAGTTATTAAGTTGTTATTGATGGATGAGGTTAGCATATGGTTTTGGTTTTATTCAGATAAAGCTGTTAATCAGTTCCCACATTATTAAAGGACGTCCTGTCAAATTCTTTAAAAATCCTATTTAACTTTTGACAGTTTTACATAAAAACAAGAGAAGATATTTGGTTCAATGAAGCTTTGAGCTTGAAAACCAGAGTGTGTGTGTGTGTGTAGCGACTGTATGTGTGAAAGAGGAAAAGTTATCGAGTGTGTTATGTGTGTGTGTAATGGGCTGAAGATATACCGGGGGAAGTGGGAGTATAACTTCAGTTCCCAGAGGCCTCGGCTGGAGTAAAGGTGTGGAGGTATCAACATTGTACATACCTGTCTTCATTATACGGTCACGTCTCCTACTCGTGTTCCTAAAGAAAGTTCAACAAGTAAAGGAGAGGGAAAACGGTAAGACACTTGCTTTTTCTTTCTTATGTTACTGGTATTTGTCTCTTCCTGCCAATCAGCTGTAAAATAACAAAGATCCGTGGAATATTTTGGTTAATCATTAACTCCTTAACTTGTATGCTTGTGACTTTAGTGGGAAGTATAAACAAAGCTGTGATAAACGATTGTGTCTCAACCAGGAGTTGACTTTTCACTTTGGCATGTCATGAAACGAATTTTCCTTATTTGTAAATGAACTTGTTGTACCTGTAGTACTTATTTGTTTTGTTTCTGGACAGATTGCAGATATGGGAATTCAGATGAAAGTTCTAATATTGGGTGCTGCAATGGCAGCCATAGCTTGTACAACCATCATCGCTTTGATTCTCTCTCTTGCTAACCACCAGTCTTTGGATCAGTCATACTCAACACAGGTGCAAAAATGTTCAGTTATGTTGTGGTTTTGTGTAGATTCTTAATAATCATGCAATTCTGTGAGTAAGTCAACCCTAGTAGAAGGCATTCACCGGAAAATTTCATTCCAAATTATTTTTCATGTCTGCTGGCACTGCCTGTGGTTTATTTCATGTAGATCATCTGAAGCTTTATCAGTTAATATTATAATGTTGCCGGCACCTGATGAAATTGGTATAATTCATTGCCTTTCAAGTATTTTAAAATCATTTTTCATGATAAACTTTTCAAATATCACTGCAATAAAATAATATTCATGGCCCTTTTTGCAATCAAGACAAGGGAAAAACAAGGGAAATGGGATCGGGACATGGCTTCCCTGGGAATACATGCACTAATCAGTGATAAATGATTTCGAATGAACACAGTATGTTTCTTTTGAAAATATTGTTTAGTGTTAAGATATTCATGAGTAGATTTTAGATTTTTTTTTTAAAGGACACACATTTAACCCCTGTTTTTAATCATTTAAAATAAGAAATTATTAAAAGTATTTTTGTTGATTAAATTGAACATTATCATAAAACTAGGACCAATAAAACGATGGATTAAACCTTCTAAAAATGAGCATCAAAATAACAGTAACACTAAAGTTACCTATAGCCTACAAGTTGAAATGTTAATATATGTGTATGCTGAAATTAACATTCGCTAAAGTAATAAATTCTGTAAAAGTATATTCTTCATTATTAGTTCTGCATTGACTAATATTAACAAACAGTTGTGCTATCATTTGAAAAATCTGTTAATTATGTATTTCACAAGTGGATAGACTGTCTGTTTCTTAAAACAATCCAAGGTAAAAACTTCTAACAAAATGTAAAATGCATAGCATATCTTAAACAAATTCTACACAATTTCTCAACACTGTTTTATTAATCCAACATGAATGTGATGGATATTGCCAAACGTTTTCTCTCAGAATGTGTTTTCCTCTCAGGAAAGTGATCACACCCAATAAATCAAGTTTTTTTTCCAATTTTATTCTTTGTCTGACTTCCTCAGTATGGGATTGTGTTTGATGCCGGCTCCAGTCACACGGCCCTCTTCCTATACCAGTGGCTGGGGAACAAAGAGAACAACACTGGAATAGTTTCTCAGAAACAGAGCTGTGACGTGGATGGTGAGTACAGTATACCGTTGGAACCTCTAACAGCCCTCTGTTCTGTTATGCTGTAAGTTTATATAACATTTTCAGGGATTATATATATATATATATATTATTATATCTCATTTGTATTTATTTTTAATAGGTGATGGCATATCAAGCTATGTCGAGAACCCTCTGGCAGCCGGAGAAAGTCTTAAGAAATGCTTGGATGTTGCCAAAGCAGTAATACCAGAAGGACAGCGGAAGTCTACACCTGTGTACCTTGGTGCCACTGCTGGCATGCGGCTTCTTCGGTAAATGCATCAACATCTGGTAGATCTGTCTTAAAAATGAGAAAAATATTTATCTATAGTTGCATAAAGTCTTATCATTTATATCACAGTTTGCAGAACCAAAGTCAAGCAGACAGCATCCTCGTAGAAGTCACTAAAACAATCCAAAGTTATCAGTTTGATTTCCGAGGGGCCAGAATACTCTCTGGGATGGAGGAGGGGGCTTATGGCTGGATCACCATCAACTACCTCTTGGAAAGATTTGTCAAGGTGACTAATGGCTTTATAGTACTGATGGAAATAGAACTGATTGGCTATTAATGCAGTTGTTTCCAAATTTGAGGGTCAGCTTATTTCTTTACATGTATTGATTTATTAAAAAACATAAATGTAATTCATACAGATAATGACATTGCTTCTATAATGAAGATTACAATCTCTAGTTTTAATTTCAGAATTAACACACAGTATTTATACATATATATTTGTCTACTTTTAAATCAAAAGATTAAAATGTGTGCACTTATACATGTGTATAGGATAATAGTTCATTAATTAAAAAGAAAGTTGAACAACCAATAATTTGAAACTGGTTACCTCCTTGTCATTTTGCACATTTTTCTTTGTCATTGGTTCTAAAGGCCATTGAACATAATTATGATACTATAATCAGTCTTGCTTTTCAAGTTTTGCCAACACTGAGTCAGTTAAACCAATCACTCAACAACAGTAAAATGATTTTTAATCAGTCTTAATGACTTCCCTTCTATTAGGACACCCTGTACCTCTACATTTTTTATGGTTTTCCTTGCAGCACACTTTTGAGGGTCTTTGGATCCACCCTAAAACAGGAAATATCATTGGAGCTCTAGATCTTGGTGGTGCATCAACACAGATCTCATTCATCCCAAAAGACCCAGTGAGAGTCCCAGATTCAGCTTTTAATCCCCAACTCTATGGGTACAAGTATGAGTTGTACACACACAGCTATTTGTGCTACGGCAAGGACCAGGCTTTGAAGAAACTTCAGGCAGACCTTCACAAGGTTGGTTTTTCAAGGGTTCACGTAATGCAGTATCTGTACCATTCCAGTTTTAGCACAACACCTTTACTATATGTAGGTTTAGAAAGAAAGTGTCTGAAAATATGGACACTCTGAATGTCTGATTTGGTGTTTTTTGCTTCATCCAGACTGCTGGACCAACACTATTTATCAGTCACCCATGCTACCACAAAGGATATATACTCAATGTTACTATGGCTGAACTTTACAACTCTCCTTGTGTGGTCAAACCAAACAATTTTAACCCCACGGCTATAGTCACTTTCTCAGGAACGGGTAATTCATCCCTTTGTCTTTCTCTAATGGAGAACATTGTTAACCTCACCAACTGTGCTTTATCACCAGACTGTGGTTTCAACGGTGCCTATCAGCCTCCTGTCAATGGAGAATTCTTAGTGAGTGTTGCTTTTCTTTCCAAATTACTAGCATTATATTTAAATTAGGAGCTTTAATGTAATGAAGGACATTAAAAAAATTACCATGAAGATATAGAATAACAACTTTTGTTTTGTATATAATGTATTCTACATTACCTAATATGGACATGCAAAAACAACAAAAGTTATCCAATATTTGATTACGTCTATTTTGCAGTGTTTCCTGCCACAGCAAAAGAAATAATTTACCAGAGTTATGAATTCGCATCTTAAATATGATGTGTATCTCTAAATAATGTCAAGAAATGAATTGCCTTAACAGACAGCACATGAAAACAACAATGGCGTCAAACTACTTTTTGGTTAATCAAAAATATGCAGAGCAACGAGTGCAGTCTGAATTCTGATTCTTTTAAATAGGTCAAAAAGTCGCTGGTTTGAATTATACACTTTCAGTGCTGGGTAGCGACTGATTACATTTATTCTGGATTATGTTATCAAAGTCCAAAGAGTAAGTACTTGTAATTCGATTATATTACTGTTTTGAATATACTCATTTACAGACTAGTTACTTTTTTATTGATTACATGATTACATGTTATTAAATAATGCATTTCAGCATATTGCCATGAGTCACAACCATTGGAAGCCACACACACACACACCATCGTCACTAGATCTACACGCCCCGGCCACTCATTCACTCTCCCCTAAATTTCTAACTCACCTCACCTGCACCTCGTCAGCCACACCCACTGCTTAAGAGACACTCATGCTGTACTTAATTGTCTGGTATCGTCAAACGCACGTTCAAACTCCTTACCTGCTATTTACCTACCTTCCGTATTCTGTTTGCCTTCATCTGACTGCCATTCGCTCCTGTTCCATCCATCTACCAAGAGACATTCATTTTACTCAGCTGAGTCATCACCTCCTTTATCACACTTGTGTCTACTCACCTGGCAGCATTCCCTGTTAAGTTCCGCGCCTCTGAATAATTAAACTATTGTTTTGTACAAACTCTCATCTGTATCATTCCGTCCCGTGACACATCTAATCAGCTCCTGACAAGCATATTAATTATTATTTGAATAATCACCCAGTGAGTCTTTCAAACTAATTAAAATGTTCACATTTCTTAACTAAATGCAATGCCAACTTTTTTTTGCCATCTCTTTGACCTAATATATTTACTTGAAGTAAGTTAATAAGTTAGATCAATAATAAAATTAAATCAATAATAACAATAATAAATAATAAAATTAAGTTCATTGTTCTCTGATCTCAATTAATGGTAACATGGAGGAAAACTAAATATTTCATCTTTTTTAGTAAGCGTTTTATTTTTATTTATTTTTTTAATTATTTATTTATACTTTTTATCATTTAATTAATATCTTTTCATTCAACTCTCAATCCCCCTGCAGTTCCATCACAAACCCCAGTCTGAAAAACCCTGTTGTAATACAAGCTAGGTCAAAAGTAATGGTCATGAGTAATCTAACAAAGTACTCAGATTACATTACCTTAAATGTGTAACGTAATGGATTACATTACTACCTACAATTTTTGTACTTAATTTAGAATTAGTAACCGACTACAATTTGTAAGAAATCTACCCAGCACTGTTCACTCTGATGAATCCTTTACTGAACTGAATCCATCAGAGCGATTATTGAATGAACACGCACAGAATTAACCTACAAGTTGCTATTTTTAATAGCAACTGTATCAAATTATCCTCTTTGCTTTAATTCATGTTTTGCATGTCTTAAAATAACTAAAGCCATTTCATGTCCATCGCAGGCTTTTTCAGCGTACTTCTACACGTTTGACTTCCTTGGTCTTGTACCAAAAGCTCCACTGGCACGGGTTGTTTCCACTATTGAGACTCACTGCAACAAAAACTGGACCACTGTGAGTCCACAGATACTATTACAATACATTGTAATCCTACATTTTATTGTAAAAAGCCTGGTGAGACGAGAAGTGAGTAAATGTTTAGTAAATTTGAGAATGCTGATCCTTAAATTCATGACGGTTTTTCCTTTCTGCAGCTTACTGCTGAAAATCCAGCCATTAAGGCAAAATATCTGAGAGATTATTGTGCTTCTGCTCATTATATTATGACTATTCTGCTGAAAGGATACAAGTTCAATGACACCTGGGATCAAATCTCTTTTGAGAAACAGGTGAGGAACACCGTTTCATCAGTGTATGTTTTTAGCCAATATCAGATGACCTCTACTCCAGCAGTTTGATTTCCTGTTATATGGCACCCCTGACATAAAGCCTGTTTTATCAGTGTGACGTGGGGATTTTTACTCATATATTATCTTATGATGGTTGCAGGTAGCAGGCACAGATGTTGGTTGGACATTGGGCTACATGCTGAACCTGACGAACTTGATTCCCTCGGAACATTCCAGAGCGGTGACAGGGGTGCCGCACAGTCAATGGGCGGCTCAGATTTTCTTCATCGTATTTGCCCTATTCCTCAGTCTACTTATTATAGGCATCCTGTTTGTCCGTGACCCAAAGCACTAAGTTGTGTGGGTCATGAGTGAATGTGTATGTTTACATTAATAATTATCACTTATATTTCAGATATGAAGATCGGCAAGATACTCTTTTGACTACTGTTTGTGAAGTTTTCTTCACAAAGACCTTACAAATAAATAATATATAACAAAAATGAGATGACATACCATTCTACAAAATATTGCTTTTTGTGAGTTTAAGTTATTTAAAGTAGTGTCTTGTTTTGAAGGTTGACTCGTGATTTAGTTTGTGCAAACCAATAATTCAGTAAATTGACTTTATATGATTTATGATTTTTCATCATTTATAAATTCTGAATCATAACAGTGTAGTTTTTTTTTTATTTGTTTATATTCACATTCAGCACTTACAGTTGAACTTAAAGCATTTAACAGATATTAAATATATGTAAAGTTAAGCATTTATACATAAGCAGCTTATATTTTTGCCTATGCTTTTTGCGAAGAGTTTGTGCACTACCATCAAAAGTTTGGGGTCAGTAAGATTTTGATATATATTTTTTGAAGTGTCATGTATTTCTGTGATGGCAAAGCTAAATTTTCAACAGTGATTACTCCAGGCTTCAGAGTCACATTATCCTTCAGAAATCATTCTAATATGCTGAACGAACATTTATCAATTATCAATGTGTCCTTGTTACACATGTATTTACTATAGTAATAACCATAAATTAGGCATAATAACATATAACTAACCCTAAATCAAACCCTAATCCTACCCTAAATTACATGTACCTAATTAATATTACTCAGAACTTATATGTATAATAACACAGTAATAGGGACACATAAAAATAAAGTGTAACCGGTAGTTCTTATTGAAATGCCTGTGGAAGCTGTGATACTTTTTTTTCAGGATCCTTGCTGAATAAAAGTATGAAAATAAGTGGAAGCTGTGATACTTTTTTTTCAGGATCCTTGCTGAATAAAAGTATGAAAATAAAAAAAATGTACTGACCAAAAAGCTTTTGAATGGTAGTGCATCTCTGTGTGTGGAAGTGTGTTTTTAACAGCAACCAGATTTCTTTGGTGGTGGTTCTCTTCTTAATTTTGTGTGTTCCTCTTTCCGTGTCTTGCGCTGCACCAACAACCTAATAGCAATGAGAAATGAGTCATTATACATGCATAGAACACACACATATTAAACAAGTAATAATTGTTGTGATGGGATTTGTTTGATTTGAGTCTTACTCTGCAAGAGTCCTCATGGATTCTGACACATTAGCCCCAGTTGCAGCACTGCACTCCATGAAAAGTATGTTATACTCCTAATTAAGGGAAAAATACAACCAAACTTTTATAAAAAGTTTTTTTGTTTTTACTGTTGTTTTAAGTAGTAGAAATAGACTTATGTAAAACAATTAGTATTGTTGGGGTCACAATGAGCTCTTACTCTGGCCAGATCCTCCCCTTCCTCAACCTGGACTTCACGCTCAACAGAATCGTTCTTGTTTCCAAGCAATATCATGATGGCATCATCAGGAGCCCTTTCCTGTGTGACATTGTTATAATACAGTTAAAGGAAGGAAACAGATATAGCATAGTTTCTCAGCAAAATCACTTTAAATCAATTCTCTATTTAGATTTACTAGAAAATATAAGGTGTTATATTTGGACTAAAATACAAGGAAAATTAAAAAATGAAAACAATATTTACCCGAGCTTGAGAGATCCAATCTCGTACAGAAATAAAACTTTTTGAACATGTGATTTCATACATGAGCAGAAGCCCATCAGCCTTGTGGAACACATGTGTGGTGATGCTGTGAAACCTTATAAAGATTTTTTTGGGGTTAAATCACACACCATCAAACCTATTTTTTTCATGTATTATTTTGTTCTTATGTCTTACCTCTCTTGACCTGCTGTGTCCCATAGCTGCAGTTTAACAGTTTTGTCAGGCAGTGCAACAGTCTGTACACAGGTATCAACACCTGGGAACAACAAAATATTAACTATGTATGATGCACGCAAGTTTTTTTTTTTTTTTTTTTTTAAATAAAATAGCTGTACGTTATTCTCTTTTATGAATTTATACACTTATCATTTAGGCTTTCTGTTTTCTTCCTAGAAATGTTTTTATATATTAACATATACTATGACACTTTACACACTACTGTTTTTTGGGGTCAGTAGTAAAGACATTTATAATGTTACAAAAGAATCCTGAAAAAATGTATAATGGTTTTCACAAAATATTAAGGAACAACTGTGTTCAACATTGATAATAATTCATCAAATCATCATATTAGAATATTTTTTGAAGGATCATATACTGTAGAGTCGAGTAATAGTAGCTGATAATTCAGCTTTGCTATCACAGATATAGATCGCATTTTAAAATATATAAAATTAATATAAAATAGTTGTTTGAAATTGTAATATTTTACAATATTACTGTTTTTACTGTATTCTTGATTAAATAAATGCAGACTGAGTGAGCATGAGAGACTTCTACGGTGGCTGAGAGAGCTCAGCGCACTGTAACTTTAAAAAAACACATGGAAGTAGAAAATACACCAGCAAATTAAGAAAACATCCTCAGTTTGACAACAAACTGATGAAGACATTTCTGCACGTTTCTCTATTTGGTTGCTTTGTGATTATTTGCAGCACACGTGTTGTCATAAACTGATGAAGATGTTGTCTTAATTTGATGGTGTTTTTTCTATTTGCATGCGTTTTCTTCAGTTGCAGCGAGTTGAGCTCTCTCGGCTACCTTAGACTTCTTTCAAGACATAAAAAAATCTTACTGAACCCAAACCTTTGAATGATAGTTTATATAATTACTTCAGTAATCAATAATCCCTCATCTCCATCGCAACACTCACCAATAGTGGAGCGGTAATCCTGAGTGAACTGCCCTTCATGGAAGCGTCTTACGAAGGAAGTCTTCCCCACACAGCTGTTTCCCACCATGACCACGTTAAACTGTACTTCACTACCTGAAATTATATGACAGTTTGTTGACATTGACATTTGCTGAGTATTAGTTATTAAAGTTTGAGAATTAATTTACAGGTCAATGTTTTATCACTTTGCTCACTCTTGTTTTTTAAATTTATTGTCTGCCTCGTTCCAGTGCTTCTATCAGGATTTATGATTTGGTCCAAGGAAACAAGACCAGCACCAGTGCCCTTTGGAGCAGCTTCTTCATTTCTGGAACAGGAAAAAAGATTTATTAGTTTATTTTCATATTTAAAAGAGATTTGGGATTAATAAAGAACTTGTGTACTGCTCTTTGTCATACCTGGCTTTCATGTTGCTCTGCTCAAAGTTCGGTTGGGAAATTGGTTGATCACAAACCTTAACAAAACAAAACATTTGTGTGTTTTAAAACAAATACAATTTGCATAAAAAATTGTAGTACAAAATCTAAAGACATTTCCTAAACAAAGAAATACATACCGTTAAATCCTTGTCCTCAACCTGAGACCTGTTTGGTTTATGATCTCCATCTTCTAATTCACTCCTACTATCAGAAGCATCCAGCTTACCAAAGCCTTGTTTGCCCTTATTAGTGCGTCTAGACCCAAATTTCCTTTTAGTTGAAGGCGACGTCCTTTCTTGGACAACAGGGTTACCGCTTTCTTCGAGCTGACTGCCACTTGTGTGTGCACTGGGGACATCAAGATACTCTTTATTCAGTTTATTTTCAGGGATATTATGGACTACAGACACTTCAACTCTTTCAAGATCCTTTAATTCTTGCTTATTTGTCTCTAAGTTCTTTTCTATCTCCCCATCCTCTTTATCTTCATCCTCCCTTTCTGCTTTGAGCTGCTGTCTGGGATTCTTGCGAGTTGAACCCATTTTTCTTCTTCGTCTTTCTGGTGAGTTGGGTTCACTGTGAGTTTTGGAGATCTGTGATGGTTGTAGCTGAAGAGATTTGATTTCTGAGTTTTCTAGCTTATTAAGGTCAGGAGTATTCGCTGAGTCACCTGAGTTTGGCTCATTAACATTCATTTCATAATTCGATGAACTTTGAGAAGTCTTTTTTAAAGCTCTCTCTATCTCAATAAGAAGTGAATCCTCTGACTGATCAGAGTAATTGTGAATTGTTTGTTCTCCAACAGATTTTCCTACTAAGCTCATTTCAGAGTCCTGAGACATC
Source organism: Zacco platypus (assembly GCA_038088235.1). Taxonomy (NCBI): domain Eukaryota; kingdom Metazoa; phylum Chordata; class Actinopteri; order Cypriniformes; family Xenocyprididae; genus Zacco; species Zacco platypus. Next base: position 24,847,417 of record CM076074.1, read on the forward strand.
TGCAGATGTGTGTCTGCAGTTTCCGTGTCCTCATATGCATCTCTCTTCCCCCGTGTTCTTCCTTCTCTGAGATTCTTCCGAGTCGAGCCCATCTTTCTTCTTTTCTCGATTGTAACAGTCTCTGGCTCTAGATGTTTGGTAACATCAACATTTACTAACTGATTTTCACATATTTGAAGAGTATGTTCAGGTATTCCAGATCCAATTGGTTCACTGGGGTCAGAATTATTCAGATAATCATTTTCACCTGCTTTTAAATCAGTTGCACCAACTAACATTTCAGATTCAAGATCTGTGTTAATGACGGCTTCTGAGGACATTTCCTTGGGCTGAATAATGCTTGATGCTAAAGGCATATCATCCAAATCATCCTCTGCTTTTTTAGTTTCTCTATCCATTGCCATTCCAAGTATATCGTCCTGGTCACCCATGTTTTTCCCACGCATTTCTCGAGGATTTCTCCGGGTGGAGCCCATCTTTCGCTTCTTTTCTTTGGTGGAAGGTATTTTCTTAGAGCTGTTTTCATGTTCAACATCATCTTGTGTGATTTTTAGTTCCTGTGTGGAAATAGCATGGCACATGATTGCAATTTGTTCAGCCTCTGATCCTCCATGAACATGCTGATCAAGGTAATCTGGAGACATGGTCTGAGGAACATCTTCGCGGCTGACTGTCAAGACAAATTTGTCCTTTGTCCCCTCATAGAGATCGATTGCATCATTCAGACTATTATTAGTATTCTCCATTCGCTTTTCTTCACACACCTCAGATGGGGCATGGATATTGAGAGAAACTTCCTTCACTCCATCTTCTGATTCAGAAAACATGTTCGAAATAGCTGCTTGATGAGAAAATTCAACTGGGAAGTTTTGTTCAACATCTTCATCCAATTTATTTTCTCCTTCAATGGTTGCTAAATGTGGGTCAGTATCCTGTTTCTTTGCCATTCCTTTACTCTCTTCATCCATCTTTTTGGATTCCACTTCACTTCTCTGTCCTTTGTTCCCTCTGAGTGTCTTGCGGGTTGACCCCATTTTTCGTTTTTGAACAACTGGAGTCGAGTTTGATTGTACATCTTTTCTGTGGGACTCTTCAGTAACGATGCTTATGATTTCACTTTGTTCAGGAACTGAGTGTGTCTCAACATCTCCCAAAGGAAGGCCTGAAACCATCTCAGCACCTTGATTTTGATCACTTTCTTCTGAGTTTTCTGTCTGCACATCTGATTTACTAGCAACATCTTGAATGTCATGGCCTTCTTTAGCAGCACATGAAATAAACGCTTGCTGATGTACAGGAGATCCTGTAATGGCTTCTTCAACAGTTAATTTCTTCTCTGACTTTGTGGTCCCATCATCAATTGTTGTATTTTCAGCTTCTCCCTCTTTCTCTTCAACCTCCTCTTCATTTACCATCCTATTCCCTCTCTTCCGAGTTGACCCCATTTTTCTCTTCTGCAAAGATCTGTTGGAGACTGAATGCGTTTCAACTACCTCTGTTGGAGGTTCACAAGTGTCACCCATGACAACATCCTCAGATGACACGTGAATTTGAGTTTCCTCTATAAGCAGGGCATCAGACAAGTCAAGATCAGAATGACTTGGGTGGATGTCGCTAACAAAATCTGTAGTTCTCTCTGAGACCTCTAATAAATGTGAGCCAGTATCATCTTGTGACTCACCAGTTTTGGTTTGAGATACATCTGATCTTTGCTCTTGTTCTAAATTATCACATAGCTGCACTGACATACCCACTGGCTTTGTGTTCATTCTCTCTTCATCTCCATCATCTCTTATATTCATAATTTCTTGTGTCACATTGTGATCAGCCACATTATCCTGGTCTTGAATTTCTGAGAGTGTTTCTGTGTCTTCCTCTCCTGACACTTCTACTCTCACTTTTCTTTGTCCTTTGTTCCCACTGAGAGGTCTTCGAGTTGAGCCCATTTTTCGCTTGTGAACTACTGGAGTCAATTTTGAGTGTGCCTCCTCTCTGTGAGTATCTTCAGGAATGATGTTTATGCCACTTGGCTCAATAATTGTGTCTATTTCTTCCATGTGTGCATCAGAGGAAAAGGCATTTTGGGGAAAAGCAGACTCAGTAGTCATATCACTGTATCCTTTAGTAGTGTCTTCTTGCACAACAAGACCAGTATCAGTCACAGAACAAACATTCTCAGTATTTTCAGATACTTTCAATGCTTCCAGTTTTACATCAGTGAGATTTTGAGCATCTTTTGAACTTTGTGATGTAGATTCATCTGGATTGGGTTGATCCTCCAAACTGAATGCTCCTTTCTCTACATTAATTATATTTTCACTTTTAAATGTCTCATTTTCATCAGGATAATCTCTATCTTTTCTTTGCCCTGTATCTCCTCTGAGAGGTCTTCGAGTTGAGCCCATTTTTCTCTTATAAACTACTGGACTCAATTTTGCACGTACCTCCCCTCCGTGAGAACCTTCAGGAACGATGTTAATGTCATTTGGCTCGGTAATTGTGTCTGTTTCTCCTGAAACTTTATTCTCAACATTTCCAGACACATTCAATTCTTCCACGTGTGCATCAGTGGAAGAGACATTTTGGTGAAAATCAAACTCAGTAGTCATATCACTATCCACTCTAACAGTATCTCCAATAACTTCATCTTTTTTGACTAAAACATGAGCTTCACAGATGTTTTCTTCTGTTCGTTCTGCTGCAGATGTTAAGCCAATCATTGAGTCTGTGTCTCCCTCTGCTGGCACTCTTTCAGCATCTCCAGTATTTTCCTGGGACTCTTCATTCATTTTTGTGAGGGTTTGTGATTCTGTGATGTGACAGACAGTTACTGCAGTGGACTCTTCAGATATTAAATTTGGATTAAATGATGACTGCATGAGATCCGATTCAGACCCTTCAACAGGACCAACATCACTCTTCTCACATATTTCCTTCTCCTGTTCTTCAGATCCATCTTTTGAGATTTGTAATGAAGATTCATCTGGACTGGGTTCATCTTCCAAAATTAATATTTTTTTCTCTACATTGATCATACTCTCACTGTCCAGTGTCTCATTTTCATCATATTTTATTCCCTTTCTTTGTCCTTTATTGCCTTTGAGAGGTCTTCGAGTTGAACCCATTTTTCGCTTGTGAACAATTGGACTTGATTTTGAGTGTGCCTCCTCTATGTGAGTATCTTCAGGAATGATGTTGGTGTCACTTTGATCAGGAATTGTGTCTGTATCTCCTGACCCTTCAGGGGAATCATCTTGCACAACAAGACCAGTATCAGTCACAGAAGAAACATTCGCAGTATTTTCTGAGATTTTCAATGCTTCCAGTTTTGCATCAGTGAAAGCATCATTTTGAAGGAATTCAGACTCAATAGTCATATTGTTCTCCACTGTAACTGTATCAACAATAAACTCAACTTCTCCGACTAAAACTGTACCGTCACGGATGTTTTCTTCTGTTCTTTCTGCTTCAGATGTTGCTAAGTCACTCATTGTGTTTTCTGTTTGAATTTCTGAGTGTGAGTCTGTGTCTCCCTCTGCTGGCACTCTTTCAGCATCTCCAGTATTTTCCTGGGACTCTTCATTCATTTTTGTGATGGTTTGTGATTCTGTGATGTGACAGACAGTTACTGCAGTGGACTCTTCAGATATTAAATCTGGATTAAATGATGACTGCATGAGATCCGATTCAGACCCTTCAACAGGACCAACATCACTCTTCTCACATATTTCCTTCTCCTGTTCTTCAGATCCATCTTTTGAGATTTGTAATGAAGATTCAACTGGACTGGGTTCATCTTCCAAAATTAATGTTTTTTTCTCTACATTGATCATACTCTCACTGTCCAGTGTCTCATTTTCATCATATTTTATTCCCTTTCTTTGTCCTTTATTGCCTTTGAGAGGTCTTCGAGTTGAACCCATTTTTCGCTTGTGAACAATTGGACTTGATTTTGAGTGTGCCTCCTCTACGTGAGTATCTTCAGGAATAATGTTGGTGTCACTTTGATCAGGAATTGTGTCTGTATCTCCTGACCCTTCAGGGGAATCATCTTGCACAACAAGACCAGTATCAGTCACAGAAGAAACATTCGTAGTATTTTCCGAGATTTTCGATGCTTCCAGTTTTGCATCAGAGAAAGCATCATTTTGAAGGAATTCAGACTCAATAGTCATATTGTTCTCCACTGTAACTGTATCAACAATAAACTCAACTTCTCTGACTAAAACTGTACCTTCACGGATGTTTTCTTCTGTTCTTTCTGCTTCAGATGTTGCTAAGTCACTCATTTTGTTTTCTGTTTGAATTTCTGAGTGTGAGTCTGTGTCTCCCTCTGCTGGCACTCTTTCAGCATCTCCAGTATTTTCCTGGGACTCTTCATTCATTTTTGTGAGGGTTTGTGATTCTGTGATGTGACAGACAGTTACTGCAGTGGACTCTTCAGACACTAAATCTGGACTAAATGATGACTGCATGAGATCCGATTCAGACCCTTCAACAGGACCAACATCATTCTTCTCACATATTTCCTTCTTCAGTTCTTCAGCTCCATCTTTTGAACTTTGTAACGTAGATTCATCTGGACTGGGTTCATACTCCAAACTGAATGTTTCTTTCTCTACATTGATCATAGCCTCACTGTCAAGTGTCTCATTTTCATCATGATATTTTCGGTCCCTTCCTTTATTGCCTTTGAGAGGTCTTCGAGTTGAACCCATTTTTCGCTTGTGAACAATTGGACTTGATTTTGAGTGTGCCTCCTCTATGTGAGTATCTTTAGGAATGATGTTGGTGTCACTTTGATCAGGAATTGCGTCTGTATCTCCTGACCCTTCAGGGGAATCATCTTGCACAACAAGACCAGTATCAGTCACAGAAGAAACATTCGCAGTATTTTCTGAGATTTTCAATGCTTCCAGTTTTGCATCAGTGAAAGCATCATTTTGAAGGAATTCAGACTCAATAGTCATATTGTTCTCCACTGTAACTGTATCAACAATAAACTCAACTTCTTCGACTAAAACTGTATCTTCACAGATGTTTTCTTCTGTTCTTTCTGCTTCAGATGTTGCTAAGTCACTCATTGTGTTTTCTGTTTGAATTTCTGAGTGTGAGTCTGTGTCTCCCTCTGCTGGCACTCTTTCAGCATCTCCAGTATTTTCCTGGGACTCTTCATTCATTTTTGTGAGGGTTTGTGATTCTGTGATGTGAGAGACAGTTACTGCAGTGGACTCTTCAGACACTAAATCTGGATTAAATGATGACTGCATGAGATCCGATTCAGACCCTTCAACAGGACCAACATCACTCTTCTCACATATTTCCTTCTCCTGTTCTTCAGCTCCATCTTTTGAGATTTGTAATGAAGATTCATCTGGACTGGGTTCATACTCCAAACTGAATGTTTCTTTCTCTACATTGATCATAGCCTCACTGTCAAGTGTCTCATTTTCATCATGATATTTTCGGTCCCTTCCTTTATTGCCTTTGAGAGGTCTTCGAGTTGAACCCATTTTTCGCTTGTGAACAATTGGACTTGATTTTGAGTGTGCCTCCTCTATGTGAGTATCTTTAGGAATGATGTTGGTGTCACTTTGATCAGGAAATGCGTCTGTATCTCCTGACCCTTCAGGGGAATCATCTTGCACAACAAGACCAGTATCAGTCACAGAAGAAACATTCGCAGTATTTTCTGAGATTTTCAATGCTTCCAGTTTTGCATCAGTGAAAGCATCATTTTGAAGGAATTCAGACTCAATAGTCATATTGTTCTCCACTGTAACTGTATCAACAATAAACTCAACTTCTCCGACTAAAACTGTATCTTCACAGATGTTTTCTTCTGTTCTTTCTGCTTCAGATGTTGCTAAGTCACTCATTGTGTTTTCTGTTTGAATTTCTGAGTGTGAGTCTGTGTCTCCCTCTGCTGGCACTCTTTCAGCATCTCCAGTATTTTCCTGGGACTCTTCATTCATTTTTGTGAGGGTTTGTGATTCTGTGATGTGAGAGACAGTTACTGCAGTGGACTCTTCAGACACTAAATCTGGATTAAATGATGACTGCATGAGATCCGATTCAGACCCTTCAACAGGACCAACATCACTCTTCTCACATATTTCCTTCTCCTGTTCTTCAGCTCCATCTTTTGAGATTTGTAATGAAGATTCATCTGGACTGGGTTCATCTTCCAAAATTAATATTTTTTTCTCTACATTGATCATACTCTCACTGTCAAGTGTCTCATTTTCATCATATTTTATTCCCTTTCTTTGTCCTTTATTGCCTTTGAGAGGTCTTCGAGTTGAACCCATTTTTCTCTTGTGAATAATTGGACTTGATTTTGAGTGTGCCTCCTCTACGTGAGTATCTTCAGGAATGATGTTGGTGTCACTTTGATCAGGAATTGTGTCTGTATCTCCTGACCCTTCAGGGGAATCATCTTGCACAACAAGACCAGTATCAGTCACAGAAGAAACATTCGCAGTATTTTCTGAGATTTTCAATGCTTCCAGTTTTGCATCAGTGAAAGCATCATTTTGAAGGAATTCAGACTCAATAGTCATATTGTTCTCCACTGTAACTGTATCAACAATAAACTCAATTTCTCCGACTAAAACTGTATCTTCACGGATGTTTTCTTCTGTTCTTTCTGCTTCAGATGTTGCTAAGTCACTCATTTTGTTTTCTGTTTGAATTTCTGAGTGTGAGTCTGTGTCTCCCTCTGCTGGCACTCTTTCAGCATCTCCAGTATTTTCCTGGGACTCTTCATTCATTTTTGTGAGGGTTTGTGATTCTGTGATGTGACAGACAGTTACTGCAGTGGACTCTTCAGATATTAAATCTGGATTAAATGATGACTGCATGAGATCCGATTCAGACCCTTCAACAGGACCAACATCATTCTTCTCACATATTTCCTTCTTCGGTTCTTTAGCTCCATCTTTTGAGATTTGTAATGAAGATTCATCTAGATTGGGTTCATACTCCAAACTGAATGTTTCTTTCTCTACATTGATCATAGCCTCACTGTCAAGTGTCTCATTTTCATCATGATATTTTCGGTCCTTTCCTTTATTGCCTTTGAGAGGTCTTCGAGTTGAGCCCATTTTTCGCTTGTGAACAATTGGACTTGATTTTGAGTGTGCCTCCTCTACGTGAGTATCTTCAGGAATGATGTTGGTGTCACTTTGATCAGGAATTGTGTCTGTATCTCCTGACCCTTCAGGGGAATCATCTTGCACAACAAGACCAGTATCAGTCACAGAAGAAACATTTGCAGTATTTTCCGAGATTTTCAATGCTTCCAGTTTTGCATCAGTGAAAGCATCATTTTGAAGCAATTCAGACTCAATAGTCATATTGTTCTCCACTGTAACTGTATCAACAATAAACTCAACTTCTCCGACTAAAACTGTACCTTCACGGATGTTTTCTTCTGTTCTTTCTGCTTCGGATGTTGCTAAGTCACTCATTTTGTTTTCTGTTTGAATTTCTGAGTGTGAGTCTGTGTCTCCCTCTGCTGGCACTCTTTCAGCATCTCCAGTATTTTCCTGGGACTCTTCATTCATTTTTGTGAGGGTTTGTGATTCTGTGATGTGACAGACAGTTACTGCAGTGGACTCTTCAGACACTAAATCTGGATTAAATGATGACTGCATGAGATCCGAGTCAGACCCTTCAACAGGACCAACATCATTCTTCTCACATATTTCCTTCTCCTGTTCTTCAGCTCCATCTTTTGAGATTTGTAATGAAGATTCATCTGGACTGGGTTCATCTTCCAAAATTAATGTTTTTTTCTCTACATTGATCATACTCTCACTGTCAAGTGTCTCATTTTCATCATGATATTTTCGGTCCCTTCCTTTATTGCCTTTGAGAGGTCTTCGAGTTGAGCCCATTTTTCGCTTGTGAACAATTGGACTTGATTTTGAGTGTGCCTCCTCTACGTGAGTATCTTCAGGAATGATGTTGGTGTCACTTTGATCAGGAATTGTGTCTGTATCTCCTGAACCTTCAGGGGAATCATCTTGCACAACAAGACCAGTATCAGTCACAGAAGAAACATTCGCAGTATTTTCCGAGATTTTCAATGCTTCCAGTTTTGCATCAGTGAAAGCATCATTTTGAAGGAATTCAGACTCAATAGTCATATTGTTCTCCACTGTAACTGTATCAACAATAAACTCAACTTCTCCGACTAAAACTGTATCATCACAGATGTTTTCTTCTGTTCTTTCTGCTTCAGATGTTGCTAAGTCACTCATTTTGTTTTCTGTTTGAATTTCTGAGTGTGAGTCTGTGTCTCCCTCTGCTGGCACTCTTTCAGCATCTCCAGTATTTTCCTGGGACTCTTCATTCATTTTTGTGAGGGTTTGTGATTCTGTGATGTGACAGACAGTTACTGCAGTGGACTCTTCAGATATTAAATCTGGATTAAATGATGACTGCATGAGATCCGATTCAGACCCTTCAACAGGACCAACATCAGTCTTCTCACATATTTCCTTCTCCTGTTCTTCAGCTCCATCTTTTGAGATTTGTAATGAAGATTCAACTGGACTGGGTTCATACTCCAAACTGAATGTTTCTTTCTCTACATTGATCATAACCTCACTGTCAAGTGTCTCATTTTCATCATGATATTTTCGGTCCTTTCCTTTATTGCCTTTGAGAGGTCTTCGAGTTGAGCCCATTTTTCTCTTTATAACTGGACTCAATTTTGTGTGTAGCTCCTCTCTGTGAGAACATTCAGGACTGATGTTGATATCACTTGAAAGCTCATTCTCAGGATTTTCATATACTTTTAGTGTTTCAGAAGAAGTTTGAAGAAAATCTAATTCAGTAGTTCTGCTACACTCCACTGTTACTGTATCTCCATTAATGTCAAATTCTCTAACTAAAACACTAACATCATGGATGTTTTCTTCTGTTCCTAAAGCTTCACTGGTTGATGAGTGAAAAGTTTTGTTCTGTGTTTGAATTTCTAAGTCTTTGTCTCCCTCTACTGGCACTATTTCAGCATCTCCTTCATTTTCCTGAGTCTCTGAATGAAATGTTGTGAGCTTGTAAGAATCTTGAGAATCTTCAGGAATGACAGAGCTGATATTACTTTCCTCAGCAACAGTGTCTGTCTCCTCTGAACCTACAGCTATGTGCAAAAGGAGATTGGAATCAATCACAGCAGAAATGTTAACGGATACTTGAAATGCTTCCAGGTTTGTATCAGGGGAAGTGTAATTTTGCTCTTCTGTCAATACTCTGTTTTCCTCTGGATTTTCTGTTTGTAAATCTGATTTGCTATCATTGCATGCTGTGTTAACATTTGTTAGAGTTTTTTCCACATCTAATAATAGGACTGCTGTATCCATCCCCTCAATCCCTTCTGTTTTTTCCCTTCTTCCAACACTTCTGTCAAAAGCTGTATTCTCTGATTCTGCACTGGAAAATAATCCTTCCTTTTCACTTTCCTCATACCCACTTTCACTGAAATCATAACCTTCTTTATCAGGAGATTGCTTAAACTGTCGTTGGTGAGCATGAGATCCTGTCTCTGTTGCTGAGTCTTCAAAACTAAGTATTTCCTCTGACTTTGAGGTCATATAGTTAATTACAGTATTCTTAGTCTCTCCTTTGTCTTCTCTAACCTCCTCAATTTCTAGCATCTTCCCAGTATTATTTTGTGATGGACCACTTTGTGTTTGAGATATAGTTGATGAATGTTCTTGTTCTCTATGTAACTCCTCTTTTTCAGTTGAAACTTCACACGGTTCCTGATGTGAAATCCATAATGTCTCCGTGCTCGTTCCTCCATCTTCTTTATTATCTCTTACTTCCATTATTATTTGTGTTACACTGTGATCTCTTGCACCACCCTGGTCTGTCATTTCAAATCCATTGTCTTTTTCAGATCCTCTTTGATCTTCATCAACACACTCTAAATCAGTATCACATGTTATTGAAGCCACATCACAAACATCATTTTCATGCTTAATTTCCATGTAAATCTCTTGGCTTTCTGCAACAGCATCACTTATCTTATGTGGTGAATTGGTTGCTGTGGGTTCAACATGGCTAATATTAGATACAAGCACATCAAAACCTCGATTTCCTCCCTCTATAAGTTGAGCAGTTGAACAATCAATGTTATTATGCTGGCTTTGTGAAGGAGATTCCTCAGAATTTAACACACGTTCCTCTAATTGTGCATCCTGTCTTGGTGATAAACTACTTGTTTTCTTGTTTCTAGATGGTTCCTCTTTCTGCTTTAGAACCTCCTCCTTGCCTTCTACTGTGTTTACATCTCTACAGTGAGATGTGTTTGTATCATTTCTTGCATCAGGCACATGTTGGTTGTTATCGCTTAAATGACTTCCTGCATCTTCCAAAACTTTGCTTAGAACATCATAATTCTCAGTGTGTGAAGTAAACTTAAAATCCAATCCCTTGTTGAGTAACTGACTACCATAGTGGCTAGATGTTTCATGAAGGGCCTTTTCTGGATCAACAAGGGGAAAAGCAACAGATTGGTTCTTAGTTTCAGTTCCAGCTGAAACATCAGCCTCTTTTAGCTCAGCCAATAGAGACAGATGTGAAACCAAAGGTGATTCTGTATGAGACGATGGATCATCTCTTGCCACATCATCCCACATTTGCGCCATCTCTTCTGACATGCTGAACTTCTCTTCGTCTATGACTTCTGCTTTTCTTTCATTATTTGTCATGCTTCGCAAATGTTCTTGCACACCTACATTTTCACTGTGAGGCCTACGGATTGATCCCATCCTTCTTTTTTGCCCAGAGGTGCTGGCCAATGGGGTTTCTTTAAACACCACTGAATCCTCCCTCAACAAATCACTTTCAGCTACTGTAGCAGCACTAGAATGGACAGATCCCCCCACTGCCTTGTCTATAGGCGTATCATTTACTACCTCATAAGAATGAGAAGTTATTTCTTGATGGTGTATTGCATGCTTTTCTTCATTTTCTGGAACCACAACCATAAGTGTTGCTCGAGGTTCCCCTCCCAACCCAGAACTTTCAGTCTGAAGGGATGAATTAGAAGGAAAACTTGATGACCTTGATTGTTCGTCTTCTGTGAGGGATGAACGTTCTTCCGTGGCCGATGTGTTTGGCTGAGTTAAATATTCATCTAAATCTTCAGTGCTCCTCACCTCATCAAGCTTTCGCTCAACTTTAAACCCTCCAGGGCTTTTGCGAGTTGATCCCATTTTTCTTTTCCGTTCTGGCAGTTCAGTCTCCATGAGTGAATCCTTGTGACTGCTTGCATGTGGAGGACATTCTAGCACAGAGGTTGGATGATCAAACTGAGCTGAATGGTAATCAGTGGTGGTGCGAAATTCATTTTGCCCATCACCACTCTCTGCTATCTGCTGAAGCCCATCATCATCATCATCTTTATCTTGCTCAGTATTTTTAAGACCTTTAGGACCTCGTCGAGATGAACCAAGCCTCTGGTTCTTCTTGGATCTTCTGCCTGACATGGCTGTTCATATGTTCATATAATGAGACAAACAATGGGGATAAGTCATTTCTAAACATTTCCTTTGATACTTTTATAACATGATTAAAAAGGAAACCAGAGAGCATTAGTGATGCGTCATATGTACATGACTCATACACAGTAGCAAATGTCACGCATGTGCTCTCAAAGCACTCTATCAAGCTAGATATACATAGATATAAGCTAAAGTTTTTATTTTCAGTATAACAAATGTCTAAAAACAAGATTTTGTCATTGCACGTTTTTATTTGCCATCATGCCACTATACTCTACAACTCCAGAAGTCATTTAATGGCATTTTCACCATGTGCTGACAATCATTTTACCATTTTAGTCAGTTTTGGTAACAATATATAACTTATGATGGATAAGTGATGACATCTCACAACTTTAATGGAAAGTAATGATGAAACACCTTTCCCACTATTGTCTTTATCTGACTTTCATGTGTAAATGCACATATTGTTGGATGGATGAATAATGTCATGACATTATCAGAAAAATACCAAAATGAGAGAGACCAACAGTATACTCAAATGTAAAAACAAGACATTCCACTAATAAACTAAATAACATGATTAAGTGTTAATATGAATAATCTGAGGATAAAACTACATCATTTACATGTATAACTTTGCATTTCCAAATGCAAATGACAGAGGCCAAATATAAAAACGTGCCCCCTAAAGGATGTGACACTAGGAAAGTACCATGATAAACTGACGTTACCTTCAGGTGATTCTTCAAGAATCCATGTACTTTGCAGTCTTGGGGATTTTAGCAGAGACACAGCTGAACACTTTTAGTAGCCTGTTTCTCTTTTGAAGGAGTGGAGTTGAAGCTTCCTTTTCAGTGCTACCCTCAACTTCCTGTATTGTTGACACAAATTGCATCGCATTTTGAGTGTGAACGGAAAGCATACATTTTACGAAGACAGTTGCTGATCACTCTTCCTGTGTAACTCAGACAGAAGTTTTTGTCCTTCAAAATCTGATTGTACAAAGTTCATGTTTAAACCATTAATAACATTATTAGCCGTTGCATTTTTACAGTACAATACAATTTATGTAATTTCTCAGACATTTTGCAAGCATGTCCAAAACAAACAGCGCAGGGCTCTACTGGCTCTTCAGTGCACATTTTAAAGCTCACTAATGCAACCTATTAACATATGATACCATTTAACTGAAACATTAAGAAGCAAAGTTCATATTAAGCTGCATTTTAGTTTCACCTTAAAATACTCTTCTGGTTGTTCTTCAAAAAAAGCATTTACAATAAAGGTTAAATTAATGAACGCATTGCACATGAACTATTGTTGCAGGATTATAGGTTAATGTTAATTCTTAAATCTATTATTCATTGTTAACATTCATAAATTATAATAAAGACTAATACATGCTGTAAAAATTGAATAGCTAGTTCATGATACCTTATGCAATAACTAATGTTAACACAAATCAGTGTGAATTGTAGAGCAAAGAGAAGGCACACAGTGAACTCATAAGGATCTTTTTTAATGGAAGTACAAACAAAAAAGCATACAAAATTGGTTTCAAATGATCACCAGACACAAGATACTCCATTCAGAACTGTTCACTGCCCAAAGAGCATAAAATTACATTCCAGGTATTTAGGCAGGATGAAACCATTGCTACCCATTAAGCACAGATATCTTAAGTAAAAAAGGATACTCATAACGCTATGGGGAAAATACATTTTAAAAAGACTTCAGGGGCCAAAAAAAAAAAAAAAAAAATCCATCGTTTCCTATCATCCTAGTCTGTTGAGGATGAACACACAGACATGCTTTCTCTGACAAGGCTGGACTTGAACCATTCTCACTTCCGACCATTGGATCGTGAACGACTAAAAAGAAAAGAAACAAGACAAGTTACATGAGCATAATTGTAAATACTCCACCTATGCCATTACACAACTACTCATAAGTGTAAACAGACCTGCGTGATCTTGAGAAAGACCTTGAAGGTTTATAGTTTCTATCATTAGACAAAGACCTCTCTCTTCTCCTCTCTCTGGAAAGGGACCTATAAAAGCCAAGTAAATACACTTGAATGAGTGTTAATCAGTAACCACATTTCTAAGGAACTGTAGAAATGAGAAAAGATGGAGGGCAAAAATGGAAGTTAAAAAAGCAATATCCATAAGAATAGCCATAAATAAAAGTGACGTCAGGGAAACTGGTTATGGTGATGTCCATACTTCGATAGGATTATTAAATCATTTAAGCAGCTCACCTGCTCCGACTTCGGCTAAAGCTCTGCCTCCTGGGGGACCTAGACGTAGATGCAAGAGACACTGACAAGTCAGGGGTCAATATGGTCAAAAATATTAATGATATATGAAGCGCAACGCAATGACAATAGTTTTTTTTTAGAATAGATACTAAACTACCTTCAGTGAAGGTTTTATGAAACCCATTATGGGTGAATCAATTTTTCAACCAACTATCAGAAGTGGCCGTTCCAGATCAGCTTTTCATTTTCCAAACCTTTGTGCACTGATCAAAAGGGTTTCAGTATAAAAACTACTGAAACAAGAGGGATATAAACGTACTGTTTTGAAGGGGGGAAAAAAAACTCTTTGGATATTGTAAAATACACGTTACCATCACAAAAAAGGTCATACCTCAAAACCACCAAATAAACAAAACTCATTGTCATTAAGCGGGAGGAAAAGGCATTAACTTACTATTTTGTTTTCAACAAGCTAGTTATGATGCAGTGAAGCTGAGTGCTGGTCAGGAGGGCGTAATTTGCGGGGAGATTTTGCCAGATGGTTGCTAGATGTTAACAGCTATACAGTAGGTGGCTGAAGATGTCAGTTAGATGAGGACTGCTGAGGATATGTTGTCATGTAGACATTTGGGGAGGGGCATAAGACCCGTAGATTGGTTGTAAGTGTGGCGTGGTTGGTTTTGCCGATCAGGTTAACGTTGGAGGAGGTGAAGGAGCCTGAGAGAGGCATGCTCAGGAACCAATGGGCTGGTGGCCATGCTTGGATCATGTGAGCTGATTTGTGTACGCTGGTCACATGATGTTGAAAGAGGGCTAGTTGACTGACTCAGAGGTAGATGAGTAGAGGCTTGGTGATGTCTCTGAAAGGGGGGGTGGGGTGGTCAGCTTCATTAATATAAATAGAGAAATGACATAAAACCCAAACAATGAGAAGATTCTTTGGAAATCAGGCAAGTGATCAGCTAAAGACAAAAAATAAGGAAAACCTGGGCCCGGTTGCATGAAATCTCTTAAATTGTTTAAATTAAAGCAGGAATCCCTCAGGGCAGGATGGGGGAAAGGGCAAGGCAAGGGAATTTTTTTAGGAGCGTTGCAACAAATGTATTAAAACCTGGGTATACTTCATTTTCTGCATTCTGCTTCATCTCGTGTACAGTTGAGTGTGCAAGCCTTTCAAAATATACTCCTTCGGCCGAGAGTGCAGTGTTTGACGCATGCACACTATCTAGTGGGCTTTGTTTTCAAGCACTCAGTCACTTGCACATGCACTGTTATATGCGCACCGTCCACACGGACACAAAAATTGGTCTGCTTCCGGACAGTGTGCGCGGATGTCTGTGGACCCTCCTGATGACAAAAATGACATCACACAGACACTTTGGGCTTTAACCACCCCCCTTACCTAGTGTTTAAACATTTCACAATAGTTTCTGGCAAAACATGACAATGGAGAAATGGTTGCTATGGTTACAAAATCTCCCACAATAAACAGAACATAAAGGACCACTTTCTTTTAGACACATTCAACATTTACTAAACTACACTATAATTACAACTGCAATATTTGAGTTATGGAGATCATTAAAGGGCGTCTGACGGATGACACAGAGCATCCTAAATTCACACTCATCGTTTCAATGAGTGTACTTCAAGTCCGCCAAATTCGTGCCAATCACAGTTTTCCGTTAAATTACACTATATTGTCCAACTTTATTGCACTCATGTGATCGACACCACTTTGCCAGTATAGTGATAAGATTGACTGATTTTAAGCATGGAAGTGCAGAATGACACTGTTTGGTGTCCTATCCACTGAAGGGATTAAAAAAAAAAAAAAAAAGTACAGTACAGTATTGGAAAAAAGATTATTTTAGAAGACAGGGGTAAACCACCCAAGCCTGCCGCTATGATCAGTCCTTATTCCAGGCTTCCGTCTTGCATGGAAAAGGAGGCCTAATTAATTCAAGTGCATAGTATAAGTGATGATCATCCATTTTTTTTTTTGACAATACACCATTTCACGTCATCCTTTCAACAGGCTTAAATGCACATCGGTTCTTCCTCCACAATTAACATGAGTGAAAGTGAAATGGTCACTATGGACTTTGTTGCAACGCATAACGGAACTTAAGGGAACACTTAAGTAATTAAGGGAAAACACTGACAGCCTTAATGTTTCTTAAGTGGACCCTTAGGGTTTTTCTTGCAACCCATGTTTCACTAAGAATACCTTTAACCTTATAACGTTAGATTTTCTTAACTTAAGGGCTTTCATGGCAACCGGGCCCTGACACCCCCCAATTATTATCATTAAAAAGAAAATTATTTTACTAAATTAGTATAGAAATATCTTACTATTGCAATATGCATACTATTGTACTGTAAAATTAAAAAACGACTATTTAATCATAATATTACATTATAGTACAATGTTATAATAAACGATAATAAAATTAATTGTTATTGATATTAACAATAAATATTACTTTATTTTTATTTTACAGAACAACAGTAAAATTCCTATACTAACATTGATGGTGGTCCTAATTTCTTTGCTTTCAAACGGTAAAACACTAAGCTTTAATTTTGGAAGAAAAACGCAGAGAGACCTCCTCTTTGTTACCTTGCCATATGCAAATTAAGTAACTCCAAAACACGGAACTGAAAATCAACAAAGTGCTGTGCTTTGACTTTACTCAGAAACATGCAGCGCATTTATATAAGTGCGATTTGATAATCGCATTAAGCCATATCACACTTTCACAACCATGCGCTGTCAAAATTAATTTAAAAAAAAGTTACCAGGCAATTGCCGAGTAACACCATTTCAACGTCAATTTTTACTCGCGTTTGGCACTTCGAACTAAGAGAGTTAACGTGCTAAGGGTGTCCCGCAGATGGCGCCACGAGCTCATGCAGCGCTGTCAGAATCAATCTGAACAAAAAATAAACGTATTAGAAAACATAATATATTTGGCAGTTTATTTACTAATTGTTTAAGGCTATTTCGAGATTTCAATCATCATAATGTAACCAGCCACAAAAAATCTTTTTTTCTCAGATTTAAGCAATTCACATGGGTCACAATTCAGAACGGAAAATAAGGAAATTCGTATAAATATGGAAAAATCTCAGGAAATCCGTGACTACAATTTAACTTAATGAATATCCCTGATCAATAACTCAATGCAGTCATTTAGAATAAAAGGATATCAGTAAGGGGGAATGAAGCATTGGTTAACCAATACAACTGTTGAAAACTGATCAGGGCAAGCAGAGCAAGGGTAAGGTTTCTAACAGCTCTGCCAAATTTAAGAAAATATGCTGGTTCTGTCAGTCTCGACACCTATGCTCATCATTCTGACCATAACTAAGCTCGAGGTGAATGGGTTTAGTCAGAGTTCAGCTCAAGGTGATCAAGACTTCTGGCCTTGTTTGAGAGCAGAAAAAAAAAACAGTACCGTCGTCTAGGGGCTGGGCTGCGGCGTCTATAATCATCACGTGGACGGCGATTCCAAGAAGGGGGTGGTCCTCGATACCTTGATCGTTTTTCACCACTGGACATTTCAACTCGCACTCGACAACCACATAGTGTTCTAAAGACGACAAACATGGAGTTATAAAAATACTCTGCGGACAGACTATGCCACATATTTCAAGATCATGCAGTCCAAGCACTGAGCAATAAATAGCAATTAGTTGCATTATACTGGTGGCATTTTTAAAAATAGCATATTCTTCTCAATGTTATTTTAGTATCAGTGATATACAATTATAATTTTGCTAATATTTTTAATTATATTTTATTTTTATATGTATACATTCTAGGTTCTGTGTTATAGTAGTACTTGAAAATAAAGTAAAACTAAAATTAAAAAAAAAAAGAAATGTTGTAAAAAAACAATAAAAACAAGTTTTTACTTTAATTAATGTTTAATTTTATTTCAGCAAGTAATGAAAATGGTTTTAGCTTTAGTTAATGAGAACCATGATACATCTATACATTTTGGAAGATATAATTCTTTAACCCTTTCTTTAAAGGGACAGTTGACCCAAAAATGAAAATTGTCATTTACTCACCTTCATATTGTTCCAAACCTGTGTGAATTTCTTTTTTCTGAAAAGATGATCTTTCACAAAAGATGACATTTTGAAGAATATTGGTAATCAGACAGTTGACGGTAACCACCGACTTCCAGACAATTACTTACTATGGAAGTAAATGGTTACATCAACCATCTGATTACCAACATTCTTCAAAATGTCATCTTTTGTGTTCAACAGAAGAAAGAAACTCATACAGGTTTGGAAGAAAATGAGGTCAAGTAAGTGATAAAAGTTAGCCTGATTAAAGGGATGGTTCACTCACTAATTAAATTAATTTTTGGGTGAACCATCCCTTTATTCAGGATAATTTAATCTGTAGGACAATGGCTGTTCCAGAGGACTTCCTAACCGAATTTAAATAGGTATTCTTACCTTCCGTCAAGTTCCCTCACAGCATCAGCCGCATCTCTGGGGTCCTCAAACTCCACAAAAGCAAAGCCGGGAGGATTTCTGGCCACCCATACGCTCCTCAGTGGACCATAATAGCCAAATGCTCTTTCCAACTCAGTCTTGTTACCACTGTTGCCCAAATTGCCAACATAGACCTTACAATCGAGTGGACAGTCACGGCTTAGGGATGGATCTATGGAGGGAAAACAGGTTTAGTCATTTTTATCGTTCAGTATCGTCATACGTTTATCCCAAATTTTCAACAACATTAAAATGCATCTTAGCTGGGGTAGATGTGAGAAAAATGAAATAAAAGACGTACCTCCCATGTCTTCGCAAATCCCAAACTCAACTCCACACCGAAAAACCTGGAGGCAATAACACATTAGCACCGAGACTATGAATACACAAAACTGGATGATAAAAGTATCAGCTGTTACTTTTAACATTAGCACAATAAATTATAACTAAAGAGGCTTTACATTTGGAAACAATGAGAACATTAGCATGCAACACTGGACCCCTCAAAAGAGCTCATTAAAAGCAGCTTTAAAGGAAATAAACAAACATACAAACGATAATAAAACTGTTTGTTGGGAGCCAGTGTTTTAACATCAAAAGTCTAATTCAGATGTTACATATTATATCCACGTACCAAGCTAAAAGGCTAACACGAGCGTTTGCAGGCCTACACAACACATTAAAGAGATAACAGTATATAAAACTGATTTAAGTGAGCAAACCCGACAGCATTATAAGTTTTACGCACATTATACATTCATTCAAGGTGAATCAATAATTTAGGCTCCGTTTTCTTACCGGTAAAACTGCTTTGCTTGCGTTAGCGAAATCGAAAACGCGCCACAGCCGCTAAACACCTCGTTGCTAACCCGCTAATAGTAACCGCAGGCCCTCGCCAGCAAATCTACAGGCAAAGCACTTCCGGTTATCTTCACCAACACGGGTGTCAAAAGAAAAGCTCTCACACCTAAAAAATAGCGGAAGTGCGCTACATTTCTGCATTTTAAACAGCCAGAACACAACTCAGACAACAATATTTGAAGGCTATATAGTAGTATCTAAAAGATTAATGTTGATTAATTGGTCCAGCACAGTTATAATTCTTCTCTATAATGGATGAACTCTCCCCCCTATTTCAGGTCTACTCATCAGAATACTCAACATTGTTTTTATACGTTGATAACAGTAATTAATTATTTATATATTTTTATTCATAAATACATTTGTGTATGTAGATATAAATACTGTTTATCTACACATTTTCTGTATTGTTTTATATGTACATATATTAGTGCTGTCAGATTGATTAATCATGATTAATTGCATCTAACGTAAAAGTTTGTAAATATGTGAACGATCACGATATATTGATTTGTATATGTTGATAATATATTGAATATATTGAATAATCACAATTTGATATATATATATATATAGCTGTATATATATATATATACATATAGGCTATAACCACAAAAGTAAATTATTATTAAATTATTATTATTTTGTATGTTTCTTTGGTGATATGAACTGTAATATCTGTGGAAAAGATATCATAACCCTTTATTATCAAAATAAGGGGTCATACGGGTGTCAGACAACAATTCATTTAGGCTAAATCTTGGGGGCAATAGTTCAGCCTTTGTTTTAGATTAAGTAAACACCGGGGAAGTTATGTAACACAGCTGCCCAGTGTTCAAATAAAGAGCATTACGCTGCCTGCCTTTATTTTTGTCTCACTAGGCAGGTCAGTACGTATGCATGTATGTTTACATCTGCCTCACTCTTTTCATACTCCAACTCTTCTGGGGTTTTATCATTTATATTCATTGCTGTATGTTTAACTCATGTCTAAACAAAAAGAGAATCCCTTTGAGAAACTATGTATTTTCCTCATTCTTATGTTCCATGTGTATTTGTATGCAAGACAATGTGAATTTGTCTGTTGCCACACACGGCACAGAATGTTTTTTTTCCGCCCAGATTAGTACTGCACATTCTGTTCTGTTTTGCTTCCTGATGACTGGTTAGCCTCTCACGAACCCTCCCTCTCACTCTCCATAAAAGCAAGATATACATACAGACTGAAGCACACATACACTTTTTTGTTTGGCTTTGCTTGAATGTTGACAAGTTACTTAGACTCGCACACAATGAAATGACATTGATACTACATTTCATGGATTTAACGGATAGCATATTTTTAATACATTTAATTCAAAGTTCATACATCTTACATTACAGAGGATACTTCTATACATTTCAGTGTAAGCATTTGTTTGAAAAAAAAAGAAAAGAAAAAGAGTATTTACAGATTGACGCCAAAAAAAGAACTTTCCATTTTAAACGTCAAAATACTGGTCTAGTCTGAAATGTAAACAGGCATGAGATAAGACATAAGAGGAACAAAGTTGGCTTGTGTAAGTGTTTTTGAAAACTTTTAAGAGATTCAAGATTACATTTAAAAATCTAACATTAATTTATATTGATTTTTCTCATCTGCCTTGCTTATATACATATAGCCTTTTATAGTGCGAAACAGCAAGTGGTCTGGTCTTGGTTCCCAGGAGTATATTTTCCAACATTATTAGCGCTGTAAATGATTGTTTAATATGCTGCAAATGTCCCTACCTAACAGACCACGGAAAAAAGGGTCCTGAGATGTCACACCAGTCTGTGGAAAACCAACGACCGTCTGATAACACCTAGCCAGAAGACACTGAGGTGCATTCTGCTTGACAATCATTTGGTTTTCTGACATAATTACCTTTGAGTCCAGGGGTTTTTTTAGATGGAGGTTACTGTCTATGTTAAGAAGAGCGTACTTACATGCTATTTCAACGGTATAATGTATAGTATACTTTCCAAAGTATGCAACACTTTTAGAGTCTTGAAATACCCAGATGACAAACTAAATTTTCCAAAAATGAGCAATACAACAGATCACACCGTGTAGAATGTATCCCACAATGCAACACCGATTTGACCTTCCATTTCCAGTGTGACAAATGAACCAGTAATATCAGCTGTGACAAATCTGTATTATGACTAATTTCTAGAAATGTAACAAAGTTTAATTAAAAGTACAAAATGACTATTTATCTTCAAGATCTAGACATCACTCACATGCAACATTATAAATGTAGCATACTACAGTCTAAAATGTCAAATAATGTCTGTTTAACCTTACTATTTTTTAAAACCAGGAGGCAGTATACACATACTGCAGTATATAACTTTGAGAGTGTCGTGCAAATTTGCAATGCATTATGGGAGTGGGTGGTCTCTGTTTAGCTCTTCTGCCAATAATTACATTTGTGTTTCCATAGAAACAACCACTTCTCTGATTGGTGGATCACTTCATAATTATGGGTAGTACAGTTCTTCACTGAGTATTTGGCAATTAAAGTAAATTAATTTGGCTTTTACAGAGAGATACATCTATGCATAATCTCAAAAGCTTTATATGGTTTGATTAAAAAGTTACTTTATGAAGAAAATGAATGGGATTTTTACTTCATGGACTCTTTAGTAGTCACCTATAAGACTCACTCTGCAGAAGACAAGACACGTTGTCATGACAACGGCAAAAACTGCCTCTTTTAATTTACATAGAACCAAAATGGGGGGAAAAAAAACACAAGCTTGCATAAAACTCTTTTACAGCTTGCAATTACTTCCGTCAGAATATGCAAATCTACATATTTTCAGTTCTTTATTCTTCTTTATTGCAACCTCTTAATGAAATATTTCTAAGTTTAACAACAATTGCCAGTTCCTTTATTGAATGTCGTTACATAGAAGGTTATAATAGACTATTACCTCTCGCTTTTTCCTATGAGCAGGTCCATGAATTCAGGAGAATAAAGACAGTGACACATACCACGTTAATTCCACTTCCCAGACGTTTGTATTAAATGTACGTAAACTGCAGGCTAAAAACAGACGACGCGTGTGCGGTGAGAAAGACCAGGTTTGTCAAGTTCAGTACCACTTCTTACCTCCGCTGCGCCGATGAGTCAGTCAACAGAGCCTCCAGCGCACGTGCCACTGTGAACTAGAACATTTAGTTCTTGACGCGCGGACCTATTGATCTGAGAATCCAGTGGAAAAACAGACAGGATTATTCTCTTGACTGTAACCAAAAAATCGACATTATTTGGCGCCTAGGTGATGCTCCTATAATCACTCTTTATTGCATGCAGTTCTTTCAATTGTTTCCATCCACATTCCCCATATTTGAATATTCTCTTGCTTTATGTTAACATTTGTAGCCTATATCATTGCTTAGGCTGTGGAGCCATAAATGTCTCTCATGTTTATAACTGTATAATCTTGAGTAGTATAGACTGTCATAGCCTACGTAATTTGTAGATATACAAAATAGGAATTATTTGAACAAACTTTCCATTGCCATATAATCATATGACCTCTTGAGTGTTTTGCACCACAATGCAGATTATTGATGTTCTCTCTACAAATATGAATCAGTGTGGTGTAAAAAATTGGCTACGCTTTGTCCTTTTAGCAAGGAATGTAAGAAGTTGTTAAAGTATGGATACTATGAAAGTATGGGATGCTCAGTTAAAAATCAGAGTATCTAACCAAGAAGTATCCCAGTTTAATTGCAGGCCTACATAAATATTTAAAATATTTTTTTTTAGTTAAAGCATGATGTAAGGCCCGAGAACACACTAGATGTTAATTGAATTGAACTGAAACCTACCCTAAAACTTTATATATTTGAAATATTTCTGAAAAATGTGCTCAGATGATGGACATTTGTATACATTTGTGTATGTAGAACAGTATACATGTTTTGGACATACTACAACGTATGTTAAATTATGGAGGTTTCTGATATTAAAACATATTTTGAACTTTTTTTTTTTATTCGCCACTCTAATTATTTAGTAGCTCGCCCGTGTTCAGTTCCTGTGTGTTTAGTTCCTGTTTCCTTGGTTGCCTTAGTGTCATTCATTGTTTCATTGTCTTACCTGTTCCTTATCATCCTGTGTATCTTCTGTTCTTTGTCTTGTGTTAATGTTTTTGCTGGTGTTTTTGTTTTCCTGATGTTTAAATGTGATTTCATCATTCATCTGCATCAATCCTCTTTGAATATAAAGTCAAGCCAGTGTGTGACACACATACCAAATAGGATATGATAGTATGCAAATTGTATTTTTTTTTTATCTCCAATCTTTCAACTATGCTAAAAATTTAAATCCGGTTAAAGCAAAGATAGCAAGAATTCAGTGATGGGTTGTGATTGGCTAGCACTATTCATTAATTGTTCTAGAAATGCATTTTTGTCCTCTTTAAACAAAGTGGTGAATGAGTCAAAATTCTGTTCAGTGGTTAATAAACCACAAGCCACAAATGTTCTTGATAAATCTAAACCTAAAATATTGATTAAGTAGTGAGATATATATTAAATCACTTTATAATCATGGCTGTAACACTATAAACTACATGACAGAACTAATTTTCTTGTATGAAATAATAGACAGTGATATACAGATCCTTATTGTATGTATTTTTGTCCTTGTTTACTGTGAATCTTAACTTAAAAATAATAACTCTGCAAAGAAACTCAACCAAACTAAATCAAAGGAAAATTAGTTTAGTGCAGTTTAATATTTTGAGTTACCTAAACTGGTAAATTTTAGTTCAAAGAAACTAATGTAAAGAACTTGATATGTCTTGTTTGTTGAACAACTTAACCTAACTTTGTGAACCTAACTTTTTTAGGTTAACAAACAAGTTTACATTACTTTTGGAGATGGTCATAGTCATGATCCATACTGAGTCTAGATTCATAAATATACAAATGTTCACTTGAAAGATCTTTTTTATGTGAAACCACAATGGGATGTTTACCTCTGACAATAGAAAACCTTAATCATATTCTGAATCACATTAGTCAAGAATGTCATTTCTTTAAAAACAAATGTCTGTAAATTGAAAACATAACCACAAGTGTTTTTTATGTTTAATTTTTATGTGAGAATAGTGGGGGAAAAATGTTGATGATGAATTAAAATGAACAGAGTGATTTTGATCTGCTAGATTATGCAGAATATGATCACTGAACACGAACAGGAAAAAGGTCACTAAAGTTTACATGGAGTGTCCCCACTCGTTCCTTGTTGGCAGCATGACATATTGGTCTGAATCCTTATCCTTGAATGCCCCCCACTTGTTTTCTTGTACCATCCGTACTGAGCAGTTTCACATTATAAGCTCTGTCGCAGATCCCTGCTGCTAAGATACCAAACCGAGACAGCATTTTGTTCTACTCTTTTCCATGCTTGAGTACTTTAATGTACTGCCTAGATAATCCTGGAAAAGCTTCAGGCCTGTGATTTTAATGGCACATTTGAAAATGTGTAGGCCTATATTATAAATATTTCCATATTATAAAAATCAATAAAATAAACAAGCTAAAAATCTGCTGAGAATTAAATAACTTGAACCTCTTAAACAGCCCATCTGTTCGGTCATTCACACCATAACTATCCATCAGAAAATATTGTTTAAAAAATCAGACTTGAAAAGGGAAATCAATCCTTTTGATTGCAGACAATCACGTAAGCCACCTATTGTGTTCCTGCTGACACCTCTTGCTGCTCTGGTGAATGAATTGGGAACATTTTGTTACAGTTCCAGCCTAGAGAGGCTTTTGAGGCAGGTAACGTGTTGCCAGTGCTGATGTTATTTGGCATTCGAACTTGAAAGGCTGGATTTGATTTCAACATGTCCTGTTGATTTGATTTTGATTGAATTATTCTGTGTAGAAATGTAATCCAAATCCAAATTAGCTTTAAATGTCCAAATTTCTGGCATTCTTAATATTTTTTTGTATGTAAAATACAATAGGCAATGTATCATCTTAAACAGAAAAACTTTTTTTCACAATGTTTTGACTTTAACTGAAAAAAATTCTACAGTAAAACCTGTTAAATGGTTGTTACCTTACAATACAAAGTGAAATATACTAATTTAGCAGACAATAAATGGAACTTTACTGTAAAATACTATACTGTATAGAAGTATAGGCATATTAGTGATTTGAAATTTGAATATATGATGTAAATCGATGTTACAATGTTAACATTACAGTATTGTTAAAATGTAATAAAATACAATATCCTTAAAAATGCAAGTAAAAAGTCGTTCCCAGAGGCATAACATTTGATTATATTTCATTTAAATAGGCTAATAAAGTTTCTTCTTCTTGGAAACCAGTTATGTAAACAACAGTTAATAAAAAAAGTTCTTTTAGTAATTATTTTACTGTCACGTGTTACCCTGATGGTGCTTAAATGATTGACGGAAATCATTCAGATGAACATTAATTCATCATGTGGCTTCATCATCACCTGTATTATTAAGCTAATTGTAAAATATATGGAGAGCAAAATGCCATCCAGTAAAACGTCTTCCTTCTATTTGACGCGTAAATTTCTTTCAGCGGTTGATTTTATCGCAACAGGATTTTTTTTTCTTCAATGCATTATATCCCTTTAAACCTCCGCGTTTTTTAAACATAATATCGTCGTGTTGTTCTTTCCGCGTATCGCTGTGTTCTTGACTGTGTGGTTGTACACGCTGTTCCCAACTTGAGCTGTTCACTCAGCACACAACGGGTTACGGGTCAGGGTGTCTACTAGGACACTGTGTTCTCATCAGCGCGAGCTACAGTACAGCCGGAACATTGTGTTACTTTGTGGACAGTTTCCAAGGCCTGCCCTTAATTTTTACACTACATTGCCCTCCCCCGCGTTTACTCCTCCTCCTTTAGTCTCATTTCATTTCCCCCCGTCCAAATGTCTCGTAGAGGCGTATCGTGTTGATTATTATACGTGTGGAGAAGTGTAAAATACTGCCGGTAGAACATCTAGTACTCTCGCGCTGAGAGGGCGGGCTCATTCCCCTGTAAGCCGCTAGGCACAGGTTGTATTCGCCGGTAAAGACTCACTGAAGTTGCATGTGGACGGATACATGGTTAAACACATGAGAGGAACGGGCAACAAAAGGGAAATATTGTAAGTCTAGATTTCATGCTTGTTTGTTTTGATTCTTTATCCATCAGGCTAGGTGATGTTTTGTACTTTCTGGTGACTACAACAAAGTCTGTTTTCGCATGGTGCTATTCTTCATGTTCGAAATCAAGTAAAATATCGCCTTGCGGCTTTGTATTTTAATTGAAATGAATGAATGAATAAATACTAATGCTGGAAAGAAAACTCTAGCTATATTTTAATTTGCATATTGCTGTGTGTTTAGTAGACTGTAGTTCCGTCTTAGATGTATGGGGGATTGTACGAAACTGAGAGGACATGAAGCACCCCTTTTCAATTCTGATGCAAGAGAGCTCAATGAATTTCTATTCTTTTTAGATTAGGTTTCTTTATTTTGTATACACACTTTTGCTTACTATTTCTCTCTCTTTATTCCACCAAAGCCATGAAGGTACCATGAAAAGAGCCATGGTGTAAAAATGAGAAATATGCTTATGGATTGAAAACGTTTTCTGCCTTTTCCCTTTTTGTACTTTGAGATGTGCTGAGGAGTCAGGTTTTCATTTTTTTTCTTTGTAAATTATATCATTTCATGTCACCTGCTAACAGTTATACAATTACTAACCAGATTTGGCTAAGAACATGGTTACACTGACCTGCTTCCTCAAGCATATTTTCATCTGTATAGATTATAACTCGTTTTTATTGTAAATGGCAAGTTGATTCATGTGGCTTTTGTATGCTCAGAAAAACCATTTTTGCTGAGGCATAACCACCTATTTAGGTCTGGGAGGATTAAATATGATGATTTAAGAAAGAACTATTGTCCAGAATTAACCAATTAACCCTCACTTATCTGAATATTGTGGTTAGATTCATTCCCCACATTGCCTATGGTGGTCACACCCTTGATTTCATTGCGATAGATGTTTTAAAGAGTTGCAAAACCCACCATTGTCGACAGATGATTAGATTTTGGTGTTTGTGATATCATCGGTACAGAAAGAGTCTGGGTGTCTGACAAGGTGATTAACTAGGAATCTGCACGAGTGCATGTTGTACTTGACTGCGGACGGTATGTACAAGGATGGAATGAGTCAACTGTCTCTGAAAGCTCATCTTTGTAACAGGAATGCCTGTTGCAATCTCCCCACACAACGCACATCTAAAACGGAGCTCCAATAAGGGCTTAGAAAAGTCACGCCACCTTTAAATGAGTTGATCAATGGAGAGAAAGACTGAGGGACAGTTGGCTGGAAAAGCATGAAGAGATAGGCATAGAGACAAACATAGGAGGACAAAAAGACAATGATTGGTCAGCAGTGGGACAGAACGGCATAAGTTGGGATATAGAAAGATGAGTTTTCAGTGAATAAAACAGAGTGTGATGCAAGTCATCATCTTTACGTATAATGGCTGATTTTTAAGATCCACCAGAGGAACTTCATAGCATTTGATTCCAAGAAAGTTTTTTTTAGAAGCACCAACAAAACCAGAGACGTTTTTACATTGCATTTTTTTGTACATTTGGATGTTTAACAACATCAAACCAGCATTGTTTAATCAAATTACTATTGTATTTGTGACTCTTGTTGACTTACTTACATGTCCACGGCCTACATCTTGGGTTTTTAGACTAAATCGTGCTCAAAGAATGATACGTTTCCACAGCAATGCTGTTAGAGCCAGGATGGTAGCAGACTATTTCTGTAGATGTGTCTTCTGTGAGTCAAGACATAAACCATAAACTTACATGCAGTGAGGTGAATATTTGTATTTTATATGTTAGTTGTACAATGATCAGTTTGGCACAACTTTCTGCTTTCAAATGAAGTCCCTGAAACAACAGACATTTCTGTTGTTGTCTTTAGTTAGATATGGGCTGCTATGTCTGCTGTTGTGTATTAATAGAAATTTCCTTGAAATGTGTACGCTTCTTGTAACCTTCAGTGTTTGTGTGTGTTTGGTTACAAAAAGAAGGTCTTGGATTGAGAGCCTTGAGTCATTGTGTCTCCTTGCCTCAAGTAAAGCGGACCGGACTGAATGTTCCCTTCTCCGTTCTGTTTTCTTCTCGTGTCTTTTTTTACTAAGTTTACTGACATAAATCTCACAAGACATCATTCTCTAGAATCTGAATTTGTGCCAGGAACATAGAATAAAAGGAACATAGTGTTCCGCCGCACGCGTTCACAAGTTTTAAAACACCCCAAAACTACACATGTATGCTTTTTTTCACACACACACACACACACACACACACACACACAGGGACCAACTAACAAATTTTTCTAGGAAGAAAAACAAAATAATTAAGGCAATCATGTGAAAGAAACACAACGGTACAAGCGTGCTCACTCACATATTTGATTTGCAAGTAAAGAATATTTGAGCTCTTCCCTTTTGAGGACAATATATAATGTCTAAATAGATTTTTTAAATATAATTTTGCTTTTGATTTTTTTAATGGAAAGGAAAAAAAAACATGGCAACGTCACAGAAGAAGGATTACAACCTATTTTTGTATGAAAATATACCCCAAGCATATGAGGAAATTTAACTGTAAACATCTGAATTTATCTAAAGATAGCAGTGCCTTATTATATTTGTCTAAGATGAAAAGGCAAATATAGTTTGTTTATTTTTTTTTAGGGGAACACGGGTATGTATGAGTGGCGAGATGTCATCTTTAGAGGATATCTTTTCCACGAACCAGTGCCCAACTGCTGTGTTTACATCCCAAGGCACGGATGTCACTCCAAACGGTGACTGTGGAGTATGTAAGGTAATCCAGTCATTAGTAACTCTATATCACAGCTGTTAGTTTACAATTTCTGTGTTTTTTTTCTGTAGTCATGAATGTTACAGTGGGGTCCAAATGTCATCAACCGCTAGTGAACATTTTTATATAACATTTTCCATTAAACAATATTTTATATTAAATTGAGGATGTCTTCAGAATGTTCCTAAGAACATTGTGCTTCTTAAATATCAATTCTTTTCTTGACATTCTCTTTATGGGTTTAAAGAAAAGTTTCATTGTGGACTTTTAGACCCCACTTTGTGTTGAATGTAACATACATATTTCAAACAGAGTCTGCTAATGTAATATTGCTAAAATTAGTTGGTACATTTTAAATATACTCGTTGATGTGTGCTTGTGCTGTTGATTCACAGGAGCATAGTGCTTTATTGAAGAGGACTGTTGTTGACCTTATTTGAATATGCAATATTTTCAGATTCAGATGATCTGGTGTTAATTTAAAATAAATAAGAGGTAGTGTAAGGATGGATTGTTCACTTTTTTCTCCCATACTTCTGTAAAGATTGTAAAACAGCACGGTGTGGAGGGGGAAAGGCCGATGATTGGGGACAAGGTGTATGTCCACTACACAGGCAGACTCCTGAATGGGAAGAAGTTTGACTCCAGCCTAGACCGCAAGGAGCCTTTTGTTTTCAATGTGGGAAAAGGTAAGATTCCATAGATTTATTTCACATATTTAATTTTTCATTTTACAAAATTAATGTGTGTTTATTGAAACAAATACTGTGTTGCAAGAGAGACAGTTATTCTTTAATAAAAGAAATCCAGTTTGACATGTGGATAAGCAGATAAATCATTGTATGTGCTATGCTATTATGTATTTTTTCACGCTCATTAATCTTAATATTGGCCACCATGCACCGTGCAATTATTTGGCGCAACTTAATGCAGTTGTGGACTGTGGTTTGCTTAAACTTAAATTTAACTGCCAACTCTACTCAAATGCCTTGTGTAAACCGAAACTCATCTGAGTAAGCGCTAATAAAATGAGACATTAGTCACATTAACTCACTTGTGGTGAACTGCTAGCTTGCAAGAGAACAGTAATTGCTTTTTGAGTAAAGCAACTTATTCTTCATGTACCCATCCACTAAGCAAAACTCCACTCTTTTAAATATCAACATAAAAGAACATTAAACATATTTACCCATACACTCAAAAATATACTTAATTTAAACATTTACCTATCCAAATTCAGAAAGCGGCAAATCAAATATAAGTTGTATGCTTTGCAAAGGATAACATTGTTTATTAAAAAAAAAAAAAAAAAAAAAAGCAAATCTATACTAAATTTCTCATATGTATTTGAGTTGCGCTAACTAATAGTTTATATTACACTGACATGTCTGGTTCATTAGTACTCTGTCATAAATGGAACTGTCATGGAACCTGCCAATTTCATTCTACATTTCTCACTTAACAGCAAATTCCTGTTTAATGATGTTTGTGGTTCCATTTAATAAGGCATGCAATTACTGGTGTTGTTTAGACGGGTTGTGCTTCCCTTATTATCTGCTGTTTCATTGTCAGAGAAGCAATTTGTATTTAATCATAAATATATTAACACACTATACAGAATGAGCCACAGACAAATTTTTTGTTCAGTATTTAAAATGAAAATACTGCACTATTTAGGATGTTTCAGTATCTGTGGATTATGAAGTTTCACTTATTAGATATTTATAATAAGTAATATATTTATCCATATAAATAAAACAAAGATATAAAATAAGTATTTACTTATAAAGTTATTTAAGTTACTCATATTTATCTTGTATTATACATTGAATTCATGAGTACTGTCTGGTTGATTCGCACAGGTCAGGTCATCAAGGCGTGGGACATCGCTGTGTGTTCCATGAAGAAAGGAGAGGTGTGCCTGATGCTCTGTAAGCCTGAATATGCGTACGGTTCAGCTGGCAGCCCACCAAAGGTTCCTCCCAATGCCACACTTGTGTTTGAGGTAGGAACAGCAAGTACTTAAAGTGTAACTCCCGATTTAATAACCTGCTTTGTTTTTTTACAATGTCGGTAGTATATGTAAATAAACCATGTTTACCTGTTCTCTGTGTTACCTGGACCTGAGAAATTCAAATTTATTTGTCAGCAAATTTGTAGATTTTTACCGATCCAGGCCTTTCATGAAAACTCAATGGCGCCCCACAACTGTTACAAACATTCTTCAAAATATCTTCTTTGTGTTCAACAGAACAAAGAAATTTATACAGGTTTGGAGCAATTTGAGATTGAGTAAATGATGACAGAATTTTCTTTTTTGGGTAACTATCACTTTAAAGCCCCCCTAAAGTGCCGTGGAATGCATTATTCTTTGTGTTGATGTAATTTCCACGGGAACAAGAAGACAGGGCGGGACATATCGAACTCCTCACCTTTTTTAAAATAGCCATTAGCATTTTTTTATTTAACAGCTCGACCAGAGCCGTTGAGCTCAGTAAAACCTAATTTTCCTTCTAATCTCCTCCATATCGCTTTAAAATATAGATTTCTGTGCAAAATTCAAATGGATCCGATACATTTTTTGGTCTGTACCGACTCGCACATATGATCCACTCTGTGCTATTGTTTCTCTGGACCAGAGCAGACTGCTGTGCTGTGGCGGTTTGCGTGACACCAGACTTCATTTGCTACAATGGAAAGCATATTTATTTATTTATTCTTAATCATTCCCTATCCCCTATATACTGCACTATTAGCCATTCACCATGTAGAAAGTAGTGAGAAAGTGTGAACAAGTGACCAATTTTAGCCACAGCTTCAACGTCTATTTGTAATGTAGGGGGCGGGACGCTTTAGATTCTAGAGAGCATTTGATTGGACAGAAAAACTGATGAGAAGCTGAAGTGCAGCGTAATGTCATCAAAATCATTCATCCATATTGACGGAAATGAGAGTGTAATTTTTGAACACATAACTTTTAAATACGAATTTTGTCATTGTTTTGGAGCACACTAGTAATTCAATCCCGCTAAACGTTTACTCATTGAATTCTTGTGCCCGGGAACAATACAAGTCGACACCATTATGACTAAAAGTTTGCTAAGAAGTATTTCCTACTGAAATGTGGTTTGTTTAATAAAAATCATCCTCTGGGACATAAAAGTGCCTGAAGTTGAAGAAACACACTGTTATATTTGTCTCTCTGTGTTGTATACAAAGCTAGATCCACAGCACAAAAAGCCTCTTTTGTTTTAAGTTTGTTACGTTAAAAATGAATAAATGGTTCTACTTTCCTCAATTAGATTGAGCTGCTAAACTTCAGAGGGGAGCACCTTACAGAAGATGGTGGGATCGTGAAGAGAATAAAGGTCAAAGGTGAAGGCTATAACAATCCTAATGAAGGGGCCACAGTTCATGGTAGGTCTGAGAATTATGAATATTCGTAATACGGTTGCAATTCCTAGAAAATGCTTTTGGATATAATATCAGTTTGCATTACAATGCTGTTTGGTTTTTGTCCCTCAGTACACTTGAAGGGGTGGTGTGGAGGGCGGTTATTTGAGTCTCGAGATGTCACCTTTGTTGTGGGTGAATCAGAGGATGTGGGTATTCCTTTAGGAGTGGACAGGGCCATGGAGAAAATCCAAAAGGGCGAATGCTGTTTATTATACCTAAAGCCCAAGTAAGACTTGCTGTTCTGATTTTAATAGTTACTATATTTACTTTATTATTATTATTATTATTATTATTAAGAGCTAGAATACTTGTTTGGTAAATAGGATTTATAATATAATATAATATTATAATCTGACATACTCTATCACTATCTTACTCAAGTCTGTGTTATGCTTTCAGCTACGGTTATGGCAAAGAGGGTAAAAAAGAATATGACATTGGATCAAATGCAGAACTACTATATGAAGTGACACTGAAGGACTTTGAAAAGGTGAGATATTTCATTTTAGACCCACAGTATTTAGTAAAAGCTTTCCGAATGATCTCAAAGTTTAGTGTCTGTGTGTATATATATATATTTTAATAAACAGGATTAGCAAGGTTAAAAATTAAAATTTCAAACACACAAGTTTTCTAAGAAGGAGTGGAAAATCCCAGAATACTGTTAAAGTGCGCCCTCTAATGGTCATAGACAGAATTGACAACATTGACTATTCCACATGTTTTTCAGGCCAAAGAATTCTGGGAAATGGACCTTAAAGAGAAAATGGAACGTGCTGTTTTAGTCAAACAAAAAGGGACACAGTATTTCAAGGTTCGTCTACACTTTTGTCTTTGGAATACGGTCACTGGCCTATTCTTGCCTACTGAGTTGCTTTTTATTTTATTATAGACATGTGCTTTTACTTTTAGAATTCTAAACATATAAAATTAGTAATAATAGTTAAAATTTAATCTAACATGAGATTTTTAATTTGAGCTCAAATGCTTTCTACTGTCATCTTTTGTTCTTGTTTTGATATCAGTAGTCAGGTAATTGACATCCTTCTTTATACTGTATATTCAGGGTGCACGGTACCACCATGCTGTAATTCAGTACCAGCAGATTGTAACCTGGTTAGAGATGGAGTGTGGTGCAGGAAGAGAACAGCAACTAGCCATTCAGGCTCTCCTCATAGTGGCCCATCTGAATCTCGCATTGTGCTATCTGCGTTTGCGCGAGTATTCTCAAACAGTGGAAAACTGCAACAAGGTAGAGTAAGATTGCAGTGAACAATTATCAAGATATCAGTGAACATTTTTTTTTCCTTACCGTGTCATAATGATTTTCATTACTAGGTTATTGAGTTGGACCCAGAAAATGAGAAAGCTCTATATCGACGAGGTGAAGCGCGTCTGTTACGCAACGAGTTCAGCATGGCCCTCGCGGACTTCAGGAAAGTTTTGCAAGTTAACTCCTTCAACCGCGCCGCCCGCAGACAGATTGTCATCTGTCAAAGCAAGATTCGTGAGCACCATGAGCATGACAAGAAGATCTATGCAAACATGTTCCAGAGGTTTGCTGAACACGATGCAAAGGTATGACACAGGCCAGAAGGAAAAGTTTTTTCTGGACAAAATCACATATGTTGCCATTTCATGAATGCAGCATTAGAAAGTGCTTGATTCTTTACTTGAATAAACAATGCCCCTAGTTGTACTCAACAAAGCTAACCTCATTCAAAAACACGAATGCCTCTCAAGAGGCTCAGACATAATCTTGGGGTAAAGCTTATTGACATTTGACAAAGTATTAGTCAAGTCAACAAAAAAGATTGTAATGTATTTTTTATTTAACTAAAGTAATATTACATTTTTCAAAATGGAAATTTTAGTTATTTACTCACCCTCATGTTATTTCAAACCTGTGTGGTTTTTCTTTCGTTTCACAGCACTTTTGCATACAATGAAATTGTGACCATTTTGACCAAAAATGACAAAAAGCATCATTAAATTCACCATGAAATCAAAATGAACAGTTCTTATTTTTATGGAATATTGCAGTATTTATTATTAGTGATTTATCCGTGGATATCATTATTATATTTTTTAAATTCACGTGCACTCGTAATCAAAATAACTTCCCTTTCCTCTTAGAACAACATCTCTTCTCTTCTGACGTGTTTTTCAGTGTGAGGGAGGGACAACCTGTCACTCACATGAAATCACAGCAACGATCCAATCAATTCCTGATGGACAAAATCAAGTCCCGTCCTACATTTTGTCTTGTTCAAGAAGCTTTCACTCGGATGTATGTCACAATAATGAAAAAAATTTCCATTTCATGATGATTTTAGAGCAAAATAAATGCAGTCGGTATGACTTTTGTGCTACACACCGAGTCTTTCAAAGACATGCAATATTTTTGTGTGAGGTACAGACTGAAATTTAATTGATTATCGCTGAGAATCTTCCCCTTTTCTGTAGATCTCTAAATCAGTGGTTCTCAAATGTTTTGACTCGAAAACGCCCCGTTGAACTCTGTTCTTTAATAAAAAGAATTATTGAAGTAAAAATAAAAAATTTTGATTTAGATTAGAGTTTGATTATTTTAAAGAATTAACAATAATTTATTCATTTAAAACACTTTGAGACCATCCAGTGTCCCCCGGTTGAGAACCACTGCTCTAAATTTAAATAGTGTAATTTGAATTTTAGTTTTATTATTATTTTGATTTAGTTATTTATATTTTAGTTCTCATGCAAACTTTTGTTTAATTTTTTTAAATCTTTATTTTTTAATAATGCTATTTAGTTTATTTCAATTCTAGTTTTTTTTTTTTTTTTTTTGCAATTTAAATTTATTTCCAAGGCAGCATTTCTAATTTTTGTTTAGTTTAAGTTAATCAACTAATATTTATATTTTATTTTATTTAAAATTTATTTCAATTACCAGAAATGTTTTTAATAGTTTCATTTAATTATAATAACCCCGCTAAGCTCAATTATTACTTAGGCAAACAAGAACTCGTAATGTTTGGCATCAAACCTATTTTTATGGTGCTTTTTGCCAATTTTGGAACGGCATAGGAAAAAAAAAATCATACCTGTTTGTAACAAAATGATAGCAAGTAAATAATTTTTGGGCAAACTATCCTTTTAATAATGGCTGTCTTTATTGTTTGAGGAAAATACTATTAGTTTTAGCATCTAAAAATGTTGTCTCTGTTTGTAGGTGGGCCGATTAAAAAGGAGAAAAGAAGAGAGTGGAATTTCAGATCAGAATAAACAGGGACTAAAGAGACCACGTCACAGTCAGGACAGCTCCTAAAACTCCAGCCGCTATTCAGGAGGCCCAAGCAAAGGGGGTCAGGCTGTTGGGATGACTGGTTCGTCCTCGATAGCATCATGAGAGAGGCAGTGGGTAGGGGGTGTGGACGAGCCCTCTATATGCCTTGACCTCTGACCTCTGACCTCATCATCTCTCAGACTGAAAACAAATGCTGGGAAAGATTCTAATAATGGTTTAGGGATATTGAAGAGCTGCAAACCTTAATGACATTCCTACAAGAACAGAAAACAAACAACAACAAAAACCAAAGCGCACAATCTTATGACCACCTGTAAACCTCTACTGTGCACGCCTCAGCTCTCAGAAAGGCATTCATCTGCTGCATTAATGCGAAGGCATATGGTTTTATATTGTATTGCATAGACTTGAATACAACCTAGTACCTTACCATGTACTGTAAATGTACAGTATTCAGTGTAATTGCATCGACTTTGTGCATAATCGGATTAGGAGTTTAGGTTTGCAGTGGTGGGGTGTATACTGGAGGCTTGATGTTTTTTGTATTATATTTGTATAAGTGTGTACGATATTTAGACGCAAGTGACCATAGTGGATAGCTGGACCTAAAAGTGCAATCCTCCCTTTGGGGAAAATCTATTTTGTGACTCACCCTGCTGTATTCTTTGAGGAGTCGCAGCAGGCCCGCATTCACACACACACTTTTGATACTTCGGAGAGACTTGTGCATGCTTCTTTACTGCATCCTGGGAACGTCCAACATTTGGGACTATATTTTAAAACGTTAACAGGTTAATTTCAACCTGGAACCCGGTAGATATGACTGAAGTTCAATAGCTATATTTTTGAGCTGAGTTTCCATTACAGTTTGAAGCTCAAATGCTTTTTAGGCAAATCTTTTGGGAAGATAGGAATATTTCAAATAACAGTTCTCTTAAAACCCACTTGTTTATTTGATCAAATATTAACTTGTGTGGTTTGCATGCTTTTCATTATGTTCCCCATGTTTCAGACAGTTTTAATAAAATTAATAATAAACAGTTAACTTTTTTCTGTTTACAGTTTGATGCATTACAGCAGGCCTGTCAATAAATATTCAAAGAAAAATGTTCAGCTGTCTTGTTTTTGTAGTCGTTTACACTCATTGTATGACTTTAGACTTACATTTACACATTCAGATGTAGAAGAGGCAAGTCTAATATGAACACGCTATTCAGAAATACTGTATGTTCACAACCGCTCAGAAGTTAGAGGTCAGTAGGATTTGATTTTTTCAGATTCTTTTGAATGTTCTATTTATCAAAGAATCCTGGAAAAACATGGTTTCCACAAAGGTTACTTGAGTGCTAAATCAGCATATTAGAATGACTTCTGAATGATCATGTGACAATGAAGACTGGGGTAATGGGTGGTGAAAATTCAGCATTGAAAGACAGGACAAAATTCCCTTTCAAAATATATTAAAATAGAAAAGTCATTTTAAATGTTGTTACCGTTCTTCCAGTATTTTTATCAGCCTTGGTGAGACTAAGAAACTTCTTTCAAAAACATAAAAAATTCTAGCAAAATTATTTTTGAAAGATACCGGTTTACTTATGCCCCTTTTGAGCACTTGAGCTAAAGACTTGAGTAGGCCTATTTGTTGATGTTTAAGAGGCAGTGTCGACCTTATTTATTCAGTTTTATTTTGATTTTAGAAAATAAAGGTGGCATGTCTCTTAGGTGTTGAAAACTAGTGCATCTTTGAACCTACATTCAGTACAAGTAAAATACTGTTAAAATGAGATACTCTGAAGACTTTTACTCAAGTGTAATTAATGACTTATAACTTATAATTGAGTCATTTTCACTGTAAGGTATATCTCTATGTTTAAGTATGGTCTTCAGGTACTCTTTACACCTCTGGTTTCTGTTAGTCCCAGGTTGGGGAACTTCTACCCCACCTTTGGTGTCAAAAATCCTTATAGCTGCCTTTTGTAAAATATGTTTTCTTTAATCAAAACAAAATTCTTTTACCATTTCCTTTGACAAATTGTTGCTCCAGAATTATTAATTAAAAGTTCAATAGTTCATCATATATTTTTGGGATGTACATTTTTCATTATGGTCAAAGCCACTTTCGGCCTCATCACTGATTGCAGCCGTGTCCTCATCCTATATGAAACACCTGCGATTCAGCAGCTACCTGCTAATGCAAACACATTCATATAAAGTAGCCTTGTTGACTAGTTTAGGTGAGTAGTCTACTAAGTCCCCTGACTGCTTTGTCAGTCAAAATGGATGATTCGGGGTTATGATTGGTCAAGTCGCCAGTCAATGGCGTTACCGCATAAATGTGCTGAATTCGGAACCGCATACAGACAAACCATTCCAACTAATTTTGCCATAGAAAGATATGGGAAAAATAGTAAGAGTAGTATGCAGTTCCGAATTCAGCAGTAGCCAAGTAGAGTACAAGTTGCTAATATCTTTGATACTCAGTTAAAGTACAAGTACTCAAATACTTTACACCGCTGCTGCAAAGACTATAGTGATGTAGTGTAAAAACAGGGTCAATAGTTAAATGGCAAAAAATGTTGCTATATGCAAATACTAATTACAAGATATTATAAGTAGCCTACAATAGAATTACTTATTTCAAAACAACCACTTTAGCAAATAGTATAGAAATGTTCAGTTTATTTAACCACTTTGACATTTCATTACTCCTATAAAGAGTAACAAAATAAGTACAGGTACAATTCACAAATGAATTGACATTGTAATTGGCCCACTTAACAAAATCAATAAGAAGGGCATTCCCTTCTTGCAGAGCAAACATTCTGCTTTTTCATCATGTGCCAAACGTTTTGGTTGTCCTTTTTGGTGTATTTGCAAATAGAGGCCTTTAGCCTTTAACCCAGTTGTACACTAAGGGGCACCATGACCACTTTTTCATTCTTGATAAAAAGTTTCAAACTTACTTTAAAAATGCAACTTGGTACCACTATCATGCTAATAAACTCAGATTTATTTTTTTTCTCCACTAAACTTCAAATGACTTTAATCTCCAAAAGTCAAATTGTGACTGTGCAAATGAAATGGCAGCTAAAAAAGTAAAATTTTCATTTTCTGTCATTACATAAACTCCATACTTACGTAATCAAATCAATTACATGAATAAAAACACATTAAGACACCTCAGTAAAACAGCAGTACAGTACATAAACGGTCTGTGACATCTAACATTATTCTCGAACCACTTTAATCCTAGAATTCCAGCTTTCACCTTTTACCTAGTTGTCTAATATTTGCTTGAGTGATTCAAAACAATCCTTATAGCAAAAACAAGCTGCTGTCACCAACCAGCAATCATTTACAGTCATTCGACTGCTGTTTTGAACAAAGAATTTATTAAAACATTATTAACCACTGGCCTTTCTAGAGCTTCAGTTATAAAAATGTAGAGAAGATTAAATGACCTACAGATATTCCCTTAAAACTATGCATTTCACTTAAAATATTAATAGACTGCTAAATCTAAGCAGATTTAAGTAGCAAAATATGGTTCTATTTTCTTGAGGAAATGCTCAGTGAATGTTGTAACATTTGTAATATAATAACACCCAACATATTTACTTTCTTTAATACTTTCTAAAAACATAAGCACTTGCCTACAGGCACAAAATAGCAAAGGGTTGCATGATTGACCCACAAAAACGTAAAAAATACGTTACTATTCTAAAATACTGTTACACTGCGACATTTGTTTGATATGAACCAAACATGCCGCCTTCTTTTACAAGGCACAAAATCTGTCATAGCGAGCTCCACTGATTAAACTATTACAAACAGTCTCTCCAGCTGAACACATTATCCAACAATTTCTAATCATATACCAACTGTAATGAACATTGGTGCATCCACAATGGGGCTGGTCCCTCATGATAATATATTTTTTTTCTTCCATAATCTTCTTTCAAAGAACTGATATCTTCTGACTGTTTATGATACAGCAAAGTTGTTGGCGCCATGACACTTAAGGGTGACGGCGAATTGAGTTTCCCTCAGATACAGATGTATGTGGAAGCTATGCTTATATTTTTCATTTCTAGTTTTAAAGCGGTCAACGTTTCGATGCCTGCAACTGAGAAATTTACATAGTAAAA
The DNA here is from genome assembly GCA_038088235.1 of Zacco platypus. Taxonomy (NCBI): domain Eukaryota; kingdom Metazoa; phylum Chordata; class Actinopteri; order Cypriniformes; family Xenocyprididae; genus Zacco; species Zacco platypus. The sequence goes on from CM076074.1 coordinate 24,887,413, forward strand.
TTCAATAACTTAATTTTACAGTCATTTACAGTTTGTGTTGCCTTCTTGAGATCTCATGAGAATGTGTATCTTTAAAGGCATTACTGATATCAAAAGCTGTCCTAAACAAAGCCCAAGGATGTTTTTTCCCCCCAATGTTTCTCTATCAGTTATGGGACATGGTGTACTTTGTGTTGTGGTCACAGGGTTTCTTTATGTCTTTCTGATGTCAAAGGTAGATCACTTGCTGGAGTGCAAAGGACACGCAGTCTCTAAAATATGACAAAGCACATAATTGCAAAAGATTAACAAAGTGCTTTAGACATGGCTAATTTTTAAATTTAAAAGTAATTTAGTGTCAAATCATGCATGGAGTTACCTGTTTCAGTGTACCAGGAGTGACAAGGATGATATAGATCATCCATAAAGGAACCAACAATGTTGAGGAGAGAGTGAACCACCAACCAACAGCATAGCCCCACCAGGGGTATTCGAATGTGTTGTTAAACTTTAAAGGAGTGAATTTGACCAAAGAGAAGACAAATGTACCCTAAAGAAGCAAAGACATTCATTGAATTAACGGTGAAGACATAATAAAGACCTTTTATGTTCTTCTATAAAAGTATTACTTCCTAATAATATACTGATAACAGAATACTTACTGATTTTAACACTGAAACTGTTTTCAGTGAAGCTGCACTGAAGCAATATGTATTGTGGAAAGTGCTAAACAAATAAACTTGAATTGAATTAAAGGGATAGTCCATTTACTCCCCCTCTAGTTGTTCCAAATCTGTAAAAATGTCTTTGTTCTGCTGAACACAAATGAAGATATTTGGAAGAATGTTTGTAACCAAGAATACCCCCCCCCCCACTGACTACCATTGTAGGAAAAAAAAATACTATGGCAGTCAGTGAGGGGCGAGATCTGCTTGGTTACAAACATTTCATTTTTGGGTGAACTATCCCTTTAATAATGGTGAGGAACTAGAAGAACACTGCATATTTTTTTCACCTAATATGACCAAAACACCTTGAATCAGAGTAAAACGTGCACTTACTATACACACAATAGGAGTGACATACTTCCAACAGTATTTCATTAGTGTCAGAGGACGATAACCGATCATGTCTACAATGTTTTCATAAAGACGATCAGAACCTGAAAAACCAGAGACATAGGTCTTAGGGGAGATTATATACAAAACAATAAGGAAGAAATGACCACGGCTGCATCTGAAGTCGCATACTATCTTAAGTAGGTACTTATTTTGAATAAGTAATTACTTTGCGACCTGAAAAGTGTGTTCTATAGAATGAATGTGTATAATATGAATGTAATCCGGACTTACTACATTCACCATGGTGTCATTATCATGTGACCTACCAGATCAGCTGCGGCGCTTCACTGCCATTCACAAATCCTTTCCTGTGGCCTCATTAGATCCATCGTATGCACACTTCAGAATCTCGCTGGAAGTAGTAGGTCATCCGGGTACATTTGCATACACTTTTATGTGAATTCTGACGTATTGTTTTTGTCATACTGTTTTCGCCTACTTTATAGTAGGGGAGTATGTGATTTCGGATGCAGCCCAGGTAAATTACCTACACATATTAAAAGAATGCTCACCAGTTTTGTGCTAAATTCTTATTGTTTATGATTCATGACATGGTCAACCTTTACTAGTATAAACACCATGTAGCTGTATGGTGGTGGCTTTGCTTGAAAATCTGGGCTAACAACAAAAAGCTACAGGTGACTCTAGCACCAATAGTGTCCTTAGAGAAGGCACTTACCACAACAATACCTCTGGTAGAATTGCCCCTGAATAGTATAACTGTATAGTACAATAGTAGTTCAGCATATCACAAGGGTTGTGCTAACTTTGTATTTTAGCACAAAAACCTTCAACCAGTTTAATCAGGCACCATGCACATTTAAATTAAGCTAATGTCAAATATGCTTACTTTATATGTAAATCAGCTTTATTTAAGGCCCTATGATTTCTACTAAACATACTGAACAAATTTAACAGATTAATTAGGTAGACAGACACATGTACTTTTTGATTTAGTATTATTACTCACCATAAAACCAGCCAATACATATTGACTGTGCAATGGCAAATAGCAGGAGGGTCATTCCACTGCAGGAATAGTAATCAAATAACTGGAAGATATACAGGCCACCCTATTGAAACAATGCAAAAAATATAACATAACATTGATCAGCACTCAAATCTCAGATTTTTTCATTGGTTATTATGTGGTCTGATTTATACAGCGTGAGTCAGGAAAGAACAAATCATCAAAGATTCAAAATTTAGTTTTATGTAAAACAATTAAGAAGAAAATAATCCCAGAGTATGTGATGAATAAATTATGAATATAATCACCTCTGTTACCATCACGAGGCCAATGAGAAAGCAGCTCACACAGATGAGGAGGAGGAAGAGTTTACGACGGTGTCCTTGGAGGAAGAAGTTGGGGTTCATGTCGGTTATGGCTGTCATGAGAGCCTCCAAACCCACAAACTGAAAAAGAGAACGAGGTGTAATGACAGTGTTTTGTTTTTAATGCAGTACTGTCCATAAGAACGTGATTAAGAAATTTACTGTAAGTATATTGCATGCACAAATCTGAAAATATTAAGAACCAAGGGTTCAAACTTGAACAGAATAATGTGTGTACATTATGATACATAATATATGAAATATATGCTGTCAAATAGCTTTATCAAAATTGTTTATAGCACTTTATAGAAATGGTTTCAAAGCAGCTTCACAGTAATGAAAAGGAAAGTGGCAGAATTAATGATGCAAACTTCAACTATGAGACTATGCTATAAAGCAGCTGTAGCAAGATAATAGTCATTATTCAGCTCAATTCAGTTCAGTGTTGATTCAGTTCAGTTCAATAACTGTGTAAAGTTCATTTATTATGTAACAAGTTTAATTCTGCCGTAAAGCAGCTCTACAGAAGACAGTAGTGTCATTATTCAGTTTCATCCGATAGTGTCAGTGCAGTCAAAAGTACATGCAATTTTCACACAGACAAACACCTCATGTACTTTAGAGACAATGTGCTCTCACCTCACTGTCAAGGCCCAGCAGAATAATCATGAGGAAGAAACATATGGACCACAGCTGAGGCATGGGCATCATTGCTACAGCTCGTGGATATGCAATGAAGGCCAAACCAGGGCCTGGCAAAAGAAGTGAAATGTGAATTAATGTGTGGGAAATGTATAGAAAAGAAAATAGACAAAGGAGCCACTGTTGTTTAAGTTACCTGACTCTGCCACCATTGAGATATCAACCCCCTGTTCGAAGGCCATGAAGCCTAAAACAGAAAAGATGGCAAAGCCGGCCACAAAACTGGTTCCACTGTTCAGCAGGCACAGATAAACACAGTCTCTACAAGCAGAAACAAAGCATGCTGTCAAAACCCATCACAGCAATCTGTCTAATATACAGTCGTTAGCTGTTTTTATCCACATTGTATACGAGTAAGAACAGCTAATGACTCTAAATATATATCTAAAAGTATATCTGTATTTAAATGTACTGTAATGTGGTTTCTCGTGACATAAGTTCTCACTTGTAGCAGTTGTTGTTGTACTTATTGTAGCTTCCCAAAGCTGTAAGGCACCCAATGCAAAGAGCGTAGGAGTAAAATATTTGTGTTCCGGCATCCATCCACACCTAAAGGCATGAGAGACCAATCGATTAGGTATTTAGCAATACATGAACCATGAAGGGTCTGGTCCGGTTACACTGAGAAATATCCACTTTAAGTTTCTGAATGACTTTGTGTCACTGGTTGATTATTTAGCGATTAGTTATTTTAAAAGCTTAATCAGTTATTTTGACATTCATCTCTAGAGACTATGATTAAGCAATAAATGATAAACAACTTACTATATAAGGAGCTTTAAGAATTTTTATTTGTCCCTGGTTGATAAAACAATGGTCTTGTAACTTTCATTGACACTGACTATCAGACTTGAGGATGCAGCCTCACATAAAAGCAGAACTTTTTGGCTTTTTCAGATGCTAACATAAAAATACACTATTCACCATTATTAATTCATTATTAATTTCAACTGAAAACGCCCAATGAAGTTGCGGAACAAGATAGTTACTAAAATAAAATGAGCAACATTGAGCTTGTCGTGTGATCTCAACATTGTGGTCATCATGAACAGGGAACTAGAAGTTTCTAGGCCACAGATATGACTGGCCAGATGGTCGTGTGAGTGTACGTCATTTTAAACAAAAGCACCAACCAAAGTACTTTTTAATCTTGTTGCAAATGTCTTTTCAAACAGAAAAAAAAATACTTCATCTACTACTAATATTACTCATGTGTCTCCAGATTTGTTTACCTGTGGATCTGCAAGGCGTGCTGGATTTGGGTAGAGGTAGAAGGAGATGCCATTAATGGCTCCAGGCAATGTAAGACCTCGAATGAGAAGCACCAGTAGCATAACATATGGAAATGTAGCAGTAAAATACACAACCTGAAAAATAAAGAACAAGGGCACTGCCATTTTGAGATCCAAAATACCTGATTTAAATGTATGTCAACAGAATCAACTGGACTATGTCAATATCCATGACAAGCAGACTGAGGTAACACGCAGCCAGATGTCATCTCTATCAGATATACAATTCCACTGAACCTTTCATAAGTGCCTTTTCAGTTAGCGCTCACCTTGCCTGTGGACTTCACTCCCTTCCACACACAGAAGTAGCAGATGATCCAGGCCAAAAGGAGACACAGAGCCAGCTCCCATCTCACACTGCCCAGCTCATTTACACTTCCAGTTATATTCAATACTCGCCTCCTACAAAAAACACTCTTTGTAGTTTTAGTTGATCTCTATTTTATTTCTAATATAACAAATAATTACATTTGAAAGTTGTGCTTGCATTTAGTGTTAGTATGCATTATAAGTTATTTAAATGATTACACTTTAAATAATTATAACTGAATATGCCCCCCTGAAGAAGCACTATGTGCATATACAACATTTTATATTAACTATAAAAAAACGTTCAGGACTTTTGAAGATTTTATTCATTTAATTATTATTAGTTTAAATGATTTCTTTCAGGTTTTCCATTACCATTACATTCACAAATGTACAAACCAAATGTTTAAACCTGATTAAAAAAAGACTAAACTTTAGGAGGCTTCATCTTTTTTATAATAAATACAATAATAATAGTATACTTTTATTTTATTTTTTAATTATACTAATTATTTAATAATAATAGTGACAAAAATGTATGTATATTTTTATATTATATATATATATATACTTATATTTATTTTAATGATTCTGCAAGTTTGATTAAACCAGGAAAAGGAAAATATTACATATTTAATTTAAATATTTATTATTTAAATATGAGGGAAGAACAAATCACTAAACTTGGTTACGGTATTTTTCTGACAATTTTTTTTTGGGGGGGGGGGGGGTAATTACAGCTGCAGGTTTTTTTACTATGGAGAAAGCTCACAGGAAAAAGCATACATTGACTACAACATAATCAGTAATTAATATTTTGTTGGTTCTCTCTTGTTTTTGTATGTGTTCATAATTAGTTTGTATGACAGCCTGGTCAAAAATGATGTCAGCACAATTTGGCATGTTTCATTGCGTTTCACAAATGTAACAATGGACTCCAAGCCAAACTGCTTACAAAATCAACAAATAATATTTGAATAAGGAGTGAAGATGCCAATTTTCCTAGGCCGGACATCACTTTTGGCCACAACAGTACAAAATTTGGGTTATTTTATAAACTCACTCCCAAAATTCTTTAACAGGTGATGATGCATTTCCCAAAAAGCTCAGGTTTCTTGTCGCCCCCATTCGGTCAAACTCGACACAGTTCTCTGTAAGGGAAAAGGAAAAACATGATCTATTAAAAATCTAAAAAATGAGACAAATTTTTCCACAGTAACTAGTATTGTAACACACCTGAATTCCACCAGTTCCTGCAGCTAGCCCATGGTAGTTCACCACTAAAAGAAGAGAAGAGATAGAAGAAAGCCCAGGCCAAAATGATGATGTAGTAGGTACTGGAATAGAAGACCACCACCTGACTCCCATAACCCAGACCTAAAAAAAAGCATAACCACAACAATTATCCTCTTTCAGATATTTCTTATGATGACCGGCAGTAGATGATCAGCCTTTAAATTCAATACCAGTTCGCTTTGAATATCTTAGGGTGTGCTGAAGAGATCCATACACTAATATATATTATTTTGCATACTGTATTTTATTGATTATTTATAATGAATTATTAGGAATTTACAAATATAATAGTTTATAGTATGAAATATAGGATGACTAATTTGGGGCTTTGAAGTTTTGACTATTGTTTGACATAAATTATAGCCCTCTTCAGAAAGGAATTGAGGAATTCACAGATGTGCTTTGCGATTTTAATCCCGTCCGAATCTGCCAAGTCTGTGTTTTTCTCACACAACCTCTGTAAAAATTCCAGAGCAAATTAGCTACTGTTTTTTGGCAAACTCAAGGGTCCTCTGAGAAATCTAGTCCTGTCCGAACATTATAACATCCTGACCATTATCCTAACACAACATCTCCTCATGTGTTTTTTGACCTAACTGAGCTACCTTTTGTGCACCATCTTTGTCATGCTTTCATTTACTTTCAATATGGATGTTATCCGGCAAAAAAACTACATAATATAACAGCTAGATAGCAGAAACTGCATTTTCTTTTCAATATCAGTGTCAGGTAAGAGTTGTCTAGATGGCTCACTTATGCAAGTTTATTATAAACACCCACTTTTATAAACAAGTGAAGTTTACTTAATGTTTTATTTTATAATAAATAAAAATCATATCAACAAATAATAAATTAAAAGATGTATATGTCATACGTGATGCACACAAGCACAGCAGACAAGCTTCTGTAACACCCACAACTAGAAACACTCCACTCCCTCCTCTGTAATAAGCAAAGACGTTAATCCCATACGAATCAGTACAAGAAATCACAGATGTTGAGTGTTAAGAATTTTAATTCAAACATTGTTTAGAAAATTAGTCCCATCCGAATAGAGCTTATGAAACTATTATTTATGGGTGACTTACTTTGGTATAGAATGTGATGGAATGAGATTGAGAGGTGAAAGGCAGGTGTGGATCTCATTCAGATGAATAAAAAAAGTATGTATGTGTTGTATTTTTGAAGATTCACTTTCGATAAGTACCTGTGATCCATTTTTGAGGATTATTATTGCATTCTGTATATGTGAAAATCTCTCACCAAATGAGTGCCTTCATTTTCGAAACCTTACACAATTCAAAATGGGCTCATTTTCATGTATTAATTTATTATGAGCTTATATATTTAGAAATAACTGCAGCTAAAATTGGGGAAATTCAACAAGTTAAGTAACTTGTGTGGTTTTCCTCCTCGCATAACGTTTTTGGTAAATAAAGTCATGAGATAATGCTTCATGAAATGAAAAGCAAAACCAATTTTGAAAGCAGGTCAGAGTCTGTACAAATAGAGGATCGTGACTCATTAAAATAGAAATCTATGCTATTTAAACATACTCACATGATAAACCATTTATCAAACTAATTATTCCAAAAGTAACTTACTCGAATTACCATCGAATTTTAACAGCAAACAAACATACATCACTATGGTTGACAAACAGTACAACATTGTGCACTATGCTGTACGTTAACACTGACATTAGAGGTGAACAAGGAAAACTCACCTTCAAAGAGTGGGCAGATCTTCCTCCAGCAGGTGACAGACCCTTGGCTGGTGTACTGACCAAGAGCAGTCTCCATAAGGAAAAGAGGAATGCCACAGGCAAACAGAAAGACCACATATGGAATGAAAAACACTCCTAAAAAAAGAAAAACACAGCTGTTTTTAGACAGTGTATGTTCACCACTTTAGTACAGGACACAAACAAAAATAAATAAAAACCAGAGCTGGTTGAACTGAATTGTTTAAATAGAGCTCACAGTTATATTTGAACAAACCTCCTCCATTCTTGTAACACAAATATGGAAACCGCCACACATTTCCCAAACCAATGATCTGGCCAGCAACAGCTAGGATAAACTCCACTTTACTGGACCACTGGCCCCTCACACGGATTTTGAGGCCTGTGTCAACGCTCCCTGAATCTGGATAAGCCAGTTTAAACTGCAAATCTGGATCATGCTGCATCTCCATGTCACTACAAAAAAAGAAAAGAAAAACTAAACATCTGTCAAAACATTGATGCTAGAGAGGCACAAACAAAGTTTAGAACAGAGTGGTTATTGAAACATGTAAAGGTCAAAAACAGCAATGAGTCTTTGTTCAGTACCATCTGGTTGTTCCAGCTCTTACACTGGCAGCTAGGCATTCAAATAATGACGTTCAAAGTTATAATAAGTGTCCAGTTTCCCAAAGCAGCTTTAGACATCAACTGCACATGATTTGAGGCTGATCTTCATTTTTTGTATTTCTCCAATAGTGTAAAGTAGCTGCATAATAATACAGTTGCCACAATAGATTTGATTACACACATTTATGAAAACACAGGACTGTATTGTGGAAAAGCATAATCTGAATACATGCTGATAATAATTATCATAAAACTAGCCTCGAGTGTCTATGAACAAGCTAGGGCTGCATGATATTGGAAAAAACTGACAGTAAGATATATTGTTTTTCTGCTATGCATATTGCAATATTAAAGACAGAAAAAAGAAAAATCAGCAGACGACTTGAATAGCTGTATTTGGAAAGAATTAATCATTCTAGAATGTTTGGGGGGGATTTTGTATGGGAGTGCATCTGCATGAAAAAAATAATAAATAAATTAAAAGCATAGACAAATACAATGGAACAAAAATACATTTGAAACAAACAGTGGTTTATGTTTTTCAGGTACGTCTAACAGTATTCAGGTACAGAAATTGAATAATCAAATGTAAAATAACGAATTTCTGTTGTTGATTACTTTAATAACAGACAGCAGCAGGAATATTAGGCTGCTGTCACTTTAATGCCGAATGCATGGATCCATTTCCTTTCTCAACTGTTTACCTTTACATGAGCCATAAGCGACTGTGTTTATGAGGATATTTGTTTCTGGAAGTATTTTATTCCATTCATTTTTACCATAGGGATTTTAAAGTCTTTTATAAAAAGAGTTTAAAATCCCTTGAACCAAGCCAAACAGCTACGAGGTGAATCAAAACACTACAAACTGATTTGAAGCAAGATTGTGTACCTAACGGCTTTAGTGAGGGAAAGAACTACAATCCCATGAAGCGCTGCAAATAACATGATTGAATTAAAAATGATGGAAAAATGTAAAACTAATCATTTACAAATGTTATATTTATATACATACAACATTTGTAAATGAGTCATTTGCAGTGCTTCATGGGAGTCAAGTCAAGTAACCTTTACTTACATAGCGCTTTTTACAATGCAAATTGTGGCAAAGCAGCTTTACAGTAATAATTGGCAAAAAATTTTGAGTGCAAGGAGCTAGACTATTTTGGCACGTGTTGCGTTTTTCGACTCTAATTAGTGTAATTTTCTATACAGCATTATGGGTAATGTAGTTTTTCCACCAGGAATTTAGCTGTTAAATGCAATAACTATTATTATTTTTAAGGAAAAAAAATAATAAAAAATAAAGGGCTGAAACACCGCAGACTGAAAAATCAAATTCCCTAAGCAGAAAATAGAATTTTTACTTCCGGAACCTGACTGCTGTGCTCTATCCTTGATAACGCACATTCTGCGATGTAATGATCGTGGAAACATCATGATATCGTTGTTTCAACAGATAAAAAGGAAGATGGTAGTGTACAGATCCAATCTAAAAGTATTTTAATTGTTTTGAAGTCTTGAGTGATTGCACAAATGTTCTAAGTGAGAATTTGTTGTTAAAATTTACAAAAAAAGTATACTTCGGATTTTTGCTAAATGTAGAGGGCAGTGAGTAGATGCTGTTTGTGCAACTCCTCACAGCTGAAATAATCTTGTGTCCCCAAAACAGGAGGCACTGTAGGGTGCCTAGTCACATTCCCTTCTCTGCCCTCATTTCTTGTGCTGTGACCCTTATAATATGTGAAGAAAATTACACAGAACGATATAGTTTCTTAATGATTCCATGGGGGTCAGCGAAGGTACTCCAGGAAAGTTATGATTTTGTCTACATTTTGAGATTTTTAGGTGGTGTAACTGTTTGGAGATTATAAAAATGTAAGTCTCATTTTTTTATTTCTTTAAAAAAATAAACAAGTAATTTTGCATTAAAATATTACTTATGTATAAAAACACATCTACACCAAATCAAAGTCAGTAACATATAAGCCATTTTTGTCATGTGACAAGGACGGACCCCTCCAGACCCCCATGACTGTGTCAAGGTCATTTTTTTTTTAATCACATATTTTATGAAGTGTCACATTTTAAACGTCAAATGGAACAATGTACAATGGAAATCTCTTGCATTTAAAACTATTTTTAGAAATATAATGACATTTGAATTTTTTTTAATCTTTAAAAATATTTTTGAAAATTCTAATAAAAAACAAAAAATCAAACATTTAAGTATTTGTACAAAATGGTAAAATTCTACATAAAATAAACACAAATATTACATTCCTGTCAGAATTGCACGTATGTTTTAAAATACATTTTAAAACGACTACTACTATTTTTCATCCTGGACCTTCTCATTGACAATAATTTAATTGTATTGTGTTAGGGCGAGGTAGCAAAGAAAGACGTTTACACTTATTAAACAACCTAATTATACATGCTTGATTGTAACCATAAACAGCACTTGAATCTGACGCACGAACTACTTATCGTCATGGAGCTCAGATTGTCCCGGATGATCTGAATACAGAGGAGGAAACTCACTCAGTTATTGCGCTTTTGTTCATGCCCTTTGGCCTACATTCAGCAGCCGAACACTTGTGCTGTTCAAACTCACGCTGAGGAGATGCCGGGTGCCAAGTGAAATGCTTCTAAAAACAAAAGCCATATAGAAAACAGTTCAACTACGCAGTTAATTTTCAGAGCCCCTTCAGTAAATTACAATACAGATAGAAAACAAAAGCTATAGAGGTTTTACCTGACGCAGGCGACCAGTCAAAAGTTCAGGAAGTCTACCGAATTTACATTGGCCATAAAAGTTACGCTTCAATCAGTGCGATTCGGTCGTTATAATAGAGTCAGTGAAGCCCACCCCTCTCATTTTCTCCACCTCTCGTAAGGGGAAACGAGTCCATACAGAACCGAGATATCGCATGTGCGCGTGAGTGTTTGTATTTGGCCGTATGTGTGAGTGTGTGAAGGCGGGGCTTAGCTCGACGGCTTGCAGAGCAATAAATGACATGTTGCTAAATACGTTCATCTTGTCAGTTTGATGCCAAACTGTGAAAGATTTGTTAATTACACGAAATCAAACGTGCAACTCCTCACTTAACATGAGTAAACAATAATTAAGCAAAGCACGCCAACCGTTCTATAGTATTTTGTATAGCCGCTAATGAAAATAGTTGCAAAAACAGCAAAGCATCACATTTTGTCACCCAGCAACACAGACATTCTTCCGGTCTGGAACAGGTTGTATGAATGGAACGGAGAGATGTTCCCCCTCCCCGCTCAAAGCGTTCTCGGCTTCAGATCCACTCCGGATTTTCCAATTTTCCGTTTACAAGAGGAACCTGCTCCGAGGGGGGTTATATCTAGTATCTAGATAGTAAACCTGATTCTGCGTAATGCTGGAGATGAATGCAATAATCAATCATACACATAAGCAAAATTGTTGATTACGGTTTATTTTAAGGTGTCTTTGTTACATTGTAATTTTACATTTAAGTACTGAGTAATATTAAGTAACTACATGTACTTACTATAGGATTAGGGTTTGGTTTAGGGTTAGTTGCATGTATACATAATTTATAGTTATTAGTATAATAACTGCATGTAACAATGACACTGTAAAATAAAGTGTTACCTAATGTTTCATTATAATTATTGTAAACATCTTGGAAAAAACAACAGGTAGTTTAAGTCAACAAACACAGTATAGTACGGTGGCCGAGAAAGCTCAAAGCGCTGCAAATAAGAAAACACATGCAAATAAAAAAAAACACATGCAAATAAAAAAAAAAAACCGTGATCATCAGTTTGACAACACGTGCTGCAAATTCTCACAACACATGCAAACACAAAAACACGCTGTATGTACAAAAGCGCTGCAAATAGCACAAACCACAACGGAAATGTTTCAAGGGGGACCCCAAAAAGTGACGAACCCTACTAGGACCTGCTTATTAGCTGTGTCCAAAACCAGTTCAACTCACCCGTTCACTTATTCACTAATCCCTATATAGTGTACGGCATTTGAGTGCACAATGTGTTCACAATCATTAAGTACTGTAAAAACTACAAACAAAAATAAACAACTTCACATTATTTCATGAATTTATTATTTTTAATAAAGTGTTTTTCAGTTTGCTAGAAACTCACGCTCACAGATGACGTGGTCGTCGAGCGGCCTCAGGCGGCCTTTACGATTACGTCACATTAGTATACTACAGATGATTAACGAATATTTTTAAATCATCCACTAAATTATCATCTCTTAAAGTTTAATGAGTTAACAACAATGCCACATATTAAAACACTTTTCTGCTAGTGAAACACATTACATTGAGTTAATGCCTACGTAATATATTTTAATATTTTTTAGTTTGTGCTGTTGTCAAGTAGGGTACGTCACATTTTGGGGTTCCCCTTGAAACATTTCCGTTGTGTTTTGTGCTATTTGCAGCGCGTTTTTGTATATGCAGCGTGTTGTGAGGATTTGCAGCACATGTGTTGTCAAACTGATGATTTGCATGTGTTTTTTTTATTTGCATGTGCTTTTTTTATTTGCATGTGTTTTCTTATTTGCAGCGCGTTGAGCTCTCTCGGCCACCGTAGTATAGGGTATATATTGACAGTAACAATAACTATTACTAACACCGTTTTAAAAACATTGCTCTAGCTGAACGAGATTATCAGTACAGTAAAAATAAGTTGATGCATATGCGCCAAGTCAATATTTATAAGGGTTGTAGATGTCTCTGAAATTAAATGTCCCTCTTCCAGAGATAAAACCTTCCCCCCATATTTTTGTATCCTCCTAATACCTCCTAAGACTGTTAATAATATGCATCCATTCAAACGTTTTTGCTGTCACAGGGGTTTCAAGACCAGTAATTTGACTGCTCAAATGCGCATGCGCGAACATCGCTTAATCTCGCTTTAATCGCTTTACTATCTGATTCTAAACGTTGGATGTGTTTGAATCGTCGTATTTAATTTTATTTAAGTCATTAAGTCTTGAAATCTATGGCAAGCCGTTTAGCATTCAAGCTTTGTTCTGACTATCTATAAATATATTTAAAGATAGCAACAATTGTATTTTGACGAGTGACAATTATAATTCGACTAGTCAGAATGACAATTAGAGATATCTACAATTATAATTGCACTAATAAGAAATCCGATTTGAGATATCTGTAATATTTATTTGACAAGTCAAAACTTATCTGTAGATATCTGAAAATATTTTCCAATTGAATTCAATGGAAGAATATGACTAGTTATAAAAAAAAAAAACATTGTAGATATCTGTAATTAGTAACTAGGGGACACGAGCCAATCACAAGGCGAATCATCTCTTGGGCGCGTCTGTCATGAGCTTCAAATCTCCTGTTGCTCTCGCGATTTCTTTCATTCGCTTCTCTGTTCTTTGACGGCCTGGGGTAAAATGCGCCCCAGAAAAAAGCACACACTGTAAATACGTGTTATATGTCGCGATCAAATTTCCATGTTATAATTGAACCTACTGTAACATAGGATGCGAGCAATAAAAGACTGTTCCAATGTTCTCCTTCTGCTAAATAAAACAACTGATTATTGGGTTCTGCTGTCTTTTATCGAGTCGTGCTGCGGGCGTCCCAATAAAGCAATGTTGTTTATTTGGTTTACGCCAAATACTTATCTCACTTTATCATATTTTATTACTTTAATTCACTGCAGCTATGTACTAAACTTTAACTAGTCTGTTTCTGGTCAAACTTCTGGTTCAACCGGTCAAATTTGACTGAGTATGATGTCACAAAAACAGTTCCTGCAATCTATCATGCCATGTTCCCAAAAATGCCACTAGGGTGCGCTCTAAAACGCCAATTGGTATTCTGTTTCGAATTTATTACACTTTTAAAATGGCTGCTACGCCCCTGGTCGAAATAGAAAGCAGCGTGGTATTTTACGTCTGGTAAACATGTTCTCTCTCAATCAAAATAAAGCCACACTGAATAAATGAAAATGTAGAGTGACGCAAATGGTCAATCACATGACGCCGTACAGTGACGAATTTCGGTGGGAAAACGCAGATTCTCAGAGTGCACCACAAGAGGACGCTGTTGATCTTGTAAACGGCGTTTGCACGTTTGCGCCTGTAATGTTTTGAAAGTACTGCGTGATACTGAAATAATCCCAGATGTTAACCAACAGTTGTCATACTCCACTTCAATGAAAGAAAAACATTGTAAAAATGGACTTGGATGTGGTCAGTTTGAGAAGTGATTCTCTTCCATCTGTGTGATGTGAGAATGGCGGGTGTCATAGACTGTGCAGCAATTACTGGTTGCTTAATGAAGCACATGTAGAACACATGTGATTCCGGTATTTCAGCATTCTTTCCTTTCTCAACGCATTGACAATACAAATGGCAAGGTGTCCAGTTACTAGTATTTAAATTTTAGGGAGAACTGCTGAAAGTAGAATGCATTTTTGTTTCAGGAAGCCATTGCAATATTGTCAGAGACTCAAAGATGGAGAAAGATCTAGAAATATCCTGAGAGAGAGAGAGAGTAGGGGTAGAGAAAGATACCCATTGGATGTCAGTTACTCTTCTGATAAGACATTTCTGTTTTATCTCTGAGAA
Source organism: Zacco platypus (assembly GCA_038088235.1). Classification (NCBI taxonomy): domain Eukaryota; kingdom Metazoa; phylum Chordata; class Actinopteri; order Cypriniformes; family Xenocyprididae; genus Zacco; species Zacco platypus. The sequence goes on from CM076074.1 coordinate 24,902,430, forward strand.
AACATACCATAAAGCAGGCCAGAGGGACACACACATGTTGGCATGGTTTTGTTTACTTCTGTAAAGCAGAGAATAATAAACCTGGTTTTAGACCAACAGCACAAGACCAGCAGTCCTTGTTCAGGAGCTCTTGAAGCCGGTTTGGCCACTCCTCAGGCATTCTCCTTTGAGGACATTATTTTGAACTGCTAACCTAGATACAGACACTACATAAAAGAGACATACAAGACGGATTCATCACAGTTCACAGGTATATATTGATTATTCTTTTGTTGCATTATTACGTCATATTTTATTGTTGTGAAACACAGCAGCACTACTGTAGTTTTCCAAAAAATCATTCATGGTTTCAGCTGTATGTTCGAAGCAAAACCATCCCAACAGGTAAGAACTTTGCTTATGAATTTTCAACCAATGCCTTTTTAAACATATAAGAATGATTTCTCATTTAGGTTTGAGCTGAATATCCTCGTAATATACATGTGAGGAAGACCAAACTACTGTAGATATAAAAAGACCAAGGGTGTCAAAAAACAAAACAAACAAAAAAACCCCTGTTTTTTCATTTTTAAGATAAGAATGACATGTGACCTTTCAGGATTGTGGTGATAGGTGTTGAAATGTCATTGAATGCCTCTGGCAAGGTCACTAGTAGGTCTGTATTTCTCAATGAAATAAAAAAGCGTGATAAAAGCATACTAATTTACCTTTAACAACTGTCTTAAATTCATTGACTGCAATTAAAGTTGCAAGGTAATATGTGCCATTCTAAGGCTGTTGAGAATATTAAAGAAGAAACAAGTACGCAAAACACTGCATAAATAATATTTATATATGTATTGTAAAAGTATAATTTATATGTCCAATGTATGTGTATAGTATTGTAAGGTGGACATATACATAATGACTGGTCTTTCATTAAGTTTTGTAAGAGGTAAAAGCACGTGAATATAACACGTGCAGCTTTTTACAGAGAACATCGATATTATCATTTTCTACAGATGAGCTCAAGGGGCCCACATTTACCCTAAACACATGTGGACCCCATTCTTCATTATGTCAGAAATAAGTTACATAACTATTGCAGATTTGTGGAAGTAATGTGGTATTAAATGATGCATATTTTTAATTTAATATATCTTGTGCTTAAAGCATGCAGTAAACATCACTGATGCAGTATAATAAAGAGATTAATATCATATATTAATATATATATTTCAAATGTAGGCAACTTGCAACACAAAAATAGGGTTAGAGTTGTCAATATTGTGAATGTATTTATTTATGTATTTGTGTGTTTGTTTTTTCAACCCATCATTAGCATCATGGAGCACAGCTCAAGGCCAGAGGTGAAGCTGAACCTCATGAATGGTACCCTAGTGCAGGCCAGACCTAAACCCCAGGAGAGAGAGCAGTGGTCCAATAAGCTGGAGTTTCTCTTGGCAGTGGCAGGGCACATCATTGGCCTGGGAAATGTGTGGCGGTTTCCTTACTTGTGCTACAAGAATGGAGGTGGTGAGTACAATTTAATCCTGTTTTATGGTGTTTTTATGGTGTTTTTATGGTGTAAGACGTTTCTGAGTCATTATATGTTCTTAATATAACATAACATTTTGTCTTAAAAAGTCCAAAGTCTCTGATACAAAAGCTAAAAAATGCTGCTGTTTTTTTTAATATTATGGGAGGGGCTCATCCATAGAGGTTTATTATCATTTGAATATTAATATTTTGAGGTCTAAGGGCCTAAGATCCGTGCCAAACATTCTGTGTTTTTGGCATAAAAATAACCACATAAACACTGATCTGGTGCTGTTTCTCTAGGGGAAAACAGCCCAGTGAGGCTATGGACACAGTTGTATGACTGTGAGCTCACACTTGTGTGAAGATGTACAAGAACCTCAGTGGTATGAATACATATACAAGAGTGTTCTGTTTTATATTAACACATTGTTTAAGGGGTGCATTTTAATTCTGGCCTATAATATGGTGTTGAGTTACTCATTAATGTACACTATTGTTTTAACTATTTTCAACATTTAGAATATGTAATGTTTCATGAGCAACAAATCAGCAGATTAGAATGATTTCTGAAGGATCACGTGACACTGAAGACTCTAGTAAAGATGCAGAGAATTTAGCTTTGACATCAGAAATAAATTGTTAAATAGTAATAATGTTTCACAGTATTACTCTTTTCTCTGAATTTTTTATCAAATAAATTTCACCTTTGTGAACACTTTATCTTACATTTAAATTATTAAAATCAATATTGATTATCTCTTGCATACTTCCATATACTTGCTTTAGCATTGGTTGAAGTTAACGTAATGTATTTTTCTTTAAAACATGTTAATTTGTCAAACATTAATTTGCGGACCCCCTTTTAGATCATTTCATCTTATTAGGCCCTTTTTAATTAATACCGATTAAATAAACTCTTTTCAGTACATTGGTGTGTATAATGGAAGTATTGATGTATATATCACTATATGTTGATAAATAAGGGTTGTTCATTCTGTTATACAGGGGCATTTTTTGTGCCGTATGTGCTGTTTCTCTTCACCTGTGGGATTCCACTTTTCTTTTTGGAGACATCACTGGGTCAGTTCACCAGTCAGGGTGGAATCACATGCTGGAGGAAGATCTGTCCACTGTTTGAAGGTGAGAACTAGTCTCGTACACAGTGACTTTTTCAATTTCATTGTATTTCTGCTTTTTACTTCACTTACTTTTCACTTGCTTTTTTTTTCACAGGCCTCGGTTATGGTAGCCAAGTTGTTGTCCTCTATACTGGAGTCTATTACATTATTATTCTTGCTTGGGCTTTCCTTTACCTCTTCTCGTCCTTCAGTTCAGAGCTGCCATGGGCTAGCTGCAAAAACTACTGGAACACAGGTATCCTGTACAGAACAGTGTGAATTATTATAATACTGGGTTATGTCATTTAAATAACCACTGCCTTTCTTTATTTAGAGAACTGTAAAGAGTTCAGCAAAAGTAATGTTACTGATGAATATTCTCCAGAGAAAAGCACATCCCCTGTTATCGAGTTTTGGGAGTAAGTTGTTGGAAATAGCACACCATAAAAACCAGATAAATGTTTATTAGAATTTTGCATTTTAAGCAACATATGATAACAAAATGCTTCCAGCTAATTAAAATGATTCACAATAATGGTTGTGAAACAGAATGTGATCCCATATTTTATGCCTACAGGAGAAGAATTTTGGGCTTGTCTGAGGGAATAGAACAGATTGGTAATGTTAGATGGGACTTGGCACTCTGCCTTCTGCTGGCCTGGATCATCTGCTACTTCTGTGTGTGGAAGGGAGTGAAGTCCACAGGCAAGGTGAGAACTTTGCTAAACTTTTTAACAATGTATAACACAAAGTGAGTGGTAAGATATATTTACCCATGAACAGAAAGTGAAATGTGCATAAAGTTTTTTTTTTGTTTGTTTGTTGTTTTTAGTCTGCATGGTACTATAAATTAATGTAATAAAAACAAGCAAAACCTTAAGCAGATTTACACATTTAAAATTAAAGGCTGAACAATTTTACAGTGACTATACAGATCAAGTTTGCATCTGTTGAATATGGAACTGATATTCAATCAAATTAAAATAATTCTTTACTACAACATGTATTAAAAATAAATAATATTTTTTATTTTAAAGTTTAACTTAAAAGAATAAAAAATGTCTTTTTATTTTGAAGGTAAACTTTTAAAAAATAAATTAATTAATAAATGAATGAATGAATAAATAAATAAATATAGATAAAAAATAGATTTTTTTAAAATGTTTTAAAAATTGGAATTAAAAGAAAAGTCTTCATGTGGTTAAACCTGCATCTTCTTAATGCTACATATAATGATTTTTTCTTTTTAATTCGAGGTATACAGTTATCAGTATGTGTGCACTATGGGAATCAAACTCATGATCATCGTGTTCCAAGCACCACACTGAAACAGTCTCCCTCTTCCTGTTTTCAGGTGGTCTACTTCACTGCTACTTTTCCCTATTTAATGTTGGTAGTGCTGCTGGTCCGTGGACTTACTCTTCCTGGAGCGAAGAATGGCATCATATACTACCTCTACCCTGATCCAACACGTCTCACAGACCCACAGGCAATTTTTTTGCTGAAAATATAGGAAATTTGTAATATTGAAACCCAAAGTTGATGTATTGTTGAATTATTGGACTCTAAAATAATAATTGATGTTTTAGGTGTGGATGGATGCAGGCAGTCAGATATTTTACTCCTATGGAGTTTGTACAGGAGTACTGACTGCTTTGGGAAGCTACAACAAATATGACAACAACTGCTACAGGTATGCTACTCTAGATGATCTACACCTCAGTAGTATACATCTATGTTGTGACATCAGTCTGTTTTCTTTGCCTTTCATTCCAAATTTCACTAACAATGCATGTGGTCTTTTGCTATTTGTCTTTCAGAGACTGTGTATACTTGTGTCTGCTCAACAGCTTAACAAGCTTTGTCGCTGGTTTTGCTATATTTTCGGTCCTGGGCTTCATGGCAGATGAACAGGGAATGGATATTTCAATGGTGGCAGAGTCAGGTAAAAGTCATATTTAAGGCTTGAGGTCTCATAAACCAGGTGAAGATTATTATAGCATAAAAATAAGCATACAGCACATAAGAATAATGTTATTTATTCATTATTAAACACTGCCACTCACATTATGTGATATGATTGGGTTGTTTTAAGAGTTTTCAAAGATGGAAAAGGATTTGTCTGATAAGTTTTGTTTGTGGTAGGTCCTGGATTGGCGTTCATTGCTTATCCCCGTGCTGTGGCTTTGATGCCCCTGCCACAGCTGTGGGCAATCTTCTTCTTTGTCATGATCATATTCTTGGGCCTGGATAGTGAGGTAAATACAGGCCGCTATACGGACTAATCTTTCTCTATTTAATCTATTACATCATAGAATGGATACACTAAAGCTTTTTCTATTAATGTATCAGTTTGTGTATCATGAAGCCCTGGTAACAGCTATCTCGGACATGTATCCCTCCTTCTTCCAAATTGGACATCGGCGTAAATTTCTTCTCCTCTTCATATGTGCTGCCAGCTTCCTTTTTGGTCTGTTGATGGTAACAGAGGTGAGAGTCACAAATGAGAACAAAAAGATGATTGGTTCAAAGCAACTACAAAAACAAAACCTATACTTGCAGTACCTGTAATTTCTGTCAGCAATTTTTGTTTATCTGTCTGTTTCACTCTTAGGGTGGCCTGTATGTCTTCCAGCTTTTTGACTACTACGCATGTAGTGGAATGACTCTTCTTACTTTTGCCATCCTTCAGTCCATCTGTGTTGGATGGGTATATGGTAAATGATTTATTTAACTTTGCAAAGTTTGCAATGTTTGCATGTGCAACTCTGGCGACCTCTGTTGGAATATTTGTTGGCACAACTTCTTACTAATCCAACAGTGCACATTAGTCAAAAGTATATTACGTGCTTTGCAAATTAAAAGCAGGTTGAACATAAAGTAACTTGATAAAATTATTTACAGTGTGCTTCCAAGTTTTAAATACTTTTGAATTTTATTTTAGGTGCAGACCGTCTCTATGATAGCATTGAGGATATGATTGGATATCGGCCCTGGCCCTTCATGAAGTGCTGCTGGAAATATCTAACACCAGCTATATGCACAGTGAGTATCATTTAAATTCCTTGAAATGTTTTTCTAAAACCAGAATATGTGTTTCATTCTGTATTTCCATATTTTAACCCCAAACTGTCCTCAGAGCAGCATGCTGAGGTAGGAAGAGGTTTGTCTGCCACCTGTGGGTCTGTGTCTGACACCTGTCATCTGTGTCTGTCTTTAAACTGATAGCACTTCAAAACATAAGAAAGACCTTTTCCTATTCTTTGTGTATTGACTCAATGCGGCAAAGAATACCAGACTGACAGGGTCCCCATTCCTTACAATTCACTTTCTTTTCTATTTAGGGAACGTTTATCTTCTCGTTGGTTAAATACACCCCTCTGAAGTTCAACAATGTGTATGAATACCCCTGGTGGGGTTATGCGATTGGTGGCTTCTTCACCCTTTCCTCCACCCTGCTAGTTCCACTGTGGATGATTTATTTGGTTGTCACCACACCAGGGTCAATGCGGCAGGTAAAGATTTTTAAAACAACAAAAAAGAAGCTTTTTTTGACCACTGATTTCCATTGTGGTTGGCAGTCAATACATTTTTTTAAATTAATATGTGTGTGTGTGTATATGCGTATATAATGTTAATTTTTCTTATATATTATCAAAATAATTAACCCTGTGCATGTTTTTTGTAACATTTTTCATATCAGAAAGTAAGAGTCTTGTGTACTGCTGCCGAAGACCTGCCAGATCCTAAACATCCAAAACAGAAGCTAAACATTGTTACTTTTGAGACCTTCACAGACCTATTGACTTTACGAACTGTTCACACACCCAACTCATTACCTCTCAGAGACATTGTCTGACTGTTCAACATTTCAGCCTAGTTTTTGGCCTCTGACAAACTTTGTTGATCCATTGTCATTTAATTAGCATCGTAATGAACATCATATCATGGTTACGTATAATAATGTTTATCAAAGCAACAGTTTATTCAATTTATTATACAGTTAAATAAAGTAGTTCATATGGAGAATAAATTATTATATATGTGAATTTTGACTGAATCGACAGGACAAGGCTTGTTTGCTTTTTATAAATGCATTTGTTTGCAAGTGTTACCTTCAATGCATTTAGGGTTGCCAGGTCTGCGGAACAAAACTAGCCTAATGGCCAATTAAATAACAGCCCAAAAGTTGCCCAATGACTATATCCCAAATATCAAAACTCAAAATATTCCTCTCCCATACCTAAAAAATATATTTTACAGTCAATGTTATTCAAATTGAAAAGCACTACATTGTAGTGATCGTATTAGTGTCCCTCCTTCACAAAACTTAACATCTAGCACAATTTTGTCATTGGTAGAATATAAAATATTTCAATGCAAGTATTTCAGTCAAATATAATTTGAGATATGGAAAACCAATTCCACGTACTTGGCAACCCTGTATGTTACGCTTTTCGGCTTCTCCTTTAAGAGTGGAGTGTGTTTGTCTGACATGTAAAACAAAATGTATAAAAAGTGAAAATTACAAGTTATTAGTATACAATTGTACAAAAATGTCATTTCTATGCTCACATTTTTTTACAACATTAAATGTTATTTTTACTTTGACGTGTGTGTTTTTATTATTATTATTCTGTTATGGTTTGGTTAGACCAGATTCTGATATTCTTTTTCTAGACAAATACGCAAGATCGCTGTCTGCTGGCTAACTAATGACATTACAGCAAATACATTGACTTCAATGGATTACTTGCATCATAAATTTAGGCTTAAACAGAAAAAGCTCATAAAAATCAGATTGCAAATGAACAGCCATGAACCTTCACATGCTCAGGACTGATTTTTTTTTATTATTATTATTTTTTTTGGATTGGAAAGAATTTCCTGCTCCATAATAAATATGCAGTTAACATATATTTTGATCTCTTGAAGTTAAAACTAAGAAGTATAAAAATGTAAGAAATCTTGTCCATAGTAAATGAATGCACACTGCAGGGTATTAGAAGTGTATTTCTATCTTCATGCAAGTGCATTAGCCTCTTTCTATGCGAGGCTTTGTTAGATGGCTCCATCTACTGGACAACAGTAGACCCAGGGCTATAAGTTTTTAATGATGGATTGTTACATTTGGTCCCTGCAAATGCAAGGGACAAAAACACTGTGTTGCTTAATCTATTGTATGTACATCTTTATAGTTGCAATCAATGTTAGAGGTGTATCTGCTAAAATGTGCTATGGCATAAACCTATTATTGGTTGCTAATTCTATGGTCAAGTCTAAGTTTATTTATGTTTTAAAGAATTCAATATGTTTCCTTCTAGATACTCTGTTGCATCCACATATCCCAACGCAATATTAAATAGAATTGTTTGTACAATATTTTGACTACCATTCAACGTTAGTAAGATTTTGTTTTTTCAGAGTTATTTTTTCCAAAGAAATTAATACTTTTAAATCAGCAAGTATGCATTAAATTGATCAGAAATCAAAAGTGCCTGTAAAGATTTAAATTGTTTAAAATAAATGCTGTTCTTTCTGTTTGTCAAAGAATCAGGAAAAAAATGTATCACGTTTTCACAAAAATAATTAGCAGCACTCTTGTAATGTTTTTACTGTATTTTTTAATCAAATAAATGCAGCCTTGGTGAGCATAAGAGTTCAAAACCATTTAAAATTTTTTCCAAATTTTGGAAATCAAAGACTTTACTGCACTGTTATGGGACCCAAGAATAGGGCGATAGGAAGGCCATATTTCATAGAGCAGGGAAACAATTCTCCTACATTACAATTGCATCAGAGTAACTGAAAGTCCTTTTGTTCTGATGTTTTATATATTTATATATATATTAGGTAAATGTGACCACAGCCCCATAATAAGATCAGGGAAAGCTCGTCCAGCTTCTAAGCGAATGTGACTAAACAGGGTGATTAGATGGCCCCAAATCAATCTGAGATTAAGGGACTTTTCCTGAATCCACACACAAATTTCTTCCAGCTTCCTTCATCTGATTTAAGGTAATTGACATAAGATGATATATGACAAAATATAGATGGACACAGTGACCCCAAACAGTATTTGGACACTTAAGACATTAAATATCTGAATGTCATTGTAGTAGATAACTCAATATCAATCTAAGTGGCTTCTGTCAAAATATATTTGTTGAACAGTATAATGTTTTATCATTTCAAACCTTTTACTTTCTTTTAAATTAATGCCACCATCTTTGATATGTTATCAAATGTAGTGAAGTTCATATTGATGCATGCATGATTTGAAAATGTAAATACTTTTTGACACCACTGTAAATAATATATAGGAAGGTTTGTACATGATTGATTTTCTCAGTATATGTTTATATGTAATTCTAACAAATTTTCTTTTCTAAACAGTTCAGTGAGAAATGAAAATTCTGTCATCATTTATTCACCCTCATGTTGTTTCAAACCTGCATCACTTTCTTACAAGTTTGTAACAGCATGAGGGTGAACAAATGATGACAGAATTTTCATTTCTGGCTGAAATATTCCTTTATAATATGTGTATATGTGTCAGTTTACAGTTACATCATCAAACAGGCACATGATTAAACGTCCGCACATTCAACTGGGCCATTAGGGTAAGTGCATATAGACTGTTGCTATAGACGCTGACCTGGTTTGAGTCCAGTGGCCAGGAAAACTTCCTGTTCATGATGGTGGCTTCCTTCCAGACTCTTTTCAAGCCAACGTCGGATCTGTGATAAGCCCTTTTGCGCTAAGATGCCAAACACAATGTTTAGAGGCTAATCCCTATTAAGTGACGTGTGACTTTTTACATTCTCTTCACACCTCTAACCTCCCACTCCCTGCTTTTCTTCTCACATACACCTAACTATCCTTTTCTTACAGTTCTGCTAAGCCCATTCCAAATCTCATTTACAACAAGGTGAAAAAGCTTTCAGTGCCAGATGCCCCAAATACAATGTGAATCATATACACAACCATTCAATAGTTTGGATTCAGTTTTTTTTTTTAAATCAATACTTTTATTCAACAAGTTCACATTAATCAAAAGTGACCGTAAAGACTTGTACATTATTACGAAAAAATCGATTTAAAATAAATGCTGTTCTTTCCTATTCAACAAAGAATGCTGAAAAACATGAATGACATTTTCCACAAAAATAAAAAAGCAGCACAACTGTTTTCATCTTTGATAATAATATGAAGTCTTACTTGAGCTCTAAATCAGCATAATAGAGTGATTTCTGAAGAATCATGTGACACTGAAGACTGGAGTAATGAAGCTGAAATCACAGGAATAAATTAATTTGAAAATACATTGAAATAGAAATGTGTTCTTTTAAATAATAATAATAATAATAAATTAATAATATTGCTGTTTTTAATATTTTTGATTGAATAAATGCAGCCCTGGTGAACATAAGAAATTTCTTGATTGAAAAATCAAGAAAGGTGGTGTATGTTAAGTTTAGTATAATTCAGAAATCGTTCTTTTCACCACAATGTTTGCTGCTCTAATTGGTTTGATATAAGGAGTATTTTTGGGGGAGAGTGTGAATAAATTTTGGAACCACTCCAGACTTCATCATAATCATGATTAAGTTTTGGCTGTTGTTCAGGTTTAAAAAAAATAAAAGGTTTTGGATTTGGCTTACATATCAGCACTGGTGCCAACATTTGTCCATAACTGTAATGCATCCAAACCTAAACTGAGAAATTTTATTTTAAGAATGTTTCAACATCTACTAACAATGATGGTTTGCCTTTATGTATATCCAAATATTCAAGTAATTTTTATCTACTGTAAATGACTATAACTGATTTTTTTTTTTTTTTTTGGTGTAACAGTTTTCCCTCAGAAATTGCTAGTACATTTCACAATTAATTACAAAGAAATGGCAAGTAACATTTTGAAGTAGGAATACTGAAATAGTATTTTCTTAAAATGTACTCTAATAATCTTTACAGTGAAGTTTTTACAGTGCAGCACTTTCAGATATTTGACCCTGGACCACAAAACCAGTCATAAGTAACAGGTATGTGTGGCAATAGCCATATTGGGTCAAAATTATCATTTTTTCTTTTATGCCACAAATCATTAGGATATTAAGTGAAGATGATGTTCCTTGAACATAATTTGTAAATTTCCTACTGTAAATATATGAAATATTTATTTTTGTGAGTGGATATGCATTGCTAAGGACTTCATTTGGACAATTTCTCAATACTTTTATTACACCCTCAGATTCAAGATTTTCAAATCGTTGTATCTCAGCCAAATATTGTCCTATCCTAACAAACATATATCAATGGAAAGCAAATTTATTCAGATTTCAGATGATGTATAAATCGCAATTTCAAAAAATTGACCCTTGTGACTGATTTTGTGCTCCAGGGTCACATATTAGCACATAAGTTTGCAGCTTTAATTTTTTGATACAGCTCCCTTAGATTATTTAGATAAGTTATATTAAATTAATACAATATAACATTATTTGGAAATTTAAAAATAAAAAAGCTGTCAATGTGCACTAAACTTGAAAAGTGAAGAGGTATCATAAAATTAACAACATCTAGGTCAGCTTTCCTAAAGGGGAGCCATTTTTATTTTAGAAACATGCTTTTGGTTACTGTAAGTAATTCATATTGATGTTTGTTCTTTATTTAAAGAAATACATGCATTTTTATAAGAGTATATAAAAAATATTCATTCTTCAAGTGAAGGATTGTGGATGGTGTGTGTGTGCTCTAGGGGACATAACTTCAGTGGAGGGGAGCAGATGCCATGTGCATGATTTGGTTTGGCTGTGGTCCTTCAACATGGCTTTGCTATTGCGTAGAAGGTGTGAATCCAATCAGGCAGGATTGAGGCATTAAGAGAGGATGCAAACAGCCATGGTGTTAAGAGCTTGTCAGGGCCTTTTTGTGCCTGTAATGGGATAATCACAAGCTACTTGTGGCTGGAAATCCTCCTTGAAGGTGTTGACACACTTCAGAGATGTTAATCTGACAGATAGGACAGGCTTCTTCCTGTTTGTCCACACTTAATGTCCTGTTTAAGCTTGAAACTCCTTTTATGACCTTAAAGTTTTTATACTCTGTATAATTTTGATGTATGCAAATGCTGTAAATATTGTGGGAGGTTTATGATGGCCCAACTACCAAGTATATATTGTATAGCGTTATTAAAAACACTCAAGATGAAATTTGTCATTTATGCGAAGTGAGCAAACTCATGTCTCATTTAAGAACATTAAGTACATTTTTGAAGTGTTAAAATGTGTAAAATTTTGATTACACAAGATGATTACACAATCTCATTATTCTTTTTTTGTTTGCTTCTGTTTCACAATAGCAATTACAAATGCATTTCTGATGCTACAAGCATGATCTTGGGTATGCTTATGTGATTTTATATCAAGATTACTTATATAAAACTGGATCATTTCCAAGGGTTATCAAAAAATACTTCATATAACACCAAAGGTTTTAGTCTTCAGTTTTAAATCATTTTCAAATTCTTGAGTCAACATTGTCAGCATGACAGCCATCTTTACTAAGTGTTTAATTCAATAATAGACTTTACTAATTAGGAAGTCAATTTTGCCAAGTAAAGTGATGGATGTTTTGGCACAAAGCCTCTATGACATCACTCCTCCATTTACTTGTTCTATTGTTTAAATTCTCCCACTAACTTCACTGACTAGGACACACAGCCAGTTCAGAGGCGCTCTTGTGGCTTTGATGCAAATTTAAGACACACTTTTCATTTACTGATGAAAATTTACTGTATTTTCGGTTTATATCCTAATAAAGAGACTGAGAAATAATTATAGTCATATCATTGCTAAACATCTAATGGTGGCCAAAGACTTTTGCACAGGAGTGTATATATAGCGAAAGAGTTCATTTCTCTTGCAAACTAACAAGCTGTGGTCTCTGAATGACATTTCTGAGGTAAATTAAAGCTGTTTCATTGATGACTTTCCACAGCTGAAACACTGAGCAACTACACGAGATATGTTTCAGTAAGTTGTACTGTATCTTTCAACATACCTTCAGATGTTCATTTAAGTTTATTCTGTAACTACTATCAAAGAGGTAGAGAGGAGAATACGTGAATACGTGTACCGTAATATATATATTCACAATATGCCTTATTAAACACCACCATTCCGCCATTTTGTCTGACAAAGCAGTCAGGGGAGTTAGTAGATTGACTTTGGTAACTCCAACTTGAAAAATTGTGTGTACTCACGTCTTTCCGCACTTGAAACATACGGTGGCCCAGTAGTGCACAACACAACGAAATTTAAAAAACAAACATAAGTTCGCAACACAACGGAAACAAAGCCACAACGGAAATGCTCTCGGTGCTCAGTAAAGTTAAGAGATCCTTGCCACTGTTCTAAGAATCCAGAGTCTTACCATGATTAGTTTTAAATCTGTAAACATTGTATATCGACATGAAATAATAATCAAAAATCACATTTGTGCACAATACCTTCATATTTATTCCTGTGAATGATTCGACGCGCCACCACAGGGAACGTCTGCCAATTCCACCAAGTGGTTAAAACGTATAATTTTATTCAATCAAAATTACTTTTAACATTTAAAACCAGACATGTTCAAATTCCAAAGCTTGTACTAGTTTTCATTTTGGTGAGACTGACTTTGACAATAAATACAGGGAGGTATTGTTTCACCTGCAGTGAGTCAGTCGTACTAATAGGAAACTACTACAAGCATTGGAACATGAAAAAAAACCTTTAAGTGAATTACACTTAAAATACATAAATTATATATATATATATATATATATATATATATATATATATATATATATATATATAAACTAATTGTGTAGTGTACATAAAAGGAGGTATTGCCACAATTTTAACAAAATTAACAAAACCTTTTGGAGAATTACATTTAGTCATTTAGCAGACGCTTTACATTTAGTCATTTAGCAGACGCTTTTATCCAAAGCGACTTACACAAGTGAGGAAAACAAACAAGCGAATTACAGGGATTTTTTCCTCTAAATAATTGTTTAATGTAAGTACATGAAGGGAGGTATTGACAAATGTCACCTGTAGTAAGTCAGTCTTACCAACAGGAACTAGCAAGCTTTAGAATTTGAACATGTCTGTTTTAAATGTTAAAACAAAGTCATTGTAATGAATAAAAAGTATTCGTTTTAACCATTTGGTGGAATTGGCAGACGTTCCCTTCATCATGCGCCGTGGTAGCTTGTCAAATCATTCACAGGAATAAATATGAAGGTATTGTGCACAAATGTGATTTTTAATTAATATTTCATGTCGATATACAATGTTTACATATTTAAAACTAATCATGGTATTGTAAGACTCTGGACTCTTAGACCAGTGGCAAGGAACTCTTAACTTTACTGAGCACCGAGAGCATTTCCGTTGTGGCTTTATTTCGTTGTGTTGTGGCTTTATTTCGTTGTGTTGTGAACTTATGTTTGCTTTTTAAGTTTCGTTGTGTTGTGCACTACTGGGCCACCGTAGAAACAATATTCCTTCTGATGTCCATTCATGTTTATTTGATGCTATAAATGAACTACTATGAAGAGATTGGTTCCACTTGGAATGAGCTACAGCGATCTGTCACGACATTAAAGAGCCATTATACGGTATTTGTTTAAACTTCTTTAAAAATTTACAATATTTTAAATATGAAACTGTTTTATACCGAAAGTAACCGGCTCTGTTGTCAGTGTCCTCTTTGCTCCGCAATGTATTTTTCACTACGTGAGAACGTGATGTGTGGCGGGAGAGCGCATGGCTTGTCGGAAATAGCAACAGTAACTTAAGGGGGCGGGTCTTTGCGAAGGATCAATTATATATATTAGTAAATGTAGAACAAACAACTGACACATTAAATGTAAAACATATGTGTGTGTGTTAATGTTTATATTAATTATTAATTGTTTCAAAATTAGAATTGATCTGTTGTTGCTAACAAAATTCTAAAGATGTAATTTTTACAGTGTAGTTTTCAAGATGTAAAAGCATACACTGAGGTTAAGGCGTTAAGGCCAACTGATCCTTTTAGAGATGAACCTAATTCATGTAATTGATGATTCATCAAATAAGATAACAGAGTAAAAGCCCCTTTGGTGTGGAGTGGTCCAGCACTTATTTAAATGTGGAGTACAGCACCTATTGTTAAAGACACTGTCCTTTGAAGCAGAGATCCAAACCTAAACAGATGGTACTTACAATGACGAAAATAGTTGACGTCTTAATTTGCCAAAACAATTGACCTTTTATTAATTAGTATCAAATCAATTAAATTATCCTTACCAGTAAACCCAAATTTAGCCATAATGTCTCATTTAAGATGAACAGTACTATTCGTTGTGTTTATCATATATCATTTTTTTTTTTTAATTTCTTTTGGAAGAAAAGGGACTTTCCAGGTTCCTGTGATGGACTGGCCATCTACGACTACTGCTATTGACTACAATTTGCAAATCAATGATCACAAATTACTGAACCTCCACATATCTGCATCAAAAATGACTTTTTATTGTATTTTGGGTCAATATCAATCTCTTCATTTAGACATCGGAGATTGTATTATAAGACAATGTAATATTCCGATTTTATTTTTTGATTCTGGCCAGTTGAATTTATATTTAATAAATGAAACTTGTTTAGATTTATCACAATTATTGGGAAACAACTGATTTGATATCAGCAAATAATAGTTAAAGGGACAATCCAATTAGTGCTTTGGTAGAAATAAGCATTAAAGAGGAATTGATTTGGATAAGGAGGCTAAGTAGGTTAAAACAATAAAATTGTTTTGATTTACATTGAGCACCAACTGGAGTATTACATCAAGCCCATTGCTCTTTTACTTGAAGACAAGGTGTGCGCCATGTTATTTCTCAAACAACAGGCTAAAAATTGTGACGTAAGGGAGTGGGTGAGAAAATTCATTCTGGAATTCTGGAATTGGATAATTAGACCTATTAACTTGTTTGGCAATTGTACTTCAGCCATCAATTAAGTGTATTAGCTCAGTTACCACAAAGTCTAATTTCATTGCTGAAGACCTCTGATATTCTAAAACAAATCAGGAATATCTGTATGAGTCCAGAATAGATCTTAATAATCTATTTAAGAGAACTTTTATTTATTTTTAGGTAAGATGAGGGATTAATTTATCTCCAGTTAATACAATTAACATAATCTTCATCAATATCTGCAAAAGAATGAAATCTCTTAAACAACAAGACATTATATATTTATATATTCATTAGGAGTCTATAACAGACCAGAATGTAAAAGTCTTTGGTGGCATTTGTTCCATTGACCTGACCTAAAAACAATGGGTATTCTTAATCTTGATTTGTATCTTTTATGCTTCCCTAAAATGATATTCCACTTTTCTTTTTTTAGCCAAACGCTTATTAAAAAACAATAACTACAACAAAAAAAGCCCTCACAAACCCTCAGCGGCACCTCAGTACATCCTTTCTCTTTATTATGTCTTATGACTGATTTTTGGCAAAGATTTGAGAAAGTAAGGTAAGTGTGTTAAAACAATTCACTCTCAATAAAGTTCACCTAAAGTAGATAATTAGATCTAGGCTATTATTCTGACCACAGACTGTTCTTTGCCCAGAAGTCTCAAGGTAAGGGAATTGGCACCAGTACACTGCTATGGCCCAAAGAAACAGTTAGTAGATACATAGCTATTTTCATTCTTGTTGTCTAGTGATAGCAGATAGTTAGGGGCAAGCAAATAAAAAAGTACAAAGAAAAAAAAAATGAATGCAGGACAAAACCCATTCTTAATCATTCATTTTGTTTTGATATTTAGGAAAAAAATATTGTTAAAATAACATAAATTAACTTGAAAATAAGACAAAAATATTTTGAATCTTAAATATTTTTGAGTGATATTTTAACTTGGCATTACGTTTCAAGAAGGTGTTACTGTAACTCAGAGCTTGGTGTTAGCAATGCCAAGTCATGTCTTTTATTCCCATGGGAATGCATGAACTCATAAAACTGATTGCATAATTAGTGCGATTTATATGGCTTGATTCCCAGGGAACTCATATAAAGATTAAATGCACAGGTTGAATGTAAGCATCTGCAAATCAATAAAGTGAATAAATGTAATAGTTAAAGGTAGGGAAGACATTTTCGGAGAGTTCCGAAAATGAGCGTTTTCCTTTCAGAGCGTTCTCCAAAGCCACGCCTCCTTCAAAACAACGAGTACAGCAGATTCTGCAAAACGTCATGTCAGACAGCGTTAAATTACCTCATGTCTCAAAACACATAACATTACAATACCGAACGTAAATAACTTACAGAACTCTTGCCTGTACCACCTGACTGCTGCAGACCTGAACAGCTCAGGATAGAATGTCACAGATTGTAATTTACGGTTACGACATCACGTGAACGCAGCATAAGCTTGTGTTTTGGATCAGGAGGAACGGCTGCTGCTTGTTTGAAGCACTCGGTGACTGTCCACAACTCTGCATAGCCTTACATAACGCACTGATAACGTGTGATGTGCGAGCAGGGTGCATGGAGGTATGGAAATACATACACCAATCAGGCATAACAGTATGAACACCTTCCTAATATTGTGTTGGTCCCCCTTTGCTGACAAAACAGCCCTGACCCATCAATGCATGGACTCCACAAGACCCCTGAAGGTGTGCTGTGGTATCTGGCAGCAAGATGTTAGCAGCAGATCCTTTAAGTCCTGGAAGTTGTGAGGTGGAGCCTCCATGGATCGGACTTGTTTGTTCAGCACATCTCACAGATCTGGGGAATTTGGAGGCCAAGTCAACATCTCAAACTCGTTGTGCTCCTCAAACCATTCCTGAACCATTTTTGCTTTGTGGCAGGGTGCATTATCCTGCTGAAAGAGGCCACTGCCAACAGGGAATACCGTCTCCATGAAAGGATGTACATGGTCTGAAACAATGCTTAGGTAGGTGGTACATGTCAAAGTAAAATCCACATGGATGGCAGGACCCAAGGTTTCCCATCAGAACATTGCCCAAAGCATCCACCGGCTTGCCTTCTTCCCATAATGCATCCTGGTGCCATGTGTTCCCCAGGTAAGAGACGCACACGCTTCTGGCCATCCACGTGATGTGAAAGAAAACTTGATTCATCAGACCAGGCCACCTTCTTCCATTGCTCTGTGCCCCCTGTTGGCACTTTCGCCGGTGGACAGGGGTCAGCATGAGTACCCTGACTGGTCTGCGGCTATGTACCCCATACGTAACAAACTGCGATGCTCTGTGTATTCTGACACCTTTCTATCAATACCAGCATTAAACTCTCTAGCAATATGAGCAACAGTAGCTCGTCTGTTGGATTGGACTACACGGGCCAGCCTCCGCTCCCCATGTGCATCAATGAGCCTTGGCCGCTCATGATCCTGTTGCCGATTCACCACTGTTCCTTCCTTGGACCACCTTTGATAGAAACTGACCACTGCAGACCTGGAACACCCCACAAGAGCTGCAGTTTTGGAGATGCTCTGGCCCTGTCGTTTAGCCATCACAATTAGGCCCTTTCAAACTCGCTCAAATCTTTACACTTGCCCATTTTTCCTGCTTCTAACACATCAACTTTGAGGACAAAAGGTTCACTTGCTACGTAATATATCCCACCCACTAACAGGTGCCATGATAATGAGATAATCAGTGTTATTCACTTCACCTATCAATGGTCATAATGTTATGTTATGCCTGTATGTTGACAAGCAGACAAAGTATCGAACAGAATGATTGGACGAACATTTTTTGATCCTGACACTTCAACAGAAGATATATCTACGTTTTAATTTTTAGACCACTTCTACTATTGATTGCTATCAGGATGTAAGAGTTTCAACCAGTAAAACAAAAAGTGTTTATAGAAAAAATTGGCTACCTTGAACTGGACTTAAAATGGAAGTATAAATACAACCTTTTGTCAGGAATAACTTTGCTAAAACCTTCAGACACGCTTAGATTTTATGACAAAACGATCTCAGGCAAAACTAATCAAGTTTTTACATTTAGCCCAGTGGTTCTTAACCTTGTTGGAGGTACTGAACCCCACCAGTTTCATATGCGCATTCACCGAACCCTTCTTAATAGGAAAAAGCGGGGCGTGTCATCACGAATCATATGAGTCGGGTGTGTGTCTTGACCTCCGCCGAACCCCTGAGACTGACTCACCGAACCCAGGTTAAGAACCACTGATTTAGCCTACACATTTTGGAGAAGCTTTTATTCAAAACAGTATACATTGCATTTCAAGATACACATTGTATCAGTTCACATATTAATTTCACATAAAATATTTTTTTCTGCTGTATTCATAGGAACCTTTGTCAGCTACAAGAGTTCAACTAAAGTTCAAATAGGTAAGTACAGGATCTACTTCTTGCATTTGGCAATGTAGTACCTGCCAGGTCAATTTAGGTCTGGAGTATCCTGATTAAGAGTTTACCACGAGGTGTAGTATAGACAAGAGATATCTGTAAATTTCAACAAAGGCGTAAGACTTTGATTATGTCCTTCAGAAATTGACTGGATGGTTGTTTTTTGCTATTGCTGTGATCTCATGTGAGTGACAGGTTGTCCCGTTCCTGCCCTCATGCCAGTATACACGTTATCAGAGAAGAGATATCGCTGCACGTGGGAGAGGAAGTTATTTCTTATTAAAGATTATGAGAGCACATGAATTAAAAAAAAATAAATAACGATGTGCATGGATAAATCATTTACAGCCATGAAGGACTGTACACATTGGTGTACTTATAGGCTCAACTCTATCTACTGCCAGCAGAGTCTTAGCCAGGATGTTTGAACGCTTTACCTCCTGGCTTGAAACCAGTGTTGGGGAAGTATGGTCAAGCTACTACAAGGTTACAAAAAGAAGCGGGCAATAGTATAGTACAGTAAAGATTAACTAAACTTAATCAGAGCAGTATTTCTCTGGTCTAAATACTATGAGCATTTATGAATGAGCGGACAAGACTAAATACAACTAAATAGAATACAACTAAACCAAAAACATAATGATGAAAAGCAGGTTTTTATTAGATAATTGATTATAAAAAAGCCAAAAACTCGAATAAACAAAATGTTTCTTTTTGAACCATTCATTCTAAACAAAGGATTCTTTCACTTAAATGACTCAGTTTCTCAGTCTTTCACTTTCTATGACTCAGACTGTCCAACATGAGAGAAGGAATGTCTTGGTTGTTTGGCATGTACAATACTCATTGTTTTGCTCACTCGGTTTTAAAGAGTAATCCGTTTAGTAAATCATTATTTACACTCTAGTAACTAACAAGAAACTCTGATTAATGAATTAGTAAGTAATAGTGCTCAGATGAATGTGGCGGTTCACTATTAGCTAATCAGTAACTGCTATTTTTTCATACCTCCCAGAGAACAACTAAGAACTACTTTATACAGGTCCATAATTAACATGAATGATGCATAATGTATAATTAATTGTAAAGTAAAGGTCATGGTAACCCACTAGTAATGACTGAAGTATTACCAAATCCTTCAGAAGGAATTACTAATTATTTGGATCAGTATTCTAAAGTAAAAAACATTACTCTCTAGTAATGACTGGAATCATTGTAAACTTTTAGAACCTGTAGTAGTTCTTAGTTGTTCTCTGGGAGGTATGAGAAAATAGCAGTTACTGATTAGCTAATAGTGAACCACCACCTTCAACTGAGCACTATTACTAACTAATTCATTAATCAGAGTTTCTTGTTAGTTAATAGTAGTTACTGGAGTGTTAACAATGCATTACTCATTTATTCCTGTGTAGTTATTCATTAATGAAGATCAGTATTCTAAAGTGTTACCTCATCTTTATATCATTGTTCCTAATGATTTAAAGTTTTCTAAGGCTATAGCCACGTTTATCCTGATATATTTGAAAACAGCATTTTCTTTTCTAAATGCTCCACCTACCAGTCTTGTTTTCAAATGTATCTACTTAGGAGAGTGATTTCGAAAAGCTAAATTTTTACTGGACAAAAATGGTGTCTCCGTGTAGATAAATGGTGCATTTTCAAATTTAATGTGGATGTAGCCTTAGACACTACTAAATGTATGTATTCATTCTAACAGTCTAACTTGTTATCAAGCCAGTATTCACACTGCATTGTTAGCACAGGGTGGCTAGCTCAATGTGACAAAGACTGGCTAATCTTGGTGTATCCCAAGTGAGCAGAAACAAAAACAAGGGACTAAACCTATTACCTAATTTCCAGCATTTGTTAACACCTGCATAGAACTTGCAGGCTAAACAAACACTCAAACATCCCCTTAACAAATCAAACCTGCTTTCATCCCTGTTCCAATCGGTGCCTGGTTAATAAACCACACTCATTAACCAACAAATGAGGTAAAGCAATTCAATAAAGCAAAGTATAAAGAATAAAATAATAAGGGTGCACATCAAGTATTTCTTTTTATGGCGAATTGAAACAGATACATACATACATACATGCAGTGCCTTACAAAAGTATTTGTACCCCTTCATTTTTTTCACATTTTAAGTTGCTGCCACCTTATGTTAAACTACTTTAAATTACTTTTTTCCCCTCATCAATCTACACTCCATACACCATAATGAGAAAGCAAAAAACTGGTTTGTGACTCCAGGTAGCCTCCATAATCCTTAATGTAAGAAGTTTGAAACAACCAGGAAGTCTCTTCCTAGAGCTTGTCTTCTGGCCAAACTGAGCTATCATTGGAAAAGAGCCTTGGTTGGAGTGGTGACCAAGAAGCTGATGGTCACTCCATTTGAGCTCCATGATCATTAATGGAGATGGGAGAAACTTACAGAAGGATAAACATCACTGCAATGCTCCACTTATCTGGGCTTAATGGCATAGTGGCCAGACTCAAGCCTTTCCTCAGTGAAGACACTTGAAAACCCTCTCGGTTTTCATTTGTCTTAAAAGACTGTAAAATACAAGATTCTCTGGTCTGATGAACCTTACATCCAAGCATCATGTATGGATGAAACCAGGCACTGCTCATCACATGCACAATATCACGAGATGGCAAGTTTTAAAGTTGAGAACAGAGAAATACACTCATACACATACAGTATATAGCATATTTTAAAATATAAATTTGCAAAAGCTATGTTAACAGCAATAATAAGAAATTTATGCCATAAGAACAGCTAATCAGCTGATGGACACTGTGAGTGAAGATATTAAGAAATTAAGTTGCTCCTTTCGCCAAGTGCATTCCAAACGGCTACATAATGCCACGCAATTGCCCTGCTCCCGCCAAAGTCCCCACTTCAAGGGCTCTGACCTTTGAAGGAAGTAGGGCATAGGGATGCTCTCTTCCGTTTGGAATTTGCCCACTGTCTACAACCCACTGCATAGCCTCATATGGAACGAGCTGAAGACGCGTGATGTCTGCACGTACAGGATGTGTGGAGGTATGGAAATACACGTCGACAGACAGGTCAACATATTTATGTTTCAGACCGAATGCAATGATTGGACAAACTTTTTATGGCCTTGAGGCTTCCACAGAAGATATACTGTATGTACATTTTTTAATATTTAGACCACTTCTATCATTGATTGTAGGATGTGAACACAGTTTTAATCAATTACAAAAAGTGTTTATGAAAAAGAAATGCCTACCCTATACGAGTCTTTCAGCATATTCTTCTTTGCAAGAGAGCATTGTCTAGCCAGTAATCTATAGTTTTTTAAAAATGTGCTCAAATTGCTCTTAACTTAATATAACCTCATTGTTATCTTGTTTATGTGCTTTAACTTGTAAAAGGATACGCAAGCAAACACTCTAGATATTGCAAAAAGTCTAATCTTTGTCAGTCTTGTACAATATAGAACATCATGTAAAGGGGACATGCCCAACAAATTTTACCTTGATGTTCATCTGACTGTGTAATGGAGGCGTTTTTCGCAACAATTGGAAGGAAGCAATAACTAACAATCCATTTGAGTGCCGTTTTAAAACAGTGCATTCCAGTGAACTAACTTCTAATTTCTGACAATAGGTCAAGTCTCTCTTTGGTCTCTAGTGGTGCTTGCCATTGAAAGGTACATCGTGTTGTGCAAGCCATTGGGGAGCTTCAATTTTTCTTCAAACCATGCAATAGCAGGCATCGCTTTCACGTGGGTTATTGTCTGTAGCTGTGCAGTGCCCTCACTCATTGGCTGGTCCAGGTAACAGTTTGTGGAGGGATTTGAAGTCTACTCTTATCTGCTCAGTCTTGCTAAGTATCAATGCTGTTCTTTCAGGTATATTCAGGTGGACCAGATTACTACACGTTGAATCCTGAATTCAACAATGAATCTTACGTCTTATGATTTTCTTTGCCTAGGGCACAATTTACCTGCTTGCACAATTAAGGCTGTATGTACACGTTTAAATCATCAGTGGTCAAATATCTTTTCAATATATGGTCAAAATGCATCCCTAACTAGTTCTTCATTAGTTTCAGGGTGCAACTCAACACCAGGACTCCCAGAAATCTGAGAAGGAAGTGACATGTATGGTTATCCCTGTTGAAAAAAAAAAAAAACGGCATATATGTTTTGAAGCATGGCAGCTGGTCATGAGCCGTTTTAAGCTGGTCAAGTGCTGGTCCTATCTCCAGCTCAGGACCAGCTTATAACCAGCTCAGGACCAACTAAGGACCAGCATAAACCAGCTCAAACCAGCTGTGATGCTTCAAAACATACTTAACCAGTATATGCTGGTTTTTTCAACAGGGATCCTGATGGTTTTTGGCTTCTTGTTGGCTTGAGTTGCTAGCTTTGCTGCCTGGATCTTTTTCAACAGGGGAGCCTTCTCGACACAATCTATGGCTGTTCGTGCCTTCTTCTCCAAGAGTTCAGTCTTGTTTAACCCCATCATGTGCTTCTCAACAACCAGGTGAGGAATGTTTTCATAGAATAATACTTTTTGAATATTCAATTTAAAAAAGTAAAAAGATGTTTTATGCAAGTTGTTGTATTTATTCCTTTTGCAATTTAAATATGGAATGCAGTCAGTTTCTCATGCCATCTCATTCTCAGTTCCATAGCTGCATGCTGAAGACTGGTGATGAGGAATCCTCAGTGTCAACGAGCAAAACAGAGATGTCCTCAGTGTCTCTTGCATAGATTAATCCTCCTATCTGCCTACTTTGTACTCCATCATACAAGTGGGATGAGTTCCCAGACATGCAGCCTATCACTGACCATCACTAAATGGACTTTGTAACAGTGTCTGTAACTACTATTTTTGCATTTATGGATTTATCTTCTCTTCTCTTAGGAGCTTAGGTTTGCAAAGTTGCATCTAAACAAACCAAGACTTCTGGAACAATGTGAGATCCAAAGTGAGATGAAAAGTGGAGATGTTTGGTTACAATGCACCGTGCCACGTTTGGTGAAAACCAGAAAAGTATATCAGCACAAACACCTCATACCAAAAGTCAAGCATGCTGGGGAAGCGGTGATGATTTACGAAAGTATTCTAGAGTCAAATGTGAGGCAATCTGCCTGACAGCTAAAGCTTGGCCAAAATAGGGTCGGGCAAAAGGACATTGATCCCAAGAACACCAGCAAATCTGAAACGGAAAAGAATCAAGGTGTTGCAATGGCCCAGTTGAAGTCCAGACTGTTCTTTAAATTGCTATGGATTATCACGGGACTGAAATGCTGTGGCAAGATCTGTGCATAAACAAATACCCACAAACCTCAATAAACTGGAACAATGTTGTAAAGAAGAGTGGGCCAAAATTCCTCCACAATGATACGAGACTAATAAAGTTATAGAGAAATAATTACTTAAAGTTATTGCTGCTAAAATTGGATCTTGAAAAAATTGAATCATAAGGTGTCCTTTGTTTGCCACTCATGGCTTTTCCATTTTGGCTAAATAAATAATGATGCGGTGTGATATGTCATGTGTTGTTGTATATCTGTGGTTTTATATATTTATATATATTTGATTCCTTTTTTATTCCTTGATACTGTATATTCAAAACTATACATTTCAGTCCTATAATATTTGTATATAGATGTTTTCCACAAGTTTTCATCAAGTATAAACTTCATGCAATATGTGCACTTGCACGTGAGCTGCTTTCAAACAGTTTCTACAATTTATGTAAAGATAAAGTAGGTATAAAATAAATGCAAATAGATTAATATTTTGTTTTTCCAACTTGAGTAATTCTTTAACAAAAACCAATCAGGAATTTCAAAAATAAAGGCCAACCTCTTGACATCATGCACTGCAGTCATAGATCAAATGTTTGATTCTGCATTGTAATAGTAATTTTTTCCCAATGTCCATAGTTGTTATTCCGGTTTACCCTTTACTGTGGTGTTCAAACACGTCCAGACTTCAAGTCTGCAACCAGGGGCATGTGGAGGGCAAAATGTGAGGGCTGTATGCAGCCCATCCCACTGGATTATCTCTCAGCCTCCGACTTAAAAGAAAGATTACACGGTTAAAGATTTGAAACCTAATCCCCATGATAGGGGATGGATATCATATCAAACCTGGTAATGAGCCAAGTAGATGCGTTCCAGTTGGTTATGAAGTCTGGTGTCCGCCAAATCTTCTTAATGGTGACACCTCTTTTGATTGGGAACTCTGCTAAAGGTATAAAAGCAGGTGTCTGGGAGTATTTGTGGAGTACACTTTTGCTCGTGTCCTCTTGATATCTGCTCTCGGCTCCTCAGCAGGATGAACGGCACTGAGGGAAACAACTTTTACATTCCTATGTCCAATAGGACAGGGCTAGTGAGGAATCCTTATGAATATACGCAGTATTACCTGGCAGAACCATGGAAATTCAAAGCACTTGGTTTTTATATGTTTTTGCTGATTTGCTTTGGGCTACCGATCAATGTGCTTACGCTAGTGGTCACAGCTCAGCACAAAAAGTTAAGGCAACCTCTAAATTTCATTTTGGTAAACCTGGCTGTCGCTGGAACAATTATGGCCCTTTTTGGATTCACAGTTTCATTCTACTGCTCCCTTGTTGGTTATATGGCTCTGGGTCCCACAGGTTGTGCTATTGAAGGCTTCTTTGCTACACTTGGTGGTAAGAATATTTCAGCATTGATTAATATGTTTTGTTTTTTGGGATTTCATGTTGTGAATCCTCTTTTAATTTTGTCTCCAGGCCAGGTTTCACTTTGGTCTTTGGTGGTGCTTGCAGTCGAAAGGTACATTGTGGTGTGCAAGCCAATGGGGAGCTTCAAATTCTCCGCAAACCATGCGATAGCTGGCATTGTATTCACGTGGGTGATGGCCAGTAGCTGTGCAGTGCCCCCTCTTTTGGGCTGGTCCAGGTAAGACACTCATACTAATTAGGGACTTTTAATTAGTGGAAAAGCGATTAATGCTGAGATAATCTTTTAAATTAGTTATAAGTTATTAACAAATATTGTTTAATGTTTAATCAATTGATTGATGTCAACAACAACAAAATATTATTTCATTTTCAATACAGATACATCCCAGAAGGAATGCAAACTTCCTGCGGACCGGATTATTATACCCTGAACCAAGAATTCAACAATGAATCATATGTATTGTACATGTTCAGCTGTCATTTTTGCATTCCAGTTACAACCATCTTTTTCACTTATGGAAGCCTTGTTTGCACAGTCAAAGCGGTGAGTGCACTTAATTTCAAACACCACACATACTTACAATATTAATATTTTTAAGTATTTATTAAATATTACAAACATTAAACATATTTAAATAATTAAAAAAAAAGTAAATATATATAATATATTTAAAAATGTAAAATATATTTTTATTTTAGGCAGCAGCTCAACAGCAGGACTCTGCATCCACCCAGAAGGCTGAGAAGGAAGTGACACGTATGGTCGTTCTGATGGTTTTGGGCTTCTTGTTGGCTTGGGTTCCCTATGCTAGCTTTGCTGCCTGGATCTTTTTCAACAGGGGGGCTGCCTTCTCGGCACAAGCTATGGCTGTTCCTGCCTTTTTTTCTAAGACCTCGGCCTTGTTTAACCCTGTCATATATGTGCTTCTCAACAAACAGGTGAGCAACATCGGACAAATAATTCTTCCATAAATTAATAAATTACAAACAATTCTTTTAGACTGAGACCATTTTGTTAACCTTGAGATTGTCTGACTGCACTATGAAGACATCAATGGAATGAAATGACAATTTCAATCCTAGCATTATTCTTCTTTCTAATCCTCAGTTCCGTAGCTGCATGCTGAACACCATTTTCTGTGGCAAGAGCCCTCTTGGTGATGAAGAGTCCTCGGTTTCAACAAGCAAAACAGAGGTGTCATCAGTGTCTCCTGCGTAGAATTATTTGCCAACTATGTTTTCTCAATGATTCTTTTAATGTTTTTGAGTCCACTGTCTTCAACAAGCATAAGTCTCCATGGATCAATCTCTGTAATGGTTTTAAAATCTCTGTAATTGTCGTCCAATTGGGCCATGTACCTCTTCGCTCTCTGCCTTGGAACAGTTTAGTTTAAAGAAGACTTTTAAGACTTGACCTGACCCTTCTTTGTTAACGCAAACTAGGGATATGTCACATTTAGGCTCCATTCCATTCAAAAAATAGAGCATGGGTAGATTAGTTTGCGCAAGGCTCAACACATGGTTTATCTCATGTCTTTCCACCAATGCTTCACCACAAGGCATAGCTCACCACTAAATCTAAGCATAAGCCTCTTTTCTTGACACATCACATCAAAAGGTCATGAACAGAACTGCTTAAACCCACCCAAGAGTTCAGTGAGAAACATAATACAGAACTACCTTTTCAAGTCAAGAACACGATGCACTATTGTATTCATATCATTATTTTTGTTTTTAGCTGCTTTGTCAGCTTTTCTGTATATATTTTCTAAACGTTATACATGTTGAAAAGTAGCATAATAAATATATGCATACAAATATTGTTTTTGGTGATTTGTGTCTAATTGATGACTGATGGTAACCTTGTTAAGATCTAGAAAAAAGATACTCATTGAAATCAGACCATTCTTTCTCGAATCAAGCCTATAAACATGACATTTAATTGAATTTAATTGAACTGGATGTGGTGCTTGCAATTCATTTAATGATTGATATTCTGTTTTATACGAAGTGATTTGAATGAAAAGCATATGCAAAATGATGACTACAGTTACGAATTACGATAAAGCTTGAATGTATGTGAGTCCAGAATGGAATGAAATAATAGTATTCCAAAAATAATATAAATAAATAAATAAATATAAAAGAAAATAATTGAATACAAAAGCTACATTCTCTTTTGTTTATACACTCTAATATTTCATCACCCTCAAACTTTCTGTGCTTTTGATTTTGAGTTATTCTCAGATAATTATATTCCAACATTTTGAGAAAAAAATAGCTACTGAAAAACTAAATCACCAGAAGTAAAATGACCATTGCTTTTTTTTTTGCACACTGATAGCAACATCCCCTACATCTCATTGGAGTGACTTAATTGTAATTAAGATTAATTATATAAATCATCTGAAGAAATATGACCATTACCAGGCTTTTCTTTTCTTTTCTTTTTTTTTGCACATTGATAGCAACATCCCATACATCTCATTGGAGTAACTTAATTGTAATTAATCTTCAAATGAATCATCCATCAACCCTACTTTTGTGCCACAGAACAGTATTCAGCACAACTATTAGACCTTCAGAACTCTAACCTCCACAACAAACAAACAAACATAAAATTATGGGGCAAGTCTTAATCTGACAGGAAATCCCCTTTAAGCCCCTTTTGTTCTTGACACTAATAAGGCACTATAGTGCTAAGGTACTAATAAGTGTATATTGTGTACAAACAAAGAACAAAAAGAACAATACATCACACAACAATCACATTTTTAAGTTAAATACAGTGTTGTGTATATTCACTCTGTATGGACAAATGATATACTTTCTTAATATAAGAATCTCAAACATCAATATGGTGTCAAGAATCAAGATCCAAAGCTTCACCGGGTAATTAACCCAAAAGTGATTATGTCTGCTCTTATCATTCAAATCCCACACCCTCCCCACCTCACTCTCCTGGATTTATCCCTTATAAGGAACCACAGAGGCATATATAACCACTCCTGATGCATCTTTGCAAATAAAGAGCAGGTCCAACACAGCAGATCGTATCCTCTTACAGGTCTGGATCACTATTAGTCAAAGATGAACGGCACTGAGGGAAACAACTTCTACATCCCCATGTCCAACAGGACAGGGCTAGTGAGGAGTCCTTACGAGTATCCGCAATATTATCTTGCTGAGCCGTGGCAGTTTAAAATCCTTGCTGTGTACATGTTCCTTCTCATCTGCTTCGGTCTACCCATCAATGGCCTTACATTGGTGGTTACAGCTCAACATAAAAAGCTCAGGCAACCTCTCAACTTCATTTTGGTGAACCTGGCTGTGGCTGGTACCATCATGGTTTGTTTTGGATTCACGGTCACTTTCTACACAGCAATAAATGGTTACTTTGTACTGGGTCCAATTGGCTGCGCCATTGAGGGCTTCATGGCCACACTTGGAGGTGAGAGAAATTAATATAATGCATGTTTTTTGATTGGTTTGATCTATAGTTATAGTTGATTGTACTGTAATTTGGGTGCAACTGATTTTATTATTTTATTTGCTTCACAGGACAAGTTGCTCTTTGGTCACTTGTGGTGCTGGCCATCGAGAGGTACATTGTAGTTTGCAAGCCAATGGGTAGTTTTAAATTCTCAAATAGCCATGCGATGGCAGGAATTGGATTTACATGGATAATGGCCATGTCATGTGCGGCTCCCCCTCTGGTTGGCTGGTCCAGGTTGGTCTAATAAAATATTATGCAATTAATTTGTTCTCCATTGTAGTGCAGAAATCAGTACAAACATTTCAGCTGAATTTGAGGCTTTTTTTATTTGGTCAGTATGCAAGAATATTAGCTTGCATTTAGTTTAAGACAGTAAAATTTACTTTTCCTGACTGAACACACTGAACTTTTGGATTATTGCATGAGTACCTTTCTCTCTTAATTATTTTGTTAGATTTCAACTGAATAGTTTTCTACACAGTTTTCCATACGAGAAGAGGGCAATCTACATTTCAGGTGCTTTTCTTTAACAGATATATTCCTGAGGGAATGCAGTGTTCATGTGGACCAGACTACTACACCCTAAATCCTGATTACAACAATGAATCATATGTCATCTACATGTTCACCTGCCATTTTATGTGTCCAGTCACCATAATCTTCTTCACCTATGGGCGGCTTGTTTGCACCGTCAAGGCGGTATGAAATGTCATTTTAAACATTCCTGTAAATTCTCAACTATTGAAATATTATGTTAAAAAAATTGGTGGTTGTGCTCTCTTAGGCTGCAGCTCAACAGCAGGACTCGGCATCTACCCAGAAGGCTGAGCGGGAAGTGACAAAAATGGTCATCCTGATGGTTTTGGGTTTCCTGGTGGCATGGACCCCTTATGCAAGTGTTGCTGCCTGGATCTTCTTGAATAGGGGAGCTGCTTTCACTGCCCAGTCCATGGCTGTTCCTGCCTTTTTCTCAAAGACCTCAGCCATATTTAACCCTATTATTTATGTGCTGCTAAACAAACAGGTAAGTCATATCCTTCACATCCCATTCCCTCTCTACTCCCTCAATAATTAAAAAGTGGCAAAATGTGTACTAAATAAAACATTGCCTTTTACAGTTCCGTAACTGCATGCTGACCACTCTTTTCTGTGGAAAGAATCCTCTTGGTGATGAGGAGTCCTCAACTGTGTCCACCAGCAAGACGGAGGTGTCCTCTGTATCTCCAGCATAGACTTGTCAACCTCTCACAGATTATGTTCTTTTAGTCATTGATCAATTTGGGCATCTGAAAAAAAGACAAAAAAAAAGACAGTGGAATTAGTTGATGCATCTCATATGGTTGTGTTCACTATTAACCTGGTGAACTCACATACATTTGTATGTAAAAGGCTTAATGGGGTTTAATGGGTCATCAGTGATCATTTTTTATGAACTGGGAGGCTAACATTTATATCTTTGGCCTAAAATGTGTATATATTTTGTAAATAAAAAAAAAGGATAGAAATAAACTCTTGCATTGAAAAGTGTCTTCGTTTCCATTATTTATTAATTGATTTGAGTTTGTTTGCACATACGTATGGCACTGAAACTGAATTTAGCATTAGTATAGCTAGTGCACACTATTTTAAATCAAGACAATCCACGTATTGCTAGAATACAGTCAAATCCACTTTACATTCAGTTTGAAACAATCTTCTCATTCTCAAGGCCAGACGCCTGCTGTTTGCAATATATTCTCCTTTAAAGGGTTAGTTCATCCAAAAATGAAAATTCTGTCATTAATTACTCACCCTCATGTTGTTCCAAACACATGAGACTTTCATTCATTTTTGGAACACAAATAAAGATATTTTAAACAAAATCTGAATGATTTATGTTCCTACCACTACCACTTTGTTGCATCAAAAAGTTCATAAAGAGATCATAATACTAATTCACTAAGTCCACATTTTCTGAAGAGACACAATCACTTTATATGGTGAACAGGTTTAATTTAGACTTATATACACATATAAACATTCATCAACTCACAGATCAGTTATGGTAAACGGAAGCTCAAGCATTCTCGCTAGATGTGTGCGAGAACCAATGAGGTTAATTCTCGTATTATGCTGCACCTTTGAACCACAAGAGTTAATTTTAGTGCATCAGGCTGGTTCGGTTGAGCTTCTGTTTATCCTCGTTGATCAATGATTATATATGAATAAAATCCTAAATTCAATCATGTTCATCATAAAAAGCAATCGAGTCACTTCAGGAAATTTGAACTAAATCTCTCAATTCATTTAGATTAGTTTTACAATCTCTTTATGAAGCGTCACAGTGGTAGTTGCGTGGTAGAACCGGCTCAGATTTATCAGAAATATCTTTTGTGTTCTGGACATGAGCGAAAGTCTTAGGCATTTGGACAAAACAAGGGTGAGTAAATGATGATAGAATTTTCATTTATGGGTGAACTATTTATGTTTAAAGTCTCTAATGCCCCATCAATTATTTATTTGCTACTCAAGTGTTTTTATTTCATCTTTAATTTATAAAGTTCACAAAAATTTGGAATACAGAAAATGAAAAGTTCCTTTATTATATTGTGTTTTGTATGGTAGACCAAGTATGAAGGAATCCTAGCGCCTTAGTGCTTATGCACATTTTGCTATTTTAAAGTTAGAATGAGGTTTTGTAACTGCAAACGTCTAATGTCATAATTTCAGAATATACTTTTTTATGATTTTTTTTTTTTTAAACGAAGGAACAGGTAGATTTTAGATTTTTTTTTTTTGGTAATTAACATTATGCCACAAATTCTGTTGATTAAACAAATTTTGAACCCAGAATATTCATGTAAGTTGATCTGACCATTTTGAACAGCAACATTTATTCCATTCTTCTGCCTAAAGGTCTTAATGTGGTCTGCATGATTGCTAACTATTGGCAGACATGAACAATTACAACTCCAGGAATGTTCTCTCAAAGTTATTGTCAGCCAAATTACTTTGTGGAATTCAAGAAGCATAGTAAAAAGTTTGTTATTTATTAATATTGCCAAAAAATATTTGTTTGTTCAGTTTAGTATGTCCATCACATTGTTATGAAGAAAGGTGAGAATGAGTCATGCAACAAATCCACAAAAATGGTTTTGGGAAATCCATAATCATGATTTTTTATACAAAGGGCAATTTAATTTTGGACAATTTGCTGTTCGACTTTAGGAATAGGATTCACCCAAAAATGAAAATTCTCTCATCCTTTACTCACCCTCAGCTTGTTCTAAACCAGTATACATTTCTTTGTTCTGTTGAACACAAAGGAAGATATTTTGAAGAATGTGGGAAACTGAACAGTTCTGGTGCACCATGGACTTCCATAGTATTTTATACCTACTTTTCCTACAATAGCGCCCCCTAGCCTCTTAGGTGACACTGTCAACACAGTCATCGAGAGGCATTACAGAAGCTCCTCCCCCGCTGCTCTCATGTGTCCGGGTCTGCTGAGTGGGAGCAGCCCCAAACCTCATGTTGAGGTTGAAGTGTGCTAACTCCAGCTCAGAGGACCACTTTTCTAGACATGATATGGGATTCGACTACAATGCAGGCACGTCTGTCATGTCTATCGAGTATCGAGTCAATCCTGTCAGCGGTAAACCAAATAAAGCTGGGCCAGTTACTCACTGTGAAATAGTTTGAGAGACTATTGGGTCTGATGGCAGCAGCGTTCAATGTGATACCTTTGGCCTGCTATACCCTGATGCCTATTCAAAGGTCCCATGCTGGGAGCTCTTTATCGTCACAAGATGCTATCAATGGATGCTTCTCTCACGGAGCGATTCTAGAGGCTCAAGTTGATCTGTTTGCATTTCGAGAGACATCTCACTGTCCACTTTGGTTCTTCCTCACGAATCCAGCTCCTCTCGGACTATAATAATCTGCTGTGCCCAGTTCGGGCGTTAGATGCTTATGTTCACAGAGCTGCCCTGTAGTGTAAATCTGAACAACTGTTTGTCTGTTTTGGGTTTCCTAGCAAAGGGTCCCCAGCATCTAAGCAGAGGATAAGCAAGTCGAGGCTATCTCTCTTGCTTATGAGTCGGCTGAACAACCTTCCCCTATATCAGTTTGGGCCCACTCTACTAGGAGTATGGCTGCCTCTAAAGCTCACTTGTCAGGAGTTTTGCTTTAAGATGTTTGTGATACAGCAGGCTGGTCCTCACCGCACACATTCGTGAGGTTCTAAATACTGGACATGAGCTCTACACCAGGGGCTCAGGTGCTCTCGTCCTAGTGCTTTTACGATTTCATACTAGACAGGCACATGTCAATATGGCGGCGGGGTATAAGTGTTCCCACAACATCTTCGACGCAGCGCGAGTTCCCCTGAAAGGGAACGTCTCGGTTATGACTGTAACCGTGGTTCTCTGAAGAGGGAATGAGACACTGCGTACCCCTGCCATACTTCCGGCATGCTTGTCAGCGACTTAGGCCCCGATAAGACAGAACACGTTTTGTCCAGTGAGAGGCGCCTTTTTTAAAATTGTTTTCTATGGTAGTGAGCGCCCTGGGTGCCTCGTGTTTTAACCGCCTGCTGCGCCTCACGTTTTTGCAGGAGCGCTCAGAGCACCTGAAGTTGAAAAAAAATCAACTCTAAAAAGCGTCATTCGCGTCATTCGTTTTTTTCCATTGGCCAATTGAATGAACGGAGATGCGGCTTTCTGTCGTGCTGACGAATGTTTACAGTTCTTTGGACACTGCAAAGATGGAGCCCTTTGCTTGTAACGTACTTTTTTTCTTTTTAAAGTTTCTGCTAATATGACAGTTTAACAGCAAACCAAAGAGCGCTTCCGCTACACTGACAGAGCAGCAGATTCAGTGGTTGTCTAGCAACATAAATAACCGCAGCGCACTGCTCTTTTTTTTCTTAAGTCAACAAAAAGGGATAGTGCTGCGCGCCTCGCATTTTCAGAACTGAAAAATGCATTCTGTGTGATGGGGGGCTTCAGACTTTTAGAAGTTAGCACTGCACTGTTTGGGCATGGTTTATAGTTTTCTGGTTGTGACGCCACCTGCCTCTGACGTCTCGTCACACCATTGGACTAATTTCACATGCGCTTCAAGATGCAATCATGCAAAGTGTTCCCACAGCGTCTTGTTCCCTCTTCAGGGAACCAAGGTTACACTCGTAACTGAGACATTCCAGTTAGTTTGGGCGACAAATTCTACAGCTCAGCTGTACGATAACAACATCTGGTGAGTGCTGCGCGCGTTATTTCACACAGTCAAAGAAAATGTTTGATATGTTGACAAATTGACATGTTTGGATCTCAACAGACTTTCGTTCATGTTTTTATTTTATTTATATACGTTTTTAAAAGCTATACTTAAATGGCCTAATTGAACTAAGGCCTAATCCTGTCTTAGGCTATGTGAAACCGGGCCATATAGCTTTGATTACTCTTACGGCAATTCTAAAACAATGTAAAAAAGGATGAGCCTGGATCAATAATGAAATGCGTCATATGACACAGCATCAAAAGAGTATTGCATTTATTACCCTATTCAAATGTTTACAAAATTTTAATCCATTAATTGCTGGATCGTCATTTTGCACATTGTGCCAACACAGACTTTTTTCTTTCTTTGAATAAAGCCGATATAGAGCTAAATAGCCTCCATCTCACTAGTCACTATACTCTCAGCTAATAGGCCTATCTTAAAAAAAAACATTTTCTTTCACCATATTTGCCATATAAATGCAACAATTTCCATGATTCTTTACAGCCCTTTACGCTTATAGTATAAGGATTTGTTTTATAAAAATATATCCTACTTTTTTATAAACAGACTGCACTCAAATGCCATTATTTTACTCACCCTTATGTCGTTCAAAACCTGTATAGGTTTCCTCTGTGGAACACAAAATATTCACGCTGCTTATTCCATACAAGTAAGCCATAATAACGGGTGTCCGATCCGATAGCCTCACGTTCATCGCTCCGGCGCGCTGCGCGTTTCTTGTTTCGTGTGATTCGAGTTCAAAACCTCGAGGTCCACTTTCTCTTTCTGTCTCTCTCTAACACTTCGCTTCCTGTCATTCTCCACCGTTCTTTCTATCAAGACGAACCCCCACAATACAGATAACAGTACACTTACAAATGAATCGTGCCTTTATATTCCAACATTTCTTAAGTCATATTAGGTCCTTGATTTGAAAAGCAGACCGGCAATTAATTCCTTATTTAGGTACTTACAATCACCATCGCGCGGGTCTAAACTTCTTCTAAACGAGTGAAGAGGAGACCTCTCACCGCTGGTTCTGGAGTGACTCATTTAGAAATAGCAAAGACGAGCTCGTAACAGACCGCATCATGCATTGTAAAACACACGTAAATCGTATAAACATGCTTGTTTTTAATATTGCAAATGATAAGACTATTGAAACATCGCTGTGTGGGGAGTACGCACGGCCACCCAACCCAAGCCCCATCCTTGCGCCGCCACTGACCACAGCTGTGATAGGTGCAAATGTTTTATATTTAAAACGCACAGAAATTGTGACATTTTGTGTTATTAATATGTTTTATTAACAAGCATATGTTTAATATGCTATTGTGTTACTTTCATATCTGCCAAATGAATACATGTAAATGTAAATATCACAATTGGACTACACCAGACAATGATCACATTGAAATAAATACAGCTTTTTTATACTCACTTTGTACTGTCAATCATTATCGATATCAATATCGTGCCCTAATTTAACACCCTAAAAAAGGTGAAAAAACAAGACTAAAGCTTCATGAGGTAATTGGTCAACAAGTGATTATGTCTGCTCTTGTTATTCAAATCCCTTACTATTGTAACACCCTTCCTATCTTATGCTCCTGGATTTATCCCTTATAAGGAATCTTAGAGGCATATATAACCACTCCTGATGCATCTTTGCAAATAAAGAGCAGGTGAAGAGCAGTCACTCAGCTGTACCGCAGCAGCAGATTACATCCTTTATCCCTCTGGATCACTAGCTGGTAAAGATGAACGGCACTGAGGGAAACAACTTCTACATCCCCATGTCCAACAGGACAGGGCTAGTGAGGAGTCCTTTCGAGTATCCGCAGTATTATCTAGCTGAGCCGTGGCAGTTTAAAATTCTTGCTGTGTACATGTTCATCCTCATCTGCTTGGGTCTACCCATCAATGGCCTTACATTGGTGGTTACAGCTCAACACAAAAAGCTCAGGCAACCTCTCAACTTCATTTTGGTGAACCTGGCTGTGGCTGGTACCATCATGGTTTGTTTTGGATTCACTGTCACTTTCTACACAGCAATTCACGGCTACTTTGCTCTGGGTCCAATTGGCTGCGCTGTTGAGGGCTTCATGGCCACACTTGGAGGTGAGAGAAATGTTGATGTTTTTTTGTGTTACTTTGAATGCTCTGAGGAATTTCTTAAGCTAATCTTAAAAGTAGAGAATGTTTGGCTTTATTTGTAAGGTGTTAATGAATTATATATATTTTGCTTGCCACACACAGGAGAAGTTGCTCTTTGGTCACTTGTGGTGCTGGCCATCGAGAGATACATTGTGGTTTGCAAGCCAATGGGTAGTTTCAAATTTTCTTCCAGTCACGCTTTTGCAGGAATTGCATTTACATGGATAATGGCAATGGCGTGTGCGGCTCCCCCTCTGGTTGGCTGGTCCAGGTTGGTTTAATAAGACATTATGCAATTATTTTGCTCTCCAGTGAAATGATTATAACAAACATACAGTTGAACATGAGGCATTTAGAACATTTTTTAAAGGCGACATGTTTATCAATACACAGGAATGGCTAGTTTCTGTGCACAGCAGTAAATAAGGCTTTTCCCAGTGTAATAGTCACACTAAATTTTTATGCAAATTTTTTACTGCATAGTTTGTACTAAATGCCTAAGTACAACACATATATCTCTGACTGACGTTTCTTAACTCCAGGTGCTTTTCTTTAACAGATATATTCCTGAGGGAATGCAGTGTTCATGTGGACCAGACTACTACACCCTAAATCCTGATTACAACAATGAATCATATGTCATCTATATGTTCAGCTGCCATTTTATACTTCCGGTCACTGTAATTTTCTTCACCTATGGGCGGCTTGTTTGCACCGTCAAGGCGGTATGAAATGTCATGTTAAACCTACCTTGAAATTCTCAACTATTGGAATATTATGTTAAAAATTGGTGGTTGTGCTCTCTTAGGCTGCAGCTCAACAGCAGGACTCGGCATCTACCCAGAAGGCTGAGCGGGAAGTGACAAAAATGGTCATCCTGATGGTTTTGGGTTTCTTGTTTGCATGGACCCCTTATGCCACTGTTGCTGCCTGGATCTTCTTTAATAAGGGAGCTGCTTTCACTGCCCAGTCCATGGCTGTTCCTGCCTTTTTCTCAAAGACCTCAGCCTTATATAATCCTGTCATCTATGTGCTGCTAAACAAACAGGTTGATCATATATCAGACTTATATCCCAGACATCCCATTTCTGCTCTTCTCCATATCCTCTCTCTATTGTCTCAATCAATAAAAAGCTGTTTAAAACCCCAAAAAGTACTAAATGAAACATTGTCTTTTACAGTTCCGTAACTGCATGCTGACCACTCTTTTCTGTGGAAAGAATCCTCTTGGCGATGAGGAGTCCTCAACTGTGTCCACCAGCAAGACGGAGGTGTCCTCTGTATCTCCAGCATAGACTTGTCAACCTCTCACAGATTGTGTTCTTTTAGTCATTGATCAATTTGGGCATCTGAAAAAAAGACAAAAAAAAGACAGTTGAATTAGTTGATGCATCTCATATGGTTGTGTTCACTATTAACCTGGTGAACTCACATTTGTTAAATAAGTAAAAGGCTTAATGGGGTTTAATGGGTTATCAGTGATCATTTTTTATGAACTGGGAGGCTAACATTTATATCTTTGGCCTAAAATGTGTATATATTTTGTAAATAAAATAAAAAAAGGATAGAAATAAACAGTTGCATTGAAAAGTGTCTTCGTTTCCATTATTTATGAATTGACTTAATTTTGAGTTTGTTTGCACATACATATGGCACTGAAACTGAATTTAGCATTAGTATAGCTAGTGCACACTATTTTAAATCAAGACAATCCACGTATTGCTAGAATACAGTCAAATCCACTTTACATTCAGTTTGAAACAATCTTCTCATTAAGGCCAGACGCCTGCTGTTTGCAATATATTGTGGAGACTGAGCTCTTTCAAAGGGTTAGTTCATCCAAAAAACGAAAATTCATTAATTTCTCACCCTCATGTAGTTCCAAACCCATAAGACTTTCATTCATTGTCGGAAAACAAATGAAGATCTTTTTGATGAAATCCAAGAGTTTTCTCTCTCTCCATAGACTGCCTTCGCACCTTTCAAAAAGTTCATAAAGAGATCGTAATACTAATCCATTTGAATTGAGTGGTTTAGTCCAATTTTCTGAAGAGAAACAATTGCTTTATTTGATGAACAAATTGAATTTAGCCTTTTATTCACATATAAACAATCCTCTTCATGATGAATCGCTTGTTTGTTTTCCTCACTTGTAAGTTGTTTTGGATAAAAGCGTCTGCCAAATAAATAAAATGTAAATTCACACATCAGTCATGATAAACGGAAGCTCAAGCATGTTTGCTTGATGTGCGAGAACCAATGAGGTTTGTTCTTTCAAAGCAGTTACGGCAGAGCTTGTTTGTGCTCGCTGAACAGTGTTTATATGTGAAAAAAATCAACCATGTTCATCATAAGGCCAATTCACACTGCCATGCATTGCTATTCTAAAATTAGAATGGGCCGGGGCTTGGTTACTGCAAACATCTTATGCCATAATTTCAGAATATACTTTATTTAAAAAGAAAGAAAATGAGAGAACAGGTAGATTTTTGTGGTAGATTATGCCACAAATGCTGTCGAATGCTGTTAAACCCAGAATATTCATTTAAATTGATCTGACTTTGTTGAACAGCAACATTTATTCCATTCTGACTATAGCTTCTGCCTAAAGGTCTTAATGTGGCCTGCATGATGGCTCAGACAAAACACTATTGGCAGACATGAACAATTACAACTCCAGGAATGTACTCTCAAAAAGAGCAAACAGGTCAACAACATCTTGGCAACAAGTGGTCTAAAAATTACGTCAGACAAATTACTTTGCAGAATTCAAGAAGGATAGTAAAAAGTTTATTTATTTATTAATATTCCCTATAATTTCTTTGTTCAGTTCAGTATATCCATCACATTGTTCTGAAGAAAGGTGTAAATCTGGGAATCTTTCATGCAGCAAATGCACAAGAAGCACAGGGAAATCCATAATCATGATTTAAAAAAAAATCAAATGGGAATTTAATTTAGGGCAATTTGCTGTTTGGCTTAGGAATAGGCCTTAATACTGTTTCCAGTCAGTCTCAGTAATAAATAAGTAAATAAATGAAGTTTGGGTGACAAATTCTACAGCTAGGCTGTATAACGACAACATCCGGTGAGAGCTGCATGCGATGGCTGCCTCTTCATATTGCAGCTGTGTGTTTATATTTTGTCAAGTTGTTGCTGAAGTCGTTTTTAAATGTTTTTTCTTTATTTCACACATTTACAAAATTGACATTTATGGGTCTAAACAGACTTTAGTTTATTTTCGCAGTCTGCTGCATTGTTTCATCTGCCCTCTTGACACCTGCCTGCCTGACTGTGAGTGCTGCACGGTTGCATCTTTGACCGGTGTATTTTGGTGGTGGTGGGCAAAGTCCAAACGGCATTTTTGGACCCTTGAAGGGCACTTCGAGAAGGGGATGCCATTTGTAGGGGTATTCCAAATGAAAGTGAACAACGGAATCCCTTCACAAAGGGCCCTTCCACAAGACCGTTAGCGAAGGGAAGTAATTTTATTATTTATGGTCATGTGACCCAGCGAATACTAGTGATTCATTCATTTTAAAGCTAGATAGCGGGAGAGCTGGGGTTAACAAACATATCAATTAAAGTTGTTTGGGGGTTTTTTTCGTGATATATTTCGCACATTTTTGTTATGTTTAAATAAGTTTCATA
This sequence comes from Zacco platypus, assembly GCA_038088235.1. Taxonomy (NCBI): domain Eukaryota; kingdom Metazoa; phylum Chordata; class Actinopteri; order Cypriniformes; family Xenocyprididae; genus Zacco; species Zacco platypus. The sequence goes on from CM076074.1 coordinate 24,942,812, forward strand.
GGTTAGAAATGTGTTGAGTAATGCATTGTCCAACGATCAGACGGCAAGTTTTAAAGTTGAGAACAGAGAAATACACTCACACATATATATAACAGTTTTTTTAAAAATGAAATATATATAAATTTGCAACAACTATGTTAACAGCAATAATAAGACATTTCTGTCGAAAGAACAGCAAATCAGCTGATGGACACTGTGCTGGTTGTCATGGGAACAGCCGAGGTGAATTCAATTCAATTCAATTCAAATTTATTTGTATAGCGCTTTTCACGATACATATCGTTTCAAAGCAGCTTTACAGAGAATGGATGTCAATATTACAATTTAAAGAATGCAGTTAGCAAATAATATAATTTAGGTAATTAATTTACAATCAGAGTTAGCAGTTTAACTGAAGGTAGAAGCAAAGAGCTCCTGGAAAATTAATTACATTAACAATAATTAGGATATAGAAATTGGGCAATGTGCATGTTGATCCAGATGATTGCGTCTTCTGAAGTCCTCGCAGGAATTGGCACCGTCTCTTCACAGGTGATGGTCATCAGAGGTCTTCTTAACAGGCTGGATCCAAACTAAAGCTGATGTGCTCTCTAGTCACCCCGGGGCAGGTGTCCCGAGGTAAATCAGAAAAGCAAAAGGAGAATAATTAGTGTAGCTGCTGTTCATAACTTTAAGCAAAGATAGTCATAATGAGCAATTGATCTGATATGAGATGCATTATGTGAATGCTTGGCTAAAGAGATGTGTCTTTAATCTAGATTTAAACTGGGTGAGTGAGTCTGAGCCCCTAACATTATCAGGAAGACTATTCCAGAGTTTCGGAGCCAAATTTAAAAACGCTCTCCCTCCTTTAGTGGACTTAGCTATCCGAGGTACAACCAGAAGTCCAAATTTTTGTGATCTTAAAGAGCGTGAAGGATTGTAGGGCAATAGAAGATCGGTTAAGTACACAGGAGCTAAACCATTTAGAGCCTTATAGGTCATTAGCAATACTTTATAATCGATACGGAACTTAATGGGTAACCAGTGTAGATATGATAAAATTGGTGTAATATGATCATATTTTCTTGACCTGGTAAGAACTCTAGCAGCTGCATTTTGTACTAAATGTAGCTTGTTTATTGAGGAAGCAGGACGACCAGCTAATAATGCATTACAGTAATCTAGTCGAGACGTCATGAAAGCATGAACTAACTTTTCTGCATCAGAAATAGATAACATATTCCGTATCTTAGCAATGTTTCTGAGGTGGAAAAAGGCTGTTTTAGTAGATGAAGAAATTAAGAAATTGCTCCCTTCGCCATGAAGTGCAATCCAAACGGCAACATAACGGCACGCAAATGCCCTGCTCCCTCCAAAGTCCCCACTTCAGTGGCTGTGCCCTTCGAAGGGAGTCGGGCGGGGATGCTCCCTTCCGTTTGGAATTTGCCCGTTTGGAAAGTTGGCTCGCTGGCACGGAAAAAGCGAAACAACCTGCTAGACATCCAAACAAGTAACATGCACGGACTCTAAATATCATTAACTTGTGATATCGCCATCAATAATGAAATGCATTATACGACACAACATCAAAAGTTTTATTTATTAGCCCATATTAGATTGTTTACAAAATTTTAATCCATTAATTGCAGGAACGTCATTTTGCTTAGTGTGCCAACAGACTCTTTTTTCTTTCTGTTAATAAACTACAATATGGGGCTATCTGTAGCCTCCAACTCTCCAAGTTTAGCATATTATCTAAAACAACAACAACAAACATTAATTTCCATGCGTCTACCTCGTCGCTACCAGTCAATTCTCCACAGTACATTCTATCAAGACATAACCCCACAAAACAGATAACACTAGACTTACAAATGACTCGAACCTTATATTCCAAGTTTTCTGAAGTCATGTTTGAAACACAGACCGCTTACAATCACCATCGCGCGGGTGTCTGCAGCTTTTATATCGTTTAGACAACATTTCAAGTTGGCGAGTGAAGAGGAGACTTCTCACCGCTGCTTCTGGAGTGACTCATTGAAAGACAACTAAGACGAGCGCGTAACCGATCGCAGAAAGCATTTTAATCACATTTAAATAGCATAAACATCTTATATACTAATTCTTAGTATTGCAAATTATAGTGAGATAGCAAATTTAAAACATTATCGGGGTGGGGGTTCGGTGGCGGGGTACGCGCATAGACTCAACCCAAGCCCCATCCTATAGCGCCGCCACTGTTCACAGCTGTGTCAGGTGTAAATGTTTTATATTTAAACAAAACGCACATAAGTGGTTACATTTTGTTTTATTTTAATAGGCTAAGCTGTTGTGTTACTTTCATATCACAATTTTACTACACTAGACAATGATTACATTTATGTTTACATTTAATCCTTGAATACAGCTTTGATTATAGGCCTTTGTACTGTCAGTCAATATCAATATCCCTGTGCCCTAATTTAACACCCTAAAAAGTTGAAAAAAGAAAAGATCTAAAGCTTCATGAGGTAATTAGCCCAAAAGTGATTATGTCTGCTCTTATTATTCAAATCCCTTACTATTGTAACACCCTTCCTATCTTATGCTCCTGGATTTATCCCTTATAAGGAATCTTAGAGGCATATATAACCACTCCTGATGCATCTTTGCAAATAAAGAGCAGGTGAAGAGCAGTCACTCAGCTGTACCGCAGCAGCAGATTACATCCTTTATCCCTCTGGATCACTAGTTGGTAAAGATGAACGGCACTGAGGGAAACAACTTCTACATCCCCATGTCCAACAGGACAGGGCTAGTGAGGAGTCCTTACGAGTATCCGCAGTATTATCTAGCTGAGCCGTGGCAGTTCAAAATTCTTGCTGTGTACATGTTCATCCTCATCTGCTTGGGTCTACCCATCAATGGCCTTACATTGGTGGTTACAGCTCAACACAAAAAGCTCAGGCAACCTCTCAACTTCATTTTGGTCAACCTGGCTGTGGCTGGTACCATCATGGTTTGTTTTGGATTCACTGTCACTTTCTACACAGCAATTAATGGCTACTTTGTACTGGGTCCAATTGGCTGCGCTGTTGAGGGCTTCATGGCCACACTTGGAGGTGAGAGAAATGTTGATGTTTTTTGTTTTACTTTGAATGCTCTGAAGAATTTCTTAAGCTAATCTTAAAAGTAGAGAATGTTTGGCTTTAATTGTAAGGTGTTAATGAATTATATATATTTTGCTTGCCACACACAGGAGAAGTTGCTCTTTGGTCACTTGTGGTGCTGGCCATCGAGAGATACATTGTGGTTTGCAAGCCAATGGGTAGTTTCAAATTTTCTTCCAGTCACGCTTTTGCAGGAATTGCATTTACATGGATAATGGCAATGGCTTGCGCGGCTCCCCCTCTGGTTGGCTGGTCCAGGTTGGTTTAATAAGACATTATGCAATTATTTTGCTCTCCAGTGAAATGATTATAACAAACATACAGTTGAACATGAGGCATTTAGAACATTTTTTAAAGGCGACATGTTTATCAATACACAGGAATGGCTAGTTTCTGTGCACAGCAGTAAATAAGGCTTTTCCCAGTGTTACAGTCACACTGAACTTTTATGCAAATTTTTTACTGCATAGTTTGTACTAAATGCCAAAGTACAACACATATATCTCTGACTGAGGTTTCCTAACTCCAGGTGCTTTTCTTTAACAGATATATTCCTGAGGGAATGCAGTGTTCATGTGGACCAGACTACTACACCCTAAATCCTGATTACAACAATGAATCATATGTCATCTACATGTTCACCTGCCATTTTATACTTCCGGTCACTGTAATTTTCTTCACCTATGGGCGGCTTGTTTGCACCGTCAAGGCGGTATGAAATGTCATGTTAAACCTACCTTGAAATTCTCAACTATTGGAATATTATGTTAAAAAATTGGTGGTTGTGCTCTCTTAGGCTGCAGCTCAACAGCAAGACTCGGCATCTACCCAGAAGGCTGAGCGGGAAGTGACAAAAATGGTCATCCTGATGGTTTTGGGTTTCTTGTTGGCATGGACCCCTTATGCCACTGTTGCTGCCTGGATCTTCTTTAATAAGGGAGCTGCTTTCACTGCCCAGTCCATGGCTGTTCCTGCCTTTTTCTCAAAGACCTCAGCCTTATATAATCCTGTCATCTATGTGCTGCTAAACAAACAGGTTGATCATATATCAGACTTATATCCCAGACATCTCATTTCTGCTCTTCTCCATATCCTCTCTATCAATCGATAAAAAGCTGTTTAAAACCCCAAAAAGTACTAAATGAAACATTGTCTTTTACAGTTCCGTAACTGCATGCTGACCACTCTTTTCTGTGGAAAGAATCCTCTTGGCGATGAGGAGTCCTCAACTGTGTCCACCAGCAAGACGGAGGTGTCCTCTGTATCTCCAGCATAGACTTGTCAACCTCTCACAGATTATGTTCTTTTAGTCATTGATCAATTTGGGCATCTGAAAGAAAAAAAGAAAATTGAATTTGTTTTAGGTTGCGTTCACTATCACCATTAACTGAACTCAGAGCTCAGGATTTATTGGGTGATCAGTGAACACTGAAATAATGGTTTTATGTTTACAAGTGCCGGGGGGCTAGCATTTATATATTTTGCCTAAAATGTATGTACATTTTGTAAATAATGAAAAAGAATGACATAGAAATAAATAATGGCATTAAATACCGCTTCTGTTTCCATTTTTAATGAATATTATTTTTGCTCCAACATACTCTAGCAATAGTATAGTGCACACCATATTTTTAAATCGAGATCTGTCTTTAATATAAAGTTTACAAATGTACACAAAACTATAGAATAATGTACAAATTTACAGTCCATACATCATTGTGTTTTGTATGGCAGACCCAGTATGGAGAAATTAGAAAACATTAGTAAATATGTCAATTAAGCTATTGTATAGTTAGAATTGTTGTAGATTGTGGATTGAAACAGGGTAATCTATTTTAATGAGAGATCAGCAGGGTGACCAATTTCTGGTACTATTCTGATCTTGCCAAACGTCCTTATGTGACTGCATGGTGCCAACACAGAGCACACAATGCTATTGGCCAGGCTCAGACATTAACAGTTCCAGGAATGTGTTTTCTCAAAGATAAACAAGGTCAGCAACACCTTGGCAAGAGGTCCATAATAGATATATTGTCAAAAAGGACCTTTTTGGAATCCACAAAAGTAGTATATGAATTATATATTAGTGAAAACTATAGAACAGTCCCTAATAAGTAGAGAGTAGATAATCTGTTCGGTTTAATATACTCATGAGAATGTTGTCATATAGAGTTCAATTTTGATACTCCACATGAATTATTGGAAAAGAAATGATCACAATCAGGCAGTTTGGAAGTTTAAACCATTATTGCACAATTTGCTGCTCCAACCTAAGCATTCACACTAGGGATAAATATACAGTAAAGCTTCAAGAGGGTTAATCAAGCTATAAGAAATTTTAATTTTAAAATAAATAAGCCTAAATTTCCTTTAATGGACATACTGTAGATTTTTCTTTTACACCTTCATCACCTTTCACCAAAAAATTCTAATCGCTAAAGCAAGTTGCTAATCCTGATTCTGAGTCAAGGAAGGCTGTAACATTCATGAGAGAATAACAGCACATGTTGTTTAAAATAGCTTAATGGGGTGGCAATTATGCCAGTCATGTTACATTTACATTTACAGTTCCAGCATTGTTTGTTCAGCACTGAACAAATAATTACAATATCTATCAGTTAACAATTCACAACAACAATTCAAACAATTCACTTTCACAATTACATCATGTTTATTCCGGGTGTCTTTTTTACGTGCAACTTTTAGTGCAGTTCATGGCCATTGCTGCCTATTCAACCCTATAAGCACTAGTCAACAAACACTGGATCAAATGCTTCGAATTGTCATTTATTTCTATGCATTATATTTTTTGATCAAGTTGATAATGCACTTTTTTTTCTATGCACTGTTTCCATCTCTCTGGGAACTTGTCCTTAATGCAACTTGCAGTCATGTCGTGTAAGTATCCAGCCATTTCACTCACCTAGATCTGGCACAACTAACTCTAACAGGATTACGAGATCAGTCTCTGGTAGTAGGAACGGCATTGACTTCCCAGTGGGCACGACTCAACAAGATAAAGATAAGACAAAGATCTGCTTAAGCCAATTTGCAAGGTGCTCACCCAACTGTGGTACTGAACACTAACCTTACAGCTCTGGCTAAAGGAATTATGGTTTTAAACTAATTGGTTTCTCCCTCATGGTGAGAAGCATGCAAACTACACAAAGTCCTGTTCAAGCTATCTTATGATTGTACATAATAAAATATGCTAGATAAACAAACAATTACAATAAAAGATGCTTGCATACTTTGCATTTTTACATGACATTCATATACTGTATCTAATTCCTCTTGACACCAAAAGAAACATTTTTTGGAGTTGCATTAAGATCTCCACATCTCTGGGATTTAAAGGGCCTTTAAAATGAAGATACAAAAAGAAAAGTTTAAGCACCAGAATCTAAAAGGATATTAAGATATCTTTAATGCTTTTTGAGTTGCAAACTTGGGGCAAAAAACACAAGAAGTGCTTTTCTGAACGGTCATCGTTGGCATATAATGCAACAAAGATGGCTAAAGTAAACCAATTTTAACTATAGACCAACTAATCTGTGTGTAAACATAAAATGATGCTACCATCTTTCTAAATTCATTTTTACCCCCAGGAATTTGGCTCCAAATCTCAGGTGAAAACTGTCATTTTGAGCAAGACATCAACTGATGGTTTTATATCGCACCATAGGCCCCACCTACTGCCGTTCAGTCGCAATGCCTGACACTTGCCAACACCGGATGTGAGCGTCACGTCAAAAGCAAGTAGTAAGCAACCCATTATAATTGCTGATGTTGTCTACACTGATTACAGTGTACACTTTAGTCCACATGCTTGAGTCAAGAGTAAACAGAAGCCTAAAGGAAAGTTTGAGGCATTCTGGAATGCGTCGGAGGATGTTTGTTCAGAGAATTAGACCGCTGATTGTTTTGTAAATGAGGCACAGTATAATGGAAAGTTTGCAAACACAAACATTTGTTGATAGATGAAGCAGTCAGCTGTATTGGACCTGACAGCAGCTACATCGCAAATCGTGAGTAAACGATTTCATGCTTTGTCTGTAAATGATGTTTTCTATGGATAATCTTTTCGAAACACCAACTCACGTGCAACAGCAAGTGGGCGTTGATATGTTCCTATGTAGCAACGCATAACAGTCCGTTTCATGTCAGTACCCCTTTAATGTAACATCATGTCTACTCCGTAGACAGCAACTCCACTACTCCACAGTTCACATTGCACGATTTTAGGCCCGATTTTCACTCGCCGACAGATTTCGCAAAAATGCTGACAAATGCTGAAAATCTGAGGCAAATTGGTGCTCGTTCAAGCAAGTGACAATCACGCAATGTCATCAAAGATGAGATCTGAGAGAATTGACGATATGTCGCAGACACCTGTGAGATATTTGGCATGGTAAATATCTGGACCTGTCTGCGACCTGTTCTGACTGAAAATGACATTAACGATGACCAACAGCCAATGAGGGGGCAAGATACCGGGCAGCGGGAAGTTCAGGGAGGAGTTATAGATCCGCGTCTCCCCAAACCATTTACTCCTCTACAATCATTTTTTCCTTTTTCGCAGCACAGACGATCTGGATTGCAAGCTTCTTGTGGGCTAACATTTTTAATAATCTTGTATGAGATTAATAATCCTGCACGAGAACTCCAGTCTCACAGGTGACCTTATCACTTCTTGCTTGTTTGGCAGTGAATATAGGCTGCTGACTTGTTGCCTTGCTGCCTCAGGCAATGACTTGTAAGGCAACGTTTGTGTATGAAGGCACCTCACAAAACTGATTTCAGACAGACTTCTGAGGCAGCTAATCAAACATTTAATTACTATGTTATTGGAAAATGTTGGTCAAAAGCATGCATCTAGACACAACCTGACCAGCAAATGTAACTTTCGGACACCATGTTTATTTTTCACAGAATGGAATGCACAGGATTGTGGGATTTGCTGACGACACATCTTAATGCTTATTGGTTTAAACAACCGCGATGTATTGTTCAATTTTGAAATGTTTGATTTTAAAACTGTGATTCCATGTTTGGCGACAGGGGGTTATACATTGCATGACTTTACAATAGAAAGAAATGCCGACAACTCTGGTCCCCAAATGGTGGCCGGAGTCTGTTTCTGGCTCAGCGCAGACAAAGAGCGGAACACACGTGACGCACTGAAAGACCCGAAACAGTACCATTTATACAGGTATATACACAAAAGCAACCTCACAAAATTGACTCACAGCTTACCTGCAATACAGTAATAGCCTATAAAAGGTGTAATATGATTCCAACGAAGGGCCAAAATTATTCCACAAAAGCTACACTAAAGTTAAATACTTGAGGCATGCTCTTGCTGTTTTCTAATCATTCCATTTTTAAGTCCACTATTGTTATCAGTAAACTTACTCGTCACACGTTACATGTGGGATATGTTTTCCCTAACGGACACAGGTAAGATTATTTATTTATTTTTATCCTGTTAACTGACTGAATCAGCTGCCCTGTTTTGGACACAACCTGTTAGAGCTAGGCTATTCTTTCTGAGGAGAGAGTGAGATGTCCAGTGCATTCAGGCATTCGCATGTCTAACATACTAACTTTACTTTGGTGACATCTCTAGGTGGCAGGTGGATATGACATGCAATGGATACGTTATGCTGAGAGTTTGCAGCTACACACTTCACTGACCGGAATGCTTGCATTCGTAATTAATGATAATAATAATAATTGTGCTTGATATTATTATTATTATTGTTGTTGTTTATGAAAATCATGTTTTCCCCCTATATAATATAGCACAGAAGCTTAGAGGGTTTGTTCACCCAAAAATTAAAATTATGCTATGATTTACTCACCCTCAAGCCATCCAAAGTGTATACAACTATCTTCTTTCAGAAAAACACAATCTATTTTTGAAAAAATCCTGGCTCTACAAAGCTTCATTATGGTAGTGAATGAGTCACATTGATTTGCGGCTCCAGGGGGTTAATAAAGAGTTTTTGAGGTGAAGTGATGGGTTTTATTAACTATAATAACTAGCAGATTGCCATACGTATAGATTTGTGGCAGAAGAGTAACCCCTGACCGAACACATGACATAATGACAAACACGGAAGTACAGAGAATAGAGCAAAACATAACACCGGTCACAAATTAGAAGTCTAAAACAAGAATTTTTAAAGACATATATCAGAGGATGTCGACATAAAACATTAGATTAGGGGCTGAGTTTGTTGCCCAGTCCTTTTTGTATGAGCCGCGAGAGGACTGCGCAGTATGCGTACGGTCATCTGCCGGAAGCTAGTTATTTTAATTTATAAAGGGTTAAATATGTGTGTAAATATTTTTCTTACAAAAACCCTTCGCTTCGATCCCCCCTCACTACCATTATAAAGCTTGGAGAAGCCAGGATATTTTTAAATATATCTCAGATTGCCTTCGTCTGAAAGAAGATAGTCACTACTGAGATATACACTTAGGATGGCTTGAGGATGAGTAAATCCTCAATTTTCATTTTTGGGTGAACTATCAAGTACTTCAAGGCCCATTCACAGCAAGAACTGAAAAGTTTTCAAACTTTATTGTTTAATGTCCTTGTGTGAATGGGCCTTTATACACAAGACTTTCTCAGGATTAATTGCTCTTTGCTCAGCTTTTATGACTGCTATGTTTTGTTGTACAAAGATTCTCTTATATAGCTTATAATTGACCATAATACATCTTAGTTCTTTCCCATTTTTTTTTTAACACAGGCAACGAGCAACCTTTGCTTTTTATGAACAAAACCTTCAAAAGCAACTCTATACTTAATCCTAACCTGACCCTAGGAGGTAATAATCTTATTAAGGCTAAACATGCAGTCAACCTTTCAAAATCTGCTTGCCTAATCCATTGGGAATGGTTTTAGACGTGTTAATTGGAGCTTCCGTGTGACCTTTGACAACCTTGTCTTCTCCCCTGTGTAATTTCCGTAAAAATTACATCCAGATAAACAATATATAGGAATATGAATGTCACTTTCATAGACACATACATTGACTTAAATTAGGGTGGCTTTTTGTTTTCCACAGAGGAAAGAAAGTCATGTTTGGAATGGCATGGAGGTAAGTTTTGTAGGCTATATAATGACATTTTACTTACATTTTAAGCTCTAAATAAACTTGAATTGTAAAGACTCTTGTAAATAAACTGTTTTAAAGCCAACATTCAATGTTTGTTTGTTTGACATTGATTTGAGCAGCAAGATTTAAGGCTTGTTAGCAATACAAAGATGAAAAAGGTATGGGATGCATATGAAACTTGCACCAAAAAGCCTGTAAGAGGATTTGTGTGAATGACAAGAAACATTGTCATAGCAGAGCAGCAGGAACTGGAAAGTGAAAAAAGCTTTTTTCATTTCTCATCCCCTTCTGTGCAAGATGCCCATTTATGCCAGCATCCTGCTATGCACTGTGCCCAAAGCATTTGCCCAACTGTGTTTATGATTGTGTATGTATTTGATAGTTTCTTGTTTTATGCATTTTGGGGTCATAAAAACTAGGTATTAGTATTTGATATGGCAAAGAGAAAATGTCATAACCGAATAATGAATTATGAATATAAAATCAAATATAGATGAGTAAATATTGACCTGTGTTGTTTGAGGCTGTGAAAAGCCTGGCCTCTTAATCTTGACAGTCATGATTTTATGTATACAGTGGGTACGGAAAGTATTCAGACCCCCTTACATTTTTCACTCTTTGTTATATTGCAGCCATTTGCTAAAATCATTTAAGTTCATTTTTTCCTCATTAATGTACACACAGCACCCCATATTGACAGAAAAACACAGAATTCTTGAAATTTTTGCAGATTTATTAAAAAAGAAAAACTGCAATATCATATGGTCCTAAGTATTCAGACCCTTTGCTGTGACGCTCATATATTTAACTCAGGTGCTGTCCATTTCTTCTGATCATCCTTGAGATGGTTCTACATCTTCATTTGAGTCCAGTTGTGTTTGATTATACTGATTGGACTTGATTAGGAAAGCCACACTATATATGTCTATGTAAGACCTTACAGTTCACAGTGCATGTCAGAGCAAATGAGAATCATGAGGTCAAAGGAACTGCCTGAAGAGCTCAGAGACAGAATTGTGGCAAGGCACAGATCTGGCCAAGGTTACAAAAAATTTCTGCTGCACTTAAGGTTCCTAAGAGCACAGTGGCCTCCATAATCCTTAAATGGAAGACGTTTGGGATGACCAGAACCCTTCCTAGAAGGGTGGCCGTCCGGCCAAACTGAGCTATCGGGGGAGAAGAGCCTTAGTGAGAGAGAAGAACCCAAAGATCACTGTGACTGAGCTCCAGAGATGCAGTCGGGAGATGGGAGACAGTTGTAGAAAGTAACCATCACTGCAGCCCTCCACCAGTCGGGGCTTTATGGCAGAGTGGCCCGACAGAAGCCTCTCCTCAGTGCAAGACACATGAAAGCCCACATGGAGTTTGCTAAAAAACACCCGAAGGACTCCAAGATGGTGAGAAATAAGATTCTCTGGTCTGATGAGACCAAGATAGAACTTTTTGGCCTTAATTCTAATTCTAATGTGTCGAGAAAACCAGGCACTGCTCATCACCTGTCCAATACAGTCCCAACAGTGAAGCATGGTGGTGGCAGCATCATGCTGTGGGGGTGTTTTTAGCTGCAGGGACAGGGCGACTGGTTACAATCGAGGGAAAGATGAATGCGAAAAGATGAAAAACCTTCTCCAGAGTGCTCAGGACCTCAGACTGGGCCGAAGGTTTACCTTCCAACAAGACAATGACCCTAAGCACACAGCTAAAAGAACGAAGGAGTGGCTGTTCTTGAATGGCCCAGCCAGAGCCCTGCCTTAAACCCAATTGAGCATCTCTGGAGAGACCTAAAAATGGCTGTCCACCAATGTTTACCCATCCAACCTGACAGAACTGGAGAGGACTTGTTGCATCTTTCCCAAAAAGACTCATGGCTGTATTAGATCAATAGGGTGCTTCTACTAAATACTGAGCAAAGGGTCTGAATACTTAGGACCATGTGATATTTCAGTTTTTCTTTTTTAATAAATCTGCAAAAATGTCAAGAATTCTGTGTTCTTCTGTCAATATGGGGTGCTGTGTGTACATTAATGAGGAATCTATAACAAAAGTGAAAGAGTGAAAAATTTAAGGTGGTCTGAATACTTTCCGTATTTTCCGTACTGTATATACAGTGGGGCGAACAATTATTTGATGCAATTATTTACACTGCCAATTTTGCAGGTTTTCCCACTTACAAAGCATGTAGAAGTCTGTCATTTTTATCATAGGTACTCTTCAACTGTGAGTGACGGAATCTAAAACAAATCCAGAAAATCGTATTATATGATTTTTAAGTAATTAATTTGCATTTTATTGCATGACATAAGTATTTGATACATCAGAAAAGCAGAACTTAATATTTGGTACAGAAACCTTTGTTTGCAATTACAGAGATCATACGTTTCCTATAGTTCTTGACCAGGTTTGCACACACTGCAAGAGGGATTTTGGCCCACTCCTCCATACAGACCTTCTCCAGATCCTTCAGGTTTCAGGGCTGTCTGTCGCTGGGCAATATGGACTTTCGGCTCCCTCCAAAAATTTTCTATTGGGTTCAGGTCTGGAGACTGGCTAGGCCACTCCAGGACCTGGAGATGCTTCTTACGGAGCCACTCCTTAGTTGCCCTGGCTGTGTGTTTCGGATTGTTGTCATGCTGGAAGACCCAGCCATGACCCATCTTCAATGCTCTTACTAAGGGAAGGAGGTTGTTGGCCAACATCTCACGATACATGGCCCCATCCATCCTCCCCTCAATACGGTGCAGTTGTCCTGTCCCCTTTGCAGAAAAGGATCCTCAAAGAATGATATTTCCACCTCCATGCTTCATGGTTGGGATGGTGTTCTTGGGGTTGTACTCATCCTTCTTTTTCCTCCAAACACGGCGAGTGTTTTAGACCAAAAAGCTCTATTTTTGTCTCATCAGACCACATGACCTTCTCCCATTCCTCCTCTGGATCATCCAGATGGTCAAGGGCAAATTTCAGACGGGCCTGGATATGCGCTGGCTTGAGCAGGGGGACCTTGCGTGCGCTGCAGGATTTTAATCCATGACGGCGTAGTGTGTTACTAATGGTTTTCTTTGAGACTGTGGTCCCAGCTCTCTTCAGGTCATTGACCAGGTCCTGCCGTGTAGTTCTGGGCTGATCCCTCACCTTCTTCATGATCATTGATGCCCCATGAGGTGAGATCTTGCATGGTGCCCCAGACCGAGGGAGATTGACCGTCATCTTGAACTTCTTCCATTTTCTAATAATTACGCCAACAGTTGTTGCCTTCTCACAAAGCTGCTCGCCTATTGTCCTGTAGCCCATCCCAGCCTTACACAGCTCTCTGGTCTTGACCATTGTGGAGAGGTTGGAGTCTGTTTGACTGAGTGTGTGGACAGGTGTCTTTTATACAGGTAACAAGTTCAAACAGGTGCAGTTAATATGGGTAATGAGTGGAGAACATGAGGGCTTCTTATAGAAAAACTAACAGGTCTGTGAGAGCCTGAATTCTTACTGGTTAGTTGGTGATCAAATACTTATGTCATGCAATAAAATGCAAATTAATTATTTAAAAACCATACAATGTGATTTTCTGAATTTTTGTTTAGATTCCGTCACTCACAGTTGAAGAGTACCTATAATAAAAATTACAGACATCTACATGCTTTGTAAGTGGGCAAACCTGCAAAATCGACAGTGTATCAAATGCTTGTTCTCCCAACTGTATATAAATATACAGTATATATATATATACAGTACTGTGCAAAAGTTTTAGGCAGGTGTGAAAAAATGCTGTAAAGTAAGAATGCTTTCAAAAATAAACTTGGTAATAGATTATATTTATCAATTAACAAAATGCAAAGTGAGTGAACAGAAGAAAAATCTAAATCAAATCCATATTTGGTGTGACCACCCTTTACCTTCAAAACAGCATCAATTCTTCAAGGTAAACTTGCACAAAGTCAGGGATTTTGTAGGCATATAGTTAGGTGTATGATTAAACAATTATACCAAACAGGTGCTAATGATCATCAATTCAATATGTAGGTTGAAACACAATCATTAACTGAAACAGAAACAGCTGTGTAGGAGGAATAAAACTGGGTGAGGAACAGCCAAACTCAGCTAACAAGGTGAGGTTGCTGAAGACAGTTTACTGTCAAAAGTCATACACCATGGCAAGACTGAGCACAGCAACAAGACACAAGGTAGTTATACTGCATCAGCAAGGTCTCTCCCAGGCAGAAATTTCAAGGCAGACAGGGGTTTCCAGATGTGCTGTCCAAGCTCTTTTGAAGAAGCACAAAGAAACAGGCAACGTTGAGGACCGTAGACGCAGTGGTCGGCCAAGGAAACTTACTGCAGCAGATGAAAGACACATCATGCTTACTTCCCTTCGCAATCGGAAGATGTCGAGCAGTGCCATTAGCTCAGAATTGGCAGAAAACAGTGGGACCCTGGTACACCCATCTACTGTCCGGAGAAGTCTGGTCAGAAGTGGCCTTCATGGAAGACTTGCGGCCAAAAAGCCATACCTCCGACGTGGAAACAAGGCCAAGCGACTCAACTATGCACGAAAACACAGGAACTGGGGTGCAGAAAAATGGCAGCAGGTGCTCTGGACTGATGAGTCAAAATTTGAAATATTTGGCTGTAGCAGAAGGCAGTTTGTTCGCCGAAGGGCTGGAGAGCGGTACACGAATGAGTGTCTGCACGCAACAGTGAAGCATGGTGGAGGTTCCTTGCAAGTTTGGGGCTGCATTTCTGCAAATGGAGTTGGGGATTTGGTCAGAATTAATGGTATCCTCAATGCTGAGAAGTACAGGCAGATACTTATCCATCATGCAATACCATCAGGGAGGCATCTGATTGGCCCCAAATTTATTCTGCAGCATGACAACGACCCCAAACATACAGCGAAAGTCATTAAGAACTATCTTCAGTGTAAAGAAGAACAAGGAGTCCTGGAAGTGATGGTATGGCCCCCACAGAGCCCTGATCTCAACATCATCGAGTCTGTCTGGGATTACATGAAGAGAGAGAAGCAACTGAGGCTGCCTAAATCCACAGAGGAACTGTGGTTAGTTCTCCAAGATGTTTGGGCCAACCTACCTGCCGAGTTCCTTCAAAAACTGTGTGCAAGTGTACCTAGAAGAATTGATGCTGTTTTGAAGGCAA
This sequence comes from Zacco platypus, assembly GCA_038088235.1. Taxonomy (NCBI): domain Eukaryota; kingdom Metazoa; phylum Chordata; class Actinopteri; order Cypriniformes; family Xenocyprididae; genus Zacco; species Zacco platypus. The sequence continues at coordinate 24,958,215 of CM076074.1, forward strand.
AGGGTGGTCACACCAAATATTGATTTGATGTAGATTTTTCTTCTGTTCACTCACTTTGCATTTTGTTAATTGATAAATATAAACTATTAACATGTCTATTTTTGAAAGCATTCTTACTTTACAGCATTTTTTCACACCTGCCTAAAACTTTTGCACAGTACTGTATATATATATATATATTACATATAAACAAAACCACAATTGTACTTTACTTAGTTGAAAATATGCATTACAAAAATTTTAAACCTAATTAAAATTAAAATGTCTACAATGTTTAAATGTTGCTTTAAAATTTGACTAATGATCATGCACTATGATAGTTACTGGAATAATTATTTCTAGAGGTCCCCAAGGAAGCATTTATTTGTGGTTTGTAAGTGGTGGTGGCTGCAATCAAATGCATGTATTGTATGTAGCTGTAGCTCCATGCTTTATCTATATAAACCCATGACCATGACCTTGTCTAACAGCCAGAAGTGACAGATGGATGAACAGAATGACAAAAATTGGACTGCAGTAGAGGAACAGCGAGGGTCAGTCCAGCCTCCTCTTCATGTACACTTGTATTTCCTAATATCAAACACCATGACGTCTTTTCATTTGCTCAGCTGAGTCTATGATTAGCTTAGACTCCGTCCCCTAGAGTAAAACATAAGTGCCACTGCGACATCTTTTGTCACCATGTAATCATTATGTAATTATGTAATTAACTGTCTAAGCGCTCTTAGTGCGATTTTAACACTCCTTAACTAGCCTTACACTCTAATATTATTAGTGTAAATTTACAGTATTATTTAGTACAGTTTTAATTTACTGTTAAATATTGTAAAAATACTAGCAATACAATGTAGAGCTTGTTTGACACTTGTTGATCAAAATTATATGTGCATTACTGCCTTGCATAATCATATCTTTTGTCATATCGTTTTCTAGCAAGCTCTTTAAATCAGCTCACAGCACTCTTTTAGTCCAAGGCCTATAATTGAACAGCTGTAGAGTTTCTAAGTGGTAACCTTTAATTTGGCACAAGCAACATGCCAGTGGCTAAAATCTCATGATCACCTAAAAGCTGCAATTTGGATCCTAGGCAGCTGCAAGCAGTTAGCTTCACTGCAGTGCTGGATATACTCTGCAGATATGGAGATGTTAACCACATGGCTCTGATAGGGCTCTGACAAGCCAAAAGATCCTAATTGCTCCCTTATACCCCTTCATTAAAAGGCTTAATGGGGGAAACAAGTAGCTTCAGAGGTGGATATTGTCTCTTTTGTAAAAGACGCCACAAACAAAGAAACAACGCAAGGGAAGCTCTGATAGAATAAAAGATAATTCACTTTTGAGTCCCCAAATGGGATTGTGTCTGTGTTCTTGTTCTAATGTTCCTTTTTGTCATTTTAGATTCATTGTTTTTCCAGGAACAAACTGAAATGGAAATGATAGCATTCATTATAGTGAAATACATAAAAAAGCCATTTAGAGGAATTAGTATAATTTTATTACTTCATTTTAAGACGCAATCAGTTTCCATATAATTATTTGTACAGTTTTAAATCCTACAATAAACTGGAACAACAGAGTGACTTTATTTGTCAGACTCTTGCATGCATTGCACTGAACACTGTGTGAGGTTAGACAGAATGATTCATTAAAAAGAGCTCTGATTGGAGGACATCATCCTTGACCTTCAGGGTTCCATGCAGTTCTCTTACTCAAAGCATTTGCTTTTTCCATGAGTCTACTGGTAATTAATCATGTCGGAACATTAAAAAATAAAATGCATACAACAAAGTAGCATGGTATTAGTAGTTTTTTGGACAAGCTACCATGATAACACCATGTTGTTTGACACTATCATAATAGTTATACCATGTTAGGTGCGTAAACGCCATATCAAAGTACCATGGTATTGCCATCGGATGTCTTTACCATGGTACGGCCAAGGCCAAATATTTAAACAAGAAACATATACTACGCTAAAAGTCATTAAAATACTGCAGATTTATCACAAATTACCAACAGCCATATATGAGACGGTAAATTCAGATGCAAAATAGGTTATATACTATATCAAGGTAGAACTTTCAATTCAATGTGACTTAATTGTACATTTCACAATATATTTATTACAACTGTGGCATATTGAAGCTATAGTTTCTAAATTTGTAGGTTGCTATTTTTTGTAACAAACGTCCATAACAAATGAATAGATCAATAAATAAGAAAAATGTCAACACTGGCCAAATGAGGAGCCTTCGATGGTCTCACCTGTAATTATAGCCTTAGGCCACGTGTCCACCAAAGTGTTTTTAGCCAACTGAAAATGCCAGAGGCTCTGCTGAAATCTGTGAGTGTTTCGGCATTGCAGCGTTTTTTTCTTCTTCTTTCTTTTCAGTTGAGACGCATTGTTGCTATGATACGGAATACCCACGGCACTGCAACTTGTAACTGATTTTGCACATAATTTGTTTCAGACTAAAAATGTAGACACAATGTAAAGTACTTCCTCCATGTCGTATTTGCCCTGGCCCTCCTCCACTCAGTGATGAGCACAGTGTTTTACTCTAAGTTGAGCATTCTTCAAACCTATGCAGGGCCCTGGGCTAACGCAGCTTCCATAACCTAATTTGTACTTAACGGTCTTCTTTAATGTGTTAGTTCATTTTAGTAAACTGTTAACAAGCTCTCAAATTTTTCGCGCGGCACTCCCATTGAAAACAATTGACCCTTCGGCACTTTGATTGATAGGCGATCTGACCAATCATAACCCCGAATCCACCATTTTGTCTGACAAAGCAGTCAGGGGAGTTAGTAAATTAATGTTGGTGAACTTAAACTTGAAAAATTGTGTGTACTCACGTCTTTCCGCGCTTGAAACAACATTCCTTCTGATGTCCATTCATGTTTATTTGATGCTATAAATGAACTAGTATGAAGAGATGATCGGTTCACGAGCCGCTTGAACTGAGGATTAAAGAGACACTATACAGTATTTATTGTTTAAACTTCTTTAAAAAATTACAATATTTTAAATATGAAACTGCTTCATATCAAAAGTAACCTGCTCTGTCTTGTCTGTCGATGCGTTGTCAGTGTCCTCTTTGCTCCTCGATGTATTTTTCACCACGTGAGAACGTGATGTGTGGCACGAGAGTGCATGGCTTGTCGGACACTAAAGAGGGCGGGTCTTTACGAAGGGTCAATTGGAAAAGTAAGCTAAGCGCTGGAAAAAACGCTTTGGTGGACACATGGCCTCATTGTAACAAATGCTACAGTTAAAAAATTACAAGAACTATGGAACATTTTCTTAAGGTCAAGTACAGACTTAAGCATACAATAAACAAATAAATAACAATATGCAGATTTCTACAAAAATATCACAATTTCTACATCTCATGATATAAATATCAAATTCACAATGACAAATTATCTAGGTTATCACTGAGAAAACATCAGTGTTGGCAGTTGTTTCTTTCTATTTTCCTTCTCATCTCCACACTCAGTCTCTCTCACATTTCATTAACAAATATGAGAGGGCCTCTGGATGTGGGACTCCCCGCCTGTCGGAACAGCATCGGCTGTCCTAGACTGGTTTGGGGTAGACTGAAGCTTCCACTTGATAAATCAAAACTCGCCTGGTTGTAGAGCCTCTGGCCAAAACCAGCTCCAGATTGATCAAAACTGGTTTGACTGTACTGCCTGAAGCTGCCGCGTTTCTCAGAGGGAGTTCTGGAGGGATGGCGCTGGGTGGACTTATGCAAACCTGTCTCTTTGTAGGCAAACCAAATATTTCCACCCCAAAGGAAGAAGTTCAAAAAACCAAAAGCCTGCGAGCAGACAAGAATGAATTAGACAATATGGAATTTAACATTTTCTACTCGTGAATTGATCATTTTTAATTCCTTTCATAAGGAGCATTGGGTGCTTTCTCTAGGCTGGTTGCTAGGTGGTTGTGACTTTTGAATGGCAGTGTATATCAATTGCTAAAGAAGTTCCTTTATTTTCTCTTTACTATATTGATACTATGGAAAAATAAGAAATCTACTTACCACAGACATGTTGAGATTTGTCCAGATGGGCTCCTGCAAGACCTCACATGAGTTCTCCTGGGCTCTGCATGCAGACATTAAAAGCAGGATTTGATGCACATCAGTGGCTGTCTTCACCCCGGACAGAGTTTTAGCCCAGCCAATTGAGCTTACCAGCCACAGGCTAGAGAACGCTAAAGTCACCAAGAAGTCCTATGGGCATTGAAAATCAGACGAGAAAACAGAACAAGGGTCTTGATGATTCAGTTAAAGGAACAGTTCACCCAAAAATGAAAATTACCCCACAATTTACTCACCCTCAAGCCATCCTCGGTGTATATGACTTCCATCTTCCATTGCTGGAAGCCAGTGATTATAGTTTATAAGGTTTTAAATATGGATATTTTTCTTACAAAAACCCATTGTTTCTCTTCAGAAGGCATTTATTAACCCACTGGAGTCGTATGGGATACTTGTATGAAGGATGGAAGTGCTTTTTGGAGCTTCAAAAACTCAGGCACTCTTCAATGCAATTAAAAAGCTTGGAAAAGAGCCAGGATATTATTTAATATGACTCAGATTGTGTTTGGCTGAAAGAAGAATGTCATATATACCTAAGATGGCTTGAGGGTGAGTAAATTATGGGATAATTTTCATTTTTGGGTGAACTATCCTTTTAAGTTAGATTCAGTTTGTCAGCTCAGTATATGCGTTTTATTTTATTTTATTTTTTATTTTTCTTACAGAAATTTTGAAATGCACTCACAACTACTGGACCTCTGTTCTTCTCTCTGTATTTGTTCTGGTAGAAGAAGTAAACAATTGTGGCCAAAAGGGAATAGAGAAAAGCCAGGACTGACACAGTGACGAAGAACTGTGCAGATGAAGCATAATCCCCTTCGAGAAAGAGAGTCTCTTTCCTGGTTCCTTCACACAGAGGAACACTGAAGTGTGCCTGTTGAAGTCTGGGAAGAGAAAACATAGTAATTCACTGTTTTCACAAGTTTCAAGCACAAACAATAGATTTCCGGTAAGTCCGGACAAGACTGTGACGATGGGGTGTCACTAATATGTCAAGTAAAAAAAAAAAAGTAAAAAAAAAAAAAAATCACCTATGGGTGATCTTTCTCAATATGTTTGTGGCTACCAAGTTTCAGCTATAGAAGCACGCAACATCCTGTTGTTGACGCTTGCTCAATCTCATTGGCTTTCGCAGGTATCACATCAGAGGCAGCCCGATCTAGATCCGATTTGGGATCATGTGGGCTCCGACGCGATCGGAAACAGTAAAATAATCATAATGACACGAAAAGTTGGTTGCAAGAAGCCTCAAATCGGGTCACACCCCCCAGATTGTTGGTGGTTGCAAATCGGTCCCAAAATCGGGCTTAAAATCTTCAAGTGTGTGGCCAGCCTAAGAGTTGAAAAATGTCTTTTGTGTCCCAGTCCGAACGTCACAGGTTGCTATTTTGTAAATACGATTACAACATGGCGTGAACACAGCATAAACTCTGGTTCAGGAGGAACTGTAAAAGACAGCTGCTGTTTGTTTACGGTGCTCTATGAACTCGGTAACTATTAGCCTTACAGAACGCGCTGATGACATGTGATGTCTTTGAATGGAAATACATATGTTGACAGGAAGGTAGGACATCAAAGCACTCAGACCGAATGCAGTGATTGGACGAACATTTTTTGGTCCTGAGATTTCCACAGAAAATATATGTACATTTTTTAATATTTATACCACTTCTATTATTGATTGCTATCAGGATGAGAGTTTTAACAAGTAAACCTTTCATAAAACCAAATAAATAAAACCAATTGAAATATAAAATTAAGTCTCTTTACGTAAACTGGTAATACATATTTAAAGTGTAACATATATTATAAAACTTATTGCGCTGTGGTAATTAAGAACACTTACCTGAATGGGTAGTTGAAACTGATGCTGATGTTGTTTTGGATTTTGGATTCCAAGCATTCTACTTTAACCATTATCTGGCCATAATATCCCCCACATGTTGCAAATGCTAAAACAGCAAAAAGCTGTGGGGGGGGGGAAGCAAAATATTAATGATTTGCTCTAATGATACAGAATAAGTCAGAATGTGGAGGGGACAAAGATCAGTTTTCTTGACTCTCCATCAGTACGGGAGCTTTACCTCATCAGACAAAGTCAAGACAAATTAACCCCAAAGAATATTAAAACATTCTGTTTTAATTATTCTACCGTTTTCTGATTTAAGGTCAATTTAAACGACCTCTCATCAAACTGCTGCACAATTAATTGAGCAAAATTAGACACAGATGCATTTTAAGTGCACTAACCCCTGCAGTTGCTTTAGACTTGGAAGCCAGGCACTAACACGTTTGTCTGACACAATTTGAATATTTTTCACTGGTTCTGTATAGTATTTGGCATAATGAATGAAAGGGCAGGAGGTTTACTGGACAAGTGCCAGGGCTTTATTCTCTGTGGACACAGGTGTTAGATAAGAATTGTATCCAAGTCTCCTGCTATTCTCTCTTTCCCCCAATCCCTTCCTCTCTCTCTTTGTTTCCGATACTACAGCAGGTGAAAGGAAGCAGGCCCTTTCAATTAAGATTTAATACCTTTACTGTGTATATTAATGAAATACTGTCTGGAATACTTGAGTGTTTGGGTCTGTGTGTAAAAGGAAGACAGAGACACAGTAAGAGAAAGAGAATGGAGATTCTTTTAAAAATGTATTATGTTATTTCTATCTCCAGACTATATGAAATGGCTTAAGCCAGGGAAAATAATTAAGTACTCACATAAAGACATCCCATATTAAAAACAATAACGTCATTAGAGCATGCATATACAGAATAGAAAAAGGTAGCTTCTTTGATGAGTTTCAGATGAGACCCAGTGAATTATGCAAAGGTTACCCAGGGGTTGCCAGCACACTCAGACACACACACACACACACAAATTTTACATATATATATATATATATATATATATATTTATATATGCATGCATATACAGTACATGCATATACAAATATGAAATTGTGCTGCATTTATCAAAGCTCAAATTCATCATTATAAAGTCTGTCAAAGAGCTGGATGGTATCGATCTTTTGCACATTTAAACAAGAGCAGATGAATTATTTAAGCAAGAGAGACTACAAACAGGGAGCCGATGCTGCGACCCCAAAGAGCAGCTAATAATTAAGCCTGATTTCTGATAGACATATTTGTATTTTTTAAACACTATTTTAAGACTGCAACCATGAGAGACTACACAAAATACTGTCAGAACTTTATCTTGCTACTGTCAGATTATCGGCAAACCCAATTAGTTACTGACACATTATTTAATCATATTATATTTATTTTCTGGTAATACTTAATTAATACTTAATAAAAATTATAATAAATCAATACATATTTTATTTTTGCTAAGTTAGCTAGGTAACATTTGAGATAAGTGGCATAAATGTGCCAGTGAATCTTGGTAAAATTCAATTCCTAATGCTTGAAAATGAACCAATACTTGGTTTTAGAAAAATAAAAGTCTTACCGGAGCAAATATGACCATACACATTGATGAAACGGATTAAGCATCAGCCTGTGTGTCTGTCTATGAAGGAGTGTTGAGCTCCTCTGCCAGCCAACCCCAGAGATACTGGGTGAGTGGACACCATGGAGATGCTTCTACAGGGAAACTGGCACTGTGTGTGTCTGCTCTGTGTGTCAGAGAAAAGACACACATGTACATACACTCTCTCTCTCTCACACACACACACACAAAGAGATGCACATAATGGGGTGCACACATGAAAATATGTACAGACCCCTGGGAGATCACATATATGCAGACCTATAGCACATGTGTTTGTATCCATGCACATATTCTGTACATACACTCACTCACTGAAAAATAGAAAAATATACAAATAAGCGTGCAATAATCTTGATAACCATTACGTAATTCCTGGTAGATATACTGGGCACATTACAGCCATTACCTCAGTGTTTTACATGCAAAACATAAATAATTATGAATATAAATAATAAATCTGCCACAATAATGGCCCTCTGTTTTTTTTAATTATTGTTAATGATTACAGTGGAATCTAGCCTTTTGGCAAATTATTTTTCCCTGCATATTTTTTGACAGCTTAAAGGGCTAGTTCACCCAAAAAATGAAAATTATCCTATAATTTACTCACCCCCATCCTAGGTGTACATGGCTTTTGTCTTTCAGCCAAACACAATTGGAGTTACATTAAAAAATATCCTGGCTCATCCAAGCGTTATAATGGGAGTGAGTGGTGCCATTTTTGTGAAGCCCAAAAAAGCTCATCCATCCAATATAAAAAGTACGCGTCCAGGGGGTTAATAAAGGCCTTCTAAAGCGAAGCGATTCATTTTTTGCAAGTAAAATATCCATTTTATAACTTTAAAAGCTACAATAATTGGCTTCCGGTAACAGCCGTCCACACGTTCATGAGAGAGTTGAGTATATTGTAGGTGTAGCATAAACTTAAGACTTTATTTATTCTGAAGCATCCTGGATAGACACATGAATGCACCATTTTAAGATACAGATCTACACTATAGCTAAAACAACTCACTTCTTGTTTGTCACTTCTCACCAGAGCTTACATTATATGCTGGAACTCTCTAGTGAATGGAATGCACGAGAGCCAGTTATTATAGTTTATAAAGTTATATACATGGATATTTTTCTTACAAAAACTCGTCGCTTCACTTTAATTTTTGGGTGAACTAACCCTTTCATGGCTAAATATTTTGGGCTGTTAATGATTCAAGAGAAGGGGAAGCCCCACCCACAACTGACACAGAATCTGCTCTATTAGCTTAGCTCCTCCTCTGAGTGAGCTGTACACCGTCCGCCATGTTTATCTCCTCGCCAGAGCATTTAACAGCATTCAGGGAAGACATGTATTCTTATTAAAGCTACTAAATTTACTTAAGAGCTGTGAGTAATTTTATGTTTTTCTTTTGTTGTTTTGTTCATATTAGTAGGTACAGTATATAACGCTACTGTGACTTTAATACACAGATCTAATAAACATACATGATTTTTTTTATCTGCTATTTATGTTCACGGATGTATCCGACTATGTTTGTGAACTTTGTGTGTTTTTCAGTTATAAGATATGTAAGAGAAATCAGTTTAATACTCACAGGACCTGCTGTCTGACAGCTTTCTGTGCGTGTGCTTCGAATGTGTGCGCTCAGAAAACCATATATCACTAGTTTGAACTGTTATGGCTTTAGAAACTTCATGATGATGAAGAACTGCAGTGTCACGTGAGTGTGGCTGCAATAGAGATGATAATCAAAACCAAACAGATATTTTGTCAGTTTTTGGCAGTGTCTGGGCCACGAATTATACAGGCTCCGCCCTCCTCTGTAAAGTGGGGCGGGGAGTAGCAGGTCATTTGCATTTAAAGATACATGCCCGTGATTTTCCTTCCTCAAAAATCGTAAACATGGTATAATAAATGATCTGTGTGTGGTATTTTGAGCTGACACTTCACAGACACATTCTAGGGACATCTGACACTTATATACATCTTTAAAAAATGGGCATAATAGGTTCCATTTAATAATTTAATTAAAAAACAAAACAAAATTAGTCTTATTTTTTGTTCATTTTAGAACAAAATATTTGTATTCACTTCATTAACTTCTCAAGAAGCTATGTTATTGAAACAACAAATGTGTAAAATTGATTGTTGAAAAATCTACTATTAAAATGTATATAACACATTGGTGTCATTGATGAAATGTGGAATGCTTTTCTCATGCTTCTCTCCTGTAGCCACCTTATCTCCGTTCAGCTTTTATAAATGTAAATAAATTATGAATAAAAAAACAGTGCCCTGAAAGTACCAAACAAAGCAGGTATTGGTAGCTTCAGAAGATCTGAGCCGAATACTTCCTTTGATCTGTGAAAATTTCATTTTCAGAGCTGAGAGATAATTAATTTGCTGTAGAAAGAAAGAAAAAAAGAAAGAAAGAAAGAAAGAAAGGCAAATTGCTGTTATATCTATTTTGTATTATGTAAGGTTTTGAACTTTGAACTTAAGTTGAACAGTTTTGAAAAGAGTAGGCTAGCATGCGCATACTGTTCTGTAGATATAGGCTACAGAGCTTTGATGGTGCTTGTGTCTGAGAGAGAAAATAATTTATGTAAATTAGAAGTTTAGAAGTAGTCATTGACTGAATTTTGTGCCAAAGCAATGATAAATGATCCACTGTTCAGCCCACTCAGACTGCTGTTGTGCTCACTAGGTATCGAGAAATCGGTTGTAAAAGAAACTGTATGTTGTTATACAATGCTGCCCCCTGCTGTTCTAAGCGGTCTCCTGCATGATATACCTTCAAACGTTCAGAATCTCTAGTTGTTATTTGAATGTATTTATTTATTTACTGGAATCCCTGATTCTTGTTTTTTTTACTGCAAAAACATGCTTATAATTATGTTCTTACATAAAATTCTCTAGTCACTCCTTAGTGGAGCTTCTCTTTTTCAAATACCTCTTGAATCTTATGATGCTGTTACTTGAATTCACCGCTAGGAGAGCTGTTGTGTTTAAAATGCGTTTAAAGATTTAATCAAGCCAAAAAGAGAGAGAACGCTTTTGCTTTTTGTTGTGCCCTACACATACACGCCAGTATAAGTGTAGGGTCAGTCACATAAAAAAGTCATTTTGTAGATACAATTAAAAAAAAAAAAACTACACACTTAATAGCAATTTTTTAAAGTAGTAACGAATTTGAAGACCAGAACTGTGGTTTTCTCCTCTTTGCTATTCCCTGTGTTCAGCTTTTGCTAAACATGTTGACAGCTCCATTGAAGAAATGTATGTGTGTTAAAAAAACATAATAATAAATGGGCCCAATTATGAAGTTATTTCACAACTGTCTTGTTCTCCATCTTCTTTTTTCCGCTCAATCTCTCTCTCTCTCTTTGGCTCATTGCTTTAGATCTCACAAATGCCAGGATCCACTCAAGGCTAATTTAATTCTGGCTTCCTATCAGCTCTCTGCTCACATTCAGTGGGATTTTTGCATTAGGGCAGACTACAAATATATGTCCCAGAATGGAGCCAATGATGCAGGCAACCTTTGGCGAGAAAACCCCTTACCTATGGGGAGAGATAGAACTAAATAATGATCTGCATGTGGCTACAGTAAAAACAGCTGAAACAGCTTACACATGAACAAATGTACAACAGTGAAGAAAAATGCTTTAGTTTTAATATTCCTAAATCATAAGGTGGCGGGCCTATACGTAATTAATTATGCTTGTACTGAATATCAGAGAAGAAAAATGAATAAACTTATAATACAAAAAGAATTTCAGAGTGCCTAATTAGAGGTGTCATAATATGCAGCCAACAAAAGGGTTTGATTGCGCTGCTGTAAGGAGAAAATTGCAGGTAATTTTACAGATTTCCTTTATCACATGTTTGCAATACTGGGGTGTCCAATGAATCAAAGCACTTTGTGTCTTTAGGCATGTCAGCTGTATTAATGTTTTATGAGGCGATACACCACGATTGAGTAATGGATAAAGAGTGATAAACTGCAATGTGTTTATAACTGAGTGAATAACATTAATAGCTTTATAGTGAGCCCTGTATGTTAATCTCTAAACCCTTTAGATCGTCCTGTGTTATACACATACTTGTGTATATCCTGGCTTGTATCTCTCATAATAAGAAAGGAGTTGGTGTTTCCCGGTGGATGGCAGGTCTGAAGCTCTGACAGCATTGAGTTTTTCACCACGCCTGAAGTGCTGCTGCTCTTCACTGCATATTTAATGACTCTTTTTCTGGCTTTTTCTTCTCTCCTGTCTAGCATAGGTACAAGAGGGAGAAGAAAGAAAAAGACTGATTACATGCTGTTAAACAATGCATGTTTCACTGTAATTAAACTGTGATCTAAATCTTTTGTGTTAGGTACAGCCCCATCAGTGAGGTCCTTTCATCAACACCAAACCAGACATGTGTTTATTATTAATATTAAAAAAAAAATAAAAAACTCATTTTATGCTTGATTTTTTTACATTGTCATCAGTATGATTAAAATGCCCATTTACAATGATCCAGTCATTTAACTAAACGCAGTGGGAGAAAAATAGACTCATCAAGTAGTTTTCTTAAAACTGAAGCAATTCACACTTGCTGCGTCCCAATTCGCATACTACTTGTCCTAAATAGTATTCGAAATTAGAATTAGTGTGTCCTAAATCGTAGTATGTTGAAGTGTATTTCAAAGATACCTGGATGGCCAACTTTTTCTGGTTAGAATCCAAAGTGCAATTTATGCAACCGGGCACAGATCCATGCACACTCTAATGGCTAACACTGTCCACAAACAATTCTGCATTGGATGAGGATTCAATTAGAACCACAAACACAAATAAAAAGTGTTAAAAACTACAAATATGGTGGATGTGCAAGGTTGATAGTTAAGTAGAGAGGTTTATATAAAGGGGTTTGAATCAGCATCTAACCTGATGAAAAGAAATACTGTGATACTCAATGTTATCCACATTATATTTCATCTTCAATTATGAACTTTTATAAAGATATGTTTGTTCATTAATGTTTAAATGGATCATTAATGAGCAAGCCATTGTGCAAGGCACCCAACCCCCAATCACTCCCTGGGTGCCACATCAAAAATAGCTGCCCACTGCCCCAGATGTGTGTCCAAGATTTGAACTGAATGGGGATGATTTTAACTGTGTAATCTAATCTAACTGAATTTAGCGGATGTAGTCAATTTAGTGGAATAAAAACAACACCTAGTCTTTTTCACTGCAACTTCAAAGGAAGCAAGACAATGCTGTCGAAATTAACACTGGATACCTGAGGTAATTTTATGTTACACTGATTGCTAGCCTGGCAAAATGATCTCATCTCCGTAAATACACCATTTATTCCGATGGGATGACCGATAGTTTTGCATATATCTATTTCTTTAAAGTATCATTGAAAAGGGGGTTTGACTTGTCAAACAGTGGTGGATTTTTCTGGACTTTGGTGATTAACTTCTCTGCAATGTCAGCGGCAATTGTAAATGGATTCTGATTGGCTGTCAGTGTTAAATCGTTCAACAGCTGAAAAAAAAATCATTCTGAAAGTGATATTGTTCCTCTATATCATTATCGTTTTAGTTGTCATCCTTGGTGTGAATTGGCCTTAAGTCAGGCTCAAATAAGAAATTGGGTAAACGTAACTGTAAGCACTCAAATATAGGACTGGCAACCTTATTTTGCTGTTTTGTTAAAGATGCGGTCACATTAGCGAAATTAGCTGGCAAAACAAGGTCAGTTGTCCATTGTCAATATAGTGAAGTGATGCATAAAGCACTTTTAACACAGAAGTCACTTTCAAATCAAGCAACTTTCTGTTTGTCAACACAGCAAATTCGCATGACTAAGTTAAACACAAACAAAATGGGCCATTTCCTCATGGGCTACCTTCGATCATGCAGATTCCTATTGAAATGACTGGATTTCACTCACAAACATTCTTCAAAATATCTTCTTTTCTGTGAACTATCCTTTTAAGTGCTCTTTGGTTGAGAATCACAAATCATTCTGGAGTGATCTAAACATCATCATTCCTCTTCTCTTGCTTAATGATGGAGATTGAAAGAAGTGAGTGCGAATATGAGACTCACCTTAGAATGAGAGAATGGAGCCTTTGGTGTCAATGCTGTTTTGCCTGGTGTTGTACCAGACGAAGGACCAGTGCATTAAAGAGCTCTATATTTAGAAATAATGGTCCTTTTAAACCTGGCTGTGTTCTATGAAGGGTTACAGAGAGGTAAAAAGCAAATGCCTGGGAGGATGAATGTAAAGATGGTCTCATCATATCAGTGTAGTCTTTGATGACCATACACATCTGAAAGATGACTGAAGAATAAGTAACGGGTTATTGTGAGTTGTTCCACTTAGAGTAGGTCTTCTGATCAATAAGACCTGAGGACCTATATTTATATGATGTAAAAGTCTGCACAGACTGAAACTGAAAGGTGCCTTCATCATACTTGTACACAAGTGTCCTTTTTCATCAATTTGTTTTCTTATGAACATGGAAAGAAAACAGTGACTGAGGGAGAGAAAGAGACTTGGAGTGTTTTAATATTTTAGAGAAATTTTCAACCTCATCTTTACTCAGCACTCAAACTTAGCCTTTGCCAGTGACCCACTGATATTCACACATGTAATCAATTCCCCGTGACTCTGCCTTGTATTTTCACTCTCTGAACACACACACACACACACACACACACACACACACACACATTGTTTAATAATGTCAAACGGTCAAGGAGAAAGAGTCAGCTTTTTTATAGATATTCGGTACTCCATGACATTAGAGGTTTCTGAGTTAAAGAAAACATGAAAGATGACTTGACGAGTGCAGATTTCTTTCACGTATCGATGTATTTCCTAGTGAAAAAGAAAGATATAGACAAGGCACATAGAAGAATAATAGCCCATAGGTTTACTTTCATCAAGTTCATCATTTGCTTCTTGCTAGTAAAGTGATATTCAGGAAGGGTACATTCTTATTTTAGAGAGAATTTTATTGGACAAAAATTTGTATATGGCCCTCAAGAGCAAGAAGATATCAATATTTTTCTGCTTCCCTGGAAGAGAAAACTGACATGAACTGAAACACCTTTGACAATCTATTTGTCAATACATGTGTATATGTTCACTGTTTAAAATCTGACATTTGAAGAAGGGGAGGAGGTGGTGGTGGGGGGGACTTGATGAATAAGCAAATGACGGTTGTTCAATTGATTGATTACCAGAACACCGCACCTCTCCCACAGTCCAATCCCCTCTCTGTTGTTTCATTTCAGATCAGTCTAATTGTCTTACACAGAGTGAGGAAACAATGTTTATAAAAAGATGTTTGTAGAATGAACGTGTCTGGCATGTCTGAATCTTGTACACAGAGGTGTTTACATTTCGGAAACTTGTATATCAGCGGCCTGTATAACAGATATCTTATTAAAATGAAGGACTTTATGCATAAAAAATTGAATGATTTACTCACATTTGTTACAGTGTAAAAAGCATATTTACACTACATGATGAGAGTTATGTTTCTGTCTATTTGTTAGCAATCAAATACACCCAATATTGAGTAGTTTTAAAAACTTTCTTTTCTCATGACTTTGACCTTTTAATTGGATTTTTATTTGTTTTAATATTTTTGTTGTTATAATAATAGTATAATTTATACATTTTAATAGTTTCCTTTATCAATACAATTTCATATTCATACATTTTAACTGTTTATTTATTTACAACACTGATCGAAAATGATTTTTTTTATTTATTAAAGGTTTCCCAGTTATGAGTAAAAATTGCGTGGTTTTATTTAGCATGCAAGAGAACTCTTGATAAAATTCACAGCTAATAAATTTCTTGCTTTATTTTAAATAAGAAAGAAATTGAATTTTGAGTGGCGTGAGGGTGGATAGATGATAGAACATTCAATTTAAAGCATTAACTCAATTGGACACAGAAGTATAGATAAAGTATGTGAATGAGTGATTACAACAATCGTGCAATCATGCAGAAGATAATATATATTAGAAGTCATATTCAACATCCACTTGCCACAAAAATGTGATGTGTCATGTGCCTCGGTTTGATTTGGCATGACACTTCTGAATGTTCAGCATTATGGAGAGCGAGAGAGAGAAGAGGACTCATAAAAGTTCTGAAAATACAGCAATTATGGAACTGTCATTGGCAAGGTATTAAAATCAAAGTAGACTGAAGGGAAATAGAAAGGAGAGGGGACGGGAAAATGGCAGGGTCAAGGCCAGCTCAAATCATACAATTAATAACCCATTTTGTCTTTTTCCGCAGGAGAAGATATGAAGAGATTGAAAATAACTGCTTCTGCCTCTGATGTGAATTAATCATTGACATATTGTCAAATTTTAATATGATTTCTAATCATTTCTAATATGAAAACATGTAACACACATATGCACACACACCAAATAAATAAATGAAAAACATTACTTTATATTATTCATTACTGTACAAGCAGACAGTTTTCAAAATGTTTAATGCATTAGATAAGTCAATGTAAAAGCGTAGCACAAGCTAACCATAAGAATACAATATAGATGCTGGAACAACAAAAGTATTCAAAACATCACCAGAAATTGATTATTCTTCAGCCTCCAAGCCAAAAACACAGCCAATATTAGCTTTACCATACAACTTCCTCCAACCTACAGAGAAATGGCGAAACATACATTGACACTGAAGTAAAGCAGGGCAGAGAGAAACTCAATCAATTATTGATGGTTAAGATGCAGAGAGAGTGCTGCTGCAGATGGAGCAAGGGTGGGGGGGTGGCAGGGGGATCTGGAGAACAATTTATGCCAACATCCACCAGAAAAAAGCCCGAACAGGAAGTGCAAATTTGGTTTGAGATCAATTTTAAAAAACTGTGACAGGTGGAGGTGAAACTGAAATATTTGTCTTCTCACGTTAATACAAAATAAACGTATTAGTAAATGTACACTATTTGGTGAGTGAAAAATAAAGTGAGTAGTTATAATTGCTTTTTTTGCGGCAAGACATATTTTCATATTCTTCATCGTCACATTCAATGAGTGTGATTTTGGGTTTATGCTGAAATAAACCAAACACTTAGCTATATTTAGCGAATGTGTGAAAGTGCAGACATGTTTTTGGAAAGCACCGCTGCTACTGAACATCTGGTGTGATAGTCTGAACCATTGGGACTTTGTATTTATAGTCTTAACTGCTAATTCTCTGGCAAGCCCTGTAGCACAATGTGTGTGTTACAGTTGAAGGGGTATTTCTGTCTTGCCAATTTTTATGTCAGGATATATTCTCTTTTTTCTCTCTCCCCTTTTCAGAAGCCTCTATGTATAAATATTATGCAATGCAGTACTATAGCTTTACTTTTGATTCCATAGTGGTGAATAATCCTGATAAATGATAAAAATGCGTTCAATATGACTGAAGTACATTTCAACTATCCATCAGAAAAATTCACATAAGCCTTGGGATATGGCTATAAGAGTGCAGATAGTCAGGGGCTAATTCTTGCCGCAGGGCTGTGCGTGATGATGAAATTTATCACAGTCACAAGACGGCGAGAATGCGAGCCAATAATGTAAAAAATGATATGCCGTCACAAATAACTGAAATATGTATTTGTTTTTGAAGGCAACAGATCTTAGATCTTTTATCGTGAATGTTGTTCAGCATGTCATAGTTGAGAAAGAGCAGGCCTCGCAAAAGGGAGGGGCTCGTTATAAATCTGACTGTCCTTTATCAGCTACCACTGTAATTTATCTCATTTTCTTTCTTTGTGTCTGCTGATTATTGATTTTGTCTCTGGCTACAATTGGAAACACCTTATGTTGTGGTTTTGTTAGGGCTAAGCACTTGGTGACTTGCTGCTTCTTCAGAAATGCCCCCAAAATGACCTTAAGACATATTACTTTAAGATAGACAACAACAAACAAAACCCCCTACCACCGATGTGGCCTTGAGTCAAACACTTAACCCCAGGTTGCTCCAGAGGGACTGTTGCCATAGTAAGAGAAGTCACATTGGATAAAAAAGCTTCTGCTAAATGGCAAACAGCTTGTGAGGACTATGTGGAGCAAAAGCACACAAACTGCTGGAGGATGTCATATCTACTAAATATTACAGAGCTGCACAAATTATATATATATATATATATATATATATATATATGGATTTTTTTAAAAATTTTGTTTGAAAGAATAATCCGTAAATCTGTAAATCCTCTAGAAGCTTTTTCTACCTGACATTTAAAATCACATTCATTTGTGTAACTTAAACATAAACAACTCGCACTCATGTCATTCCACACCTGTTAGATCTTCAGAACACAAAAGAAGATATTTTTGATGAAATCCGACGGCTCAGAGAGGCCTCCATTGCCAGCAATGACACTTAACCTGTCAAGATTCAGAAAGGTACTAAAAACATTGTTAAAACAGTCGATGTGACTACAGTGGTTCTACAATAATTTTATGAAGCAATGAGAATACTTTTCTTATAAATCTAAATAATGACTTTTCATCAATGTCTTGTAATGGCTGATTTCAAAACACTGCGTCAAAGCTTACGAATCTTTTGTTTGGAATCAGTTGTTCAGAGTGCCAAAGTCACATGATTTAAGCAGTTTGATACGCGATCCGAATCATTTACTCAAAACAAAAGATTCGTAAAGCTTCGAAGCTTCATGAAGCAGTGTTTTGAAATCGGCCATCACAAGGTATTGTTTAAAAATATATATATATTTTTCACACAAAGTATTCTCGTCGCTTTATAATATTAAAGTAGAACCACTGTACTCACATGAACTGTTTTAAATATGTTTTGAGTACCTTTCTGGATCTTGAGAGGTTCAGTGTCATTGCTCGCAATAGAGGCTTTACTGAGCCTTCGGATTTCATCAAAAAATATCTGAATTTTTGTACCGAAGATGAACAAAGGTAATTAATGACAGAATTTAAATTTTTGGGTGAACTAACCCTTTAATATTCAGGTCAATATTGTCACATCAAATAATCATATTTTGTTAATAAAAAGAAGCACAGAGCAAAGAAGCTCATTTTAGATTACTTTTAACAACAGAATCAGACCACATAGGCCTTATTGGTTCTTGTAATCTCTGTGTGATTTTGGTTTTATGGTGTTTATAGGGATAGTCTACTAATTAAATAAGTTGTTAATATATTTGTTTATTTCTTCTAAAAAAGTTAAATGAGATATAAGAAACTATACATACATAATCTAACAGTTAAATAGTTCAAATATTTGATTATGACTTCTGAAATGTTTACTATGTTTCTAGGATAAAAACAGTTCAATGAAGCAAGCTCATATTAATGCGAAATATGTCTTGTAGTGATGTCATATGCTTTGCGAGTCGAGTGAAATACGGAGGTCAAATGAAATAACAGCACATTTTCGGTGTCATCCACCCTCACCATTTTTGCGACCGAAATGACCCGCTCTCTCATCCAGCACCGCGGACAGCGCCTGCGTCTCACGCGAGACTCAGCAGGAAGTGGCCATCATTCGCTCTTTTCATTGCGCGCGCCCCTCCCATCCGCTCTCCTCTCCGGTCCCTCGCAATGACTGGCGAACGGAGGCACAGTACGGAACACGTATGCAGCAGCAGCATCTTTGCTCTGGTCGAGTGAAGAGATTGCAGCGTCTGCTTCCGCGCCCGAAGTGTATCAGGATATTAAAAATTTACCAACAGTCGACCAGCCCTCTGAATGCCGAACACCACGTCAACAAACTGATACCTTTCCACGCCGTAAATATCCCATCGTGCGTTTAATTCGCTTGTACGGTTAGGCGAGCGCTGCCCGAGAGCAAAAATGTTGGATCCATCCTCCAGCGAAGAGGAATCGGACGGGATAGTGGAGGAGGAAAGCCGAGAGGTGATGGCTCCTCAGTCCGGAGCCACTCGCATCTCCCCCAGCAGGACCAGCGAGAGCTCCGATAGGCTCCAACCCGCCAGCCGAGGCTCCAGCGCGCGACCATCCAGCCCGAGCCCTTCGGCCGCCAGCGAGCAAGACAAGGAGGACGTGGAGAAACTGCAGAGGGAAGAAGATGAACGAAAGAAGAAGCTGCAACTCTATGTCTTTGTGATGCGATGCGTCGCCTATCCTTTCAACGCCAAGCAGCCTACCGACATGGCAAGGCGACAGCTGAAGGTAAGAGCACGCGGTGTCCGGGTCTCACCTTGAGAAAAACGTTATGTATCATAATGTTCCTTTAATGCCATGCCATTATCAATACAAATAGCATTGAATACCCTTAAAATATCACCATATCCTTCACGGGACACCTATAAAACCACGGTGTTAATTGTCAGCCTGTTTTTAAGCTCAGAAGCTCCTGTCGCGAACCCCAAACCCGAAGGAATTCGGGCACATTCGGTCAAATTCGGCCGCACGAGACGAGCTCTAATTATAGATATTCTTCAAGAGGCTGATGGACCAAAATAAAGCGGTGTCATTGCCGTAGTACAGTCATGTGACTCGTTCACATTGGAAGTCAGTGGTTGTGTGCAGTCTTGCGGCCATAGGATATTCAGTTCCGTTTGCGCCATCTCTCGCGCCACTCATTCATCTTCCAAGGTGACTTTTGGTGTAACAGATGCAAAGGCTGAACCGTCTGTTCAGAAGGTCGACAAAAGCATAACGAACGTATTTGTCATCTCACCTGATCGTGTGAATACTTCATTGAGTCTTTTCCTTTTTATTAGTTTTTTTCACGCAGTTATTTAATTAAGGCATTTTTACTCAAAAGCTCGTTGATAAACAACAAGTCTAAATGAAATCTAACGTGCGTTTAGAAATTATCCTGAGAGTTTTATTTGCTGACAATTGACTTAAGACTTGAAGAAACAAAAGAAACCTGCGATAGATTTCAGTTACTGCCGTAAAAATGTTTCCTTGTTCAGAGAGGTATCTTTCAGAGGTCCCATCCAATTTCCCTCAGTTATTGATCCAAGCTGATCCCTGACTATTTACAACATGCTCTGAAACCACAGTTAACAGCTATTACAGCTATAGTAAGTGACAAAAAGAAAAACAGCAGTTCTTTTGCCCAGTCTTATACTTAGATTTGCTTCACTTTTAACTAAATTAGAAAAAAGCTAAAATATTTTGATATTTAAACATTACAGTTCAAGAAAGCCTGCTGTCAGTATATGGATTTTTAAAAATAAATAAATAAATAAAAAGCTACCTCACATTGTCAACGTAGCTGCAGATTTGGTTATGCAATACGGCTTAGTCAAATGAGAACACAATAGATTCATTGAAAGGCAGCTATGTGTCGGTCCTATAATGTTATTCAATGCTAGGCAGCCTCACGTGAGGTTGAAGAGGTCCGTGTAAATGTAAAAGCTTTGATCAATAACATTGTATTGGAATACCTGCTGTTTGTCATTACAAGAAGTCAAAGCTCTGATCTTCACTATGCGTGCCGGTTCAGTGAGTGAGTCAGGGCTGGTGGTATTTGGGACATTACAATGAATCTCAGAGTTGAGTCACTGTTGAGGTCCTTTAGGTTCAATAGAATCATTGCAGTCAATCACATAAGTGACTCAGAATCATCCATGTGAATCATTGTCATGAAGGACGTCTATCAAGAACAGGGTCGAAAGAATGGTATAACTCTGTTTTTTGTTGACTGCTTTTAAGACATCATTGAGAGCTACCTTATGGGGAATGGTAAAGATCAGTGGTTTTTCTAAAAAGCTTCTTCATGCACCATTTTGCACTATAGTAGTTTTAAGATGAACTTTTCCAAATAGAATTCATACAGTAAATTGACCCTTCGCCGGTAGTTCGATTAACAGGTGATCTGACCAATCATAACCCCGAATCCACCATTTTGTCTGACAAAGCAGTCAGGGGAGTTAGTACATTAACGTTGGTGAACTTAAACTTCAAAAATTGTTTGTACTCACGTCTTTCCGCGCTTGAAACAACATTCCCTCTGATGTTCATTCATGTTTATTTGATGCTATAAATGAACTAGTATGAAGAGAT
Organism: Zacco platypus; assembly: GCA_038088235.1. Classification (NCBI taxonomy): domain Eukaryota; kingdom Metazoa; phylum Chordata; class Actinopteri; order Cypriniformes; family Xenocyprididae; genus Zacco; species Zacco platypus. The sequence goes on from CM076074.1 coordinate 24,979,892, forward strand.
GATCGGTTCACGAGCCGCTTGAACTGACGAGCTACAGCGATCTGTCACGACACATTAAAGAGCCAATATACAGTATTTATTGTTTAAAATTCTTTAAAAAATTACAATATTAGAAATTTTAAACTTTGTTTCATATCAAAAGTAACCGGCTCGATCTTGTCTGTCGAAGCGTTGTTAGTGTCCTCTTTGCTCCGCGATATATTTTTGACAGCGTGAGAACATGATGTGTGGCATGAGAGTGCATGGCTTGTCGGACATAGCAACAGTAACTAAAGGGGGCGGGTCTTTGCGATCAGTCAATTAATCAAAAATGTGGTTCAATTAGTAATCACTAAATATAAATCTGAAAATAAATTGCATTTGGGCCTAGACAACAGATGGAAAATTAAAAAAAAGACCTGCATATGTACTCTCATTTATTATACAAAATAACAAACTAATGGTAAAAAAAATAGGTTCACACAGTCAAAAATGGTTTTTCTGGAGTTCCAGATGAAAAAGATAATTTCATATTGCAAAAACTAGATACATTTTCATTTTGGGGTTAAGATATCATCACTAAAAATCATAATTGAGTGTTTTTTAATCTCTTTAGGCTGCACTAATTTATTTGCAGAAAGCTTGACTAGTAGTTTCATGAGTGCTTATTCAGCTAATGTGATATCAGAGGAGCTCAGGGGATTGAAGGTAATGGCTGTAGCATATGTCTCATTAAGTAATCATAGTTTTTCTATCATTAAGAAAATCAAATCTGCTTTGTGCATTATTTCTTATGTGTATGGAGTAGCTTGATTTTTTTTTCTCTGTTATTTGACTGCAAAAGCAGGGAAACAATATGACCTTCATCAGGTTAATTTTCATAAAGACAATTTGGTCATGCAGGCTATTTTGTTTTTGGGGAGAATGGCACCTATTGTACTTCTATTCTGAGTCATTATGTCATTTAAGTCCTTAAAGGAGCTATATGTAGAATTCGGAAACCCTTGATATTAGTGACACCAGTGGCTGTTAAGTGAACTGCAGCTAGCAACTTCTTGATCATCTTCGCGTTAGTGCTCACAAAAAAAGACTGTGATTCAAGGCCCGACGAAGTTCTTTTTCGTTCTTCACTTTTAACGAACATCCCAATGCCGTCCATGCCGCTGAGCGCGTGTATATGTAAATATGTGCTGCACACTTTCCTCTCAATAACAAAATAATGACACAACAAAAATGATAGCGCTGAGAAAACAGCAGTTAGGAAAGCATCTGGTCGTGGATATGTGAATATGTGTGCACCAGCTCTGTAATTCACCGGCATCATGTCGACAGACGAGGTAATTAAAATTACACTGTTATGATAGATTATAAAGTATATTTGAGACAATAGACTATATAGATATGGCTATGTGAGACTGTAGTTTGAATTAATCCCTTTTCTTTGCATGACACATTGACATTACTGTACAGAATACTTTAGCTCTTTCAGCATTATCCTGAACATTGTACAGTATAAGCATTTCACATTTCATGTGTCACAGAACAGAAGAGAGGCTCTCCAGAGTGTGTGTAAACGTCAGATACTTTTGATTATCACTGCAAAAAAGTCCTTCACATAAAATCAGTCTACTACAGGCTAGGACTAAAAAAGCGATTCAGTGAAAATACATGAAAAATACAAGAAAATTTGAAGGTTAACTAAAGCCGTGTCTATGGACATTATAATCTATTATAATATTTTCTCCCTTGGTTATAAATCACATCATATGTTGGGGATATTATAATTAAATTTGCTGTCAATTTTACATCCATTTCTATTCTTGGTTATCACTGAGTGTAGCTGCTGGTTAATAACAAAACTTTTTCGATTTTTGTTTGTTCACAACATACCTTGAAGCATCCAAGTATGCAGTGAGTGTTTACTGTGGAAAGCAATCAAATCCAAAATTAGATTTAAAATCTTTGCTCTTCTAAAAGGCTGCCTTCCTAGCTTGCATGAGTTTTTCATTTAAGTTTGGTGCATCTGAAGGACTTATCATGGTTCATGTCTCCAGCAAACCGCTCATTAGTCACCCGTCCTCTGCTCAGTCAGTCCATTATAAAATTCAATAATGTTGAATGACAGCCTCATTGTTTCTATAGCGTGTGAATCACATTTCATTCTCTTAGTTTTTAGTCCAGGAGGTCAATTTTACTGTGGGTTTTGCCTTAGACTAATTTGTATTCTGTCAGCAGTGTCTCCTGTACTCACCCTGTATCTGCTCTCGAGCCTCTGGTCTGGGCCGGCAGCCCTTGCTTGAACCCCAGATGATACAGGCACACGATAGAGATCTCTCAGCAGTTTTGTTCACGGGCCTTGGGGAGGATAGAATTTCAATTATCTGTATCCTTCCCGCGTTTGATTTCATCACTGATAGATGGTAGATGTCCCCCCATTTCAGTAGATAAGGTGGTCTAGTAACAAGGACACATCGTAAGGATGTAGAGGCCCTTACAGACTCCAGACCCTCTAGCTTTTTGTTGCACCTATAAAATGAAACGTTAAGTTTTTCATCAGATCGGTACATACAGTGTGTACATCCCGCTGAGATATCACTCCTCGCCGAATAATACTTGTGTTGACAGCTTTCAAGGGCTCATTGTCTTTTATTTAGCTGGCTAAGCAAATCTTTGTGTCATTTCAGATGATTTTGTTTTTTTTTTTGCAGATGAGGTGTCCTTTCCTACCCTTTTCAGCTTCATTTGATTTTTCTCTTCTTCTGTTTAACCTAATTACCTGCTATTTTGGGTCACAATTACCTGTTCATGTAATAGGATCTGCTTATAAAGGATATTAAAGAATGTGTCTTTGAAGTTTCAGCTCAAAATACCCTACAGATAATTTATCTTAGCCTGTCAAATTTGCCCCTATTTGAGTGTGAGCAAAAACACGTCCTTTTTGTGTATCCCTTTAAATGCAAATGAGCTGCTTTTCCAGAAGAGGGTGGAGCTTTAACAGCTCGTGCTTTGGTTGCTCAACAACAACAAAGCTGGAGAATCTCAAGCAGCCAAAATGACGATTGTCAGTAACGGTGTTTATCCTTAAGCTTCGTGCACACTGTGACGATTATCGCGTGCGGTTATCGCCAGAGTTTTTTGAGACGTTTTTCAACTTTCAACTTTTTCGTCTTTGTGTTCATACCCAAGAGATTTTCACTGGCGATGCGGCGAGTGAACGTGCAAATTCACTCCCTGACAGTATATAGCGCTTGTGCTTAGTGCAAATAAACATATTTATTAATTAGAAATTCTAAATAATATTTTTTGAATGTAAATAAAACAATAAAAATACAGAAATAAAATGGCATATAATACATATCTATTGGTTTGGCCAAGAACGTTTTGTGCTTGAGCGCCTCAAAGTCGTGTTTTACTTTAACTTCAGCAGGCACTCCAACAAAAAAACGCCAATCTCATTGGTCGGCCATTTTTTAACACGGCGCGTCAAACCAAAAAAATTAACCTTTTACGCCAGGCATTTTGCGCATCGGTGTGCACACTCACATTGGCACCCTTTTTTTAGTCACGAGGCGTTAAATGTTGGCGATAATTGAGACTCAGGAAGAAGTTACAATTTTTAGAATGCTACTGGATGATTCTGAATGGTTTGTAGATACATTAATGTAGTTGCTGTAGAGTTTATTCAACTCATCGACTAGCATGTGCCGTCATGTTAATCTGTTGTGCAAATCCAGCGTTGAATTGACCCTCGTTTGTGAAGCAGTTCGATGTAAAATGACAGTATGACAACAACACTCTACTACAACAACTCTTCCTGTTCTGTAAAGCAGCCCAACATGGCCTCACTTCCTTTTGTTGCACATTCCTGGGAGCAGGGTTTATGTAAATTTTGGGGTTTGTGATGTTACCAACCTGGGAAGCTCGTTGTAGTCCCTGCACCGGCAGTTTGTTGTAGTCCTTAAAAAGCAATTTCTGTAAAAGAAAATATCTCCCTTTGCACTGAACTTTGATTGCCGCGTCTAAAATGTCGAACTTTGAACTTTGCAGATGTTGTTTATGTTCAAACAGTAACATTACACACTAACTAAAATTAGAAAAGTGAAATCATAATCAAGGACCCCTTTAAGGTTGCAATCTGTAGCTATTTCTATTATCAAATTATCACAGTAAAAATATATTTTATATATATCATATTGCACTTTGAAAATGTCACATACTACATATCTATAAATAAAATATAACAAATATTAATAATTAAATATACTATAAATAGATAAGTTATTTCTTATCCTTGTATTTCAGTTTTCTAAGCGACTCATACTGCAAGTTACATCATTACAGCAGTAGGTTGTTTTTATGAGTTACTTGAATCATTTTCACTCAAACAATTTGTTCAAACACTGTGATTCATTTAGGAACCAACCAGGTACGAGTGATTCATTTAATTGTTCAATCAACCGATTCATTCAAAAACACACAGGAATTACAGTAATTCTTCTGTGGATTTGTTCATAACTTTTTTTTTGGCATAGCAAAAATAAACGAAGTAACTACCAATGTTGTGTCTAAAATGGAAGTTTAAATGTAATAGTATTTATGTCTTGTTTACTGAACTGATATATTAAAGAGCAGTGTTAAGTGTGGAGGAAATGTCTTTGAAAGAATAAAATATTTTAATAAAATAATAAAAAAATAAAGGATAAAGCTTTTATACACACCAGTCTTGAGGATACACATTTGCATGGTCATCCGTTGGCGTGTGCATTTGCATGTGATATCACATGTTGACAGGTTTAGCTTGACTATTGTTTGTGTTGCACAGTCACACCTTGTAAAGGCTGTTGACCTTGTGAAAAACGGCACAAAGGGACTGCAGTGTTATACTGTCACTCACAGCTAGGCCTTTTATCTATGTACAAGCACTCAGTGGATGCGTATTTGAAATCTAAAACTAATGGCCCTGTTTAGATGCACAGTGGGTCTACTGTTGCGAATCATACTGTATGCGCATAAATGTGTAAAATGTACCCTATCACACACATTAGGTAATAAATGAATGGGATGGAAATATACTGAACTGCTGGTCTCAAATGAGATGCATCACCTAGAGTCTTTTATTAATGCAATGTCTGGTGTTCACACATTAAACTGAGGGTCTGTTTATTGTGTGCCTATCTAGGAGAAATAATGCCTGTCCCACATAAAAGGCTTTACAAACCCGTTAAATGTCTGCATTGCTGTAGGGCTTGCAAAAGGAGATAGTGAAAGATTTTTCCCTTTATTGCAAAAGGCAAGCACAAGAAAGATGGGTCAATGGGGAATGAACTCAATCAAACCCTGTGTTTCAGAGTATTTAGCACAATCAAAACCCAATGAGAATGACCCTACAGGCCTTCTCTATGGTCTGAGAGCCCCACTGGGTTGGCCTGCTGGCCACATGATTTTATTCTTGTTCAGACAGGAAGGCAAATCAGAGTAGCTTTGTGTGATGGATGAAGTTACCATGCCTGTATCGAGTTGCCAGGCTCACAAATTCAGTTTCATTCTCCACTGATTTCCAATTGAGGTCTTTTTTTACAGAGCGACACTAGCAGCTTGTAGTGTGTGCATGTGTATGAAACCTCTGCCACAATCCCACATGCACATGTTGAAAGATCAGTTTTCAAGGCAAAAGGAGAGCTTCTGGTCAGTGTGAAATACAAATCAAGAGGAGAGGATGAGGGTAGACAGCTATAAAAAATGTCTGGAAATTTACCAAGACCAAATATTAATAAAACAAATTACTCAATCCATGTCCATTTGAAGTTCATGAGGATTTGCAACAACATATTTAATTTTAAAGCTTGAGATGGAGTTACCAACTTTCATAAATCAACCATAAATCACATTTGTAGAGCAGTGAAAACTGAAAAATATGAGGGTCTGTGATGGGCTTTGAAATGAAAAACAAAATGTAAATCTGAATTTGCATTAATAAACCCAAATACATATTATTGTAAATTGTAAATTCAAGTGCCTTGTTTTCTAGCAAGGCAAAAATTCCAGGCAAATGTTGCACACATAAAACACAGTCTGTAACATCAGTAATACAGTGTGGGTTGTGATTTTGTGAGGGATTTCTTTTAAAACAGGTCAGTGAGAATGAGAGAGATTAATGGATCCACATTATATTTGCTATTTTAGTTTCTGTGTATGTCAAATCACTGACAAATGACTTTTATAGAACAGTTATGTAAGCAAATTCTGTTTTTTTTTCACAATGCTTGAAACAAGGCTTTTGCTGTTGCAGTATGAACAGACACGCCCTCATCTTTCCAAAGCCCCGCCCTCAAAAATTAATTAGAGATGGAACAGGAGAGCAGCAGCACGTCTCAGTGTTGTCTAAAAAAAACAGGAGGAAAAGAGAATTCTCGGATGACAAACTAACACCTGACAACAACTTATGAAAGAAAATATGGCATTTAATGAGAATGATCTGCTTCAACTATCACACTGTCAGATTCCTGCTTCTCATATACGGGCTGCCCGATCAATCACTCAAAATGATTGACAGGAAGAAAGCGCCTCAGTGTCTTCGGATTGGCTCAGAAAAGAATTTGACCTCAGCCAATTGTTTTTTTCTCTTTTATTTAATTATCAGGTATTATATGGTCATATATATCAAAAATACCTTTAAATTCGACATGAATTGGAAGTTGCTTTTCTTCTCTATTGTGACATATATCAATTTTGATTTCATGGTGGAGAATTGATGTTTGCTGGTTGTTGAATTCTAGTAATTGAGGAAAAAATATATTTGTTTTATTTAAAATATTAATTTTGAAAACTAATTTAAAATAAACATAGAAATGATTGTTTAATTCTAATGCTTCATAATACAGAAAGGGTAATATTAAGGGTAGAGGAGAGACATATAGGTCCGTAGTGAAGGGAACAGGTTGAGGACACAGCAGTGACAGCGACACTAATAGAAAGAGAGTGGAGGTCAGACAGGAGATTAGGAGAGCCGGAGAGACGCAGCGGTTATGGCAGCTGGATGGAGCAGGAGTTAGTTAGGAGAGGTTCCTGTGGAGATAAGAGGATGTTTGATTGAAAGGCCAGAGCTGGATCTCCTCAGATGAGATTTGGAGATTCTGAAATTACCTTATTAATATAACAGGGTGAGAGGGATGAAATTTATCGGTTCATTAAGCACACTGAAAAAAAAGGACAGGTGAGGAAAGGAATAGAATGTGAGAGACTGGCAGATTCATATTGTCAGAAATAATATACATCCAGCTGGAAGGTCCTTAAACCTCCTTTAGCAGGTCATTCACATTTGAGTGTGAATTATTAAATAGTGGAATAAATGGTGGCTATTTTTGTGCTGCTTTAATTAACTTATGACCCAGAGAGTAAATTTAACCTTGCGCTCTTGAAACGATAAATTCAGTTTTATGAATGATATTGATTCATCAATACATAGATAAATGGACACACACATACACACACATACGGGCATATGTGTAGCCATTTCAGTGCAGTGTGAATGTGGACCACAGAATATTTTATGCATCCATGTTCATTAATCAAAGCTCATTCTGAAAGCTGTGTTTGAACTTTTGGATCAGTATTTACATTTCTAAATAACCAGAGCAGTGTGTGTTTGAAATTGTTTGCTTTTGCTGAAAGGTGTTGATTTTTGTTCATATTTTGAACTTTTGGAACAGTGTATCGACATTTCTAACGTGCCAGAGCTTTGTGTGTTTGAAAATATTTGCTTTTGCTGAAAAGTGTTGATTTTTGTTCATATTTTGAACTTTTGGAACAGTGTAGCGACATTTCTAACGTGCCAGAGCTTTGTGTGTTTGAAAATATTTGCTTTTGCTGAAAAGTGTTGATTTTTGTTCATATTTTTAGGGGCATTGCAGTACGCGTGGAAGTCTGTATTTGTACGGGTTTGTACATGTGTGATTTTTCATGGCTATTTAAATAAGTGTTGCTTTGAGAGAAGTCTGAGAAAGAAGCTGATATAAAGGACATCTGTAAAGATTAAGAACAGAATAAAAGACCCAATGATACCATAAAGTGCATTTACATAACACAGACGATGCGACATAATTCAGGAGAGGTGATGTTTTTTTTTTAATCACATCTCTATTTTGGTTATTGAAGATGATACCTAATTTGTAAGTTGTTGGAAGTACATTCATTATGTGGTTGTTTTATAAAGAAGATCATGAATGTGTGTTCACACTTACCATATTGCAGACACTATGGATAACTTACTTCTGCCCTAATAAAGCTCCTAATGAGACTTCTAATATTCATGGAAATAAAGTGTCCTAGCTATGATGATAAATTAGAGGCAAAACTTATGTGTAATTTATGTTGCTATTCAGCACTAATTGGCTTCTCATATTTGTGCACTTTGAAGATAGTTGACTCAATTAGGAGTAAGATAAATAATAGGAACCCTAGCGAAGAAGCAAACCAAAAACTAAACTTTGATTTGGCGCACAAAATAATATATTGAATTTTTATGGCGTTGTTCACCATATTGTATAGCGTTGAAAGGAATTATTTAATTATAAATTGTACAATGTTTACATGTAAATGATCTTATCTGCTAATGTGCTGAATTTTAACAAAAACAAACAAATAAACAAACAAAAAACCCTCTAAAATATCTAAAGAAAAAAATTAAAAAGTTTATTATTAATCTTTATGGCTGTTTGTAGATTTTGGACACAACTGACACAAGGGAGCGTTAATTAGCCTAGTGGGAACAGTTATTGGCTGTCTGATGCTAATAATCTCAAAACAGTCTGGCCAATAAACATAGGTCCATCAATAGCTTTGAGCCAGAACAGTAGTTTAGATAAGTCTGCAGGTTTTTTTGCCTAGAGGCATGGAGAGTAGGATGAAAGGAAGTAGTATTAGCCAGAGTGGAGGAGGAGGATTGTGTCACAATCTAGTGTGATGAACAGCAGTAGCTACTAGTTGTTGTGGCACTACAGCCGTGTCTCTCTAGGAGAGCTGCCTGCACCCTTATTCTAAAGCATGTGAACAATTTTTCTCATGCCGTCGTTGCCACACACCCACTCTCCCCCTTGTGAACCAGAAAACACACTCTCTCGCTCCCTCCCTCCTATCCAGCTTTTTCCATATCCTATAATCCATTAAGCAGCACTAGCACTCCTTCCTTTCACTCCCTGTCTCTCTCCCTCTTCCTGTTTCCTGGCAGGCCAACATGACCTTCTGTTTTCTCAAGGTCTCTATTTCGACATTGAGCGCGTGAAGAGAGCATCTATTACATTTTAGCATGAAAGCTCCCTCTAATTCCCTTTCATCCCATGATTTTTAAGGGGGCAGCAGGATCAGTGATGGCCCATTTTGTGCCCTAGATGAGACAAGACATGGCCAAATGAGAAGGAAAAAAACACTTTTTAGCAACTTAGTTGTTGATCTCATAATTACTGTATAAGATGTGAAAAGGACCTGGGTTCATATCCCGTGATTATTTATATACATATTGGTTCTATCTGCATTCTGAGCGGTTTTGAGATATTGAGCTTCAAAATTTTTGCATTCCATATAGCAAAAATTATATGGGGAACATTTCTTTAATACATGAAAATGACAGAGACTCTAAATGTATTATAACTGTACAATATCAAAATCCCCTCAAATTTGTAAATGGGTCAAATGCAAATAGAACCTTCTAATTCTAAAAAATCACTTTTCGCTTGGAATTATAAGGTTCTATCTGGCAAAACATTATTTGAAGCAATAATTTTTAAGAAACACTAACAGTTTACTTTTAATTTGTTTTAAACAAAATTAGTGTTGTAACAATGTGTTGACATGCATGAGAAAATTCAATTTAATGCTTTCTATGACATTTATTTCATATTTTAGAATAAATGTTTTTTTCTTGTTCAAGTTAAACATAAAAGGCAGTGCTAAATATTTTGTCCAGTGCAGCTGTTAAATGTAGGTAGGAATATGGTGGATAATTTAACACATTATTGCTGGAAGCATTTAAATTTCCTTTTATTTAGACAGAAAGCAGCTACATCTGAGCAGGACTCCACAGAAAGTGGGACAGATAAAATGGCTTTCTCTCTAGACAACAGTATGGCTGAAATAACATGCTAACCTTTATTGTTGTAATTAAGACCCCATCAATTAAATTGTTGACTTTTTGACCTTTAAGGCTTTAATATTGTAGAATTTAAGACATTTTAAGACTGTAAACTGCAATTCTTCAGAAAAGGTGTTTAACAAAGTTTAATAAACATTGAAAAATGTTTCACTGACTTAAAATATTGAAATTCAGATCACGCATGACGTAATCACGTTGGAAATGTCACACGTGTTGTAGGTGAAAAAATGACACATGGACCAGTTCTGTGCCGACACTATGTTGCTGTCAGGGAACGATGTCGGACAATTATAAAGTTGGAGGAGAAAATGAGATTTTTCGTCCTACAGCGCCTATGTCACGTGTGACCTTTTTAACATGATTACATCATGTGTGGCGAATCACAGAGCAGTGCAAAACGAGCATTTTTGGTTAAAAAGTAGATAAATATTTATTTTTATTTTTTTTAAGAAAATGACCGATCGTTTTCTGGAATGTTTCTTCAAAAACCTTAACTTCTTTTCCACGGAAGAAAGAAAGACATGAAGATCTTGGATGACACGGGGGCGAGTAAATTATCAGGAGATTTTAATCCCGAAGTGAACTAATCCTTTAAATATTTTTATTTATGTGCTAAACTGAAAAATTAATCACACTTTAATCAGTTCAATTTGACAGCCCTAATATATATATATATATATATATATATATATATATATATATATAAAGCTACAGTATATATAAAGCTATATATATATATATATATATATATATATATATATATATATGTGTGTGTGTGTGTGTGTGTATGAACCCAGGCACGTGCATGTTGTTTTTGTCATAATCTGTCTAATCTGACTGCATCTTTTCTGTCAGGGTAGCATTAATTCTTCACAGGAGGAAGCCATCTTACAGAGCCTGTGTGTCACATGGCACAAGTTCTTATTTTTAGGATTAGTAGAGTTTCAGGCAAGTGCTTTCACCCACACACGTTAGCCCTCTCTGAGACAGACACACACACGCCCATTAACTCTAATACTGAGCACACTGTAGCTTTTTTCTGTCACACTCATGTCTCATACTTAGATACCTCTCAGCTCCCACAGAAGCACCAAAAACCTTCTAAAGGCACTCTCTCTGTCTTTCCATCACATGAGACTTTTTGCTTTTCCCATCATTTCCCCCACTTTACTCCCTTACTCACTCTGAACATGTCCTTTTTTTCTCTTCTGTCAAAGAAAAGGCTGGCTGTGGGCTCTGTCTTTTGGAAGTGTGATTAAAATGCTACAGTTTCAAAATCCATTGAATTACTATACTCTATGTTCTGCTGATAGATAATTCACCAGCATCAAAAATCATCGCATAGTGTTATTGTGCTGTCAATACGCAGATAGAATGTTAGTTAGACAATGTGCGCACACAAAGAGACACATACACACATACCATTCAAGGTCCAAGGATTGAATTGAGCATATTTAAAAAGGCATTTTGGTGTGTGGTAAAGTTTTGTGTTAGCAAATGCAAAGTAATCCGTTTGGATTTCCTGTAACATTACTGCTCTGAGACAAGCTTCTCCTGCTTGAGGCTTTATGTTTCTTCTATTCCGTATATGCTTGGGGTTGTTACAAAGGAATATTTTATTACAGTGTTTGCAAGGTAGCAAAAGCTGTTGTACTGGATGTCAGCACAGCTGTTGCTGAGAGTAATTTTTGCTTTTAACAGTTCTATGAACAACAGATTCTTCATCCATTTTCTTTCTGTTGATTTAAAAAAAAACTTTTTTGCAAGACTTTCTAAGAGTAATACAACATTTTTTCCCCATACAGAAGTCCCCATATAGAAGTCATAGGGACCCATCAACTGTTTGGTTACCCATATTTTTCAAAATATCTTTTTTTTTTATATATGTGTTCAGCAGAAGAAAGAAATTCATACAAGTTTGGAACAACTTGAGGGTGAGAAAATGACAGAATTTTCAATTTTAGGTGAACTATCCCTGACTCTTCATGCACGTTACATGGATACACCAGTAGGAGGCGACAAGTTAGTGTCTTTGAGTGAGTCATTGATTCAGTCCTTTAACTGATTCATTCTGTAATGAAACAAGTCGTTATGAATGAGTCATTGAATCATCTGCTCAACTAAATCAAAACACATTCATGCAGAAACACAGCTGCGTGTTGCTCTGACCATGTTTGGATATATTGTCCTTGTTCCAAGAACAGGTAAAGTAACTGGAAATATTGTGTCTAAAATATAAGTTACTCAATGAACACAATGTTACACTCTGCTATTTTTCTGAATAGCTGCTGTTTGAAATTTTCTTCCTTTTCTTCATTATTTTATTTTAATAATACCTGCTTGATTCAATCGAGAGTTAATGTGATGTTCAGTTATGCTGAAGGACACACATTCAAATGAATTCCAAAACGGAGATATTAGCATGCTTTTCAAAGAGCACGTATGAGGTGGCAAAAGCCGGTATGCACGGTTATTCATTTTCGATGTAAAGTGCTTCTGGGGACTGCACAGTAGAGAGCCGGTCTCTGCCTTGTGGCTCAGAGACACCAAAACTAACCAGCTGCTATCTTCATCACTGGCTTTGTGAGTTCACAGCCCCTCTGCACTCCGAGCATCATACTAAACATAGAAAATGCCATGGAGGGACACAGGGAGGGGAGAGGAGGGAAAGAGTTGCGGGCTCCAGGACAATGCAGAACACTCTGTTCCCCATTTGGCAGATCATTATCCCTGAGTTTCAGGGAGTCCGATCAAGCTGGGGAATGATTCGTTAGAGCAGTTATGCGATACTGATGCTGATTGAACCCTGTATTAAGAGGGTTCATATGATTTGAGGCTATTTTTGTGTATTACTGCAATGCTGCCTGTTTTGTTTTCTTTCATTCAAGGATATTGTTTCTGTAGTGTGGTGTTGGATTTGTGTAGATGGTTTTCTGTGCTTGTTTGCTTATTGTCCTAATTCTTAATTACATCCACTGTACAGCAAGCATTAAGAAAGTATGTTACATGACTGCTTTGGTGTTTGATGTGTGGATATTCTCAATGGCATACCATACCACACAAATAGTATCAATAAATACGCCAAAAGGAATTTGTATGTATTTAGTAGGCCTCTTAACCACACTATCTCATTCTTTCAGTATTTCCTCTTATATTATTGTTATGTGATTGTATAATACAATGTATGTATTATGTCATAAATTTGAAATATATTTTTTTAGGCCTTATATATTAAAGGTGTAACAGTTTTATATTATGTAAAAGTGACTGTTAATTATTCATGTTACATATAGTGTGTGCTTTCTAAAGCAGCACATAAATAACTCTTCATTAAGCAGGATTAATATAATATAATATATACTTTCTTTAACGAGAAAGTGTAACTAAACATGGATAGCGTGTTGTCTTTCAAGACGTTAAAGATGTACTGCAGAATACTGTTCAAAAGTTTAAAATCTGGACAAAAAAATTTAATTAATTATTTTATTCAGCAATGATGCATTAAATTGATCAGAAGTGATACACAGACTTCTACACAGTTACAAAAAAAACTTGATCAAATAAATACTTTTCTTTTAACTATCTATTTATCAAAGAGTTCTGGAAAAATGTTTCACATTTTCCTCAAAAATTTTAAGCGGCTCAACTTTCCTCAACGTAGATAATAATAAGAACAATTTCTTAAGTGCTGAATTAGAAATCATTCAATATTAGAATGATTTCTGAAGGATCATGTGACACTGAAGAGCAATGGGCATGGCTGCTGAAAAAATGATTACGATGAGAGTGTTATATTGAATCTGGGAATTGTGTGTTCAATTCAAATTTAGCCTCTTGTTCCATTTCATTTAGGCGTCTGTGTCTAAATTTGACAAACACCTCCATTTTTCTCTCCCCCATTCATGTTAGCCTTTTTTTTGGTGCCAGGTTTGTATATAGGAAATTGAAACCCCAAATCTAAAAACAAATTTACATTGAGATAACTTAAACCAAATTAAATAAGGTTTAAGTGAACTTTATTTCTTTTTACCAAAAAAATAATTAAGGTACACCATTAAGATTGACTGCAAACGTGATACTTCCCCCTCTGTGGAGTAATATTGAAATCACTCGTCCATATTTCCTATCTCTCGCTCTCTTATGCATCATCTCTGGCCCACAGGAAAAGCTGCTGCACTCATGCAATTATCATAATTACTAACGACTCTGCAGTCTGCTGCTGAGTGTGCACACGCACACACTAAAAGAGAGCCTCATTTTCTTCCCTGTTTCTTCATTCACACAAAAGAAAATGAACACTTTTGTTTTTCACATGAATGAAATGTAAATGACTCTATAAATAAGATACGGCTGCTGAAATGATAACGTTATAGCAGGAGAATGGATTCATCAGGTGAGGTTGAGGTAAAAAGCTTTGTTGATAGTATTTTCAAAGGAAGAGTGTCTCGAGTCTGATTAGGTGAAGCTGAAAAAGACAATAAATCAACAATGTTCAAGCCCAGATGAACCATATTTTATTTCTTGTCTTGTTAAGTGATTCTGTTGAATTGCTCATTGGAGAAATGACTTGACTAGAGCAATTTTCCATCCTGTGTTGACATATTTATTGAAACAGGAAGTCTTGGTAGTCGGTTGCAGAGGAGGCACATTCTTTAGATATTATTTGGACTGTTGTACATTTTAGGAAAAATCTAATTCAAAAAATTGCGATTGTGATTTTGAAATGCAGTATTTTTTAAAGAGGTTTGCTCTGTTGTTTGTATGGCAGCATTACTTAAAATTAACTTGCGTTCTCCCGGGTCCTGGTAGTGATGTATTGAGGTTGAAATATGTGTTTGACTGAGTGTGTACAAATGAATCAGGCTGTTACAGGGCAATCATGATAAGAGGGATCCAGAGGGAATCAATGGGAATTCTACTTGGGAGGATGGGGGTGGAGGTACCATTAAAGTACTGATGGATATTAGTCACTCCCTATCTAGGTGCTCAATAGAGAGAAATATAAGGGTGCTTAGTACTGCCAAATGTAATTATTTTTTTAAAAAAATTGATAATCTGTATTGTTAAGGCTTTAAACACAAAAACACATAAAACACAATTGTTATTTTAGTGTTATTTATACAAATTGTAGTTGCCTTTGTTAATTTTTTTTTATTTTTATATTTTCAGTTTTCATTAGAATTTTAGTTTAAAGGCACAATATGTAAGTTTCGCTGCTAGAGATCGCTTATTCAAAACAATAACAAAGTGCTTGATGATGGCGTGAATGAGTGTGAAATCATGGGAGTTGTCGTCTTCACCTCCACAGTCGATGGAAAGCAATCCGTCGGGACTCATGACTGTCCTGTGTGGGCAGAAATCATGTTCATGGGTGGCAGGGCCGAGAGACCTGGGTCTGGGACACACGTTGCTGTTTTTATTATGTTTCTATGCCGATTTAGGTTTAGTAGTACAGACTCCTACATAGGGACTAAAGGGACATGGTGATGGTAAAAATATGCGATGGGAGGAAAAAAAATATTTCAATGCTTTTGCAATCTCTTGCATTGACACTTTTCCTCCCGTCTCATTTTTTTTTTCCCCATCACCATATCCCTTTAGGGGCTCCGTATTGTAGCACTTGAACATAAATTGATATATTTCAGGTAGTTGCCACTGTATTTATAATTTGCATTAACATTTTCATACAATATTTTTATTTTTAATAAGTTTTATTTCAATTAACAAAAAATATTTTTAATAAGTTTTAGTTAATAACAACACTGTAGTATGTTTTCATTCAGATTAACTTAAGAAGATGCATTCGTATTATACCTTTGAATCATTCAACCTCTAGTTTTCTTTCTTTTTCTTTGTCTTCAGCAATAAAGACATTGTGAAATCGAAAGTTTTGTGATTTTTAGTCAATATCTGTTAGTTTTGAAGTTAATGTAGTTCTAAATGTTGACAGTATAAACTTCTAACAGAACTGATGCATTTAAAATTTATAATCTTTCTCTTCAAAAACAGGGTGCCCTCCCTTTGATGTGCACCTTGTTTTTTTTAGCTTCCAGTATGAAATATGTCAACAGAGAAAGAATATTAAGCCTTTAAACACATACATTTGAATGTCTTCATCATGTATAAATGGATGATAGATACACATTCATATCATGCAGAGCGTACACACACACACACACACACACACACACAAACTAAAGCTGTCAAGTTAGAGTGTTAACATACATCACTCCTACAAATCCTGTATGCCTGTACCCGACCTTCATAAAAACTATTCTGGAAATAAGAAAGAGAAAAGCTCACTCTGAAATATTGAGGGCTGCAAGCTGTTCTTCAGGGTTATAGTATTCTCTTTACAGGCAGTTCAGAAGGCAGATAAAGTCAACTGCTCTATGTGTGTGTGAAGGAGAGAGGACAGTAGCAGGGAGATGAACACACAGATGGTGCTGTGATGCCTCACAGGCACATGCTACTTTGTACTTTTCCACCTTCCTCCTACACACTTGCACACAGAAAACCCTGTTTCCTTTAGATTTTGTCACACTGGTGGTTTCAAGATGAACAGCTACATAACATCTTGTTAAACTTAATGTTTTTTGGTATGCGTAGCAAACCACCATATGCATGACAGCGCAATAGAGAAAATTGGAGATTTTGAATGTTTCATCATGTGACATGATGAAAACAGTGATGTAAGCTAGAAAAAACGAATACAATAATGCATATCATTGTATGCATTGTATCATTACAGTATGTATAATAATATAGTATATGTAAGGGATAATGTACAGTCAGCCAGTCATTTTTTCAAATTAAATTCTGACAAAGTCATTAGAAGAGGGGCTGGCTCACTATAAACTCGTCAGCTTATTACACTGGTAAAATGAATAAATAAAAAAGACATGAAATATTGATTTGAGTTTATTTTATTGTCTGAGAAGAAAGACTGGAGATATATGAGAGACATGAAACTAGCTGTGTAGAACAAAAATGGTCCTGACTCCCACAGAATGTTTGATCAATCAGAATGAAGTTTTCCAGAGAGCCATGTACATATATGCAATACTTTACAATAAAATAGTGGTTTTCAACTAATGCACCTGCTCTGAGGACAGGGGTAAACAATGCTAAATGCAAATAATAAAATTCAACCTACCATAGACAGTTATCTTTTAAAACTTTTTCAAATGATCAATCCTTAAAAAACAGGGGAAATAGTTTAAATGTTTTGATGTTGATGTCAACTGTAGTGTGTCCAAATGAAAAGAAAACATGACCCTGGCTGCATTAAATACTGGTTTAACAAGGATGGCTTGTGCCGACCACAGTGCGTTTGTGCTGTTAGTTATTGCCTCTGTTAATTGCACTGACATTACATGGATATGTTTATGCACTTAATGGCTGTTCCCTCCTCGTATTAAGCAGCCTAATTCAATATTTGGCCCAATGTGTGCTTCGTTTGTTTGGCTGATAAATCACTTTGCTGTTTGTGCGTTTAGAGAATTGACATTTACCTATTCAACCTGTTGTGTCATAATTTTGCATATTGTTGGGCGCTTCATAGTAATGATAAAGGGATAGATAGTTCACACAAAAATAAAAAATTCTGTCATCATTTACTCACCTTCATGAAGGTCCTACCAAACCTATTTTCTGTCATGTTTTTAGTGGAAAACAAATTTAAAAAATAAAAATAAAAAATGCAACCTTATTGATTTTCAACCCACTTTGTATTGTTACAATGTCAGAAGTATATTTAAATGAACAATGTTTACTTGTTGGACCTGAGAATTGTTTTTTTTTTTGGTTTTTGACAGCTCCAAGAATTTTGTGAAAACAGCAGTTTCTTTCAGTTTTTCCCCCCTTTTGACCTAAAACACTGTGCTCATGGTCATCCATTTGGAAATGTTGACTTCAAATAGTTTTTCTGATTTTCTGTCGTGGCATTCTCTCCATATTTGCAATTCTTTGCAGCCTTTAGCTACTACCTACAACACACTGGATCCTTCACTGGAAACCGAAAGTAACTCACTTCCACTAAGCGTTTACTCATTGAATTCTTGCACCCGGAAGCAATACAAGTAGACACCATTATGACTAAAAGTTTGCTATGAGGTATTTCCTACTCAAGCAAGGTGGTATTTGACTGGTAAACATATCCATAGCATAATATATCGCTGGCAACATGCCCAGGGCATTATGGGTGTTGACGTTTTCCTACGTATTTGGCAAAAACCTTTTTTTCTCTGTTTTCTTTAGTCAGGTAGCACTGATTTCAAATGTTCTTTCGACTTTCTACTGTATAGGCAGTCACGTTTTATTAAAACCACCTTTTGCCAGTGGTAAAGTACTCCTTTAAGACAGTGCTTTTAATTTAAGTAATAATATAATATAATGTATTTTAAAATATGTAAGTTCATAGTGATTTTTTTCAAGCTCCACCTAAAAATAAATAATATTATTTTAAAATGTATAAAATGATTTTCCTTTTTATTCTTTTTTGTTTGCTTTTTTTTTTTTTACAATGAACAACTTCATTGTGTTTTAAAATCTGGGCCCTGAAGCAAAACAAGTTGCTAACCACTGCCATAAAACGCAGTGGCACTGTAACTGTCAGGGCTTTACTCTTCTGCTTTATATGAGGAGGAGGAGGATACTGTTTGGCCTGCTCTTTTTCTCCTTCACAACACTTCTCTCATTCTGTTGCTTATTCGTTCATCACTCTGTCATCTTGTGCCCTGATGACATTCAGGGAGAGTGATGAATCACATCCGAAGAGAGAGAGAGAGAAGGAAGTAGAAGAGGCGTGCAGTGAGATATAAGATGTATTATGCATGAAAAATCAACATATATAAAAAATATGAAGGATTTAAGTACACAATTTCTGTGAGGGAAAGTTAAAATTAGAGCGTGCAAGTGAGAGAATGAGTGTGAGAGAGATGTAGCTAGAGATATCTGGCTGTGAGAATTGAGAGAATGTGTGTTATTGAGTTTGAAGGTGGGTGTTTGTATTCTTAAAGCAGAAAGAGTATTTTTAAGTGTAGACTTGAGAAGAGACTATACTTGTGGGAGTGTTTTGGGAAAAACAAGGATGTATTAAATGTCTCTTGCTAAAAAAAGAAACCCACTGTGCTTTGTCATTTGTTTCTGAAAAATCTCTAACACTTTGGCAGCAGCACATCATTTACAGTCCTGAACCGCTATAGATCAGGATCAATCTCTGAATGTGCAAAATCTGATAACAGATTCAACGGAGGAGATCATTTTAGATTGAGACACTGATTAAAAAGCTCTTATTTATAATGTATTATCTATAATAACTACAAACGAATGCATTTGTCTTGTGAAATATTTTTGCGTTATTTGCAATCACAAATTATCTGAATTTTCACATTGTTTTTTTTTCATTTCTCCTTGTAGATCACCAAGCAGCAGCTGCAGACCACTAAGGACCGCTTTGAGTCTTTTCTCAAAGGAGACACACAGATTGTGGCGGATGAGGCCTTCATCAATGCAGTTCAGAGCTATTTTGAGGTGAAGTATCATTGCAATAGTAGAATGAAATTGACCCTTTTCCTGCTCCAGTAATCACCCATGGCATTATTGGTTGCTCAGCCTTTTATTAGTATTTTTTTTTTTTTAACGTTTACCCTTAAACTTTTAAACACCCTTTTGGTCTCAACCCTGTTGGAGAAATTAAATTAGACATGTTATATTATGTTGCTGATATTCATCTACTCTAGTATAATGATTTATACACTACCGTTTAATAGTTTGAGATCAGTAAGATTCAGTAAGTAAATAATGCTTTTATTTAGCAAGGATGCATTAAATTCATAAGTGACTGTTACAGACATTTATAATGTTGCAAAAGATTTCCATTTTAAAATAAATGCTGTTTTTTTAGCTTTATATTAATTAAAAAATCCTGAAAAAATTTATCCATTTCCACAAAAATATTAAGCAATATATTAGAATGATTTAGAAGGATCATGTGACATTGAAGATGGGAGTAATGATGCTGAAAATTCAGCTTTGCAGGAATAAATTACATCTTTAAACATAAATAAATATATATATATACATATAAAATATATATATATATATATATATATATATATATATTCTGATTAGCTTAAAATGAGCAGACCACTCCCTTTTTGAGCCTACCAGAGCCTGTTATCACAAAGACAAGTGTGCTTTCCCAACAACACATATTTCATATTTCTGACGGGTAGTAGTGCTATTTTAAGCTTGCTTCCCTAAAAACAGTACTCTTAACATTCAAAGTATTAGATATTAGGTAAAGTATAAAGACATTTGAGTAGCCAAAGATAATCTAAGTGCTTTGCTATTAATATTTTTTCTGTGAATTCTCCAAACTGTCCTCAATAGAATAGTGCACTGAATGAATGAAAATGAGTTGGGTGTCTCGGTGTCCGTGTGAGGTCGTGGCATGTTAACCTCTCCTTCAGGCAATTACCTCAGGCTAATGATAGCAAACAACAACGATATCATGAACCGGCCCCTTGATTATTACACTGTGTGCCTTGAATTGTTAGCCAGTTGTAGTTACCACACTACAGATTAGTCAAAACATTTAGATCATTACATGCCCTCGTAAGTGAATTATCATGGAGATGAGAGCCTAAATAGCCCTTCAGGGCTCTCCTTAGCTAAAACACATCTCAAATACAAGTGTTTACACGTGCTCCGTGAAGAGATTGCTATTCTAATGGATTCAAGAATTGTGGTAAAGTCACTACATTACTACATCCTGTTTCTGCGGTTTGGGCCTCTGTGCATGCTAATTAGTTGTGCAGTATGGCTGAAAGTGGTTATTAGAACACTTTAGACTGCCTCGCATATGAAATCCTTGATACAAATGCTTTGTGTTTAATTGTCATAGTTGTAAATAATGATTTCGTGTAGCCAGTAGCAATTCCAAGATTCTCAAGAGTGTTGTATATGAGTGCTAACTGAGAAATGCTTGGAAATATAAACATATACAGTACAATAAATAAATATGTTTGTGTAGCACATCTGTAATGTGTTCTATAGTGCTAACAAGTCTCAGCTTTAAGAGACAATTAGTTATGAAATGGGTAAATTGTAAACTGCTACTAATACTCCTACTTCTGAAACCTCTGAAATCAGACTCAGGTTACTGCAGTGTTTCAACTAGAAAAGTCATTGCAGAGCTTGTTTGCAGAACTGTTCATTTCCAAATCAGTTTGTCATAGCAGGCCACAGAGAGAAGCTCACTGTAAACTGCAATCTGGATTGGGACCAGACAGCAATTTAAAGCTCTATTTGTCTTCTTGAATGGAGAACGATAGAAGGGCTTTTTAAATGGAACGAAGAAAAGCAGCTGCCAAGCGCACCAATTGTTGAGAAAAACATAAATCATGTTTTACTCTCACCTCTATAAAACCAGATTTGAAACCTTGCGAATAGGAAAACAGGAGGCAGTTGGAACTCAATAGCCATTTCAGTTGGACTAAAGAATAAAATCACTAATGTTCTCTTCCTTTACTTTGGTTTGAATTACAAAAATATCTTCTGAATAATTCAGAGCAAGAGAGAGAGAGAGAGAGAGAGAGCCCTTAGGAGTGCAACATTTTTTGCCCACACTGATCCCATCATTTCAAAGCAGTGAAATTTTACAGTTACCATTGCTTTCCATGGCTTTAATAGCATTGGTTATATTACTGCAGTATATCACTGTAGATGATGTTGTATCTATCACAGCATTGAATATTTAAAGCACTGAGGCATAATTTTCTCTAGCAGATTGAAGTGATTGAAAACAAAGTGACTGTTTTAAAGTCATCCAAGTGAAACTTTTTGAAGGGCAGAATTGTTTTCCTGTTTTTATCCCCACCTCACATATTATATTTCCTATAGAAACAGAACGTTTGAATGGGACATATCTATTGGCCAGAAGTCTTTGGTTATTTACTTACATTAGAGCCACATGGCATGGCAGTCACAGTCACCAATATTTGTGTTTATAAATTTTTCAAAGAGAATAAACTTTATATATTTAACCAAACACACATACATATTTGTATATTTAAAAGTGAATTAAGTCAATGTTTAGGTATAGATTTTTATAGATTTTTGAATATGTTTTAAATTATTTGTTGCCATTCCTTTGTATGACCTGCAGGTTTTTCTAAAGAGCGACCGTGTTGCTAAGATGGTCCAAACAGGAGGTTTATCAGCTCTGGACTGTCGCGAGGTGTTCAAGCGCCATATTGAGAAACGTGTCCGGAGCCTGCCAGAGATCGATGGTCTGAGCAAGGAGACTGTGCTGAGTTCCTGGATGGCTAAGTTTGACACCATCTACCGCGGAGACGAGGACCCACGAAAGGCGCAGCAGCGCATGACAGCCAGCGCCGCTTCCGAGCTCATCCTAAGCAAAGACCAGCTCTACGAGATGTTCCAGCAGATCCTGGGGATCAAGAAGTTTGAGCACCAGCTGTTGTACCAGGCTTGCCAGGTGGGTGGGAAACATTGGAGCAAGCGGAGGTGCTATTTGAGTCAGTAGCCAAAATTTGACCATGAGATGCTAGGAAAATTATTACAGTATCTTGGTTATATAAAATATTTTGGTTGTACATACAGTAAGAGGTCTTTTTTCCTTTGTTTTGCCGTTCATCTAGCAGTCCACTTGCACTGTTTTTAATTGTTGCTTTATGTACATATGCATCAGAATGATGCTTGGCTGTTGCAACGCTCCTCATTGTTTTGTGTTGTTCATATCAAGATTCCTGCATTCTCTTCCAAGTCTTTGCACTTAATCTACTCTGAATGCAAATACACGTGTTGTGTTAACAGCCACTTACTGTTCACGGTGAAATGTTATGGTAAGATCCCCACTGTACCAAGATCTAAGTAAGGGAAAGATCTCTCAGGACTACTTCAAACAACATAATATTTTTAGGTCTAAAATGATAGGTTCTTCTCAAGTGAAGGACATGCTTGGCTTTATTGTCCTTGAGTTCATAAATTAAATTTCCCTGCCTAACAGAAACTACAATACTGGCACAGTTAAGATATTTGTCTAGAAGTTCAAAAATTACTGTTTTTGGGGGAGAAAAATTTGCATGTGTCCCTGTATTCAAACACTGCTGAACTGCAGGAAGTAAAATGGCTTTGTAACGAGGAGACAGCAGGATGGGATCCAAATGCAGCTTTATTGAAAAAACGTGGTCAAACAGGTAATGATCAAAACAGTGGCAAACAGGCATGGAGGAGGTTAGGCAGAATCGTAGTCGATAAACAGGCAAAGATGTCAGGGCAGGCAGCAAGTATCACAGTCCAGTATAACAAGGCAATAATCCAAAGGCATGCAGAGAAACAATCACGAATGGCAAGACAGACAGGGTAATGACCGGAAAAACAAGACAGGGAAAATCGCTCAGAAAAAACAGGGTAACCAAATCAAGACTTCGCAAAGTACGTTTGTGTTTGGAGCTTAAATAGTGTGGGTAATGAAGTGCAGCTGGTGTGGTAATCAGTGAAACGATTACGGGGCTTATGGGAAATGTAGCGAAGAGTGACTGCAGTGAAAGTGAAAGTGTATGTGTGTGAGTCCATAACAGGCTTCATCTCATTGGTTGGAAATTGTTGTTTTCTGGGAGGTTTTAAAGTCGTGTTTAATTGTGGTTATGTAGTTGTGCAAAAGATATAATTGTTTTCATACAGCTTTTCCGACTCCATCTGCCATTGTTTGGAAAAACAGGTAGTTCCGCCACAAACTGTCACCATTGGCTAAGCCAGAAGTTGACATGCCAGTACAGCGTTTTCATTCTTTTAGAAATTAAGGTGAAGTTGTTTCATCACATTAAACTGGGTTAGAAGAATGCATTTTAATACTAAAAAATATATACGTCACCTTAAGACAGCAGTACGGAAACACTTATTAAGCACTGGGCTTAAAAAAATTGCAGACTCTTATAGTCTTCATATTTTAGCACATTTTCCTCAGCTATATTGAGAGATATCTCATCTGAGCCTCTGCCATTAAGTCTTTCTTTTTCAAATGTGCTTTGAAGATGGCTAACCCACTTTTTCCTTTTCTACTTTTCCTGCTAGCTCAGACTTCAGGGTGGGGAATTAGCATACAGTCTCCCCATGTTCGTCACTCAGAAAGGCAAAAAAACACAGCTATTGTGACAGAAAATCAGTGTTTGTCCATTTTGTTCTTAATGGATCTTATATTGCTCAGATGGGATGCTACAGAGCATTTACTTGGAAACTAAGTTTATTCCTAATTAAACGTCCTCAGTTTGTAAAAATGGGCAAATAGGCATTTGTTGAAAGCACTTAAGGGACCTATAATACATTGAAAAATGCCTTCAGGGAAGCGTGATGTAAGAAATCGCTAATATATCAACTGGTCTTCTTGATGGACAGACAAACCGTCAGAGAGGAAGGGAGGAGGGAAGTTCAGCATAAAATCTCCTCAGTCCTGGCAGTGTTCGTGTCAGTGTAGTCAAAACATCACAGTGCTGGCAGGGGCAAAATTGCTGCATCTGCCAGCAAATAAGCCCACAACGAGCATTTTTCACCATTTCTGTGTGACAAGTATACCTGCAAGCACTGTTTCTGTGACAAACAAACAATGTTTTGCCTCTGATTTTCTGCCAGTTTCACAGGCACTTTTTTATATCGTTGAATGCAGATGGTACATACACTTACAGGAATAGTTGAAAGTTCTGTCATCATTTAGTTTCTCATGTGTTCATCAACCATGTTTTTTTTTTCTTCTGCGGAATGAAAAGGAGAAGTTTACCAGAATGTTCATGATGCTTTTTTCCATACAATGTCAGTGTCATTAGT
Source organism: Zacco platypus (assembly GCA_038088235.1). Classification (NCBI taxonomy): domain Eukaryota; kingdom Metazoa; phylum Chordata; class Actinopteri; order Cypriniformes; family Xenocyprididae; genus Zacco; species Zacco platypus. The sequence continues at coordinate 25,004,868 of CM076074.1, forward strand.
CATTTGATGTGAAGTTACAAATATGCCATAAAGTTATGACTTACATGTGTATAAATATGCTTTAAAAGTTCAGTAAGATTTTTACTTTTATTCAGCAAGGATGCATTAAATTGGTAAAGATTTTTGCATTGTTAGAAAATATCTATTTCTAATAAAAGCTGTACTTTTCATCAAAGAATCTTGAAAAAAATGATCACGGTTTCCACAAAAATATTAAACACTGATGTTTTATATATATGAGAAATGTTCTTGAGCAGCAAATCAGCATATTAGAATGATTTCTGATGACTGCGGCAATGGCTGCTCAAAATTCAGCTTTGCATAACAGAAATAAATTACATTTTAAAATTAAAATAGAAAACCGTTTTAAATGATAATATCATCAAATAAATGCAGCCTTGTTGGGTATAAGAGATTTTTGTTTTCAAAAACATTAAAAAATGATCCCAAAGAGTACCTGGGACCTTATTTAATGACTGAAATTCATTAATAGGCTTAGTGGATACAAAAAGAAAGGGTCATAAATCTATAGGTTCAGGATTTTTGCTTGTAAGAGATTATTTTACAGCATCCTTCAAGCCATAGGCTTTCTGGTGTAGATGGAGAACGCCATGACACAGCTAAAAGAGCTATTTTAAACCCACATTGAATACATCACAGGCGTACATTTGGGATGACTCAGAGGCTAGGGTGTCATATCATCCTGTTGGCTAGTTATGTTATGATCAGAAAGCCCTTGTAATTGCTTTGGGAGATCATCAATTAGCTGGTCGATCAGTACTGATTTATTCTAGCTTTGAAAAACTAATTTGATGAAAGGTTATTTGCGTTTTTTTGATGAGTTTAGAAATGTTACAACTCTCAGCTGATCTCAAAGCAGACAATAGGTTGGATTTCTGAGACGACATCAGAAACATGTTTACCATGAGTTTGATTACACGTGAAACAGGAATCAATTGGGCCACTCCAAATCAAACCAAGCTTATTTTGCTTTTGTAGAGTTACGAAAAGCCTCTCTCTTGCTCTTTCCCTTTATCCTCAGGAAGGACTCTGTTGTGTGGGTCGCAAGGCCATGTGTGGGAGGCGTTTTCTCTTGACTGCCAAAAGATGCTTCATACACCACCTGCAGTGTATTTAATGAAAGCACAATCACACATAATTGGCAAAAATTGTCTGGCGCTCCGTGCATTCAGCTGGAGCAACTGCGCTGTTGAATGCCCTGAACATCATCGCAAATAAAAACAAGCGATCCATTGCATCAACTTCACAACCAGCCTTTTCCTCTGGCTCTGTGTTTAATTTTTCGGAGCTGAAATCATATAGCCATACCAAAAGTATTTGGACACTTAAAATGTCTAAATATATTTACATTAAACAACAGAATATCAAACCAAAGGTACATCTGCAAACAAATGATGCAAGACTCGATGCTAGTTTTTTTCTTTTATCATTTAAAACCTAACAATATTTGGTAACACTTTATAGTAAGTACATGTACACTGTAAAAAAGAATTGTTGGTTTAATGTAAAAAAAAAGAAAGTTACCTGGTTGCCTTAAAATTGTGTTTATTGAAATTAAAAATTTGAGTTAATACAATGAAGGCGATTGGTTTAATCAACAGAAACTCAAAATATTATGTTATCTGAACTACAGTAATTATTGAAGTTGATTTGACAAAAGGAAAAATGTTGTGATATTGTGAAAATAATCGTGAAAATATTTTTTACAGTGTAGTTAATATTACTCAGTACTTAAATGTATTACACTGTAACAAGGACACCTTAAAATAGAGTAGAGTAAAAAAGAGAGTTTTTGGGGTTACTGTGTAAATACAGATTTGCAACGTACTTCAGCAACAAACATTGCAGGCCATTTGAATGCATAGGTACTGAACCATCTCGAAAAGAGCATTATTATAAGCCATTCGTGCATTAATAAACAGAAACCTTTTACAGGAAACTTGTCAAATTAGGATTAATGAGTATGAGTGTAGGATTGCTTTCTGATTATTTCGCCACGCAATGGTTAATGAACCGTGGCGGGCAGTTGTGGCGGTAGTGTTTTGTCAAATAATGTTTGCAAACAAAGCAGCGGTGATGGCGTGTTTAATGTTTGCCGGTGCCATAGCGACTGAGAGCAAAGTCAACACGTCTTACTATAATGCAGCATTTCTATTAGTCATACAGACAACATGAAACTGCGTTTTATGGGTAACTTGTTGGTATTCAGTTATCATAGATAAGATATTCTTTGGATTACTTTTAAATATTACTGCTTAAATCACGTAATGAAGTTAAGTTGAAAAAGGGAATGTGCTGTGCACTGTAGTTAGTGCTAGCTCATAAACTGGTCCATTCACGCTCATCTCCCTGCAGTCACAAATAGATTTTCTCTGATGCATACCTCTGCTGCTCTCAAGAGCCACCTCATTGAATTACTGAATAGATTCATTCAGCCTTTCCTGTTTCTTCCCTCTCATTGTTGTCTGTTCTTTGTTGTGAAGAGGACATGGATAACTTTGAATGTTGGGGTCCCTGACAGTTAAGAGCACAATATTGGGAAAAAACCCATTGTATTGTGATATTTTGTTTTTCTATGATACACACTGTGTCTTGAATAGCTATATGTGGAAAGAATTAATCTTTCTACAATTGTGGGGGCTTTGTGTGCTTTGTGGCTTTGTGTGAATTTGGAAAAAAATTGGATGTTTAGACGGGTATACTCTTTATAAGAACCATCTCGAACCTGTTTCAGTTACTATGATACGTTTTTGACCCACCCTTTCAGTATGACTAAAATAATAATATCATTTTATAAATAAAAATATTAAATAAAATAAGAAATGTATTGCAATAATATTATTGTATTGTAAAATAAAATAAAAAAACTAATTTTATATTACAACTGTAAAATTACAATACAAATGTTTACATCTTAATTTCTTCATTATCAAAAGTTGAAGCACTGAGCTTTTATTTTGGTAGATTACTGGGGAAAAATATTTGTACAGGGTTTTTTAATGTGCTGTTGTGTGTTCATCGTTTAGACACGTGCAGCTCATGATACAGCATTTTAGTGTCTCTGAGCAGTTTGATTCACAGTAAATGAACAAAGCCGATCTGAGACAATGAAACACTTGTAGCACATATTGAAAAAAACCTGACTCAAGTTTATACAATAACTGTATGTTGTCTTTGCCAATCCTACATACAGTAATTATTGTGTGCATATGTAAATTGGCTTTGAAATTGTGCTGTCAGACTTCCTCTCTCTGTTCTTTCTCTCTCTGAAAGCTCCTCTTATTTGTCCATTGCTTTGCATTAAAAGCTTCTGTTTATCTCCTCGAAAGCAATTGGAAAAGTTGATGCAACCCATAGTCCAGCTGTCCAGTCCAGCTGACCTAACAACAAAAGCAGTTTCTTAGTGTGTTAGAAACGGTAACAGTGCAGAAATAGAGAAAAAAGAGAGGTTGGTTCATTGCTGCCGGTAACAGGAGCTGATTATGTGCTCCACTAATCAACAGCTCAGAATGAACCAGCAGGGTTACAGCACACACATGCACACACACACACACTGCAAATTATCATTCATATTTCTGTGCTATCATGCACCAAAACGATGCATTTGTTCTTTATAATAATGTGCATAATTGGTTATCTTTATTCTCATTGTTCCTCAAAAGAATGTGTCAGCCTCTGCCCTTTTCAAAAGAACAGTTCTGTCCTTTCATTATTTTACAGTACATGACGAACTGTGCCATATTTGAGTCTTAACTATTAAAATGGAAACCATCAGTCTGCGTATCTGTCTCTCTTTTCTATTTCTCACTTTTTAATGGCATTTTATACTGTGCATGCTTGGTTGTATATTTGTGGGGGGATTTTTTGTTTGGGTTTTTGCATTTTCTACACACACGAAAGGTGGTGTTGAACATGCCAATGAAATGCCCTTTACTGCTTTAACTCAATAGTAGCACATAAAAACATCGCATTTATGAAAAAGGCAAATATTCTAAATATTTATTCCCGGTTGCATGTAAGTGATAGCTAATAAAACAGCACTTCGCAACTAGATCGCTCCCATTATAATCATTGAAGTGGTCCACACTGGAAGCATTCATTGCATTGTGTCGACTTTTTATTTTTGACATCTACCCCAGCCATTTTTTGTGGGCGGGGCTAAAGAGGCAATGATGTAGAAGTGAGCATTGATCATCTTCTGCAGAGGCGGTTTTTTGTTGCACTGTAATGTCATACTGAGACAAAATCTAAAAATCTAACATTTTTGCAGCTTGGTTTCAATAAGTGTCTGTTTTTGGACTAACAAAGAAGCTTTGTGTTCTGAAACTTGCAGGATATTTTTTAAATTACAATGACCTCTTACATTTCAAAAGATCCAGGAAAATTTGATTTCTCAATTCATGACCCCTTTAAATGTTTTATTTATTTTTCCGCACGAACAACAAATCAGTAGAATTTTTGAGCACAAGCGTGGCAAGCAGTGTCGTTTTTAGTGTCGCCTCCGTTCTGCCGCCTCTGTTCCATTGAAAACCAAATGTAAACCCTTTGTAATGGTGTACTGTGTAAAATGGCCTTTTTACATGGTACACCAAATCCTTCCTTTTTCTTCTTTTTTGGTGTGTTCATTGCCTGTCTTTATACCCTGCTTTTGCTGACCATTGCAACATGTTTTCTAATCTAATCTAACCACACACACACACAGACACACACACACACACACACAAAACCTCTGCCACTTCCTATCTGCCAGAATGACCAGTAGATCAATAATAAAGTAGCCAAGATGTTCGGTCTTTCGAATATATCAGTGGACAGCTGAAGGTCATGCTGTAGGATTTAGTCACATGACTCAATCTTGTGCTGTCTGCTGTATTACTTCACACAATGTCACAGATGTCACTCTCCCACATGCAGCAGAGGAACCTTGAAGGGAAGAGAGAGAGAGAGAATCAAGACAGGTGGAGAGGTGGTTGAGAGAGATGCCGTGAAGGAGTGTGGTGACAGCAGAAAACAGTGAGAAAGAGAGAGAGGAGGAAGAAACGAGCGAGGCTGAGAACACAGTCTGCCATCAGCAAATCTAAATGTGTGAATGCATTATTGATGCGGTGAGTCTCTGAGTTGCACTTGCTCCTTTTCGGTGAGGACCGAGGAATCGGGGTAACAGCTGTCGGGAGCTCCCTCTGCTGAGATGCCGTCTAACTCCATCAGATCACGGCACGGAAGCGAACGTTACCGTACGAACCTTGTGCCTGTTGTGTTGGGATTCAGTGTCTTTTGAATTAAAGGGTCCAAACTAACCCAAAAATGGTCCAGCTCTTAAGGATTTTTGAATTTTATTTCAGTGTCCTGAGTTGGAGATTATAACAGACCAGGATTTTTCTGCTTACTGCTTCCAACAGAGAACAACAAGAGCAAAGAGAGCTTTTTAATTAATTACAGTGCCTTCAGAAAGTATTTACCTCATTGAATTTTAATTCTGCTAAGCCTAAAATGTTTGCACATTGAAGTTCCTTTCTTAAAACAATCCATAAATTTTCATACAATCTTTGAGTAAAGGGTAAACAAATGTCTAATTGGAGCACAAGTCTCAAGCTGTAAATTTTTTATTTAATTTTCTTATTATTAATTTAATTTAATTTTATTATTTATATGTGCACCTGCATTTAAAATTGGCATGTCACTACCTATGGTTAGAGAAATTGCAATGTTACAGAGAAGAATTGGTAGAACTATACTTCTACCAAATAATGCAGTTGTCTCTCTAACCACAAGTCACAACATAACAATTTTAAATTACATGTTAATTATTTATTGAACATTAATGCATTTTATACTGCTTTAAAAGAGTAATAATCCACTTAAAGCTGTGCATTACAGTGATTTTAACTAGGTTAAGGTTGACTGCTTTAACAATACCCCTTTATCAGTGTAAAATCAATACAGTGCATGGCTTCCCATGGCTCTAATATGCTTTGAAGTGAAATGTCACACGCTGTATGAATTAATGTTAAACATATGCCCATAGCATGGTCTTTACACCAGTGTTACGGCTGTTAAATGAAGAACTGAGGTAAATACACAAATGATGACCTCTACACAGACACCCAAGCTCCATGTATTATTTGTCATCTATTATTAAGGCCAAGCTTTTTGATGAAAGACGCGTTTACCTCCAAACAGAACAAAAAGCATGCAAAATAATGAGCAAATTGAGCCGGTTTGTACTTGGATCTACCAGGCGATTCCTAAACTAGCATTTCAGTTGTGTTTGCAGATGTCTCCTGTAAATTATTTATAATGGCTTATGTGTTAGCTACGTGCATAAAATGCTTGAGAACTATAGAGAGATAGTCATTTTGCATAAACTGAGAGCAGAGGTTGCCTGTTTCCAATTAATTATGGCACACCCTTCCACAACTTCTCTGACCCGAGCAGCCCGGAGAACAATGCGATCATGAAACCGGTCATTAGGTCATTGTAGTGCTCCCAGTCTGCCATTAAAGTTCATTCTGGTATTTTTAGCTTCAAAAAACTCCATGTGAGAGAAACTTTTGAAGACCAGAGCAGTTGTGATCAATAATTTAAACAAAAGCTTTTAGTCGAACACAATGCAGCTGAGAAATCTGCTCTGTAAAACTGGAAATACAGGCGTCTTCTTTCCTTTGGAATCGCAATGCCGTCTTGCATGCCGTTCTGGGGGCTGCTCTAGCAGAAATGCGCACACAAGAGGGTTCCTGTATTTGCTGAGCCATGCTTAATTAGAACACAGCCCCTGGAGAGCAGGGCAGAAGATAGACAGGGCTCTGGGGACGAGGACTCAACTCTGCCCCATGTGACAGGGTTTCCCACTCCAGACTGACTGTCGCCATGGCAAGGGTTGCCTTGGTGCTGTCGCCCCTGGATTCTGTGTGGACAGGAGCAGGAGAGTGACAAAGACAGGAAGTGATGGCTTTGGATGGGGAGGCTTCAGATGTCATAACACACAAACAGACAGTGACACGCTCGCACACCCACACACATGCAACAGAGTTATCAGGGGTGAAGAGATTATTTCCTATTCCATCACATCAGATTTTCCTCTCCATAGGGGTTCTCTATCTTTCCCGGGGTTCTTGTGAATGTGATATAGTTTATGCTTTACAACAGGATTTATGGCCATATATTTATGTATGAGAGGCTGTATATCTGAGCAGTGCAAAAATTGGTTACAGATGGAATATATTAGATTTTTTTTTTATTGATGGTGTGTGTGGGCTACAGAATTCTGTGGAATTTGAGCACAAAAAAATGAAAAGATGTACATTTTGACACAGTTGGTGAAAATGAAAAATAGGAATTAAAATGATTTTAATTAATTTCGTTATTTTAATTAATGTAACTATTTTTGCTCTTAATCTAAAATTAATGTTCCTTTAATCACTGAAAGTCACCATGAAATCAAAACTGACAATTCTTATTCTTTTATGGAATATTGAATATTATGAATGATATTTCTGTGCATATCATTATTTTTTAAAAATTCGTGTGCTCTCTTAATTTTTAATCCCCTGCCTCTTGCAATGACCTCTCTTCTCTTCTCTGATGACGTGTTCACCGGCACGAGGCCGACACAACCACTCAGGCAAAAAATTGTTTTGTCACTCAGGCCCTATTTACACCTTGTTTTAAGGTGCGTTTTCATCATTCCGATCACAAGTTGCTAAATAAAGGTCTAAACGGTGTCTTAAATATTTTGAGCTTGTCCACTTTCGACCAGAGGTAGTCGAAAACTCATTTGACCGGATTGCTTTCATAATTTAGACACTCATGTGGTCAAATGCATTCAAACAGCCACAAAAGAGCACCAACTGTCCTCCTACGGATCTAATGCATAACATTATGGGAATCGCGGTAGCCAGATGGGATTGAAACTTTGTCAGCTGAAGTCCCAAGTTTGAAGGTTTGAAGATGAAAAATGTACCAAGCACAATGTTCTCACACTATTCCTGATTTATAACACACACTCACAGTGTTCGGAGTGGTCCTGCGACTTTCAGAGCATATGTAAATTGCGCAAGATTATTTTGCCCATTAAATCGTAAGATCTGAAATGCCCATTCATTTATCCGTTCATAGACCCTCGCCTCGAAGAAATCAGAACAGAATTCGTCGAAAGTGGACAAAAGAGATGGATTAAAAACCAGGTGTAAATAGGAATGTGACTCCCTCATCTACTTGCGATTCTAAAACGCATCTTAATACCAGATGTAAACAGGGCTTCACATGAAATCACAGCAATAACAAACCACAACGGTCCAATCAATTCTCAATGGACAAAATCAAGTCCCGTCATACATTTTTCTTGTTCGAGAAGCCGTTTCACTTGGATATACATCATAATATGGACGAAATTACTATAACAACTTTTGTTTCATGGTGACTTTAAAGTAATAAAGGAACGGTTGCATTTCTGCTTTCAGGATGTGTGTGACGATTTATCTTTTCAAAGTGTGACCCCTGGTGACCCCAGTTATGTCACATGTGAGGTGCAGGGAAGCTTTAACAGGGATCAAAACTGATTAACTGCCTTCTGGAGATGTATTGGTTGGTTTTAGTGTGGTGAGTTGTGAGAGCTGATGGTAACCAATGTAACATTGTGTGTGTTTTTGCAGTTGGATAATCTGGACGAGCAAGCAGCTCAGATCAGGAGAGAACTGGATGGGCGTCTGCAGATGGCTGATCAGATTGCCCGGGTAAGTCTCATCATTTGATCACTTACACGTGGACTGAGATGCTCCGGAGGTGCTGTAAACAGAACTGGCATCCGTTCCACTGCAATCCAGCCAATTCAGTTTATGTACACACATTCACTTTATAATTCAAACCGGCTGACCGCAATTTTGCCAAGTAAGACCTGCCCCGTAAACAATATATTTTGGGTCATTCTCAAAAAATGTCGAATTTGTGCATTACAAAAAGTTTTTTAATTTGAAATTCAGAATCCAGTTCAGTTTAGCTTTCTCCCATGCAAGCTGATAGGAAGTAATAACATATTGAGATTAATACTAATCGTAAAAGAGTTTTATTTTATTATATTTTTTTTTTTTTATTGTTCATTCAGTTTCTTTTTCAAGAATAGTATTAATATTATTAAAAGTGCTTATTAATATTTTTAATTAGCTGGTATTTTTATATCTTTAGTTTTCATTTTAAAGTTTTAGTAATTTTGTTATACTTCTGTCAATTTAGTGAGTTTTTAAAAATATCTTTATTTAGCAATATTATTAATTGAGTTTTAGTCATTTTAGTACTTAACGTTATTATATATATTTTATTTGATATATTTTTATTATTATATATTTTATTATATGTGTTTATCTTTTATTATTATTAACATTTTTATTATATATTGTAGTTTGTTACCAATGCAACATTGCTCATTTTTGTTTTAAATTGAAGTTTTTCATCTTATATTTATATTTTATATGTATTTTATTTTATCCCCTGTGACAAATTCTCATAAAATAAAGTCATAAATAGTATCTTGAACACACACATGCACACACACACAAACACACACACATACACACTTAACAGACTAAAATCAATACATTTTACCATTAACTCCTTTTTAGTGATGCATTTTTCCCCACACAAACAATGACAAAAAAATACTTTAAATACTTTTTCAATATGGTGGAAAAATCACTACACAACTATTTGAATAATCTCTTTCTCTAGGCTTTGAGCTTGAAAATACTTTTCTACATCTTTTTATATTTTCAAAATATAATTTCATAATTTCTTTACAACTTCTAGGCTGGCAAATTCCCCAAGTTTGTGTCGAAAGAGATGGAGGCTATGTTTATTGAGGAGCTAAAAAGCTCAGTCAACCAGCTGATGGCTAACCTGGAGAGCATGCCGGTTTCAAAGGGAGGAGAGTTCAAACTGCAGAAGCTAAAGAGGGGACACAACACCTCCATCATTGATATGGGACAGGAAGATGAAAACCAGCTGTCCAAGTCTGATGTTGTGCTGTCTTTCACACTTGAGGTAAAAACTGTTCTAGCCTTCGGGCAGTGTATTAGTTTTGTGCTCAAGGCCAGGGTTCAGTATAGTATGCCTTGTCATCGGGCCTAGGGGAGAAAGAGTGATTTTAGTGGTGGCCATATGTTTGCTTCACAATTAATACACAATTAACCATTAAGAATAAAACATATAACCAAAAATGTGAGACAATGGCAGATGCTGTGTTTGAGACACCCGTTTGGGAAACATTAAGAATTTTTGGTGCCAGTGGCTAAGTATTTCTTTATTTTTTTGGTTGTTTTATCATTTAAACTATTGAAATGTGCTGATTTGAGCACTAATTTAAGTAGTCCGTAGCCTGTTTTGTATAGTCAAAAACAAACTGCAAATTTTTAACATTAAATATCAAGTAGTGCTTACTACCACAGATTTTAAATATCTTTTGGGAGTCTAAAGGTTTGCTTCTAATCATTTCGAATTAATGAACACCCCTTAGTTTTGATAGAGAATTTAAATGAGAAGTAATGATAAATTTAGCAACATTAGCAGCTGCAGCGTTAGTTTAACACATGCGTCTATGAGATTTTAATCTTTACTGAGTTTCCAGCCCTTCCTTTTGCATAAATTATAGATAGACTGCAGACAGAAATGGCTGCAGCATATTAGAAAAAGGTTATACTGCATTTTTGATAAATGATTCCCGAGAACATTGAATGCCTCTGAGAAATCTCCCCTCTCAAGTCTGAGGTTTTGCTATAATTATACTATCTTGAACTAGCTCATTTTCAGGGCAGTTGATTATAACATGGCATGGCTTTAGTAGTCACAGAGGCTGACAGAGCAGTGTTTTATGGATTTGATAGCTTGGCTTGTGTCTTTGGAGTCTATTTTGTTTTGAGGAGCTACGAGCTGGCAAATTTTATGGGTGCTCTGGGTGTGTGGATTGATTTTCAGTCCAGACGTAAACAGTGCTTATTCAATGAGTGTCAAGAGCAAGAAAGTTAATAAAATAAAAGTTATAATGTGGTCAGAAGTTTGAGCTGGATCCTGATTGGCTGCTAATGACAGCATCCAAAGGAACTTTTAACTGCTTGTGTGAGTATTACAACACATATGTGCACTTTTCTGAAATAAAACCAAAGGTTCCTTCTATGTAGGTGGTGATTATGGAAGTTCAGGGATTGAAATCACTGGCTCCCAACCGGATCGTGTACTGCACAATGGAAGTTGAGGGTGGGGAGAAACTACAAACGGACCAGGCTGAAGCATCCAAACCAACGTAGGCCATTAATATTAAGTTTATAATAACATAATTAACATCTACACTGCCATTTCAAAAGATTGGGTCTGGTAAGATTTTTTAATGTTTTTAAAAAAAGTGTTGTATGCAATAAGGCTGCATTTATTTGATCAAAAAAACAGTAAGATTGTGAATAGCTTTTTTTTACAATTAAGCATAACTGTTTTCATTATCGTGCTGTCAAACAATTAATCATGATTAGTCACATCCAAAATAAGAGTTTGTGTTTACATAATATATGTGTGTAAGCTGTGTAAATTTATTATGTATAAATACACACACATATTTAATTTAATCAATTTATTTTGGATGCGATTAATCATGATTAATCATTTGACAGCACAAATTGTAAAATGTAAATTATTTCTGTGATGTTAAAGCAGCAATTACTCTAGTCTTCAGTGTCACATGACTCTTCATAAATCATTCTAATATGCTAATTTGCTGCTCAACAAACATTTCTTACTATTATCAATGTTTAAAACATCTGTGCTGCTTAATATTTTTGTGGAAACCTTGATAATTTTTCAAGATTCTTTTATGAATAGAAAGAACTTTTGTGACATAATAAATACTGTCCTTTTTGGTCAATTTAATGCACCCTTACTAAAATTTAAAAAATAAAGTTTTTTTTTTTTTATCTTACTGACCCCAAACTTTTGAATAATAGTATGTATTGTTATAGTGTTACATCCATGTGTTTAATTAATAATTACATTGTTAAATATGTGTACATGAATGCAGAGATGGTTTTCAGTGGCTAGCACAATATCCGGGGAGCAAGGTAGACGGTGTCAGCTTATTACTTAGTAATAAGCTACATTTTAGTTATATGCTCTTCAGATTTCCTCTTTTTTTGTTGTTTTATTAGACAGCTGTTATGACTACACAAAATACAGTCTTTAACATTTTCAGCATGCATTAAATCCATGATATGGGACAGTTTTCCAGTGGCAGTGCAGTTTCAGGTACTGTGTCCTCCAACTAGAACTCTCTTATTTGGCCAGAGGCAGTTACTCAAGGGATGAGCACATGATGGGGTGCTATTTTTGGGCCCTACGTTCTATCATTGGATCAGATGCCAATTTATAACGAGCTAAAGAGCGAGAGGGAGCCTGGTAGAGCGAGAGAGAGTGAGAAAGAATCAGAGAATACAAGACACAGCCTCCATGTCCCCTCAGAAAAGTAATCAGCTGTGGAGAAACTGATTAGGAGTGCGTATCCCAGCGGAGGGGGGAGCATGAAAAGAGAGAGAGCGAGCCTCCAGCACTGCCGAAGAATAATGACGTCACGTGAGAATTAGCATTTAGATTCTGTTATCACACACACGACAACCTTCACGAGTGTGTGTGTGAGGGAGAACTTGCACACATACACGCACATACGCACCGTATAGCACGCCTTTGACAAGAATAAAATCTGTTTCATATACAAGGTCACCTTCTTGGCCCTCATAGGGAGGAAAACTTACAATGAAGCATCATTTTCAAGGACGTTTTCTTCTCCCTGTTTTATCCCTTACTCTTTTCCATTCTTTCCTTACAAGGCTGGGAAATAAGGCTAAAAATATATATATATATATATATATATATATCTCAACTTATTTTGACAGTATTCAATATACATTTTTCCACATTGCTTTTCATTATTTGATTGCAAGGAAGAATTTATTTATTTCTGGACCAATACATATAAACAAACAGTAATATATACTTGCATATATTTTACAATTATATTTCACCATTTTAATTTTTTTTTTAATTATACGAATAATGCCATGTAGAGATGTTTTTAAGTGCAAATGAATCATCGAATCAGTTTGAATCTGATACAGATTCATTTGAACTGATTCACTAAATGAATCGCATATTAACTTTTTTTGCTACTGAAGTTCAAATTAAAGATGCTATTGAAACATTCACAGTGTTGTTTCCTTTTACAACACCAACAAAATCATACATTTATCGTGGATATTCAGTATATCTCCCAGCTCTATTCCTCTTCCCATACCAGAGCTCCCCTGCTTCTCTTTTATTCCGTATCCACGATTCTGTTCCATTCTTTTCCTCTTTTTGTAACTTAAATTTTGCTTCTCGCTCTCTCTCTCTCTTCTTCTTTCAACTGTAAAGCACTTAGCTCTTATAAAAGCCTTATGATTATGAGTCATAGAACTCCGTCTATATTCATGTATTCATGCTGTCACTGGCGGTTGGAAACGAAGAGAATTGGCTCATTTTGGCAAAGCATAACAGCGCTAATGGACACACAAGAATGTGTCACATCAAACAGACATGCTGAAGGAGAGAGATTAAGAGGAGGAGGAGATCGAGGAGAGCGAACGAGGCAGAATCAAAGAGAAAAGGAAATTTGACATTCGGATGTACTTCGAAAATGTTATTCAGTCAGCTGTTCAAGAATCAACATATCTTACGCTGTCCCAAAGGCGATCTCACACATACACACACGGTTCAGTCATGCATGCTCTTGTGCACTGTCAGCAACCTCCCTGACACTCGCCGTTAACACTGTTAGAATGCTAACCCATCCATATCCATGGAAACCATACACACACTTAACCAGAAACTAAACTTTTTTTTTGTTCATTAACATAAGACCTCACTATTATTTGTGTTTTATTGGTGCAAAAACCTGCTTCTTATTGACTAAGCATCCACAATCCTGGTGCTATATTCAGTTAAATAGAGCTCCAGTGTATTTTAAGTCTAAATATTTTCATTTTTTTTCTATTTACAGTAAATTGGGTTCACCCTCTATTAGATTCTGCCTAATTCGCAATATTTACATTTAACATTGCGCTGTTACTGTCTGCAGTTATTAAATTGCATAAAATTTGTGGATGTATTGCACCATTACCTACAGTAATTTGCATAGTTCTTTTTGCAAATCTGGTGCTACAACAATACAGACAGCTTGTGAAAATGATCGGCAGGCACAATTCATTCTCAGTGAATTCTTCCCTTTGTGTTATAAAATATTTAATATCCCTTGTAGGCCCTTAGAAAAATATAGTGGCAATCATTTGGCCAACAAATGTTCCCTAAAGCTCAAATTTTCACATGCAAATTATGTTTGTTCCAAATAAAACAGTTTTTTGTTGATCGCTGTTGGTCTCTATCCATCCTCAACCACTCAGATGTTATATGATTATCGCCCCCTGGTGGTCATCAAGCAGATTAACGATCGTGTTCTCCCAATTTTCAGTCTGCATTTGTCACTTCTCTATGTGATAAATCACACTTCCCACCACACACATAGCAGTTTTTTTCCCTCTTGGACTAGCTTTCCCTTTTTGCCCTCTTTTTCATCTCTTTTTCTCTCCCCCTTTTTCTTTCTGTATCATTTGACTGCTGCCTCTGAAACGTGCAGCCTGTTTCCACGGCAGCAGTTCATGTCACGTGTTCCGGTTTTACTAGGCCAACTCTACTCCTTTCCCTGTGTGTGTGTGTGCAGGAGAGAGTGTATCCGTGTTTTCTTAGGTGAACGTTTCTATACTGTTGCATCATATTGTTCTGAGATTGTGTCCATTTATTATTTATAATATCAATACTGATTGTGTAAAGCATGGTGTGAGTTATAGTCTTTTCTCACTCTTGCTGAGCCATGCTACAGTGCGATCTCTCATACATGCATGAGTTATTATATTGCTCCCTTTATGACGGTTTTACACTGCATACATATGGATTAGTGGCCATACAGAGGAGGAAAGCGTAGAGGGATTATAAGAAGGGCGTTTTCTTCAAGGAAGCAAAGGAGGCAGTGCTTCCTCAGAAAAATTTGGATGAAAAATACGTACATTAAAAATCATATATTATGAAATATGAGATCTGTGACTCTATAGCAGATAAAGTTTTAGATGGATGCACCATATCTTTAGCTTCATTGAGATACTAAGGCGCAGTGTTGGGGGTAACACATTTCAAGTAACATGAGTTATGTAATCAGATTACTTTTTTGAAGTAACTAGTAAATACATTCCTTTTAAAGTTACATTTTCAAATAGTTCAAATTGCTTTGTTTTCCCAATTATTGACAGACATCTGTCCGCATGTTGAGAAAAATTGGGAATAAAGTGCAGTTTGTGCGCTGTGAAAAAATGATGGTTAGATATTGTAAGTCTAGACTTAATGTGAGCATGCATTTACTCATCTCACAAAAAAAATCCTCAAAATGAATAAAAACAGTGAAATGCAAACTCAAAATATTGCACAAAACCTGCGAAAATTACATTTTAAATAACACAAATTTAATGTAGGTATTTAATATGACATTATTAACTAATGACTTTGCTGCTGACCTTCGATGATCCAATTCAACCTTGCTGAAAGGTTGGGGGTGTACCGAAAGGTTTCTCATTGGTGAAAGCAGCTTCTTTTTGGGAACTGCATTGGCCAATCAGCATTAAACTACACATATACGTCATTCCTTTGGACTGGCAGTAAGATGTGGTGTGATGCTGCATATATCATAGATTACAATTAGGGCTGTCAATTTTACGCCTTTGGTGCAGTTAATTATGGAAAAAATAACGCGTTAAAATAAATGATTGATGCATTTAACGCACCCCTCCTCGGCAGTTGCCAAGTGACAAACGTGATGCAGGACAGCGACTTTGTGATGAAGCCTATTAGAATGCAGTTATAATTCCCCTAAAATTCTACTGGACTACTATTTCCGGTAAATTTTTGAAGTGTGGACCCGTCCACATTATAAAGGCTAATATTAACCACAACCGATTGCACGCTGGACAAGGATTCAGTTCTGAACTACAAGTAAAAAGTGTTAAAAAAAAACCCTTACAATACATGGAGGTTATGGGCAAACGACAGTGAGAGGTTTATATAAAGGCTTCAGTGACTAATAATCAAAGTTTTACCTGATAAAAATATTTATTTAATGTTATTATTGTTATATTTCATTTGATGTGGACTTTTATAACGAAATGTTTGGCGATTAACTTTTAAATGCATCATTATGCATTAATAAGGGGAGAGTTCTCCGCATAAAAGAAGCAGGACTGCAGATCAACGTCCTGCATTTCTCTCCGATATGGTAGGAAATGAAATGAATTGTGAAGGATTTTAACTGTGCGACAATAAGATTGACAGGCCAGTTTATGGTGACAGAATGCGTCTGGATGCAACAGAGAGCAACTGTTAAAAATACATTTGTATGACATGATAGTATGTTCCAAAGCTTGTTTATTCTTTTGCTACACACTAAAAAGTAAGTACTTTTCTTCACAAAAAGAGTATATACTTTTAGGTTGTAGTATAAGTAGGTGAATTGGGATGCAGCAAGTCTCATTTGCTTCATTCCTGAATGAATCAGACATTTGAATGAATCAGTTGAATGAATGACTGAATGACTCATTCATTAAGACAGCGACTTGCCACCACCTACTGGCAGTTTTAGTTTCATATTTAGATTATCATTTCATTTTTTTATTCATTTTCATTTCAATATTCAGTTGTTTCTAAAAACCATTAATATCCATTTACAACTCATTAATCTCGTAGCATTATTTACATTAACAGTCTGTGTACAGTTAATGCCACTTCAGATGCAGTTTGAGAACTTTGCCTCAGGTCTGCCACACACCACTGGACTCTGATTATGACTGGGTAAAGAAAGAGTAAATAATGGTGGACTGTGAATGTGAACTCTCGAAATCTTCTTTAGGTTATTCATTTATTTATTTCTTTTCCAAATGTCAGACTTGTCCGTATTGTGGGAGAATCTCGTACGAGTAATCACTAGAGAATATCCTCGGCTGAATGTGTTATGTAGAAAACGTCAGATGATACACTTTACCCACTGGTCTGTCTCTCATGCACTTGACATTCAGTATTAGATTTTTACGACCTTATCAAATGATTTGTTAGCGAACGATTTCATCAGCCCTGCCGTGTAGCCGAATAGGACTGCTGCCGAGATTGTTTTCCTCGCTGATCAAAGTAATACAATGAAAACCAGGGTTGCGAGATGTCTCTGTGCGCAGTGCTAAAGTAATAAAGAGCGGCCGAGTGTCAAGGAGATCTATTATACCTAGAGAAAGCTATACGTTAACATCTATATGGGAGTTATTTGGCCGGCGCAAGAGCCCCTTGAAATTATCCTTGAAGGTTGTGCTTTTTTGTGTGTGAGATGGATGAAAATGTGTAGAAAATACATAGAAACCTACCAACAAGACATGAATGGTGTATTTGTGTATATGTGTTCTCAGTTGGGGAACCCAAGGAGACTTCACCACCACACACCCCCTGCCAGCGGTCAAAGTGAAGCTCTTCACAGAGAGCACAGGGGTTCTGGCCCTGGAGGACAAGGAGCTGGGCCGGGTAACACTCAATCCTTCTTTTCATTCTGGTGGCTTTGGACGTCTGTTGTTCTGTTTGGGTTTTTTGGAGTTTGTATGAGGTTATTATGGTGAAGTTGTAGAAGTGACATCTTACTTTGTAATTCTCCTTCATTTTCCTGCTTATTGATGCCTGTGAATCTCCAGTCTTGAAAAGAACTTTAAAAGAACTGAGAAGTTTGGCTTTTAAGTTGAACCTCTGTTCTTTTTCTACTGTGAATGTTTGCTTTTCTTACAGAGGTTATATTCTCAAAGAACGAAACAGGCTTCCTTTTAATTCATGAGATAGAATTTGAATTGAATTAGCCCTTCCAGATGTTGAATTGTTGTAATAAAACAAATAATTAACTTAATGATAATTAATTTTAGCTGTGTATTAATTATGCCATGATAAGAACAATACTGTCAAAACATTTGAACACTGGCATCAAAAGAGATCATTTTGCTCACAAATGTTCACATTTTTTTTTTGCCAGATTAATTTAAACACAAATAAGCAGCAAAATTCAAATCTACTGGTTATATAACATATTGAGTAAATTATATCATTCTGGCAAATGACATGCTTTTCTACATAAAATTAATAATAGAAAGCAATGTGATTAAACATAATAGAATTTTTTTTTCTTTTATGAAACATTTTTATGAAATGTTAATTTATCAAGAACGCATTCAAGTGATGAAAAGTGACAGTAAAGACATTAATAATGTTACAACATATTTAAGGTAATGGCTGCTGAAAATTCAGACATAAATTGCATTTTAAAATATATTTTAAAAGAGGTTTTTTTTAAATAGGTTGGGGTGAAATTGCAAGCACAATAAACCTCACAAGAGTTAAAAATGGGTTACTTTCCCATAGACTGGAAAGAGACCATAGACGTTTCTCGAGCTGTCACGATCTTTCTCGACGCTCTATATGGCCTGAAAGATCACTGTGGCATGCTTCAGTTCATCTGATCATCTCTTCCGCTATACTAGTAACACAAAATAAACATGAATGAACATCCGAAGGTATGTTGAAAGAGACAGTACAATTTCCCGAAATCCATATCATGTCACATGTAATCCATCAATCAGTGTTTCAACCACGGAAAGGCGTCAATGTTACATTTACCGTCACATTTACCTCAGAAAAGCCATTCAATGTCCAAAAACTCATTAGTCAGCTACAAAAATGAACTTAGAGAGGAGCATTTTGCTAAATATATACACTATACACTAATGTATTTATTGTATTTGTACTTATTAACGTGTGCTTCAAAATTGAATGTAAACTCATTTTATGAAAGCCACCATTTTATATATTATATAGGCGTCGGCCTATATAAAAAATGAGTAAAAACATAATTATTTCATTAAAAATGTATTATAACGTTATTCTAAATACTTCCTTATGTGTAATTTATATGTAAGTAGCTTACAAATCAATGAATTTTAACCTTTTAATATTACAGTGATGTACCAACTGTGGTTCCCTGTATAGTTTACAGTATTAGTTGAGAGATCTACTATAGATCTACATTTTTTAAATTCAAATTTGAGTTGCAGTTGCCTTTATGTTTGCAACCTTAATTAGAACTCATGAATTGGAATTTAAAAAACATTCTACATTCAAGGACTCAGAGGTCCTTTCATTATGATTATGATTTTGACCTTGACTAATGCCGGATGTTTGGTACATGGTTTTTAAATGTCTTCATCAAGACCGAGGTGGGCAGGAATCTCTAAGCATTCAACTCTAGCTAAGAAATAGTTTAAGCCAACTTATCAGAGAGAGAGAAGAGAGTGAATAAAAAAGCACAGGAGAGAATATGAGAGAAACTGGCTCTTCTCTGATAAGATGCCAAGAGAAGAGCTGCACAGCCTAACTCTCAGTACACAGACGCATGAGCTAAAATTAATTGCATGTTGAGAATTTCACTGAAAGAGCTGACTGGCAAAGTAATATGTCATTATCAGCTCACACCCAGACTCAGGGATATTTTCCCACACCCACACAACCTGTTTATCCGTTTACTGAATGCTTCATGTGTGAAAATGTCTTAGCGTTTCTAGGGCAGACACTGGCTATAGGATTACATGTTAAAGGGATAGTTCACCCAAGAATGAAAGTTCTGTCATTCTGTCCTGAAAGAAGGGTTCGGAAAAACTTTTGGGTTAGTAAATAATGACAGAATTTTCATTTGGGGTGTACTGTTCCTTTTACTGGTGAGAGCTCTGTCTCTCAGTCAGAGGTTGTTCAGTCTGGTCTGACAAAGTGTGATCATGTAACAATCATGTTCTCTCATGTTGACTGATTAGGTGGTTCTTCACCCAACTCCAAACAGCCCAAAGCAGGCAGAACTCCACAAGATGACTGTGACCAAGGCCTGCCCCGATCAAGATCTGAAGATCAAACTTGCCGTCCGCATGGACAAGCCTCAGAACATGAAGGCTTGTGGGTAAGGGATTCTGTGGGTACAGGAAGACTTCTCTGTACGGAGATTCAAATGGAGATTACATTCTAATACAGTATCATCCACACATAACATCTTTTGATTCATGATTAAATAAAAAAATAATGTACACTTCCTTTCAAAAGTTTGGAGTCTGTAAGATTTTTAAAAAAGTTTTGGAAAGAAGTGTTTTGTGTTCACCAAGGCTATATTTATTTGATCAAAAATACAATAAACCAGTAATATTGTGATTCTCTGATGAACAAAAAGCTTAAAAGAGCAGCATTTATATGAATATAGAAATCTTTTAATTTTAAATAAATTATTTTATAAATGCATTTACTTTGAACTTTGAGCAATTTAATGCATCCTTGTTGAAAAAAAAATCTTGTTAACATTAGTTAATGCACTGTGAACTAACATGAACAAACAATGAACATTTGTATTTTCAGTAACTAAAGCTAACGAAGATTAATAAATACAGTAACAAATGTATTGCTCATGGTTAGTTCATGTTAGTTAATACATTTACTAATGTTTAACTAATGAACCTTATTGTAAAGTGTTACCAAAAAAGTCTTATTGACCCCACACTTTTGAACGGAGGTGTAGGAGTTTAAATTAATGAATAAATAAACTGATGAAGCCTGTGATTATTCCGTCAGGTATTTATGGGCTGTTGGCAAAAATGTTTGGAAACGCTGGAAAAAGCGCTTCTTTGTCCTGGTCCAGGTATATCTTTTTTTATAATATTAAAATTGTGAGTGAGTAGCGAGAAATAGTTTAGTTTGACTTTGTAATTTCATGTGATATTTGGAAGTTCAGTGTTTTTAGTGTCTTGATTAACCATGTACAGTTTTAGTTATGACACATATTAAACCTAATGCTTGCATATTAAGCGTTTTAATACTATTTGTTTCTCTTTTGCTATAGGTAAGTCAGTATACCTTTGCCATGTGCAGCTATCGAGAGAAGAAGTCTGAACCACAGGAGTTGCTGCAGTTAGATGGCTATACTGTGGACTACACTGACCCACAGCCAGGTAAAACTCTCACATTCACAGATTACTCTTATGTACCACTCCTTAATGAAACTATCCCCCGTTTCTGGTTGTCAAAAGTTTGTGGAATATGTTCATAGTTAATGTAAAAAAAAAATAAAATACATCTTTGTTTACACCTATGTCTAGCATCTTGCTTTATTTCTTTGCAGATGCTATTTGAAATTTTGCTTATAATGCAGCAAAAGTGCATCTTCCACTGACAAGATGAATTTACCTGAATTTGACTTTTTTTTTTCTGTGTGTGCAGGTCTGGATGGAGGCCGGGCTTTTTTCAATGCAGTGAAGGAGGGTGACACTGTGATCTTTGCCAGTGATGATGAGCAGGACCGCATCCTATGGGTGCAGGCCATGTATCGAGCTACTGGCCAATCACACAAACCCGTCCCGCCCACCCAGGTCCAGAAACTGAATTCTAAGAGCGGAGCTGCGGCACAGATGGACGCCCCCATCTCTCAGTTCTGTAAGTACACCTACCAGTAAAGCATTTCTTTACACTGTCAATCAAGACAAAAATTGACTGAAGCTGAGATGGCTTGGTAAATTAAATGCATAGCAAGGCTTGTTAAACACCATCTTTTATAAACCGGTGACGTTCTGTTATTTAGGTTAGAGCCCCCATACCCTCAACCACTTATGCAAAGTGACATTGTTCCCATGACAACACGTCACAAAGTAGATAATAATTAATAAATGAATTCAGGTTGAGTTAGTAACTCATGATGTCCTAGTGATGTCACCTTGCACTCTCAGCACAATGCACATGTAGCAGGAACAGGTAAGAGCGATGTGTTTATTTCAATGTCCATGTCTTTGTTTCCGCCCGTACGGACTCCCGATTAGCTTTAACAACCGCGTGTAAGAATTTTCAGCAAATTTAAAATAGTTTAAATCATTTAAATTGGTCAATTTTTTCTATTAAGATATTATTAACCCACAAATGAAAATTGTGACATCCTTTACTCACCCTCATGTTGTTGAAAAACTCCTTTTTCAGCAGAACACAAAGCTATTATATGGCTTCAGAAGATTTGGAAAGTTTGAACCCTGTTTATGTGCATGCAAAACAGTTTCCATGTTTTGGCCTTTTGTGTTCCACAGAAGAAAGAACGTTCTACGGTTTTAGATTGTCATGAGAATGAGTAAATAATGACAGAATTTTCATTTTTGGGTGTACTGTCCCTTTAAGACTTAATTGGCAATTACGATTCTGCCACTGATGTTCTCACCAACAATTGAAACACCTAAAAAGTAGGACTATCAAGTCACTTTGAAGCATCTAAATAATAATAGATCCTGCTATTCAGAACCTTGTCTTTTGGTGTGCACCTACTTCAGCATCTGTCCATAGCAATGTCTTATCTCACAAAATGTCTCTTAACAGAATTTATACACTGTTAAAATAAGTTCAATAAAATATAGCTCACGTTTTAACCTCATACAAAATCTAAAGGTTGAGGTTCTGTGTTGTTTTTCCATTGATTTATTTGTCCTGTTTGTGAATGTTTCTTGTGGTCAGATGATTCCCTCACAAGTTCAGATGCCATTCAATTTTCTCACTATAAGACAGACCTTCTCCCCTCTGAAACATTATTACACTGTGTAAATGTTTCACTCTCCACCTTAACACACCCCAGGTGGTCTTGAATGGCACAGAGTAGTGGAATATATGCTGTAGTGTACACACACCCACGAGCAAACATTCTTTTGCTGCAGAAGGTTTTCACAGATTCTGGAATCCTATGAAGGTTCTAAAACAGAATATTTCATATATTAATTATACATTAATTGCTCTGATTGAAAACAGAGTACACGTGTCATATTAACATACAATGATGGTAATGTTAAAAGGGAAATGGATACCCTGAGGAGTGTTGGTAACACTTTACAATAAGGTTCACTTTGTTAACATTACTTAATGCTTTAGCTATCATGGTCGTAAATCTATGTTAATGTTAATTTAAAATACACAGTTGTTCATTATTATTTCATGTTCATTCATTATACATGACTATGGTTGATTCATGCAACTGTTACTTAAAATGTATTTGTGTATGTAGAAATAAACATTAACATATAGATAAAGACATGGTGAAAATGTATTGTTGACTTTTCATGAATATCTCAGCATATACTTTATTGTAAAGTGTTAGCAATGTTTTTGTTCTTTTGAAAGCAATGACATTTCGGGGTAGGCTGACAGTCTGAATTATTTTCCTACTTTAAAATGGATTTATTCCGCAAGCAATTTATTTGCTCATTTGTTTTTACCGGATTCAGTACCTTCATAGAATCAATTTAGAAGCTGATACTGGCATCAAATACACATCTGACCAGCATTCAAATATATGTCTGAAGGTAAGTGTATTTGCCAGTACAGTGTTAGTAAATGTTCCAGTGATCTAGTTAAGTCTGATCTAGGTTGTATCAGTGTTTGACGATCCAGTGAGAATCCTGTCAAAATCAGCTGCAGCAGAGCACAACGTAATACACCGAGATATAGTTCTCTTTCTTTCTTTCTTTCTTTCACTACTCGATCTGACCACCCACCAGTTCAAACTGCACTACCATGTCGGTACAGGTCGTTGTATTTTACGTTGTGTTTTTTCTTCGTTCATGCTTTGCTTGTACCCTTCTTTAGTCCTGCAGCTGTAGTGGAGTCAGGGTTTTCGTGTCTGCTTTTTCCTTCAGCCTTGTTGCTAGTCTTTATGTTATTCTGGTTTGTCCCTTCTTACCCTGCTGTCTTCTAGCTGGACTCAAGGGTAAGTGCTAACCTGTTAGCTAGCACCAGTCAGATAATCCTAAAACCATTATCTGACCTATGCAACGTGCTCTCTTTATCCTTTTTCTCTCGTTCTTTTTCTCCTCCTTTCAAATCTCACTCCTCATGCTTTAGACCTAAGTAGATTATTTTACTTTTCCGTTGAACTTTTTTTTTGATGATGGTTAAAACTACAGACTTTCATTATTCTTGCCAGTTTAGGTTGCATGTCAATAATAGTGCTTATTATTTAGCTAAGTTAATATGGTTTATGATTTATTTGCATAATTGCCTTCTCTACATAAACATCACTAGCATCACAAGACCCCTCAGAGTAAAGTAAAAGATGGGGTTTGACTTGTTCAGTGGGTTACATAAACTAAAGGATTTGGTGGCATTTCATTGCTAAACTTTAATGAACACCTAAACGACAATGAATGTGTTTGGAATGACTGACTAAGTCCAGTTTGACAATCAATTCTGTCTACAGTAACAGCAGCAGTGAAGCACTGTACATTTTTGACTACTTGGACTTTACTCTTGAGGGTTCAGTTGCCATTCAAATGATTTCTTTAATTTTGAATTTGAGCTTCACAAGAGTTGGCAAATATGTAAGTGGAGTATTCTGAATGCCAATGTGAAGGAGCAGGCACTGCCGTCCCTCCTCACCAAGCAATACTCCTAATTATCTTTCGTCCGGAGGAAATGGGCCTCTTTGAAGTAGTCCCTAAACCCAATGTAGAACTTAGCAAAGATATAGTTCATTATTTGCACCTGTGTGTGTTTGCCCTTATACTGCTTGAGTAGGTGAGCATTTTGATGTCATGTTATCCATTCAGATGCTGATGGAAAGACAAGTTCATTTTCTTCTTTTTTGATTATTCTCCATTCTTTTACAGAGAATGAATTAATTACTTTTTAGCCTTTGTTGGCTTCCTGCTAAAGCCGTGTATCTGCACTAGAACAGTAATGCTAGCCTGTTGGCACGCCACTGAAGTGGCTTGCTTGTCAGTGTGCTCAGCAAACCTCATGAACACACTGAAAATTTCTCCAGTATTGTCAACTTGCAAAATGCTAAGAGAGAAATACGGAATGCTAATATATAGGCAAGCGGAAAATGTTCCTGCAGTTTTTTTTCTTCCTCTTCCTTTTTC
The DNA here is from genome assembly GCA_038088235.1 of Zacco platypus. Classification (NCBI taxonomy): domain Eukaryota; kingdom Metazoa; phylum Chordata; class Actinopteri; order Cypriniformes; family Xenocyprididae; genus Zacco; species Zacco platypus. Next base: position 25,029,983 of record CM076074.1, read on the forward strand.
TTGCATGACATTGGAACGCACAGTGGAGTGTTTCACTGTGTTCCTGCATGTAAAAGACATCCATTTTCAGTGAAATATCATACCTATGTAACCATTAAAAAAGCATTAGTAGTTACTTTATAGTAGTAAAAAATATTAATTCCAGGGTAGGAAATGGTTCCTAGCTTATTAGTATCCTCATAAGTCCTGGTCTTATTTGAATGCAGCACAGCGGTTTGAGCATAAAGCCGATTCAAAACTGTGGAATGTGGAAGTACATTATTTTAATTAATGTATAATTATGAAATGTAAAAATGCAAATGAATAAGGCACATCCTTTAATCCCATAGGTTTACCCTGTAATTAGGACACCTTTTCTTATTTCTTCCCTTCAATTCCACGGTTCATATAGCTCACATAGTCTGTTATGCAGTTTTACACTTCCTTTTTCTCGTTTCTTTATTATCCTGAGTTGCTCAGTTATTAGGCTTCTTTGCCATTCATTCTGATGTTTTTCTTTTCTCAGTTTGTCCGTTGTCTATCCTAGCTCATTTTCTCACTGAGTTCTTCATTCTTACAATCCCGTGTCTTTTCCTGTGACTCTATTCTTTCTTTTTGTCCTCTCTTTTAGTTTAGTCTATGTCTCTATAATTATAGCAATGCTTTACTTGGCTAAAGGATAACATAACTTGATTCAAGTTCCTCTAATTAAGCAGATCCAGATAGTATTTATTTGTTTTTGCACTTTATTTTCAGCCATATGTATTCATAAAAAAGGTGTTAGATTATTGTTATCTAGACACACGCCTTAATCATTGGAGCAGCACGATGCACATTCTTTCCTCACATTTTCTCTCATTAGAGCACCTCATCACGCCACAGATTTAGATTCTATCATTCTGTTTCTAATACAATACAACTTAACATTTCTTCTACTTCTTTCTCAAGCATGTGCATAGAACTACTCAGTACTAACATTTTAAAAATGTGACAATACCAGCATTTTCCCCTAGCATTTTGAGCGCTGTTGAGCAGATTATTAAACAACTCTGATTGGCCATTGTGTTCACGCACTCAACAGATATCAAATGCTCTCATGTGTATCTGTTTAAGTGCGCAAAGAAAAGCGTGAAAGATGTCTAATTACATTATGTTTTTGAAGCGATGATCATTGTAGCCAATCACAGACATATCTGTTGAGCATGTGAACACAATGGCCAATCAGAGGTGTTTAAGACTCCGCTCAATAGTGCTCAGAATGCTAGGGGTGGGAAATTGTCTGTACTTTTGACAATACTACTACATAGACTACATAGCTGATTACATGGTTACATTTAGCCCATAATATTAAGTATATTAAAGAACCCATGAAATAAAAAATGAAAAAAAAAGGTTTTTGGCTTTAGTGCCATGTCTATTAACATTGAGGCCATCTATACTGGTCATTGTTTTTATTTATTTATTTAAGAAATGAATACTTTTATTCAGCAAGGATGCATTAAATGGATCAAAAGTGACAGTAAAGAAATGTTTAGATAAATGTTGTTCTTTTGAACTTTCAAAGAATCCTGAAAAAAATGTATCATGGTTTCCACAAAAATATTAAGCAGCACAACTGTTTTCAATATTATTATTATTAATAAATGTTTCTTGAGCAGCAAATTAGCATATTAAAATGATTTCTAAAGGATCATGTGACACTGAAGACTGTTGCAGTAACAACTGCTGAAAATTCAGCTTGGCATCACATGAATAAATTACATTGTAAAATATATTCAATTGGAAAACGTTTTTAAATTGTAATAATATTTCACCATATTACTGTTTTAACTGTATTTTTGATCAAATAAATGCACCCTTGGTGAGCATAAGAGACTTCGCTCAAAAACATTAAAACCAAACAGTATTATTTCTTTTAAAGGAAAACAGAGCAATATTATTTTGACTCATGCTGTACTGCACATAATGTTTTATCTAATAAAATGGCTCTGTAGAATGATAAAGAAATCTGTGCTTGTCAGGTCATTTCATGGGGTCTTTAAATATTATCTTAGAGATAAATTTTGAGTACTTTTGGAGACTTAGTTATTGCTGTTGCACTATTAAATCACATTAGAAAATACCAGGTTAGTTAATTCTAATATATAAAAAATGGCAAATATATCGCTCCTGATTTCTTTTTCGGCATTTGCACTTTTACGAGCACACAGTCCATCTTCTCTCTTAAAACAAGTGACATTAATCAATTGCGAATGGCAGAATCTATTGTATTCATGTGAAAGAAACTACATTTGGAATTGCGCCACTTTCTCAAAGCCATCTGTGGCTTTTACGTTCCAAAGCTTTTGATTGAGAGAACAGGAAGAGACCACGCCCTGATCAGCTCATGCATGCACGTCCAGAATGAATGTGAGCTGAGGTTTATCACTCAGTTCCACATTTGCTAGGTCCGATTGAACTCTGCTTGACTTTTGCTGCAAGTTGACAATGTGAAAGCTCAATGTCCTTGATTTGCCATATAGGGCTCATTCTAGGTGTTTGGTTTTTTGTGGTGAGATGAGAACAAATCATTCTCCTTGCTGTTTGCTAATTTCCTCTTCCTTGAACCCACCCCCTCTCCCTTCCTCTCCCATGAATGGCTGGAATAGATGCTGACAGAGCACAGAAGCACGGCATGGATGAGTTTATCTCAGCTAACCCATGTAGCTTTGATCATGCCTCATTGTTCGAGATGGTGCAGAGGCTCACATTGGACCACAGGCTAAATGACAACTTTGCATGTCTGGTAAGTGGTGATTTTTTTTCCTGCTGACTTAAATGTAAATCGGCTAAATCCAACATGGTTTCCACAGAATATTCAGTAACATAACTGTTTTCAGCAGTGATAATAAAAAGATATACCAAATCAGCTATAGGGATGCACCGATATCGATACCAGTATCTGTATCAGGCCCGATATGCTATGTACTCATACTCATCTACAGTGCATTGCTTGTGACAAAGAAACACCAAGAAAAGAGGAAACAGAGAGCAGAATGGATATATCAGAGAAGGATGTCTATGAAGTAAATGTAGCAAATTAATAGAATGTTAAACAGATTAAATATTTATGCATAGCTGCTGTGTGCGAGCTGATAAGAGAATGAGGAGTGGATGCAGCTGCACAGACTTGTGAGGTTGTCGAGCGTACATCTTATTTTCATAGACATCACTAGAACGTTTGTAGTTCAGTCAGATATAGCAATAACATAGAAAGTAACATGAGGTAAAGAGAGAGACTGCTTGAATGAACAAATTCCCACAATATTATGTCAAATTGCCTGTATAAGCATCTATCCTTGTGAAACATAGTCGGTTATCTCTTAAGTGAAATTAAACAGTTGAGAAAGAAAATGCGTGTGTAACAGTATGTTTGACCCATGCAGCTCTTAAAGTGACAGTAGCCTAATAAACAACCTGCTGTGGGTTAATCGGTTTCATACCATAAAATAAATTACTTTTTAAAATATATTAATATAGGAAACATTTATTATTTCACAATAGTACAATTTTTACTGTTTTTTGATCAAATAAATGCAGCCTTGGTAATCGCTTTTCAAAAGCATTCAAAGTGACCTAATATGCCCCTTTTTTCAAGATGTAAGTCTCAGGTGTCCCCAGAATGTGTCTGTGAAGTTTCAGCTCAAAATATTTTTCTGTTATACCATGTTTTAACTGCCTATTTTTGGGTAAATTCCACAATTCAGATCTGTTCTGACTCCAGGACCAGTGTTACTGGTACACCATTTTCGCTTGTGAAAACAAAATGGCGATGTCATGGATGGAAACATACAGATTATATACAGATAATATTATAAAAAGATCCCCTTCCTACGTCACAAGGGGAGCAAAATCTGAACGGCTTGTTTTTTCACATGCTTGCAGAGAAAGGCTTACCAAAATAAAGTTACTGGGTTGTCCTTTTTCACGTTTTCTGGGTTGGTAGATGCACTGGGGACCCGATTATAGCGCTTAAACATGAAAAAAGTCAGATTTTCATGAAATGTCCCCTTTAAAACAATATTATAAAAGTTTAAAAAACTTTTATACGGTAGTGTTTACGCTACTTTCCTTTCCCTTTTTTTATTGTAGGGATGGTTTAGCCCGGGTCAGGTGTTTGTTCTGGATGAGTACTGCGCTCGAAATGGGGTGAGAGGATGCCATAGACATCTGTGTTATCTTGGCGACCTACTGGAGAGGGCGGATGCCGGGCACATGATTGACCCGACGCTGTTGCACTACAGCTTCGCGTTTTGTGCCTCCCACGTTCATGGCAACAGGTACAGGCTTGCATAAAGATACACCGCCTTACTGGGATGTTAGATGTTGGGAGAGATACGTTTCATGGAAGCAGGGTGAACGAAAGTACAGAATCAAGGGCTCTTTGCAAGTCATCAGCATATTTTTGTACTTTTGCTTTAGCGTTTATAATATTTTCCCCTGTGAATGTTCTTTATAATTTTGCCAAATTTTATTTGATTTGTTGTGTCTTTTGTTCTCAATCATTTTTCATTTCTCTTCCACTTTCCAAACCTCAGCAGTATTCTTTCAGTCACTACATTTTCCATTCTCCTTTTTTGTTATTTTAATTTCCAAATCTCATTGTGTTGCTCATTCATTACATGTTCCTGATAGTCAGAGGGGGTCTGAGTTACAGGGGGCTGGCTCAAAGTCAGGAGGGAAAAAGGAGTCTAAAAAAAAGAGGAAATGTAAAACACAGCTGGCCCCTGAAAGCGCAAGGTAAGAGGGCTTATCAAGGATATATTCATATCAATAGCAGAAAATGTATCTCACTCAGAGTGAAACTGCTTAAAGGGGTAGTGTACACAAAAATGACATTTCTGTTATTAATTACTCACCCCATGTCGTTCCAAACCCGTAAGACCTTTGTTCATCTTCAGAACACAAATTAAGATATTTTTCATATAACCCGAGAGGTATATGACTCATCCATCTACCGCAGTATAATAACTGCTTTCAAGGTCCAGAAAGGTACTAAAGACATCGCTAAAACAGTCGACGTGACTGCAGTGGTTCAACCTTAATTTTATTAAACGACAAGAATACTTTCATCGAGAAGCGACTTCATTCAACAATCTCATTACAGTGAAGGCTTTTGTGTTTACGTCCAGTTACGCCGGCTTAGTATTGGTCAAAGCTGCACACGCGAGCAGCACGATGTATTTGTGTGATGCTGACTCAGGAGCCGGCCAATAATGAGTTGCCGTTCTGACATTGAACCTGTAAGCGCCGGACAAAAACAACGTATGAGAATGTCACAGAAGAGAAGATATTGTTGAACAAACTGGTTATTTTTGATTAGTTTTTGTGCAAAAAAAGTATTCTCGTCGCCTCATAACATTTAGGTTGAACCACTGCAGTCATGTCGACTGTTTTAACGATATCTTTAAAACCTTTCTGGACCTTGAAAGTGGTGATTATACTGCTGTATATGATTATAGTGCTGTAGATGGACGAGTCATATACCTCTCAGGTTAAAAATATCTTAATTTGTGTTCCGAAGATGAACGAAGGGCTTACGGGTATGGAACGACATGAAGGTGAGTAATTAATGACAGAATTTTCATTTTGGGGGGAACTAACCCTTTAAAACTATCCTTTTTTTCAGTGGAACACGAGGCATTAAAAAAACAACAACAACAGCAACAACGAAAAGAACTATAAATCTTGACATACATCTTTTCCTTAAAAAATTCATCATGATATTGCATAATATGACATTTCTCTTCACAATAAGACCGAGATCCTGCTTTAAGAAAATATTTTGATGTCATCGATTTTATGCCTTGAAAGCCTGTATGTACTTGTACAGCATGTTTAGTTTAGGTTTCTCTTCCCACTGACTTGTTGAAAGTATATTTATTATTGTGCTGCAGCTGGGTGTGTATTAAATATATTTTAATGCAATATGGTGCCCAAGTGGATTTTTGTGACATCAATAGCTGTAAATTTAAAAAAAATGGGTTGGAAACAATGTCCCCCAAGAGTATCACAACAGGGTCCCATCTGCTGGGTACAAATACATTCAGAGCCAGTGTATTAGATTTAAGAAAGCCAGACATTGCTTCTGGTTAGATGTTCTTTCTGGCCTCAGTCTGCCAGGACTGTATTTTATTGTTACAAGTGTGATATACTGCATACAGAAATGTTAATGTGGTTTGATTAGCTTTCACAGAAAATATACAACTTTATAAAGCAATTATGTAGTATCATAATTAGTTGTAATAATAAATCAGTTCAAGAGTTTCTTTTGATTTTTTTTACTTTCGTCTTGGCTCAAAATTGATCTTTCTTCCTAATCAATTTGCAAATAATGGCATGCTTTGCTTGTAAAATAGGCCTGATGGTCTTGGAACAGTAACGGTGGAAGAAAAAGAACGCTTTGAGGAAATCAAAGAGCGATTACGTGTTCTTCTGGAGAATCAGATCACAAACTTTAGGTGAGTATGTAGACGCAAGACCTTTATTGAACATCACAACCTATATTGTAGCAGAAAGACTGTGTACACCAGTGGTTCTCTTGGTTTGTTTCAAGAACATTGAGAGCAATTTCATTAAACAAGAGTACACAAAAATGTCCTTTAAAATCATACATTAAAAACAATGGACTGCATAGGCCCAACAATATGCTAATTATTAGGGCCAGTAGGGAAATTGACATAAACAACAGCAGAGGTGAATTATCCGCTTAATGCATGGAACAAATGCTGGGCCAAATATTGTATTAGGCTGAATATGAAAAGTGCACAGCCATTAAGAGCATAAACATATCAATGTTTTTTCAACAACAGAGCTCAATTTATCGCCTGTGCAAATCAAACAAGACACTTGCATATGGTTTCATTTTTCTCAGTGCATCTTTTACCTTGTACAGTTTTGTTTGTGGTTTTCAGCATTTAACGTCAGCCACAAAAGATATGGGAAGCATTTTCTTTAAAAGAGTGGCATTTTATTTGCATTGAATTATACACATTTAGCATAGTGATTTTTTTTCCTTGCTATCCATTAACCATTTTTGATTCTTGGCCCACTGAACCGCTGATGTACACCGTCGACATTGCATCCAAAAATAGTGTATAGGATTTTCTATAGACACCATGCAATTTTTGTTGTTGTAGGTATTGCTTTCCATTTGGTCGCCCTGAGGGAGCATTGAAAGCCACTCTGTCTTTGCTGGAGAGGGTAATGACAACATTGCTTATATTGATTCAGAGTAGCAGAAGTAGAAGGAAAAGAGAAGCAATTGATGGTATTTTGTTCAGTACCGCCTGGCTCTGTTTACTTGATCTGCCATGCATCATTATTTCAAAAGAAAAAAGTTTTAAAAAGTATGACTCATTCATACCAGGACAACAACATTTATGTCACAAGATAAAAACTCGAATTTGTGTTTTTTCACAGGTGCTTATGAAGGACATCGTGACCCCAGTGCCGCAGGAGGAAGTCAAGGCTGTCATTCGTAAATGCTTAGAGCAAGCAGCTCAAATTAACTACCAGCGCATCACGGACTACGCCAGAGTAGAAGGTGACTAGCATTACCCTCGTCTTTCACAGCGTTATGATTTTAAAGCACTTAGCCATATGATGATTTGAACCAGATGGGAACTTTTGTACTTTTTTCCACTTTTTTTACTCTGTTTCCATTCATTTGAATCAATTTAATGCATAAACTGTGGTCCATATTTGAATAATGTGCTTTGAGTAAATCATTTGTTCTTCTACTTTCAGTTTGTGAGAGGAAAAGAAATTTAGGTTTGGGTAATTAAGCTTTAAATTGTAGATGCATTTTGTTGGTTTGCAGTTAAGTACACACATGGGATTTTTTTTATTTTTTACAGTTTAAAATATTTATAATGAGATGCCTGCTATTTTAGTATTTTATTTTATTTTATTTTACACCAGAGCACATTCTTGAATTACGCAGCATCTGTCTTGTTTGAAATAACATTCTTGTTTATTCTAAGGTCAATTACTGCTTTTGTTTCTTTCTCTGTTATCATGAAAGATTTAAATGTCTTCTCGTCCATTCTCCTTTTGTGGACTCCTGTGTAAAAATGCATTTAAATCCACACAAAGAAGAGCTTCTGACCATTTCCTGTGTTGCGATAACATAGAAGATTGGAAATTGGACATTTCTCAGTTGCTCTTCACACATTCTCTTTTCTATTATTATGGCTCAAATCAGGATGATAAACTACATCAGGGTAGAGAAATGATTACGGAGGAGGAAAAGGAACAAGGAAAATGAGTCAGTGAACAGAAAGGAATGCAGGAATGGGGACAAATCTTGCGGTGAAATAAATTAAGTATGTGGGAAGGAGCGCTTGAAGGGTGGAAGAGCCCATTAGAGGAAAACAGGTTGAGGGAAAGAGCAATGAGCTGAAGAGGGAAGCGTCCATGAAACAATGCCAGGATGGGCAACAAGCGTGAAAGAGGATTAAAAAGAAGCAAAAGATGGGCAGTAAGGACGGGTTTCTGTTTATAGAGGAGTAAAAGGCACTGTGGGCTGGTTTTGAGGAGAATGTTTGTGTTAAGATGTGTTTCAAGATATTTTTAAATCATCTCTCAGAATGAATGCTCAAATCATTGGTTCTGTCGCATATTTCGAACAAGGTGACAAACCAATGATACAAATGGCACAAATGGCTGACAGTCTTTTAGAACACAGTATCAGTTTACAAGTGTGCCTATCTAATGGGCCATGACTGCTTGTTCCCTGATGAAATTTTGTGACACAATTTCCTTAAAAGAATAGCTCACCCAAATATGATTCTGTCATCAATTACTCACCTTCATGTCATTTGAAATGCTCATGGTTTTCTTTTCTTTAATGGAACACATACGAGATATTTGGCTCAGTGTCTGCTGCCCTTTTCCATACAACAAATGTGGCTGGCGGCTCTGAAAAGGTTTTGAAAAGCACAATAAAAGTAGCATAAAATCAGTCAGAATTTGAAATCCATGGAAGAAAGAAAATTATGTGTTTCAAGTGACAGAGCTTTAATTTTGGGTGAACAATACACTACTATTCAAATGTTTGGGGTCGATAAGATTTTTTAAATGCATTTGAATGAAGTCTCTTGTGCTCATTAATGGTGCATTTATTTGAAGACGTCTTCAGTGTCACATGATCCTTCAAAAATCATTCTAATATGCTGATTTGTTGCTCAAGAAACATTTATTATTATCAATGTAAAACAGTTGTGATGCTTAATACTCTTGTGGAGATTCATTTATTTGAAATGGAATTTTTTGTAACAATATAAAAGTCTTTACTGTCACTTTTGATCAATTTAAAGCATCCTTGCTAAATAAAAGTATTAATTTCTTTCCAAAATTTAAAAAAAAAAAATCTTGCCCCAAACATTTGAACTGTAGTGCACCTTTAAATGTTTTCCACTTTCACTTTATTATTCATTTTTAGTGTCTCTAAGTGAGAATTTAAGGGTGATTGTGATTTAAGGGTTTTAACCATCAAATCATGTTGTATTATCCAACCCTTTACAAAAACTATTTTATTCATCTTAATGAGAACTTCCCTTAACACAAGACATCCCTTCACCATATCCAACCCTTGACCCCCGTTCCTCTGACCCCAAACTCTTGCATGCCGCAATACTCTTTTTCTTCAGGAAAAAAGAGGGAAATGTATGATCATCCTGTCTACTCCTTGGCAACACAAGTGATGGATTTAACCATCCGTGAGTAACAACTCCTCACCCCTCATTATTTACCTCTCTTTCACCAACCCTCCATGTCGCATCCTTCTCTGAAGTTTTCTGTTTTGCCATTTTCATACAGATAACAGACACTGAGTAGAGAACGATACGTAATGTTCCGATTCCAATTTCTTTGGCAGAGATGTTCCATCTGTTTGTAATACGACATGACTGATGCATTCGTTCTGCTTCCTCTTGTTCATTTTTGGTTGAAGCTCCTGTTTGTGACTTGAATGCATTTTTACTTTGCTCGCTATTTTACTTTGTCTGAGTGTATATCGTTACTGTGGTGTGGTAGGTGGTTTCACTGGGGGGTTCCAGACACATCAACAGGTGACTGAGCTACCGGGAGAGCAGGAGTTAGTACACGTGTACGAGCTATAACTTACGTGTTCCAACATCACAAGTTTGTCTTGTTCGTGATTACTACAGCTGTGTTCTATTTGTCATGCAACCGAACAATGGCTATCGTCTCTTTGTTCAGTATGTCGTTCAGTTGCTACTTTGCTATGTGCTTTTGTTCTTGTTCCAGGTAAATTTCTACATGTGTGTTTATTTGCCATTGTTTTTTTTTTTTTATTATTCTATATCCAATACATACTAATTCACTGGAGAGCGACCAAGAGTGAAATTACCAGGGATTCTGCAGTGACTTTGGGCTAAAACATGCCACCTTGAGGAATAATTCTTTTTCCCTCCAATCCTCCCTTCTCTCTCTTCCCTTATTGCTCTGACTCTCTTTTCTCTTTCTCTCTCTCTCTCTCTCTCTCAAGTTGAGAAAACTCTAAAGGATCAGAAGGATCCAGGTGAAGCTATGTTTGACGTCATCCCCTGTCCCCTTCAACACATCCTGGCATATGCACATGACACAATTACAGAGATAACTTTTTTTAGTCTGAAAGTCCTGTATACACCATGACACAAGGTCCTACCTTGTGCAATTCTTTTTTTCTGTTTTTTGTGAAGATAGTATTCTTCTATAAATATATGCACAAAATTTGGGTAAAAACTCATTTTGTGTTATATTATGACTTCAGAATTTGAAACTGAGCCTCTTAGCAATACACAGTCTGCCTAATGGTGTTACATTATGCAGACTTACAAGAAGTAATACTATTTTTCACAAATATTTCAGTGGCAGTTTTTTCAATGTGTTAAAATGTGAGTGGAGAATGATTTGAAAATGTTTCTCACTAAAGCACTGGGAATAAGATAACTGAAGTATATCTGAATCTTGACATCAATGGATTTTCTAAATAAGTGGTTCTGAACTGGTTTTGCTACAGGACTTAAATGTTTCATTAGGAACCAAATGGTAAATCTACACCAAAAGTATCAAACAGTTTTTCATGTGAAAAAATAAATAGAATTGTATTAATATTAGTCCAAAATATATGATCTTCAAACTTAAAAAAATCTGTTTTTATTTTTTATTATTTTTTAGTTTTGAAGTTGAAATTATGTTGAATGCCTTGTCTAATTTGGCTAGATTCTATCCAGGAACAATTGAAGATTCTTCTAAAGTACCATAGAGTTTGATTGGACGGAATACATTTGACATCAACAACAAGATGGAAAGCCAGTCTTTTGGATTTAGCTTTGTTTTTTCCTATCAGAATAACAACCCACCAGTTGAGGACCTCTTTTCTAAATCGCCATCCATTTAAGAGATATTTCACTTCTTTAATTCTCAGTCCTGGTTTTAGAAATTTGACATTTTGGACACATTGAAAATAGATAAAGTATGAAATTTGGATAATGATAATCAATCATAGATTATCATTATATCCATTGTCATTACTTTATCATGTTGTGTTGATGACATCATGGCCTTAGGAAGAGTAAGAATGAGCTTCTATCAGATAGTAATGGTTCAGAGTGTAGTAAATTTCAGTACAGTGCCCCACAACCCCATTAATAACCCAGAAATTTAACAGACTGATAAATCAATGGCATAAAAGTGAACATTTCACAGTCTAGATACCAAGATTAAAGAGTCAGACGAAATGATAAATAAGTAATGTCCTTCATGACTGAAGTAGCACTTCAGTCAATAAATTAAAGATTTTTTTTCTCCTTCAGTGGAGAGCTCAGCATTGCTGAGTTGGTTGGTATTTTACTTTATTTCTTTAGATTTTTGTTTTCTTTTGATTTTCTGTCTTATTCATGTCATCTTGTTCAGGCAAAAGTTGATTACATGTTAAAATCAGAAACACTATTGTGTGTCCTGATGTCCTCATTTCATCAAAATGTTACATATGTCTGACAATCTGGTCTGCTCTTTCTCTCATGTGTTGGCCATAAATGAGAAGTCCGACGAATTAATAATAATATGCAGAGATAGATAAAAATACAGTATTAGTATTAAATACATACAGTGGGGTCTAAAAGTCTGTGTCCACATTAAATATCTATAATTCAAACCTGGAATTAAATGTTTAGGGTTTAGGAAATGCTATGATGTGAAATAAATATGGCATAGTGATGATTCTGCATTTCTGCAATTTGTTAGTGGCATTGACCAACTTTGAACAAATTTAAGGGACAGATGTGTTTGCTCCAATGAAGCAAAATAAATTTTGTGTTAATTTTTTGATTCACATAAATTATAATGTTGATATCATTTGTAATGTCGAAATATATATTAAATCAGAAAAATGCAAAATAGAACCGGTCTCAAGACTTTTGAACCCCAATTTAGTAAGCTTTTTTTTTTGCCTCAAAGATTACAAATAACTGATTTACAGGAGCATTCTAGTGTCTCTGACATGAGTTAGGCATCTTTTCTTGAAGTGTTATGAGTGTCATCAACAGTGTTGTCATTTCTGCATGCTCAGTTAGGTATTTATTATGACCTTAGCTTCTTCAGACTGCATTGTAGTGCTCATGACATCACAGATTCATAGAATAAATATATTAATCAATCACTGTAACATTAACCGTCCCTCTTCTCCCCACCATTCTGCTCCAGAGAATGTAGCTAACCTAGCTACGCCTGCTAAAAAACTGGAGCATGTCATCCGCCTTGCGGAGTTAGTCATTGAGGTTCTACATCAGAACCAGGACCACCACGCAGAGGTGAGTCTGGACTCGCTCTCTCTTTCCCTTACGTTCACTCTCTTTTTTCGTTATCTAGTACAAAATAGGGTTGATTTAAAGGGCCAGTGGCTCCTCTGCTATAACAAAAAAAGCAGCTTTGCAGTTTGCACAGTGCAATTTGTATTAGTGTAAATTAGTGAAACAGCAAGAGTTCACTCTCCCGTGAGATCCAGGTCTCTAAGCCACTTTCCCTGGATCTATACTCTAAAGAAATCCTCAGAATACCGATTGTTTCTGTGTTCTGAATGTTAGACAGATTCCTTTGAAATGCCTATGGAAAAAAAATCTAAGGAAAACTGAAGATGCATTATAAATAGTGAGCCAAGTATGGTTTTCAGCCATAATTATAATAATTGACCTGTTTCAACAGTTATTGCTCTAAGAACAAATGCATAATTGGCATTATTCCGAGATGCAATTTAAAGTATTAGGAAATCCATGGTCTTCCTGAGATTTATAGATTTACTCTATCTTTCTGAATATGCTTAACAGGCTGCGGTCACAAGTACAGGAGACCAATCGGTACAGTATCATGTTTCTTTTTTTCTTAAGTTGTCATCACATAGTGTACCTTTTCCCTCAAGCATGTCGATTCACGCAGTTAAGGGCTTTTCTGTTATGTCTGGGTTTATGGGGCAAGGCGATGCTTAAAGAACATGATGGAATTGACATAAAGTGTTTAGCTTTGGTCTCTTTTGGATATCTGGGAAATGAAATATCTCCCCCCACACACACTGATCAAAATGCACAAATGAGCAAAATATTTGAGTTTAAGCACTTTATCTTAAAGACATTATGATAGAACCATCTGCAAATCATACTGTTAACATTTGTGAAACTACAATACTAGAACTTCATTGCTGCCCAACTGGTGGCATCATACTATATAACTATATGAAGGCCATTTCAACCTTAGTGTAAAAATATCTCCCAATTGTGACTTAAAATCTCCCCATTGCGACTTTGTTTCTCATTATTGTGATTTTATAATTCACAATGTGACTATATGTCACAACGTGACTTGAAATCTCGCAAATGTGCCTTTTTTATACAAAAGTTTTGGAAAAAAATTGTTTATAATCAACACTTTGCACATACATCACTCTCTACATGTTCATGTTTTTCCTCACCATTCACTCCATGGTGTTGTTGCAGGGAAAAGAGGTATGTGGTTCAAATGAATGCAATGAAAAAAGCCCCTTACTGGCTTGTGCATGAGCTATGAAGGGTTCCCTTCCCCTGTTATGTCCCATTCCTCACAACTTGAGGGAATGTATTGCCGCGTCCAGCGTGGGTTTGTCTTAATTCCTCAGCATTGTGCCTGTCAAATCTCCCTTCAAACTTATTGAAAGGCTTGCGTCCCCCACTGACAAGGTCAATGCTCAATGATTCCTTTGCTTCCAGGGGGGAATGTTTACATATTTACCCACCCACCACACTAGTTGTGCCACCCTTACCTTTCCCAATTACACGTGTTCCCCTCTGCTACTGTACTTGAACTAGAGGTCTTCTCAGGTCCTAAGATCTGTACCCTACCCGAAGTAAATCTTTCCTGAACCCGGCATGCATAAATTCATTTTTTAAAAAGGACAGCCCAACCGAAACAGACCGTGTAACGTATGTGTAATGTCCACACATGCTTGCAGCCCTGTATCCCAGTGGCAAGTGGTTACTTTTTAAAATTGGTTTGACACAGGTGAAAATCAGAGACAACAAATAAGAAACACCACGGCAGATGTAGATTTAAAAATATTACTATCTTCCAACCTTATTAGTAGATGAAATTCATTCTCCCATCTGTTTACGTTAGTTATGTTGTTAAGCCATGTTGCCTGATATTGTAGCCTATACTTTGTGTATGTCCAAAATGTGGGAGAATGTTTTCTGTGGATTAAAATATAGAGTTATGGTTTAATTTGTTAATTCGATTTACTTGATCAACTGCATTTAGAGTTTTGTGTAACTTATATCTGACAACAGTACATAGTTTTTCCACTTGGGTGAGCAATCAAAATTTGCTAAACACGTGAAACAAATAATAGAAAGTTGGCAGTTTTTTGAACAAATTAGGTTCTTCTCTGGTCCATTCTGAAAAAGCACATTTATTGAAAATTACCCAAGACCAAATATTACTACTATCAGACGTGACCCATGTCCAAGACACTCGTCAAAGTTTTGGACCCGAATCTGCTTTGGTCTCGGGTCAGACATCGAGGTTTCTGATTGAAGTGGACCCGTGAAGACCTCTAACTTGGACTTAACAACCCCTCAAAATGACCAAACCAATGTCATAACATAGCCCTCTTCCCAGGACCACTCTTGCTGATTTTAATATACAGTAAAGTTTTTTTTTTTGTTTTTTTTTGCGTTCAATCAGTATGTTAATGTTAACACCTACCCAGCGCTCCCAGATTAGCAAGAAGGGCCTTGGAGAAGGATTCATGAGTTGCTTGGATTTGGTGTCTCTTATCGCTCTTTACCCCACTTTCTACTTGTCTGTCTGGTTAAGCTCAGCCTTATGCATTGCCCTGCTACACTAGCAAATGCTATATTAAATGCTAACGTTATGACCCAAGTAGCTTTTTCAAGAGTTAATAATGAAGCATGCAGGTAAGTGCTATGGTAAGTCTGGTTTTAGAGCTTGCTATCCCTTTGTAGCAGAGCGGATTTGGGGGAAATGTTCCGGGGCTCTTTGAAGCTGTGGGTTTAGAGGGGTAAAAAGGACGTAGCATGCAACCAAAGGGAAGGATTAAGCCTCTTAAAAAGGCTGATCAGATCCCTGAATGGGTTTATCACTGGTCGGTTGTTTTAATTAGAAGAAAAGTGTTTTATGCCAAGACTGCAAGTAAGTCTGATTGATCCAAGAAACTCCTGCTCAATACCCCACTATAGGCCCAAAATTTATGGTCACTTTAAGAGATTAAAGAAGAAATATTTGTCAAACCACATGCTTTGCCAAGTAAAGAAGCCTGCTGCTTGCTTGCAGTCTTTGGCGTATCAGGGACGGCAATGTTGCATGATCGCAAGACACATCCCCATCCCGACGGTAGGGATGCAGTGATGTGAACGGTTGAACTACATCTTCCATTTGGAGGGCAAAAGCATGCAGGGATTCTACCTCACTTGCATGAGAACTGCACCTCCTCTGGCATCTTGACTCCACTGGGAATAGACCTGATATAGGAAAAATTGAATGACCTCTGGTCACAAATATACAAACATTTGCAACACAAGATTTAAGGTGTCTTACTATTTTTTAGATTTAAATGACAGGCCCTCTTATTAAAGGAGTTTTAGTTTTTCTCTTATTTTGATTAACACGTTTTACTTCAGAGGGCCTCAGAATTCTTGAGATATGCAACTTTATATAGAAGATTCATAAATTTCTTCTCATGGTGAAATGTTTTTCACAATGCTTACACTTTGTTTGGAAAGATATATAGTAGAATTTTCTGTGTTGCAAATTTACAAATGCTTTAATGTAAGTCAAGTTTCAAAGTCCACAATGCTAAACTTTTTGCCGTAAGCCTTTACCCTTTACCCCTGTAAACTGGTTACTTGAAAGCCTTATCTATTTAATTAACATTAAGACCTCAAACACTAAAGTAAAATATGAAGCACTTATGGGTCAAATGAAGGGTCATTAGAAATAGATTTACTAAGTGAATGTGTGAAATTTCATATGGCGGACTCTTAACCAGTTTACAAATTTTTTTTCTTGACTGAGATTACCTTATACACTTGTGATTTCTAACTCTCTGCTTCTTTTTCCATTCTTTCTTCCTTTATTGGACTATCAAGGCCTTTGCATGGTGGTCAGACCTGATGGTGGAGCACGCTGAGAACTTCCTGTCACTCTACGGTGTTGATATGGACGCTGCTCTTGAGATCCAGTCTCCTGAGAGCTGGGACAGTTTCCCACTCTTTCAACTTCTAAATGATTTCCTCCGTGCTGACTGTAAGCATTTTACCATGACTTGTGGTGCTTTTCCACTGCATGGTACGGCTCGGTATAGCTTGCTTAAGTAGTACCACATTGGTTGAGGTTCCAAGTGAGCCGTACTGATAATAAAATGTGACGCATGAACACTGCAGATCAGTGATTGGCCAGAGAGAATCGTCACTACCAGCTTCATTGGATTTGCCAAAATGAGTCACCAAACCCGCTAACAGTAACAGCCACCATAGTGTCATTTCTTCGCACAACTTTTTTAAACAACGTGAAAAGCAGAAAAGGTACAGACGTTCTTCTCCTTGGTAGCCAAAGAGCGGATTCATTGGAGTAGAGGCGGCACAACTATAACTATGAGTCTATAATCCCACCCACTTTTAAGTGGTACTAACTGCAGTGGAGAAGCAAAGCGAGCCGAGCTGAGCCGAGTCGTACCACACAGTGTAAAAGCGCCAATGGTTAAGAGTTCTGAAAGTAAAAGTATTATAATTCTGGTTAAAAAAGTTGGGTATGTTGTTCTCAAAATTGTCATAAATTCGTTTTTTCTCCTGTTTTTACAGATCACCTGTGTAATGGAAAGTTTCACAAACATCTGCAGGACCTGTACGCCCCTCTTGTGGTGCGATATGTGGACCTTATGGAGTCCTCCATCGCTCAGTCCATTCACAGGGGATTTGAGCGGGAATCATGGGAACCTGTAAAGTAAGACACCACTTTTTCAACAGTGTGTGCGGTGACCGGGAGCCAGGGCCTTTCAGGACAAAAACATCACCAAAAAAATAAAGAAAAAATCATGCAATATACATGAGATAGCAGGTGCAGGCATATCCTCATCCTTTGACGGATATTGTTCTCTGCAAAATCTATACAGTTAATTGAATGAAACCGTTTAGCATCCAGTTCGATTTCTCAGGTAAAATCTAAAACCAGTTTGTTTACGCAATTAGAACCATTATAATTCATTTTTATAAATAGAGTGACCTCCTTAACCATGCCTTACATGAGAAAGCTTCTAAACATCAGAGAAAGTTCACTAAATCCACAATCTGTCAGGATAGACTTCAGCCAGTGTCTTGCCGGTTTCCATCTTTTTTTTTATGTGTGAACTAACCCTCATATTATGTGCTTTAAACAAAATGCTTTTTATGTCCTAATCAATTGTTCTGTCATGCTTGATTTTTGGTTTGCATGTTGATTTTAATGATTTCGAACCAGATCCCAGGGAACAGATAACAATATTTAGATGACCTGCTATCTTTAGAAAAGATACAGCCTACTCAAATATTTCCAGCCTAATACAATATTCTTCTGTCAATTAAGCTGATGCCCCTTGAGAAATATGTCAGTATTTCCCTCATTTGTTTGCTGTCTGTTTGTATGTGTAAAAACCCCACCATCGTCCTCTAATCTTTTAAGCTGCTGTTTGTTCTTGCTGTGGAAAAATTCTGCTTTTACTTTTTATATTAGTGTGCTGTTGTCTATATTATTGACCACATGTTTCTTTCTTCTCAGGTCTTCTGTTTAAATGTGCTGTAGATTCCCTCCATACATTTAATGACCAGTTTTTATGTGTCTGCTCTATATGTGTAAAGATGGTCTTTTCCATTTCTCAGTTTCTATTTTTGTACTGTATGTCTTGCATTGCTTATTTGCAGCATTCCACACTGCCACTGTTATGGAATTTTTTTGTTTCTTTTTTTGTCTGTTTCTGCAGGAGTTTAACAAGTAATCTGCCCAATGTGAATCTACCAAATGTGAACCTCCAAATTCCCAAAGTACCAAATCTTCCCGTGCCAGTAGCAGGACTATCTGTTAACCTTCCACAAATGCCTAGCTTTTCCACTCCGTCCTGGATGGCTGCTATTTATGACTCTGAGTGTGTATTCAATGCATTTACCTGAGATCTGATGCATTTAAAAGTCTTCTTGGCATGAAAATATTTTGAGTGGGGTTGGTTAACTTATCGGCAGTTAAGCATTAATGCATTGCAAGATATTTGCTAGATTTGGCAATAGTTAAATGATGTTCAGATCATGGTTATATATAAGATATCTACAAGTCAAGATGACTTGCCTCTAGAATGATTCTCATGTCAAGTAGCCTGCAAAGGGTTCCAGACAGGCTGTGTGAATTTTGTTATTTGAAATGAGAACTGAAAAGCTCTTCATTTTCCTCAATGTGCATGCCATTGAGGTTAGACTGTGGTGGTGAGATCTGGACTGCAACCCAAACCTACAGTCAAGCCAATGCTTTTTATTCAAACACAACTCTATGCAATTCATACAATATAGCAAGTATTATAGATGGCCTTAAAGCTAAGACATACTGACTGACAGCTATTAGTTTTCCATACGTTAACAACTCAATATGGAATAGTCTTGATATCATGAGATCTTTAAGTTTAGTTATTCCTCTCATTTCTCCTCTTACTATACAGTTATTTAAAAAAAGTTCTTCGATTTTTGTTCCCTAATTCTGACCAATGCCATTGTAGTCAATAGTTAGCTACTATTTTATTCTCTTTTAGCAAGTGATTTCTAAAAGTGGGACATTGGGTTTTGTTGATTCTTTATTCAGATGTACTAGTAGAATTATCAGAATGTCAATGGTAAGAAAAAATGTTCCTCAAGAGTAACAGAGACAGAAAGGTGTTCTAAGAGACATTGGGTTTTGTTTTGTGTGGAAGGTACCAGTGGGTGTGGGTTGGTGGAACTCCCTGCCTGGTCGTAGCTCTGTCACTGCGTTGGTAGCTGATGCTCTGAAGTAGATGTTACTTCAGTGTAGCTGGCATCCAAGGCAGTAGAAACTAACACCCAAAGAGTTCAAATATCAGAGTGGCCTTCTTTTTCAACAAATCAAATTTACAGTTGATCAATGAATCATACCCATTTTAATACGGAAATTAAAACTTCGAGCTCAGTTCATACTCTACATTCCTTGAAACTAACCAATTCCAGGATAGCAGCATGATTCACTCTTATGTTTGAACTCTTCCCTGGCCCTTACGACACATCTTTCTACTCAGGATGGCAGCGTCCTCAGAGTCGACTGCATGGTGTGTTTTGATCTCGGGAACTCCTTTAGTCTTGGTGGGCATGGGTGGTGAGAGAGAGCTTTTACCTGCATTTTGGCTTAAATGTATAGTTCACCCAAAAGTGAAAAACACTTACTCACTTTATGTCATTCCAATCCTGTCTCATTTTTATTTTTTATGTGGAGCTCAAAATTTTGTTGTTGTTTTTCATCCACACAATGAAACTCAATGTTTTGGACCCCATTGACTTGACTACTGTACATTATATGGGCAAAAACATTTTTCAAAAATGATCTTTTGTGTTCCAAGGAAGACATGAATTTGGAATGACATGAGGGAGAAAAAAATTATAATTTCCATTTTTGGGGTAAACTTTCTTTAAAAATTATATTGCATATATTGAGACATCTTTAACACTAACTCCAAGGAGCATTGATTCTCCTACCAGGTAACCAAGATGTCATTAAGAGCACTGGCTTCATTTTAAAGCACCACCTTGCTTAACATCTATTAGTTTGCAACTGTACCCGTCATCTCTCACCATGACATTCCCAGACACCTCTCCTTTAGAGCAAGCCGACAGAGCAAATTATGCATGAATTTAGGTCAGTCCTACAACGTTTAATAACCACGCAAAAACGCAAGGTTATTGATGTGTTCTGTAAACACACCTATCTTTTATTTTGCCATGCACTGATTGTGCAATCACATTCCCTTTAAATTACTCATTCCATTTCTGAGGGTCAAACTTCAGGACTGCCAGTTGGTGTATGGCTAAAATAAAGCAATCTTAAAGGCTTAGATACTCTGCATCTTCCTTTATACCTGAATATCTTGAACACTTGACATCTAATGTCTTACTATACCTGGCAGCAATGGCTCGGGAACATCAGAAGATTTGTTCTGGAAGTTGGATGCCCTACAGACCTTCATCAGGGACCTACATTGGCCGGAAGAAGAGTTTGCCAAACACCTGGATAACCGTATGAAGCTCATGTCAAGTGACATGATTGAGACAAGTGTTAAACGGTAAAATAGTATCTTGTAACTAAACAGACTCAAAATGACTTATGGTACATAAATATGATTGAAATTAAATGCAAGAAAACTCATCTGTTTCACACCGCTTGCTGGTCAACAGCACCAGGGGAGCATTTGAATCGAAGCTGACCAAAAGCAGCCGTTCCACAGACTTCCGCATCCCACTGTCCTTATGCACTATGTTTAATGTGATGGTGGACGCCAAGGACCAGTCTGCTAAACTGTGTGCCATGGAAATGGGCCAGGAGGTAATTGGCCAAAGTTTTTCTGATTGTTGGGATAGACAAAAGCTTGATCTATGGTCTATGGAAAGACCTGGTACATTCACATATCAAATCATCCTGCCAGAAACTTTTTCTGAGATTTAATAACATTATGCAGTTGTTAATGAGAATACTGTGTAAAGAATATGTTCTTTTCCAAAAGAGTTTTATATATATATATATATATATATATATATATATATATATATATATATATATGAGATAAAGAATATTAAATACATATTTTGGTCTCCATTACTCCATTATCCATTTGGTCATCCAAAAATAGGCATCTGCATCTTTATGTAAATCTGAATTTGACCATACTTTCTATTTCAATAAGAATTATCTTTGGTTTAAACAGCTATACAGTGAACACTCCACATAATAATTGTCTAAATATTTAAACCTGTCTCCACCTTTTAGAAACAGTACCACTCTCAAATCGATGAACTTATTGAAGAGAGTGTAAAAGACATGATTTCTCTTTTGGTGGCAAAGGTAAGTTTTGACAAAATGGCTGACATTACTCGATTGGAATAAGTCTAGTTGAATTGTTTGGCCATTGACTTATTGGTTTTGTGCCACCTTATCAGTTTGTGGTCATTCTGGAGAGCGTACTTGCCAAGATCTCCAGGTATGATGAGGGAACCCTCTTCTCCTCCTTCCTCTCCTTCACGGTAAGAATGATCTCTTATCATTTTTTTATCTTATCATCTCTTTTCAATTCTAGTACAACTCTTGGACGAGTAATTTTTGTTTATGTATTTCTGTATTTCAATATGACAGTAGTACTGAGATTTACTGTATATACTGACCATTTCTGTAGGTGTTAAACTTATTTAAGAGGAGCAAAAAAAATCTGATTGCACCTTGAAGGAACTTTTTATTCATTTCAGGTGAAAGCAGCATCAAAATACGTGGAAGTCCCTGTGAGTATTGAAAGTTCTGTATACATTCACTGATATTTCTTCTCTTTTTTTTCAAATCCATTTAATGCAAAACTAACTTTTTCTCTTTCCGACCCTTTCACAGAAACCAGGGATGGATGTTGCGGATGGCTATGTGACCTTTGTCCGTCACTCTCAGGACATTCTGAGAGATAAGGTCAATGAGGAGGTGTATATAGAGAGATTATTTGATGTAAGTAAGATGCCGTAGCCTCCGTGCCTAACAAAGGAGGGCCCATCCAAAATGTGGCAAAACAATGGGGCATATGAGGGATAAGTCACATTTTGAGTGCCGAGCCTGGAGACCTTACATCCAGACACATAAGGCCAATCATGACCTGAAGCTTTCAGTCAGCTCCCTAATGTCTCATTGCTGTGACTTCCTGTTCCAGCTCTCTGTGCTCTGGTGTTTCATTAGCCACGATGCATTGGACCTTTGTGCTCTGGTGTTGTGTTAGCTAGCGTGCGTTGAGCTTTATGCTCATAGCAGTTTCTTGTTTAAGAGGCAAAGTGTCACCAAGTGGATTATTTACAAGACAGTGCTCTCAAAAGAGTGAAATTTATTTAAAACCCAAAAATGTGACATTACACACAGTTGTATTTTTTTTTTTAAATATTAGCAACATCGCTGACACAAAAACATAGAGAAATAAGGGCAGATTTTTAAATTGGGCTGTCACTACATATTGACATATACATTTATTATTCATGTTATTAAAGAGGTAGTTCACCCAAAAATGAAAATTCTGTCATCATTTACTCACCCTCATGTTGTTTTAAACCTGTATGAGTTTCTTTGTTCTGTTGAACACAAAAGAAGATGTTTTGAAGAACGTTGATAACCAAACGGTTTATGCACAACATTGACTTCCATAGTATTTTTTTTCATACTATGGAAGTCAGTGCAATTGTTTGGTTAACAACGTTCTTCAAAATATCTTTGTGTTCAACAGAACAAAGAAACTCATACAGGTTAAAAATAACATGAGGGTGAATAAATGATGACAGAATTTTCCTTCTGGGGTGAACTATTTATTATATAATAATAATTTTACCCATATGGTAATAAGGGATTTTCAAACCATCAAAGCAATTCAAGCTTACATTATCAGTTTCATGTTTTTTGCAACTCCAAAAAGCCAATTCCCAACTCCTTTAATTAACTTTATTTGGGGCCTTTTTTCAGCAAATATTAATATGCAGCTAAATTAATGAATGTTATTAATTTGATTAAAATTTGCAATTGATTGACAGCCCTAATTTTAAACACCAACTCTCAAAGGGTATAAGAGAGCACTGTTCGATTTAGAAAAATAATCCTTTGTGATTTTGTGAACATGTGTCTTCGTTACACAATGGCATATATGTGTGTTTATATATTTTAATAAGAAATGTAACAGATGTGTGGACCAGTGGTTGTTTTGGATAAATGAGCGCGTGAAAGTTTGTAAGCGTTTTTATTATTATTATTTAATTTTTGTTTTCAGTATAAATGTGTGTGTGAACATTTAGTTTTGTGTCATACCGTACTGTAATGAGAAGTATATATCAGAATATTGTGGATAAAAGTGTGTATGTGTGTGTGAGTGTCTGTTTGACTGTTAGGAAGTGTATTACGTAACTTTTTGCCGCTTTACTTGCTTGTGTTTGGAACATTTGTGACACACATCTTATGCATGCCTGTATCTTTTTCTTTTTTTTTAATTTAGTGCTTGTTATGTGGATTGTTTTTTTATTCTTCTCCACATAAAGTTTGTAGTAATGCATCTAACGTCCAACCTCGAAGACCCACACTGAATGAGGCATGATTCCTCTTGTTTTTGCTCTATAGTTTCAGTCTGGCCCTGTTAAAACATCTTCTCAAGAATTCTGTCCAAACTAATCATCATCACTGAACGGCTTAGAGGCATGAAATCAAAAGCAATTATTAAAATAGTCAAATCTAGAATGGCAGCTGCTATGCAGTAACAATTGATACTGAACATTTTAATGTCAAGAACAGGATAGCAGATAGAAACATGCAGGTTTCTGGTCATTCCAGTTCAGTTCAAATGAATTCTTGCTTGGACATTTGCGTCAAACAGACTGAAACTGTGGAACTTCGTAAGGTTCAGTGTGGTCTTATGAGGTCAGTTGTCAAAAGGCATATTCAGCTGAGGGCTGTACATCAAAAATTATTTCCAGGATTGATTAGTCACTGTTAATTGCTAATTCAGCTATTAAACTTGCATTCAGGCTTAGATTTTTGAACAAACCACTTACCCAAAGTGTTCACGTGACTCAAAGTGTACGTTACTTAATGCGTAGATAAACATAATTTGTACTACACTATAAAAATAGATTTTTTAAAGTTGTAAATAAATATCATTACAGTACGTTTTCCAAGAAAATCCTATTTTACTCCAAAGTTTCATGTTTAATTCAGTGTGTTACTTGCAGTTTCTTTGTAATTATTTGTGAAATGAGCAATCTCTGAGTGAAACATGTTTCAACGTAAATCCTACACTAAATTTTTTCAGCGTATGCACATGAATGATACTTCAAGTTGTTTGGCATGTTGATGAAAAATAGGCAAATAAAAAAATTGCAGACTAGAACATCAACGGGATCTACAACCCTCCATCTTTAATGCTGAATATATCTCGCTTAGCATTGTGGTCTGAAAATGGAATCGTGGTGTTTTTTGTTGTTGTTGTTGTTGTTGTTTTGTATTATGCAGCTTGTTTTACAGATTTTGGTTGCATGCAACTACATTTCTGTATGTCTGTTATCATTTTCATTACATTCTCCCTCTCTAAACACTTTGTACTCACGTTATCCTAACCCTAAGACAGCATCCTGACTCATTCTGCATTCCTTCTAGGACAAAGTGGAACTTATCTCTAAATGTCCTGATGTTTGATCACATTCTGTCGAGTGGCATGAGTTCTAATCAAATAATCTTCCTGTGTACATCTTCTAGCATGACCCACCTCCTAAAAATCCCCCCTCATGCACAAACACACACAGCGCTCAGCCCTGTACACTCACCTGCACTCTCTGCATGCACTGCACGCTCCGACCAGTCACCTCTTTGAAGTGGACAGGACAAAACAGAAATCGCCAATCAAACCATCAAATGACCCTAATACAAGAAATCTGACGTAATCCACATAATCAATCACATATCAAGCAATCATATGTACAATACATATAAAGTTAAACATGAATTGGCAAGCTCTTGAGAACTGATAATAGCCCACTTCAAAACTCTCAGATCGATCTGTTCACATACGGTAGCATACAGCACTTCCTCTTCTAGATGATAGTTTACATCATTCATTGAACCACACATGTGCTGTTCTCTTTGAACTACTAAGCATTTAAGTCATTCTGAATATGCATGGTTCTCAGATTTAGAGATTTCCGTAAAGATAAATATGGTTTAAGATAACAGTACAACACTTTTGCCTGCCAGTGCCGTATTCTCACTTTTTTATTAGTTTGTTTCTGAGAATTCTGATTGTGATTGCATTTGTTTATTTATTTAATTTTTTGTTTGCATCTTGGGGAGTTGCATTTGGGTTCTAGGGTGACTTTTAAACTTAAATTCAGAGTCAATCTGAGCAAGGGCTGTTTTATAACATCAAATATGATTAATGGAATGGAATCTTGTTTCCGCCATGAAAATACAAAATAAAAAAGGTAATTGTGACTTTTTATCTCACAATTCTGAGTTTTTTTCTTGTGATTGCGTGATATAAAGTCAGAATTGTGAGTTATAAACTCAGAATTGTGATATATAAGTTTGCAATTGCGTGTTATAAAGTCCAGTTGTGAGGGAAAAAGAACTAGTTTATATCTCTCAATTCTGATTTTATAACACGCAATTCAGACTTTATTAATCACAACTGTGTTTATATCTCGGCATTCTGAGGGGGAAAAAATCAGAATTGTGAGACGTAAACTCGCAAATCAGAAAAAGTGAATTGTGAGATAAAAAGTCATAATTACTTTTTTTTATTTTTTTATTCAGTGGCGGAAACAAGCTTCCATGTAATGGTGAAAGGAGAAAAGCATTGAATTTAATCTGTTTTTTTTTCTTTCTTTCATTTGGCTTTTAAAAGCTAAAGACTTTTGATTTGAAAAAGGCTTTCATTTAAGCTTATATCAGATAACCAGATTTTTATTAAGTCGTTTGAATGTTAAGTTATGGGCTAAGATGTAAATGTAGGGCAGATTAATAATTGTTTTATATTACTTATGCAGTTTCCTAATGCATGATTTATTTTTTCAGATGATCACTGCTGGCTCTTGAAATTAATTTCAAATTGTCTGACTAACCTTGGTTCTAAGTGAGGGTGTGATCTTGTAAATGTCGGTATCAGATGTGTGTGTGTGTGTGTGTGTGAATGGTGTGCGTAGGTTTGTGTTTTGTAAGATTACTGATGTCTGCCTGTGTGACTGTTACTGTATGTCTTAATGTATGTCTACACATGCTGGTCTTTTGCATGCGTTTGTTTGTCTGTCTGTGTTTTGCTGGAGAATGCTGTGTTTTTGTGCTTTGCAGCAATGGTATACAGCCACTATGAATCTGCTGGCGACCTGGCTGACTGAACGCATGGACCAACAGCTTCATGTCTATCAACTCAAAATCCTCATCAGGATTGTAAAGGTATTTCTTTCTAACTTACATGGAAGTTTTTATGCTGTTAAGCTGGAGATTTCAATCTGCAGTTCAGGTCTTATAGGGATGCGCAACATGAGTCTCATATCGTATATTGGCTGTGTTTTTTAATTTTGGTCTTCTGGATATTCGCTATATTATATTAGATATTAAATTATGCATGCTCATTATGCATGCTCATCTCACTAAAGTTAAGATGAACTTAATAACACTGCAAATCTCAACATGAACATCAGTTTTTCATACTGTACATTACAGTATTGTGCTTTTTTTTTTTTTCATCATTTAGCAGACGCTTTTATCCAAAGCGACTTACAAGGGGAGCAATTAGGGGTTAGATGTCTTCCTCAAGGGCATCGTAGTCATGGTATCAAAGTTGGAGAGAGTACTGTTCATTCACAGTCCCCACCTTCAATTCCTGCCGACTGCTGTGCTTCTTAAATTCACTTGCAGCTTTTAAAATTACTGATTTAAAATTAATGTTGACAAAAGTGTATAGCATAATTGTGCAATATGAGGTACCACATCTTTTATTGGCCGCATTTTTTTTTAAATTTAGCTCCATTGGAAATTCGCTAAGTTATATTAAATTTTAAATTATGCATGTTCATTTCAAATATTTTTTAATTACCTTTGCTGTCATTTAACACTTAAAGTTAAGCTCAGTAGTAGTACTTTAATAACGATGCAAATCTCAACATAAACATCCATTTTTCATGCTTTATAATGTTGTGCTTCATAAATTCACTTGCAGCATTTAAAATGATTTATTCTAAATTAATTTAGACAGTATCTGTACCATATTGTTTATTGGCTGAGTTTTAAATTTAGGTCTATTGAATATGCATTATATTATATTAGATATCAAATTATGCATGCTCTTTTCCTCTATGTTTAGATTACCTTTGCTGTCGCCTAACATTGATTTAATTGATATTTAATAACACTGCAAATCAAATTTCATGCTGTACATTGTAACGTTGTGCTTCCTAAATTCACTTTTAAATTGCAGCATTTAAAGTGATTTATTTTAAATGATTGAATTTATAAAAAATAGTATAGAATTTTAATATCAGCTATTTATTGGTTTTAATATCTTGCATCCCTAGTCTTGCTGTTTTTTCTGGTATTGTTTGACATAAGTCTGATAGTATGTAATGGGGGGGGGGGCTGAAGAAGGTACAATGCCGGCTGACATCTCTCATTCTTGTAGAAAAAATACCGAGATTTTAGGCTGCAAGGCGTTCTTGACTCTACACTGAACAGCAAGTCGTACGATACGGTACGGAACCGACTGACCCTGGAGGAAGCCACCGCCTCTGTCAGGGAGGGGGGCATGCAGGGCATCTCGATGAAGGACAGCGATGAGGAAGACGAGGAGGACGATTAGAGCATCGAGCCATCCGGTGCCACCCACCACCTTGAACCTGACCCATCTATCCAACCCAACCTTACCTTACCCCAACACTTTAAACTTAGCCTGATAACGTAAGATGCATGTAACAACTCTGATTACCCAGTTAGAAACTCTAGGATTTCCCCCCATCAGCTCGAATTGCCCACAAACGAAGCTAAAAAAAAAACAATAAAAATCAAATAATTGTACTAAAGAGTAAAAAGAAAGACCATGATTGGCAATTTTAGCTGTGTCATATCATAATAAAGAACAACAAACTAGCACCAATTTTTCAACTCATTTATTTGAGGAATTTGTTTCTATGTGTTCCTAAGCAATATGGAGTACCATTTGTTTGATAATGTCGAGTGAGATTATTAGGTGTGTCCCTGTCCAATGCGATAACATATATGGCGCTTCTTTGACGTACTCTTACATACATTAATGGTACATTGTTGTGAAGATGAGTGTATGGACCCTTTTCTTTGTCTTGTCTGTTTTTAAAGTGGATGCCAACTGCTTCAAAACTAAAAATGAACCTCTGTATTTAAGTTCAAAACTGTTAACTGTAAATGTCTTCTGTGTCTGCACACTTCCATTGTACTTTTTTCCTTATTTGTGTCGAGGCTCTGTGGCCCTATGTTGCAAATATCAAACTAGCCATTGTCTCACAGGCATCTTAAAATGAAAATGAATTGGTATTCTAGAAATGCAATATTGTCATACCTCCATTTTGATATCTCATTGGAGACGTCTTTTAATTAGATGTCAGAAATGACAACAAAAACGGCTATATTTTTGGTTCAGTTTCTCTTTTACAGAGGATCTCTCTCTCTCTTTCTCTCTCTTTTTTAAGTTTGTATGTCCAATTGAAGTCATTCTCTTTATGTAGATCTGTTGAAATTGCTATGTGCCATTTTTGGGGTCTCACTATTGTTTTTGTATATATGATGCTGTACATTGCATTCTGAGCCATTGCTGCATGCCTGTGGGATCCACCTTCTCCAAAAGCTTTTTTGTTTTTCTGTGTCAATTAGCTGGTGGATTCATTCTTGCGTTTGCCTTATCAAAGCCAACAGTTGTAATATGCAAGAGCTGTGGCCTCTCAATAAAGATAACATGATGTACTAATTTAACTGTAGATTTTCTTTGTTTTCAGATCTGGCCCTTAAATTCAGCTTTGAGCGTCGAATGCAATTTTTGCGTTCATTATTCAGTGACCCATTTTATTAGACAATTATTATTATTATTATTATTAATAATATTAACCAACTAATTGGGCCCTTTTTATTGCTTTTTTACTTATAATTTTCCACAATGCATGTTTTCTGGAGTTTTTTATATCAACTGAAATTTTTTGGAAATATATTTTGCAGTGTTTCGTCAGCAAAACAATCCAAAAAAAATTAAGGCCCGGTTTCACAGACTGGGTTTTGCCTAAACCAAGATTAGGCTTTAGTTCAATTGGGGTAAGTAGCTTTTATTAAAGTTCACTTGAAAAACACATTACTGGGGTGCATCTTAAGACAAAACAATGGCACTGACATATTTTAAGATACTTTCAGTTAAAACAGCTCAAACATGCATTTTAGTCTAGGACTAGCTTAAGCCTCGTTTGTGAAACCGGGTGCATAAAGCCTAACAGTACAACCCACTGATGAGATGTATGTCTATCTCTCACTGTCTCGCTTTCATTTGAAAAAAGTTGGATGAACGAACTTCAATTTTATTTTCAACTTCAGATTTGGAACATTTGGTTAGATATTTTGCTTTGATTTTATATCATTTTTGTAGTATATAAATAGTAATTTAATATAGCACTTTAAACTTTAATATTACTTTAATAATACTTTAAACTATATATTTTGTATAAAATAAGATGTTTTAAAAATTAATTTTTACAATATATATTTTGTATAAAATAAAAAATGTTTAGTATAGCTACATTTGCTTTACAGTAAACTTACACTTCTACAGCCTACCGTTTTTAAACTTTCTTTTTTTCCTCTCCCACTGTATTCCAAAGCATTCATGAATAACCATTTAAAGAAGGATAGTGCATTTTCACGTCTTTGTTCAAAAAAGGACAGTTAGCGGATTAAAGTAAAATGTACTTTTACGTTTTTTCCCATTGGATAATGGACTTTTATTTTGACGTATATTATCTTGGCACTTACCCTTGTTGGCTTCACGTTCGCGCAGATAAAGTTACTTGATATCACATTTAAAGCACAATAGTCTCTTAATTTATCTAATTTAAAATGTCTATCCCACCTGGATCCATAATCGTGTCGGACTGGCACCGCTGTGCAGACAGCAGAGAGTTTTTCAGCAAAATACTGCATAAGAAGAGACGGCGAAAGTTTGGTAAGGATGATTACCATGGATACAGCAGCTAGGCATCACCATATCTTACTGTAACGTTACCTTGGGTCTGGTAATTTCTTATTTCTCATTTTGTTCATTTGGGGGGGAAATGCATAAAAAGAATAACTGTCAGTTTATTCTTTGTAAATGACGTGGTTTTTATATATTGTGAAGGACTCTTGGAGGCGCCGATGATGCCTCCTCATATGAATGTGGACATCGTTCGCTACAAGGTTCTTATCTCGGGTAAAACTGGAGTCGGGAAGAGCGCTCTTGCTGCCCGTCTCGCTGGCCTAGATCTCCCCAAAATGCATTATGAGACCACAGGTAAGCAAACGAACACATTTAAATAATAAAAAAAAAAATTAAAAAAAAAAAAAAAAAAAAAAATATATATATATATATATATATATATATACGTTGAAGCATCATTAGAGGCTGTTTCTACAGGAGAGTCTCATTTTGAAGGCTGTGTCCTCCTGAGGTCGCATTTGAAGGTTGCTTACGTCATGGAGGCGGTCTCATTTAAGAAAAGTACCCGTTAGATTGCAAAGTAAGAAAGAAATTACAGTATGTTACACCTCACGAGGATTAACAGTCAATTTTGTTACGGTTACTTTAAATAAATAAGACATCGTTTATGCAGTCCTCATATGCGACCTATGTAGCGCACAACCTCGTGAGCCACTATACATAAGCCGTCCGCCACATTGGAACGGTAAAAGTTCTTGAACACTCGAGAGCTGTATGAATATCAATATCAGACTTCAGTGGATGATTTTGCCAAACTAACACAATACAACAAGATGACGGCATCAGTTAACATGACACTAAAAAGTTGCCATAGTTTAAAACAATGTAATATTTAGTTAAAACATATAAAACACAAACCAACACATTATGTTAAAGGTTATCCCATTTTCTCAGGAATTTTAATCTTTTCAGTTTTCGCAATGTTGTGGCATCATTGGTTCTTACCGTGAGTGATGACTCGTTGACCGTCCTAAGATGGCAGGCTTGCTGACGTGTCTGGAGCAGTTGAATGTGGTATCTATGCCCAGGGTTGGGGAGTAACGAAATACAAGTAACTTAGTTATGTATTTAAAATACAAAATTTGAGTAACTGTATTTCATTACAGTTACATTTGAAATGGGTGGTAATCAAATTACAGTTACATCTGAAAAGTATTTTAGATTACCAAAGTGATTACTTTGAATTTTAATTCATTTAAACAGCAATTGGTGATTCTCTGACTCTGACAGTCTGAAAAAGCGGAGTTA
Organism: Zacco platypus; assembly: GCA_038088235.1. Classification (NCBI taxonomy): domain Eukaryota; kingdom Metazoa; phylum Chordata; class Actinopteri; order Cypriniformes; family Xenocyprididae; genus Zacco; species Zacco platypus. The sequence continues at coordinate 25,061,790 of CM076074.1, forward strand.
AGTTTCATCAACATTTTAATACTTTTAAGAGGAATCATAAAAATTGTTATTTTTATTTAGTACTGTCCTGAACAAGACAAAATTAATTTATAAAAAAAAATGCCCAACTGTCATCTTAACTTAACTGTCCTGTCATGACCTGGATGATCCACGACTGTTTTCATGTTTTGTGATAGTTGTTTGTGAGTCATTTTATAATTCACTCGTCACTGCAACTTTTTCTCACAATTTGTTTTTTCCCCTCACAATTGTGAGTTTGCATTTCACAATTCTGACTTCTTTTTCTCAGAATTGCAAGATTTAAACTCAAAATTGCAAGTTATAAAGTCAGAATTGGGAGATATAAACTTGCAATACTGACTTTTTTTCTTGCAATTGTGAATTTAGTATGTGAGTAGTATATCTCATAATTCTGACTTTTCTAGATATTGCGAGTTTATATATCATAATTCTGACTTTTCTCAATATTTTCAGTTTATAATTCATAATTCTGAATTTTCTCAATATTGTGAGTATCATAATTTTGACTTTTCTCAATATTGTTGTTTATATCTCATAATTATGACTTTTCTCAATATTGCGAGTTTATATCTCATAATTTTGACTTTATAACCCCCAATTGCAACTTTATATCACACAATTCTGAGGGAAAAAGTCAGAATTGTGAGATAAAAACTTGCAATCACCTTTTTTGTGTTTGTTCCACACTTATTAGTATTCCAAAGTATTCTAAAGTATTTAGATTAAGTTACTAAACTTGAGTAATGTAACGAAATACTTTACAAATTACTTTTTAAAGCATGTATTTTGTAATCTGTAGTGAAATACATTTTAAAAGTAACCTACCCAGCCCTGTCTATGCCTACATATCTCATACATATCTGTGGTCCGCTCATGGTGCCGATGAACAGCCACATAACGCCTATTGTTATAAGATGCTTTTAGTAATGGATGATGTACAAATATGTATGCTACGGCTTTGAGTCATGCTGCTTTCCATCCACACCAATAGGTGTCAGTACAGTACAGATCAATAAAAGAACCTCAGTGATCATTGTGTGTCATTGATTCCTGTAGGAATAGAGACAACAGTGGTCTTCTGGCCTGTAAGACTAAAGGACAGTGGCCGTGTGCTGTTTTTCCGCTTTGAGCTTTGGGAATGTGGGGAAAGTGCCATGCGAAGATTTGACCACATGTTACCGGTGAGCATCTCCAGCACTTGCATGCCTTAAGCTATAAATTCTGTTTCACATTTTAATATAGGCTGTGATGTTTAATATATGGTGTCAATCTTCTCTCTTCAGTCATGTAAGGAACAGGTGGATGCCATTCTTTTCCTGTTCTCCTTCACCGACCGTGGCTCCTTTGATGATCTTTCAAACCAGATATCACGGATCACAGAATCTTTAGATCGAGTGGTTAAATTGGTGGTTGGCACCAAGTATCCTTCAGTTTTAGCATCTGTTTACAATCAAATAAATGTGTTGCTGGATTATTATAGTTAACTATTAAAAAATATATAAATATTAACTAAAATAAAATATATTGTACTAAAAATAATGTACTTTGGTTTCACAGATAGGCCTTAGATTAAGACAGGAATAAGCCTTAGTTAAATTAACTTTTTAAAATGTGCCTTAGAAAAAACATTACTGATGTGCATCTTGAGACAAAACACTGACACGTGCGAGTTGCTTTCAGTTAAGACAGCTCAAACATGCATTTTAGTCTGGGACTAGGCTTAAGCCTCGTATGTGAAACCAGGCAATAATTTACTAAAATAAGTAAAACAAACTATAATGGAAATCATTAAATCAATCATTTTTAAAAACTAATACAAATGACCAAAACACAGCAAAATACTTCTAAAACTTTAATGCCTGGTTTCACAGACAAGGCTTAAACCTAGTTTCAGACTAAAATGCATGATTGAGCTGTCTTAACTGAATGCAACTTGCACTGACATGTTAAAATATGTCCGTTCCATTGTTTCGTCTAAAGATGCACACTAGTAATATTTTTTTCTAAGGCACATTTATAAAAGCTACTTAAATATCCTTATTTATCTAAGGCCTTCTCCTGGCTTAATCTAAGCCCTGTCTCTGAAACCAGGCCTAAGTGTGATTAAAATGAAAATGGAAAATATAAAAACTAATTCAAAATATTAATAAAATCTATTATTGTATCTCAATGATACTAAAATAACATTGATCTGTTGTTGTAGCAGCATAATGGTATATTGTCATGTGCCTTAACAGTTCAGATTTGACTTATTTATGCACACAGACGTGACAGAGAGTGACATAACACATTTTCAAGAGGTGTGGGGTCATCCGGTCTTCCGAGTGGGTGGAGATGTGAGTGCGGGGCTTGGCGAAGTAGCACCCCTCTTAAATTCCCTTGCAGAAAACCTGTGGCACCAGGACTGTATGGCTGCTTCATCTTCATCTTCTCTCAGAGAAACCGGCTCAGAGCTCATTGTATAGCTTGTACGTGTATATTTAGATCAATTTCAAATGTATTGGTCATTACAAGGCAAAATTTATGAATGGACTCTGCTGCTATGAAAATACCCAGAATAGCCAATTATTTAAAGTATTTTTTTTAGGTTTCTAAATGCCTACAAGTTTATTAGCCATTTCAGTCCAGTTTTTTAAATGGTGAACAAAAATAATCATAAAATAAAGTCTCAATGAGTCTGCTTATTAAGTACTACTGCAACAAATATATTATATGCATATATTCATAGACCTCAGATTATATACTAGTCAAAAACCTTGTAACATTTTTGTTTATTAACCAAAATTATGAGATTTAAAGTACAACAATTTAAAGGGGAAAACAGATTCAAGTTCCTAAAATGCTCAAACATGCATCCAGGCATTAGGTCTTCACTTCTTTGATTGAATCCGTGATTACCGGGCCTTTTGCCGTGCGTTTTTGAGCTGTAATACTCAACAAACCACCTTTCACTAGAGAAGATGTGACTGACATTGGATCCACATCAGCAGGGAATTGGCACTTCTGACAAACAGTGTCCATAATAGTGCCATCTGATGCCAACTGATTCATAAGGTTGGGAAATGGAAAAGAAAATAAACCAATCATAAGAACTTCAGGACAAAATAAAAACATGCCTAGAGATTTCAATCCTATCTGATACTAAATTATCTTCATTTTTTAAAAGAAAATGCCTTTACAGCAAAAACTTCTATTGCCATTAGAGTTTATTTTGCTTACCTTTTCTGCACAGACTTGTATTGAATTATTGGTGGAGGTTACAATAACTTCTTCTGGCGCAAACTCGCTTACATTCACTGTGAATATATAAATATCTCCAACAGTGCAAATTTCGCCCTTTGAAAAAAAAAAAAAAAAAGGTTAGTTCTTTAAGTTCTTATTTCTTTGTTCATTGTGTTAGAACAAGTTATCTGCAGAGGTCTATAAACACAATACAGATTTTTAACAAAACTTACCTTTGAATCACTGCTTGCCATTGTAGATTTGTTTGGTTAGAAAGGAAATTACTTAAACCAGCTCTTTAGTTCACTTCAAAAGATTTTTCCTGCTTTGAAATCTGTAAGCTCTTGATGCTCATTTTCTCACTGGAATTGTCTAGATAGAACAATGCAATGCTTTCTTTTATACCACTGGCTGGTTTTGGGTGAGGCTTGTATGATGTCTAAGTGCAGAATGTATCATATAATAGAGAGTAGATTCATCTTGTAGGATGATAATAATATCCTCTGTCTGTTCAACACGGCATTTATTTAAAATGGTCTGTTGGAGAACACCTTAGAAATATGTGACAAAAAAGTATAATTGAAAACTAAATGCCATATTGATTACAAATGTGAGATTTGATCATGACTGAATAAAAATGAGACTGACCCAGCAACAAATACAAATAAACAACAGAGAGCTGATGTGAAATTCCACATCCACATTACAGCTGTCATATCAATACTAAATAACCGGCAGTTCCCTTGTCGTTTTTCGTGTACGTGATGGAAAGTTAATATTAGAGGGTAGAGTAAACAGACCCCTAACTAACTTAGAAATTTTTCCATCACTTCGACATTCAACTCACTCTCGATGAGGGACTTTTATTCTAAAACGCGCGCAGGTGTGGCGGCCATTTTGTGAACCGGCTTACTACCTCTAGCTTCATCTCGTCTTCCGTAATCCAGTTCATTGACGAATTTTGTCGGCGGGCTTTTTTAACGTGACAGAAATGCACATCTGAGAACTATTTTCATTTAAAAATAATATTGCGACACAATCGCAACCCTCAGCACTGATTAAGCAGACCCAGATCTATCCGCTGTTTTTAACTTGACGGTACCCAACGCCTGGCCGGGCAGAAAGGCCACAATGAAACTCACAGACAATGTGCTGCGGAGTTTTAGGGTTGCGAAGGTTTTCCGAGAGAATTCGGACAAAATCAACTGCTTTGACTTCAGTTCAAACGGCGAAACCGTAATATCGAGTAGCGATGATGACTCGATTGTCTTGTACGACTGCCAGGAGGGAAAGTAAGTCGCAAATGAATTACTCAACGTGATTTCATACAACTGCCCAGTGTTGTTCCGTATTTTTTACTAACTGTGGGTGTAAAACTCTGGTCTTGATTACATGCGCATCACGAGATATGTGGAAGATCGACTACTTCCGTAATAAGAAATTAGATTTATGGATTTTACTGTTTATAGCGGGTGTTGTGGTTCGAATGTGTTTATGTACAGTAGCGATGCCCGTTTAGTGAATGAATCGTTGGAGTCGGATCTTTTTAATGATTCAGTGGAACCGGCTCACTCAGAATTTTTTATTATCATGCGTTTACTAAAAATTCATATTTTCAGTATTCTTTACTATAAATGCAAATTCTGTTTAAATTCTAAGTTATTTTGTAATAAAAACCGTTGTAAATAACGCTGGTATGGATTAATCGGAGTGATTTAATGTAAAATGACGTAAAGAATTGCTGATCGTTTAACCGGATCATTTCGAAGGAACCGATTCGCGTAAACGAGTCGAAATACAGTCCGAGTAGAGGTCGCATGCTAACCATTAGCATCCACGCCTCCCTCTGAGATAATTGCCCGTCTTGTGACTGTAAAGTCAAATATATTGTTTTTAAGATGAAGTGTTCCGTGTATAGACAGACATTTCGTATCTAAGCAAGCAGATGAACTTATTTATTTCTTCTTCTGTACTCTAAATCAGACCCAAACGGACGCTTTACAGTAAGAAGTATGGTGTGGATCTCATCAGATACACCCATGCTGCCAACACTGTCGTCTACAGCTCCAACAAGATTGATGGTAGGACTTTATAATCTCAAAGTATTGTTGTTTTTCACTTCCTGTGCCGTTCAGGTTTGTGGATAAAATGTTATCCAGATGTTTATGCATAAGGTTGTTCAGTATACATTTTATAACCTCTTTGACATATGACAGCAGTGTCCAGCAATGAATGTGATGTGCTTTATTTCACCCAAAAGTAGATTATTTGCCACATTTTATTTTTTTAATATTTTTTGTATAATTACATGCAGATAATAGTCTAATTAGAGGGATCAAATGGCTTATTTATAACTCTAAAAATTAATTTGTCATATTATTCGTTCGATTATATTATTATTATTTTTATGTTGGATTAGTGGTTTCCTCCTGATGTTTGTGTGAGGCTGTCTACCTGTGCCTGTTCTGGGTTGAGGTAGTTGTTTGTACAGTTTTTAGGGTCTGTTATTCTGCCCTGTTAAGGAGCTAACTGTACAGACCACTGCCTTGCCCAGGGTTGAGCCCGTTCATCTGACACCGTATACCATATGTTTTACATATTCACTCATAGAAACTTGTTTTGTAGCTTTTCTTTCATATTTGACATTTTCTTCTCACTGCCAATGTGGTTCTACAGATACTATACGATACCTATCGCTACATGACAATAAGTACATTCGCTACTTTCCTGGACACAATAAGAGGTGAGGCTCAGTGACATTATGTCTGTTCTTGGTTTCATACTTTTTTCTTTCTTTCCTAATTGTTTAGTGGCATTTGAGTTATAGTCCTCATTATTATGCTATTTCAGGGTTGTTGCTCTGTCTATGTCTCCTGTTGATGACACATTCATTTCTGGCTCACTTGATAAAACTATTCGTCTGTGGGACCTTCGCTCACCGAACTGTCAGGTAAGTAGAATTTTTATTTTGGGTTGGTGTTTTTCTCGTTAGTCTATCTTTGATTCTTATCTTGGTTATGTTCACAGGGCCTCATGCACCTGCAAGGAAAACCTGTATGTTCATTTGATCCTGAGGGATTGATTTTTGCAGCGGGAGTGAACTCCGAGATGGTCAAACTTTACGATCTACGGTCCTTTGATAAGGTAAAACTGCATCCAAGAAGCAGTAATGAAATCTGACTTTTAAAATCGTACAAATTTATATATTTGAGCACTTTTCCTACCTCAGGGGCCATTCGCCACATTTAAACTACAATATGAGCGAACATGTGAGTGGACGGGTCTCAAGTTTAGCAATGATGGAAAGCTCATTCTGGTCTCCACCAATGGAGGAACGCTAAGAGTCCTGGATGCTTTCAAAGGAGCTGTTCTCCACTCGTTTGGGGTGAGAAAATAGTTTAGTTTTGAATGGGGTTCAACTTTGTGTTTAAGGGTCTCATGGAGTATCCTTGTTCCTTACTGCAGGGCTATAACAACAGTAAAGGTGTCATTCTGGAGGCTTCTTTCACACCAGACTCTCAGTTCATCATGATCGGTAAGTCTTCACCAACGCTCCTCAATGGATTGAGAAAGGACTAGAGATTAGTTTACAGAGGATGATGCCTGTCTTCTCAACATATGGATTTTCAGGATCAGAAGATGGGAAGATCCATGTGTGGAATGCTGAGAGTGGGATGAAAGTAGCCCTTCTTGATGGGAAGCACACTGGTCCTGTCACCTGTCTGCAGTTTAACCCCAAATTCATGACCTTTGCCAGTGCCTGCTCTAACATGGTAAGGCTTAACCATCACCAACTTATCTAATAGATTTGTTATAGCCCAGCCTGTATGGAATATGTGCACTTTTTCACATTTTTTGCACTTGTTTTGGGGGAAATTCATTAAACTAGATCTGAGAGGGAGTTATGCATTAGCATTCCCATTCATCTCCATGAATGAAGGCGAGTTACGAATTATATAGATTTTAGAATTAATTTTTAGATTAAAGTTACAACACTGTGTTTATGCTGCGTAGAAGAGGCATGCGCACTCTGATGTTAACAACTGCAACATGGATGAGAAGTATGGCGGAACGAGCGAAAGAGACGCGCTGAATGAAAATGCACATTCATTCTCTGACTGCAGATGACGTCATTTGATCAGTCACATTATATCCAGTTATGCATTTTAGAGTTGAACTTTTCCCAAGCTCTATTACATGTTTTATGTTAGATGCTGTCTGTCCTGCGTTTTCTTTTTGTATATATTTTTTTGTCGACTACTAAGTATTGTTTATATATTACATATAATAGAAATGCATATGATACAATATATTTTGAGAATGGTTAAGTTTGTTCTTTATGTGCGTACGGTATTAAGAAGGTTAAATTTGATTTTAAAAAACGCGAAATATTTAAAGACAACACACATTTTTTTTCTGTGGATTAATTTGCACAAATTAATTGTAATGTGCACTAACAAAGTAAATGGGGTCAATTTTGATTACATTCAGCCCTCCAAAAATTATATTATTGGTGAAATATCTTGTTAAATTAAATGTTTTTATATATTGATTTTGTTTATTTGCAACATAGCATACAACCTCATTTGATGATGAGTTTTACACTGGTTAAGGAAAGAAAGCAAAATAAAAAACAAATCAATCATAAACCAGTGCAAAGAGGTTCCAAAGCCTTTCAGTATATGAGGAAAAAAATACTTGTCTTGCATACTCCTACTTTTGAATGGCAGTCATTGGAGAAATGTAGCAGGGTAGGCTAACTGCTAAAGCTAAACAACCAAAGCCTGATCTTAAAGTATGTTCAAATTAGCAAAAATACTTGATATATACGACTGGGGGTTGTTAACTTGGATAAATAGGTGGTCAAATTTCACAGAAAATCTGCACAATTTTCTTTGCCATAGTCCGCTGCAGGCCTGGTTATAACTGTGTAGTCACTGCACCAGTTTACAATAATCTGATATGTCCATTAAAATCTCACTTCCACAGGCGTTCTGGTTACCCACGATTGATGACTGATGGGCAGCTGTCAGAAGTGTCGTGTTCTTCCAGCAGGTGGCAGCATTCACCCTTCTCTTGGCACACATGGGTTTGCTCACCCTAGGACTTTTGGACTGTAAATAGATTGGCCTTGATGCCAAGTTGTATTTCTTTGTTCATTTTATATCCGTATCATTAAAACGTTTTTGTAAAACATTGTAAAGTAATTTGTAAACATTTGTTTTGTTTGAGGTTGCAACAAAGTGCTCGATAAAAATCGGTTTGTGCGAGAGGTGATGTAAAACATTTCTGCAGAAATGATCTTAGCTAATCAAAGTATAGAAGAACACAGCAAATGTAGATTTAGTATCTTGTGCAGTCTGAAGAAATGTCAATGAAACACTTTTAAAATGTCCAAATTACAACTGTCTAAAGATATAGTTTTGAAACCTTTCGAACATTTAATTCTCATAGTTTGATGTTTGTATCTTTAATATATGTGTGTGTGAGAGAGACAGAGACAATTGCTTGTATGCCATTTTTTTTTTCTTTTGCATTTCTCCAGCATTCTTGTAAATTTCTTATAAAACAGAAATCTGAAAAACCAAATACAATGACCACCCTTCTCTCAAGTTTGATTTTATTTTGTTCAAGTTACTTTGCACTTTTTGAGGAAACAGTTGTATTTACTCTAGTTTTGGGGGAAAGGGGGAGAATGTGAGTTACTTCAGAGCTTCAAATGAAGATTGTGCAGCTGTAGCCATCTGTTCTCTTTAATTCATTAAAGATTTCCAGAGGTTACTTTGCATCCAAATGGGTATTTTTCATTAGTTTTCAAAGCTTAGGTGTCAGAATGAACACAATAGACAACTTAATGCTCCAAGGTTTAGTTTTATTAACAGGCTTCAACTTTTTTTCTTTTAACAAAGTCACATTAAAGCTGCCTTAAACTTTAAAATGATTGTTATTGTTCTCTGCTACTTTTTAAATTCCTTTTACGTAGAGAACTTTTGTTTGTTTTTGTCCCAAGTCCAACCTTTCAATCTTAAGATTTTATATAATTTAATGTTTTAAAACTGAAAATTTACATGGAAAGGGAAATAAGTCGTTTTTATTTTTATATGAGTGTTTGTCCCACTAAAGAGTTAAAAAATATGTACAAAACGGTTAAAAAGAACCAGCTGTGTCAGTGAATCCCAAGCTTGAGAAGTCTGAGGAAAGTAGGCCTAATTATTACTTTATTTACAATCTAGTGTAATCTTGACAAATGGTCCAAAAAAGTGAAATAACCTATTTAATTGTGTGTATGAATGATACATAACATGAATTTATCATTGCAAGACGATGATTTGGTCATGTAATTCAAAAGCACAATACTTTATTAAATTACTTATCGGACAAAAATATAATGCATTGATAAGTCAAATTTATTGTCATTTCCCTCAGCCTTTGTATTAAAAACACCCTAGCAGTGTTAGGTTTTGTTTGTAATTAAATGCCAATAAAGCCTATAGTGTTGTAAATGTTTAGATTTTTAAATGAAAATGTCTAGATATGATCTTAACCATGTGAAGCCGGTGAATGTTATATAACTTTACAGTAGGCTACATAAGGCAAGGATACCAGAAAGACTAGTTAAATGTATGAATGACATCAGCACATGAGTTTGTCGCAGTAATCTGGCTGAATAAAGGAGAGCACTTTACAGCATCAGCTGCCTATTAACATAGAAAATGATTTTTGCCTCGTTGAGAGAAGTTATAGTTAACCCAGAACGTTATTTATAAAAAGATATTAGAAACAAGTCTCTCCATGAATGAGTGTGAAATTGACCCTTTGCAGGCAGTTTGATTGACAGGTGATCTGACCAATCATAACCCCGAATCCACCATTTTGTCTGACAAAGCAGTCAGGGGAGTTAGTAGATTAACGTTGGTGAATTTTAAAAATTGTGTGTACTCACGTCTTTCCGCGCTTGAAACAACATTCCTCCTGATGTCCATTCATGTTTATTTGAGGCTATAAATGAACTAGTATGAAGAGATGATCGGTTCACGTGCCGCTTGAAGGAGCTACAGCGATCTGTCACGACACATTAAAGAGCCATTGTTTGAAACATTTGAATTTGAAACATTGTTTCATATCAAAAGTAACCTGACCTGTCTTGTCTGCGATGTATTTTTTTCACTGTGTGAGAACATGATGTGTGGCGTGAGAGCGGCATGGTTTGTTGGACATAGCAACAGTTACTAAAAGGGGTCTTTGCGAAGGGTCAATTGTCCATATGGTGGAAAGATGCTGACCAATGACGTCACAACAAAGCACATCATTCCGTTATGCAGTTCTTTACCTGCCCAATAGAGGGTGGTACAAGATTTGAATAGAGTCTTGTTGTGGTACTGGGGAATGAATTGATCCTAAATACATTTTCAAATTGAAATCATTTAAACAACTGGCCCCTGGGCTGTGCTGGGGGATGGTCAGCTTGTTACCCGAGGCCAGACAGTGTGCCTGCTAAATTTGGGGCAAGAGGGATCGGGTTCCTTCTGCAAGCACACACGATCCTGTCCTAGTTACAGGAGCCTTCTCTCACACATTTGCTGCTCTCACATGCCCTCTCACTTGGATAGCACACAGTCTCTCAAACACCAAACTCTTACATCATAAACTCTTACCGCTGCTTGTATATCGTTTAGTTTCTGATTCTGATTTAACACACAAATCTTCTGACCATTGCTTGAAGATTTTTTTCAAAAGAAGATCTTTAAGGTGACCTGACCTGTGCCTCCAGCTTCATCCAACTTCAGAAGGATCCTTGGCGGGTAGGAATTAAGGCACCACACTGACCCGCCATGTTTCTGGTTCTGGTGGTTACAGAGGAGCTGAGGGAGTTCCTGGCCCGGGCACGAAGTGGAACCGGCCGCCTCATCCAGGTGTTGATCAGAGACGGTGAGTGAGCAGGGGGTCTGAGGGGTTCACTCAGTTCAAAGACAATTTAATGAATCAGAAATGTGAAGGTGCCAATATTGGTATCTTGAGAACAAAACAAAAACAAAATCCAGCAGTAACGCTAATGCAAGTTTGTTGACCAATAAACCAAGTTCATTTTTTTAACTAATTTCTAACTGCCTGTAGATAGACTCTTAATGAATCTTAACCAGCTTTATCTTAACGAGTCCTAGAAAATACGTGCATTCATTGGCATAAAACTTTCCAATAGTATTCCTACTCTTGTCAACTCACTAACATACAATTGTACGATGGTGCACCAAGGGTGTCAGATGGTAATACAATGGTTTTAAATGATTACCATATTAATGCACCACCACGGCATTATCGTACTCCAAGGATGAATTCAAGAAATACTTCATTATATATGTCTAAAAATCATAACTATGGTACCTTGTCTGAAAAAATGGTTGTGCTATTGTACTTTTTAATACCTTCTGTTAGTGGAAGATCAATGTTCAGTCAGTTAATAGCCTTAATTTTCACTTCCTAAATGTTCGGAAATGTAAAACTTCCTAAACATGATCATAAATCAAAATGGTGTAAATATGTAACAATATATTCCTTGGTATGAATCAAATAAAATCTCTGCTTTAGCAACAATTAATCTGTTAAAATATAATACATTCAGACCATTAGATTAATTAATGGTTTATTAAAATGAGGAATTGATGTAGGCTACTGTCAATGAATACTGATATTTACTGAAATTCGTATAGTATATCCACTGATTCTGTTGCTTAGAGTTGAAAATTAATTATCATAATATATGTTTTTTTTTTAAATATTTTAATGTTATATTAATCAATAATTTTTTGTGTTGTAGCCTTTTCCTTGTTTGCAGGTGTTTTTTTATTTGTTGTTGTTTTACCGCCCAGGCATCAGCAGACATGAGGAAATAAGACCAAAACACATTTCACAATGTATTTTGATTCTGCTTTCACGTGTCGCTGTTGGTCAGATGACAAGCCATTTGACGTCGAAACTGAATGGTTCTTGAGGGATTAACTGTGCAGAGGTCATGGAACGATAAACTGTTCTCTGTTGCAATAAAAGCGCATGTGAGAACGTGGGTTTGCGTACGAGTGTCAGGTAGGCCTACTGTTGAAATATTAGCTCACTATCAGATGACTAGATCCAGTTGCTGGGAAGGAAAGGGCAAAACACTATCAAATTTGGGTGAAGTCACTCCGTCATTACCTAACATGACTTCTTGATGCGCATGCGTACTCTCACATGGCTCCCGAATAAAACAGAATGTGTATTTTGACAGGTTTTGCCTGAGGTATTAAACCGTTCAAAAGTTTGCGTGCTTTTTTACGGAAAGAAATGGATCAAATTTACAAATATGCTAATTATGTTATATTCATCAAACAATCACGGTTTCCACAAACATAATAAGCAGCACAACTGTTTTCAACATTGATAATAATAAGAGATGTTCCTTGAGAAAATCACAATATTAGAAGACTGGAGTTAATAGCGACTAAAAAATCAGCTTTGTCATCACAGGAATAAATTAGATTTTAAAATATATTAAAATATACAGCAATTATTTTAAATTGTAATAATATTTCACAATATTTTTATTTTTACTGTATTTTTTTTTAAATAAATGCAGCCTTGGTAAGCAGAAGAGATTTCTTTCAAAAACATTAAAAATCGTGGACCTACTGACCCCAAACTTTTGTATGCCGTAGTACGATCACCAAATAATTTGTTTCTAGAAATTTGCACAAATTTCTAGAAGCAAATTATTTGGTCATTGTACCTTTGAGTTTACATACTATTAGTGATGTAATAACCTTGTGCAACATTTAGCATGAAACTACGCAATTATGTTGGACAGTTTTGTCCAGGATACATGATGGTAAAATCATTCACAAGATTTCTTGTCCAGTAGCCTGTGTGGCCATATTGGACAGCTCCAGCTGTTCTGACACCTAATGGCTGCTTTATGTTGTCACGGATGGATGAATTTAGGCTGGATGTTGCTATATGTCTGTTTGACGCCTGGCCTGTATGAACACGTCTGGATCTGAATAGATCGGGATGTTTTGGGTTCACACTCACAGGCTGCATTTGAGTCTCACAGAGATGATATTTCAGGAAACATAAAACAGGTCAACACAGTTTTGGATCTTTCTGATGACTGAGCCACATGTGTATCCCAACCCTCATTGGTGGCTAGAGCAGACCACATGGTCAGGTGCTAGTCTGTGTTCATGGTGATAGAAAAACGTCGGACACTAGGTTATTTAGCCAAATTGTGTTTATGTGTGATATTTTTTGGAATGTACATGTATAATAGGACTAAGGCAGGTATGTTTATCTTTTCATAATGGCACATATGTGTGTGCAAACAGCTTTCTGTATGTGTGATGTTAAGGGGTAAGTAAAAGGCTAATGGAAAGTATGTGTCTGTGCTGATAGCTGGAATGTGTGCAACCTCAGAATAGCAGCTGCTGCAAAAGACCATCAGGAAATCCCCCCCTCCTTCCCCCCAAGGTCATTTGGACTACTGATATGTATGTTGGTGGATGATGTTTGCATTAGATGCGGTTAGCTGTTTTTGACGGTGTGCTCATTAAAGGTTTATTTATGTTAGGTGCAAAATCTTTCAATCGCTCTGCACAACCTTTAGATGTTTTAATCCACCGGCGTTGACTGTGGTTGCAATCGTCTAACTTGTTATAGCAGGAATGGTTCATTCAGTCTTACTTAGCAGTCCACCCAACAGTTTAGTCAATACTGAAATACACTTTGAATCACTTTCCCTCTACATAAAGTAATATTTTTTGTTTTTTAAAAAATATTTACCAGTTAAATATTTAAGTAATAATTTTACTCACAAAATTTAAAACCATAAAGCCCTAATGCAAAAACTCTCATTCTCATTATTATTGCAAAAACAACAACAAATAGTTCAAATGTTAGGTTTCAGTAAGATTTATTTAAATAATTTTTAGAATCTGATGCTCACCAAGGCTGAATTTGTTTGATAAAAATATAGTAAAAACAGTTATTTTATGATATAATATTACAATTAGAAATAAAAAATTTAAATATATATATATATATTTATATTATATATATATATATATATATATATATATATATATTAATGGTCCTAAAAATGTTTTTTATGCTATATATAAAATATATATATATATAATTTTATAATTTTGTCTTTTGATTTTGGAGTGAACTGTTACCTGTTACCTAACATTCACCCAAGAAAATTCAAAAACTTTAAAAATAAAAACGTAATATAATATACTTAATGTATATTTGAATATTGAATATACTAAATGTTTAAATATACTTTAAATATACCCATACTTTAAATATATATTTAAATATACTCAATAGGTTTTTGTACAAAAACAGCATTATCCGTTAGATTTGCACTTTTACGTCAGTGTACAAAGAAAAGCTGAGGACAGCAGGGAGGGAAGTGAACAGATGTACTGGTAAGTAGATTATTGATGCGATAAGAGATGCTTGCTGAGAACCATAGCTGTTAATCTAGGCGTCCAGTAGTGTGGACGCCTGAAAGCAAAGGGTGGGGCTCTGGAGAATGCACTATTCTCAAGGAATGATAAAGAGGTTGGGAAGAAGGATGACCCATTAGAAAAGATGAAGCCTTCCAGTGTTTCAGTACAGAGGGTGTTCTGGCCGTACATTTCAGGAAGCAAATTACATGCGCTTAAGTGTGATGTAACCAGGGTCAAGTTTGTAAACTGAGACAATAGACCAAAGTAAATGAAGAACCAGTAGGATCAGGTGTGACATCTGTAACATTAAATGTGCTTACATCAGTGCTGATACCTTCCTGTTTTTCATGTGGGTGTGCGTTTTGTGTTGCTTTACTAGCTAATGGGAATATGGTCAAGAAAAAACAGGAAATTATAGAAAGATCTAATTATTTACTATATTAGAATGGTCACCAATGGATTCTTACTGGAGTATTGTTTGAAAACCAGTGTCTCTCAAGTGTTACAATGGCCTGCATTACACTTTGCACTGTCTACATAACAGAGGACTTATAAAGCCCAGAGTCTCGTAAATATGAATGATGATTTCATATGGGCATGAATTGCTTCTTAGAACTGTTGTGATGAGCACTTTATGATGGCAATTTAAGCTTTTCACAGTAAAAGGCCCTGAACAATCACATCTGTTATCATTCGCAGTGGATCAATCTAATGTTTGTGTAAGTTTGCTGTTTTTAATTATTTTATGATGTATTTGCATATGTTGCAACTTATATTTTATTCAAAACACCATAATAGCCATTGTGAATAGTATGCACTTTTGGAATACACACATTATTCATGCAAATGACAGCAGAACCATACTAAATTCGTTCATATTTTCAGCAAACTACAGTATACTCCATAAGGAGACATGACGATGACAAAAAACTAGTTTAGAGAATAATGAGATCAGAGAAAAAAAATTATAATTAACTTAATTAACAATTACATTTGAAAGCTTTTGTGGTCGCTGGCAAAATTTTGCATTCCCTCAAGAAACTTTGCTTTGTTTTCTCACAGAGCACTGAAAAATAGTGTTTCCTTCATATTATTTCCATCACAAACATTTTTTCAAGGGAAGGCAAAAGTTATTTGAAAGAGTGCAAAAGCATTGAAATATAATTTTTCCTCCAAAATCATTTCTATTATATTATATTATATTATATTATATTATACTATATTATATTATATTATACTATATTATATTAAAATATCGGCAGTATCAAAGTGACCATATTCCAAGTTGATCAAAAACAAAGTGTATTTTAATATGTAAGATACACTAAATATGGTTCATTTCATTAAAGATGATGTGATTATCAGTTCATTATTGTCAAGAATATGTTGTGTTATCAGACATCTCCCCAGTACTGGATTGTTTGATACACTATTAATAGACCATGACTGAAGATTAAATTGATGTGTATTATTGTGTAAGTGTCTCTAGGTGAACTAAGCAGCATGTGCTATATTGGGTATAAGATACAAGGTGTGTCATACTCTTTTTATAGCAGGATGTCGATAATGGATAATATTTCACTTATTTGTTATCAGCAGTAGGCCATCCAAGACTAGCCATGTAAACACATTTTGATCGATCGATTTGATGCGATATGAAATTACGCAATAGGTTTTTGGGATAGTTGTGTGCAGTGTTGGTTGCACCAGGTTTGTAATGAGAGAGCTTTTGTATGTGTGTTTCAGAGCAGCTGGTGCTGGGGGCATATAGAGAACCGCGTCAGAGCTGGGAAAAAGACTATGACCACTTCCTGCTCCCCCTGCTGGACCCTCTTGAGCCCTGCTACATTTTATACCGGTTGGACACTAAGAACGCTCAAGGCTATGAGTGGCTCTTCATCTCCTGGTCACCTGACCAGTCTCCTGTAGGTTTTAACATCCAGACATGATGTAAGGCTTGACCTGATTAGCAGGAACAGCTTAAGCAGTTGTTCATATAGAAACTTACATTCAAATAAATAAAGGTTCTATATATAGAACAAAAAACATATTTATAGGTGGTGAACATAAGAAAAAGAACCTTTGGAGAACATTTTTTTTTTTTAACAATTGAAACATGTTCTTTGGACCTTGGCTTTTAAGCAACCAATCAGAACATCCTCATTCTTAGAAAAAAAGGCTCAATAGGGTTATATCTAGAATGATTCTTGGGCCTCATTTGTAAAATATTGTGTAGAAACCATCCTACATTTGATCTAAGATCATTTCTCGAATGTGTGTACATGTGATTCAGAGAAAATGAATGTACGCACAAAAAACATTCCAGATGTGAAATCTATTTCTACATAACAGGCCATTTTATAGCCTATAGATTTGCCGACAAGTGTGGAACCACAATGTGCATACTAAATGATTGAACTTTAATGCTGTGTAATTTATTATGCCAACAGGATTTTATTACTATTCCTGGTTTGATTTCCAAATACATGCACTACTCTGACTCTGCCACAAGGAAAAAGTGCATACGCCTGCTTAGAACCTGACATGGTAGCGGCACTAAGCACTTTTCAAAGACCGTTTTTATGAATCAGTGTGGATTTTAGCGTACGCACACTCTAAGATCAAATCTGTGCGTATGCACATTTTATAAATGAGGTTCCAGGACTCAATTTTTAAAGAACCTTTTATGACTAAAAGCAGAAATGTCTTAAATGACAGCATAATACTTTGATGTTTATTTCATTTTTTTCTTATGTCATAAAATTTGACTAACATTAAAAATTAATTAAAACAATATCCATAATATGATGTGTTATATATGAAACGCCTGACAGAACCCTTTAATGTTCTATATAGAACCTTTTTTTCTAACAGTGTAGCATGCACAACAAACTAGCAACTGCATAAATATGTAGTAAAAACACTTTTAGAAACATAGCAATGCCAGATCCATCCAGATTTTTTGATGAAAAAATCAAATGAATTGTAATACGGAGCACTTTATTGTGGTTAGAGCTGTGAGTGTTTATTTTATGACTGTTTATTTATTTAATAAAGCATTTGCATTTTTGCTATAGGTCCGACAAAAGATGCTGTATGCTGCCACTCGTGCCACAGTTAAGAAGGAGTTTGGTGGTGGACACGTCAAAGATGAAATGTTTGGCACAGTTGAGGTACTAGTATGCACAGGAATATCAAGAACAAAGAATATATTATGGTAGTAAAAGTGGTAAATGCTTTTCCCTATACTCTCTAGATTTAGGGAGATTTATCTATAGTTTTCAATATATTTTTATTATTTTGACCTCTACCAATTTTATATATGGACTACAGTTCATTTGTTTACACGATTTTGCCTCTGTGAAGTCCTAATAGTTATAAAGTTGTAATGAGGGATCTGCTGATAAATGGACTCAGTCCACCTGCCATCTGTCTTCAGCTGTCAGTCAAATACCCTGAAGCTGTTTTTACAGTTGAAAAAGTTTGCAGAGTCACCATGTTCCTTAATTTAGAAACTGGACACTTGGGGCTGTCGGCGGTGTTCTTGGAAATGATCACCAGTAATGGTCAGCACAGAGAGGACTATATATATACTCTACATACATACAATATTGAACAAACAACAACAAAGTTTTATGGGAGGAAGTTGTAAATTTAGCTGAGAATCTATTTATAATTTTTACGTATTGAAAGGACCATTTCAGGTTGTCTAAGAACTATTCTGTTATTAATGAATGAAATTAAATGTATATTATTTTTGATCAATTAATAATGAACGACTTTAGTGACAACAAATATCATCATTATTTCTGACAAATTGAAATAATTGCTAAATTAATATTAAATTAGACGTAAAAAATTTTTTTGTATTTTTTCACCATCACTAGGAAGACCTTTGTCTTCAGGGCTACCTGCGACATGTGACTTCATGTTCTGCACCTGCACCCCTGACTGCAGCCGAGCAGGAGCTACAGCGGATCAAAATCACAGAGGTGAGAAACGACTGCAGGGAGGAGACGTCCATCTAAAATTATAATTATAGTATACATCCATGAATTACTTCGGCTCTTTGTTTTAATATATTCTATGTTCAATCTTTATGGTTGCAGGGCAGAGTTAAACAGGTGAGCACTGTCGGTATTGTGTAAAACACAATACTGTGTGTATGTGTGCTAATTGTATGCTGATTGTACACAACAGTGTCCTTTCAAGTTTATTTGAAGAACAAACCTCAAATACTTCAATTAATTATTATATTACCAACACAAAGACGTTTGAATCTTTTTGATTGCAACATACATGTGCAATAAGAATATAATCTTCTTAAAGAAACTTTTTTATGACCATTAAAGGGATAGTTCACCCAAAAATGAAAATTCTGTCATCATTTACTCACCCTTATGTTGTTCTAAACCCATAAGACTTTCATTCATCTTTGGAATACAAATGAAGGTATTTTTCTTGAAATCTGATCTATTTCTGTCCCTCCATTGAGAGCTACGCAACTACCTCTTTGACTCTTCGAAAAGTTCATAAAGAGATCGTAAATCTACTCCATATGAATTGAGTGGTTTAGTCTAAATTTTCTGAGACATGATTGCTTTATATGTTGAACAGATTCAATTTAGGGTTTTATTCACATATAAATCGGATAATCTCAACCGAACCTCCTTGACGTGCGAGAACAAACCTTTTGCGAGCTCAAACGTGCAGCGTAACACACGAGAACATTAACATGCTTCTGTTTACCACAACTGATGTGTGTGTTGATGAATGTTTATATGTTTATGTGAATAAAAGCCTGAATTAAATCTGTTCATCATATAAAGCGATTATGTCTCTTCAGAAAATTTGGACTAAACCACTCAATTCATATGAATTAATACGATCTCTTCATGAACTTTTCGAAGCGTCACAGTGGTAGTTGCTTAGCTGTCAATGGAGGAACAGAAATTGCTCAGAATTGTTCCGAAGATGAAAGTCCTACAGGTTTGGAACGACATGAGGGTGAGTAAATGATGACAGAATTTTAATTTTTGGGTGAACTATACCTTTAAGATTTTTTTTTTTTTTTGCATTGTCACACTATCTTCATGACAATAAAGGCATCTGGATTCTCAGTTATGATTTTCTCTAGTTTCTACACTAAAATGTCATGAAAATAACATATTCGTGACAGGTTTTGTGTGATCCACCCATATGGACATTGTCATCTACACTCATGCAGCATGTTAACACTTTGCTTTTCTTTATACTCTTATCCACCATCTCTGCTCCCTCATAAACAAATTTATCCAAACAACAGAACTGGCATATAGTAAGTGTTCCATGACAGAGTCCAGGGTAGCTCATTGGAATTGTTTGGGAAAATGTTTTTAATAGATTGACAGGAACTGTTCAGGTCATAATTTACAATGCTGCAATACAAACTTGGTTGTGTCTTTGTTTGAAGGTGAAAACTGAGATCAGTGTGGACCCCAAACATCAGACTCTACAGGGTCTTGCCTTCCCGCTACAGGCCGAGGCCAAACGTGCTCTACAGCAGCTCGCAGAGAGACGCGTTAACTACATTCAACTAGTACGTCAAAGACACACACATTTATATTTACGGTATGTTCTTACCAGATACTTTCTTTCCAAACTTACTAGAATTTTTTTTTTATTTCTATATATAGAAGTTAGATACAGAGAAGGAAACAATTGAACTCGTGCACACCAGCCCAACAGACATCCGTGATCTACCCTGCCGGATCCCCCTGGATACACCCAGATACCACTTCTTCCTCTACAAACATTCACATGAGGGAGACTACCTTGAGTCTGTGGGTTAGTCACTCCGTCCTCCATTCCTTATTCGTATCTCATCTATATCAATCTGTGTTACAGTTATGCAAATCTATTCACATGTTTTCCTCTATCACTCTCCATAGTGTTCATATACTCCATGCCAGGATACAGCTGCAGCATTAAGGAAAGGATGTTGTATTCCAGCTGTAAGAGTCGACTTCTGGAAGAAGTAGAGAGGGACTTCCACATAGAAGTGGCTAAAAAGGTAAAAACACACTCTGTCACACTTCTCACATGTTCATTTTGTTTTTTCTCCCAATATGAGACATTAAAGCCCAGAACTTTGTTTAAAGTCAACATGAAATTAAAGGTACACTATGCAACTTTTGGCCCTCCAGTCATCAAAAAAATAAAACTGCATGCATTTTACGGAAGAACATTGTTTTGGTTGTGTGACTGTGCAGACGAATATTATTTTACTGCTCATAAAACTTACGAGAGATAACCAGTTTAGATCTCAAGCTGACTAGCTGAATTATAGACACGATACTTCATTGAAAATAAATTCCAGCACAGCGCTACATCAACCTTAATGAAATGACCCTTCACAATAGATAATGCTTTACAATTAACTCTGTTAGAGAGCTACATATGGCAATTTATCTGTTCAATAAAATACTTGCTTTCACAACTCTTCAATCCCTCACTTCTCGCCATCTCTGAAAAAGCAATCCAAATTTGATTTTTGTTTTATTACGAGCTCTGTCACATTCTCTTTTTGCCAGCAGACTCGCCGCTATTTGGCGTTTTTTAAAAACAGGTGATTCCCCGTCAGTTCGAGATTTCGCTGTTTCAACCTTTCTCGATCGTTATGACAACTAACCTATGCCAAGTAGCCGGATATGACGAGACACGCTCAGGCGAGTGACACATGTACGCAATTTCCTGTGAAACCATCCCGACAGGTCTAAAATATGAACACTTATATTAGGCTTACCATAGTGAATCGGAGTAAGACAAAAATGCATTTTGTAAGAAGGTTTGATGATGTATTGATGATGTTAATTTTGAACAAAAAAAGTTACATATTGTACCTTTAAACTTGTTGACTAGTTCCTAGTCGTACTGTACACAATTAATCAGTGCACATTATTTCTAAGTACAAAAAAATTGTATGTATTTTTCATATTTTATAGTATATATTTGTATTTTAATTTATCTATCTGTTCCTTTTAGAAATATTCAGGCTTTTCATACTCTGCTTAACCCGGGGTTTATCATCATTCTAAAACCTGCTTCTAACCCTGGGTAAAGGAACATTTCACACTTGTAATTTAGAAGCTGGGCTAGCACCGCTTCTAACCCGAGGTTATGAAACCCTGCTCCAAAGCAGAGTTAGCACTGCTTTTGCTGTGTTAACCCCACATTGCAAACTTGTGCAGTGTGAAATAATGAGGTTATGGGTGCGTTTCATTCTCACCTTCAAAGTCCATTCAGTACAAACCTGATAGTATAATCAGCAATATGCAAATTTGTAAGCAGATTGAGTTTACCTTTATGTAAACAGACTGTGTGCTGTCATGCATTTGTCCAATCAATGACAATGATGCTACAAATATGCAAATAAGAATGTTAGCCCATATTTTAGGGATGTACAGTCTGAAACAGCAGTGTAAGAATACCCAGTATTAATTGTTAACCTTGAGTAAATTATGAACAGCGATTTCAGATTTTTAGAATGACCCAGGGTTAACTATTTCAAAGTATGAAAAGCCCTAATATGGACAGAAAATGCATTGTGAATATCTTTTCATGTTGACTTTAATGAATAGGAGACCCTTTATATATATAGTTGTACTAAATTTAAAAATGTTCTGTTTTTTGTTTTTGTTTGTTTGTGTGTTTGTAAATGTGTCTGTTCATTTAGTTGGAGATAGATAGTGGAGAGGAGCTGACAGAGGAATATCTGTATGATGAGGTCCATCCCAAGCAGCATGCCCACAAGCAAGCGTTCGCCAAACCTCGTGGTCCTGCTGGGAAGAGGGGAAACAAACGTCTAATAAAAGGAGGGGGAGAGAACGGTGGCAACAGCTAGGACAGAGAGTGAGAGGGAGAGAGAAATGAACTTCAGTAGTATCCTAAATGTTCCATTTTTCCATGTATTTGCAGGCTAATTTGTTCACCCTGCAAGTAGAGTGAAAGAAAAAAAAAGGAATTCTGTGCTCAGTTGTGTTCATTTTGATTTTTTTTTAACTTTATTTGGCTTGTATTTAATCAATGTTATCAGATGCTTATTCATTTGGTGTGTTAATGTGCATATATTTAAGAGAAAACTCAGGAATTAATTATATCTCTGTAAATTTTTCTGAGCATATTTTTGTTACATAATCTCGTACATGCATACATACTCAACTCAACAAAATTTTAAGCATATTACAAATGTTTATTTTAAAAGATGGTAGATCGCTCTTATTTTAAGTGTTTTTTAAAAGTCTAGAAAATAAGTTTTGTCCAAGAAGCTTTTTTTTTAAAACTGAAAGAGTCACAAGTCCAAGCCATTTCTTAGAAAAAGGCACATTCAAATATACTGTACATGTTTCTGAGCCAAAATGTGATACTTGGCTACGTGAGAGCCAATCAGTGGGTTAAATAACAGATATGTATGCAGGTTTAGACGTGATTCAGATTCATTTTAATATGATGATAACCTTTTATGTGTTTTATAGTTGCAGTTGGGTGTCTCCATTTTTCTTACAATACACAAACATGTCTCATAACTTCATTCTTTGACTTATATGGTCCCACAGTATTTACTGTAAAATACATAATTTTGTGTATAAGCTTCTGTTAGTAATCAGAACAATTCCAAATGAACAATTTGTGTCAAACAACATTTTTCCAGCATTGAAAATATGAATGTCTAATTGAGTGAATGGTTCAGCAACTAGCAAGTTAAATGTTTAAAGTCATCATGGCTAGCAGAAGTAAGGTTGTATCTAAACAAAAACAATTTAATTTGTAAATTTTAATTGGTTTAGTAAATTTTATTTATGGTTGCCCTGGACTATATTGTCTGGATCATTTATATTTATGTATATTTTTTTTCCTTTTTGTTTTCAGTTTGTCAGAGATTACAGTGAAAGATCATGCACAAGATAATCATACATTATGAAAATACATTTTAACTATCAGTAAAATGGAAAATCTAAGCCCTCTCTTGTTTATGAACATACTGTTGCACAAATAAAAACATCTTTCATTGAGTGTTTGGTGGTAATTATTATTATTTGGTAAATTAAGATCTGTAAGGGAAATCACAAGAGCAAAGAGGACATTCTAGCAAAAATACTGCAATTCACAATGATGTACACCTGACAGCCTCTAGATGGCAGCAAAAACAAGCGTTTAGAATAAAATCTCAGTTAGAAAAACTAATAAATCAAGTGGATACTAAAATATATCAGTTTTGAGGAAGTTCCACATACACAAGAAGACATGGTCAGGGTCCAAGACAAATTTCATTCACTTTCTCCGGGAGATCAAGGACTACATCACTTGTTTGGAGAATAATAAAACCCCAAATTGTCAATAAAAAACCCCAAAAGAGACTTGTAATATTTTTCATGACTATAGTTTTTGATTAACGAATGGATGTTCAGGCACTTTTCTGTATATTTCTGTTTAGTCTGACCTGTTAATAATTAAAACAACAACAACAAAAATACATTATCAATTGCTAAGATGCATATATGCACAAAATATCACAATGTTTTAATGAAAGGGCCTATTTAAATGTTTACATTTCATATTTAAAATAATTTTTAGAGGGTGTCTTTTTGAGAAACTCATTTCAGCAGTGAACAAATGGTTAATTTCAGTGGCCCGCTCGAGGGGGCGGGGCCTCCGCGAATGGGAGGGACCTGATTGGCTTAACTCAGGGCAGGCGCTCGGTTTTCCTGGAAAGTTCTTGGAACGCTTGACGTGCGGTTTCACGAGAAACGCCGTTTACATGCTCAGACGTCAATCACAAACATCAGGAAGCAATTACTGACCATCATCATAATAAAACTCCCAAATGAGTCATTCAAGGACCATTCCAGTGCTAGTTCATTACTCACGAGACTGCTGTATGCTTGAATGAGAAAGAAGAGGGGATTTATTCTGTGGGTTTCACAGAGCTGCACTGCCGATGGCGTCAGAAGCGCTAAACAAGGGGGGATTCTCAGAAAACTAGTTCTGGGAAGTCAGACGAACTGAACAAGCCAAACCCTGGAGTGTTCCGCTTCTTGTTCAGTTTTAGTGCACGAGCTGAACAGAAACGCCGCTCGTTTTCGAGAACCATGTCCGTCTTATCTACTCGCGTAGTTTGTTAAACAAATCGGTCGCGCGCTTATATGCCAGACGGC
This sequence comes from Zacco platypus, assembly GCA_038088235.1. Classification (NCBI taxonomy): domain Eukaryota; kingdom Metazoa; phylum Chordata; class Actinopteri; order Cypriniformes; family Xenocyprididae; genus Zacco; species Zacco platypus. The sequence continues at coordinate 25,086,712 of CM076074.1, forward strand.
GATAGACTCCTGACCCTGTTGTACAACCTCCCTAGGGTTGACAAATATCATTATTGAGCTGTTTATCATCGGTCAAGGAAGACCATATTATTTTTCAAGCCCGAGTATAACCTCAGGAACCAAGAAACTTTAAGGAATCCGGCGAGATATCTAACCGGACATCTTCACAATGATTCTGTGCGTTCAAGGGTGAGTTTCAGCGGCTCCTCTTCCTTACAATATAACAACGCAGGAGATAACATTCATATCTAATTGTTCGTTAAATCCTATCCTCTTCAATTATTTAGCAATTATCTTATTATATTAGTAAAATGGTAGTAAATGGTAACCTGGCTGATGCGTTTCTATCTTCTGATATTTAAAGCTGTCTCCAATAATTCATATGAATGATAATTTTGCTTATAATAATGTAACAACATACTATATAGTAAGATGTGACATTAATAATATATGAGGTAACAGGGCAATTATGCATCTGTGAACTGAAACTGTTGAAAATCATGATTGCTCAGAACTGCCATTAAAGTGAACGAAATTAAAAAGCTGAACTGGCAATTTCTGTGTATTTTCTGTGCACATTTGAACTGAACGTAATCTGTTCTAAGACAAATTTGATTTTAAAAAAAATATTTGTGCCTTTAGTTTTTCAATAGGTTTTTTTTTTTTGAGAGGATTGTAAATTTTTAAGTCTTTAAAATGTTTTTAAATAACTTGTTTTTTTTTCCAGCCCAAGAGCTCATTTGCCTGATGCCTCCGATCCGTCGGGCCGGTTTCCGGTGGTGACTTTCTCTTCTCCTCGCTGCATTCACACGACCGTTACCTTATGGGACCCTAGCAAAGATTTCAGAGCCATCTCCGAAAATTTCTCCTATCTGGATGCCTCAGGTAGGATAAAAATTCAAATTTTTACATCTGAGTTTTTGTAATTATTACAATTAGGATTCATTCATAAATCCACAAATCATTCAAGGGTCATTCTGTACAATTGGAACAATTTTCTCAGACTGTCTACTCTCAAGTTTATATATATATATATATATATATACATGTATTCATACACAGAATTATACTTTCAGAAAGGTCTTTTTTTTCAGCTATCAAAATCGACCTTTCTGAAAGCATAATTATCAAAATGTGTAAACAGCGAGAAGTTGGACATGTTAAAAAAATATATATATATTTTTAAAGGCTCTAAGGTATCCATTTTCTAGAATGACCTTGTGTGTGTTTTAACTATTATCATTTCTCTGTCCATAAAAGTCTCCAGTGATAACTAATTTCAATAATCCCTTTTTTTTTCTTCCCATGTCCAGGTTGGTACTGGGGTGCCATCTCTGCCAGTGAGGCCCACTCTGTCCTACAGGGGGCATCGGAGGGTACTTTCCTGATACGGGACAGCAGCCACCCTCTCTATATGTTGACACTGTCCGTTAAAACCGTTCGCGGCCCCACAAACGTACGCATCGAGTACAGTCTCGGACGTTTCCGTCTGGACTCCAGTTCCCCGGCCAGATCTCGCCTGCAGTCCTTCCCTGACATCCCCAGCCTCGTGCAGCACTATGTGGGCTCCAGGAACAAAGAGGAGGGGGAAAAGACAGAGGAGTCGGATCACATAATTTCACCAACACCCAAGGAATGTGCGGTGTTGCTAAAACTCAAAAAGCCTATCCATCGTCCTCAAGCATTTCCTTCTTTGCAGCATCTCACTCGCTTGGTAATCAACAAAAACACAACTTGCACAGAGCGCCTGCCTCTACCGAGACCGTTACTTCAGTTTCTTCAGGATTACCCTTTCCAGCTCTGAAGTCGCCATGGAAACGCACACCACGGCCAATCACGAGGTGGATGCTGATGTGTTGAAGGAGGCAAAATAAATGCACAGCCCCAACTAGAGGTTTGGGGTCAAAAAGCAGTGTTAACCACTTGAAGAGGGACTCTTGTTTCTGGAGCAAGTTTTTGATGGTCAGCAAGTCTATCTAAATAGATAGATACTTCGTTTATACCCAAGTGGGACTGAGTCAAACCATGTCCAGAAATTGACTCATGAAGAAGCAAGTCGTGACTTAACCTTCGTGTCATACTGTTGAAAGTGTGACCGGTTAAAGCACAGGCTTGAAGTTAATGTTTGTGAAATTTTTGTACGGGTCCCGTGACCCCTTTAGAAACTGTTCGATATGAGATCGCACAGCTTGTCTGAAACCGAGCTCACGAGAAGCACATACGTAGCTCGGTCCTCAGCACTCTATAAAGGCGAGCTTATTCACTGCGCTGCCTTGACTGGAATCGTTTCTTTCCTTGAAAGTGAAATGCAGTGAAACGTTTTTTTGACTAAAGATTTACATTTTTTTCTATGCCCACAATGTGGAGTTTGTATGTATTTATGGATGAACATCCTTTCATTTTATAATAAAAGTGACAATCAAATTTACTTGATGTCAGTGTTTTATCAAACGCTTCAAATGTGTCATTTGCCACTTCTGAGAATAAGAATTATTTATGGAAGAGTATAATTATGGAAAATGCATTGTATGGGGGGAAAAAAACCTAAAATGATGAGGGCAGGTGCTGATTAACCTTGGAAGAGAATAAATTGGACCTTTTCGCAGAATGAAACATCCAGAATGCAGACGTGATACACAGAATCAAACAATCTGACTCACTCCACTTCTAAGTACTGGCTTTCCAGTAAGACTATCAAACAAGGTCATTCAGAACTGTAATCTCAGAATAATAGGATTATTAGATGAACAAATGTGCATGAAATTGCTGTGCAATTTAGTTAATTTCAGGACAAAATGAGTGTTATACAAGATTATTAGATGACATTCTAAATGCATCCTGAATTACAGCCATAATTGTTTCACAGTTGAACTCACTGTCCAAGAAAAGATGAAAATCTCTATGTATTTACATTATGTAGTGATTGATTTAAAAGAAATATTTTAATATTCTATTTTTGGTTTTATAAATTATTGAATCTAAGCCTTGATGTTCTATAAATAAATTTAACAATATGGATTTTTAAATAGTTTCCATTTGCAGTTTATTAAAGAATATAAGCAATATTTTTGTCAAAACATTGCATCACGTTTTATGTTATAGGCAGAGCTTTGGTTATTTTAAATGCTTACAATTTTCAGGTGAATGTATTGAAAAGAAAGCTGAGATGGACAAGAATAACAAAATATTAATGAGAAATGAAAGGCATATATGTGAACAAAGCATTGTTTCGTCATCCTATTTTCTTGATAGTGAATCTTTCTTACTGCGCACCATGATTAGGACTTCCCAGAAACCAAAGCAGAGCTTTCTCTGAAACTCGATCTCAGTGCTGCGCAAGCTTACATAAATTTGCTGGTGACATAAACATGTAAATAATCTTTATGTGCAATAATACATGCAAGAACAGCATTAAAAAGGGTGATTAATAAGAATTATTTGTAACAGTTTCACTGCAAAATGTTCTTATTTAATGATCTAATCAAAACCGCCATAGGTGCTAATATTAATTTCTCAGCATAAAGACAACAAAAAGGTATTTAAAAATATACTTTTTTATTATGGTGTTGCATGTCTACAAGAACAAAAAATATAAAATGACTTTTTTTATACACATTACTAAAACAAAGACGAGAGGCAGTGGAAGTAGAATTTGGTTTCACTCTTTCAAAGACTAGAACAGACAGATTTGGTGTCTACATTGTGGTAGTGGAGCATGTCAGGTTTGTCTGTCTGTCTTTGTGGGCTAGCTGAGCGAGCGAGCTAGCGGCAATGGGCCAGCTGTTTCGTAGAATGAGCGCATTACTTCCAGGGAGAGACTAGCGCAGGGTTGGGAGGGGGAGTTCTTAGAAAAGGCCTCAATAATTACCTTCAGCCTACTGCACCCTGACACTTGCAGTGAGCACAAACTCACAATCAATGCAATCTCACCACAACAAACCACAGCCACACACACACAAGCTTACCAATTAAAAGAAAAGCGAACATAGAAGCTGTAACAACAGTAGGTTACAGCAGAAAACAAATAGAAACCCGTGGTCTGTGAATTTCAGGAAGGAGCTTCTTGGTAGGACTGGCAGGTTTTTGACTCAGTGCATGCTGGGAACAGGCGGGACGGTGAGGAGACTGGCAGTTTGCCACCTGCAATTTGACTAAAGGCATTTTAAATGGGCAATTGCTTAGGGTAAAGACTAGCTTTACTTATTATGGTGTCATGGCATCCAAGCGTGTCATATCTTCCTGACTGCCTCTCCTAATGTCCTTTGTTTCAGTCATTCTCTCCTTTCTTCATTAAAATGCAAAATCGTGGCCTGTAAAAAAAACAAAACAAAAACAAAAGAAACACATTGTGCTTATCGGTATACTGTAAACATATGATACAGTTGACTCGGCATCCAGAGATAACAGGGCACTTGTGCTGACTACTGAGGTTGCATCAGTTTTGGTATGAAATAAGGAAAATTATACAAAATGCAACTTTTTAATATATATATATATATTTATACATATATATATATATCTATATATATATATATATATATATACACATATACATATATACATACACACACATACACATCTATATATCAATCTATAAACTTTCAATTATATAATATTTAATAATATGCATATATTACATATATACATACACACTGGCCACTGGTTTACCAGTTCAACTGCATGCATTAAGGCTGAGCATCAGAAAGGTGATTTAAGTGACTTTGAACATAGCATGTTGGTTGATGCAAGATGGTCTGGTCTAAGTATTTCAGACATGGCTGATCTAATGGGATTTTCACGCACAACCATCTCTAGGGTTTACAGAGAATGGTCAGAAAAAGAGAAAATATCCAGTGAGGATCAGTTCTGTGGGCAAAAATGCATTGTTGTCTGGTTTGAGCTGATATAGAAAGGCTAATATATATATAAATATACACACACACATTTACTTTTTCTTCTACTTAAATTTAAAAAAATACTTTAGATATGCTTAACTAGTAAAAAAAATATATTCACTATTAAGACTCGCCATGCTTAAAAAAAATCTCAATTTTAGCATCCCCTGAATTTTCCAGGGTTTTTTCTCTCACCGGAACACTGAACAATAATAATTATAAATATTTCACAAAAGACATGTAAAAACTTATCTAACTACTCAGTAACATGGACTCTAAGAACAAACATTCACAGAATTAAAATGTATTACTTTTGAAAAAAATATTCCACCCATCTGACAGACATTTGTAGCAGAGCTTCATTGAAATCAAGGAAACAACAACAAAACAAAGGGCAGGTCAAGTTAACAGAAGAACCTGACCTGTTGGTGAGGTCACAACATGTTTCCAGATAAAGCAATCCCGGCATCATATCCTCTATCAACTGCTGAATGACTGGAGGATGGCATGGGGCAACCTCGAGGTAAACACGCCTGGGCAGACAAAGGCATTTAATAGCAAGGGTGGAGAAGGTTGGGTGGACAGGATGCTCTACCAAGTAAACAATCTTGTAAGCCATTAGTGATGAAGAATAGTATGTCTGAGACAGAAAACCTGAAAGCTAATGCTAGGATAACCCCGTTCAATAGAGGTTCTCGGTATCTATGAAAGGACAGCAAGTGTCAATTCAACGAAAGAAACAAATCTTGCCTGGACACATAATAAGAAACCCTCAAGGAAATCTGAAACCCTACATAGACTACTTGAAGTTCACAGAATGCACTAACGAGAAAACGACACGTGCAATGCTCTCCAGGCCTTACAAGTTTATTACTCATCTGTTCGATGAAATGCTTGCTGAATTTGCCATTTTACAGGCATGGAACCTTACACAAGACAGGTTTTGCAACTGTCGTCACCAAAAGCTAATTGTGCTAGTGTGTATGCATGTGCATATGTGTGCGTGTTGGGAATGATGAGGGTGGGGAGGAGTACTGGGAGAACGATCTGGTCCCTGGAATACAGTTATCTACTGAACTACAGAGAACTGTGTAGCACTCGATTCCCTGAAGCATTTAAGATATGCTGGGAAAGCTTCTTAGCGCGATTATTCCAAACTATTTATACTGCATTTGGCTACAAAGCCACTCACACAAGACTATTCAAAAGAGAACAAGACACTCTGCTAAACCACATATGATGGCTTAACACACACTTCTCACTTACCCTCGCTTTGTTAAGAGCTTAGAGCCCAGATCCAAGATCGGGCGAATCACAGAGAGCCCGTCCAAACCCCCATCCAATGCGGCGTGGTCTTCAAACCTTACAGGGAAGAGATGGGGCCGTTTAAAAGGTTACATGAGGAATTTTCAAACACACATCAAAGGTTAAAGCACATGTTGAGTGTGTCCGCATGTTGCCCTAACCTGTGTATCTCTGTTTGTAAAGACTTCATGTCCTGACTGAGCAAGTAGGGAGGGTTGCTCACTATAAAGTCAACGGGGTCACATTCGCTCAGTATCGCATCTGCATCTGGGAATACAAAACATATTTTGTTCTCTTGTTGTCATATGTAAAACACACATTTGCACTGATGTGGCTATATAAATATATTAGAAAATATCATTTATATGGAAATTTAGCTTGAAACTGAACAACAACATTGGCCAATGAGGAAAATAATTACATTAACGTTGAATTACATGTTTGTATTGTCAGGGATATATACAGTTCATATACACATAAACAGTAAAGTTTGGGGTCAGTAAGATTTTTTTTTTTTTTATTAAAGAAATTAACAATATACAGCAAGGATACAACATTTATAATGTTACAAAAGATTTTTAAAAGAGTTGCACCAAAGCAGCATATTAGAATGCTTTCTGAAGGATCATGTGACACATAGACTGCAGTAATTCTGCTGAAAATTAATCTTTGGTATCACATGAGTAAATTACATTTTAAAATCTCTTAAAATAGAAGAGTTTAAAATAGTAAATGGTTCAATCTTCCTATTATATATATATATATATATATATATATATATATATATATATATATATAGTACTATAACAGTATTTGATTTTTTTTTTTCATACACAGTAGTGGCCAAAAGTGATGTTTGGAGGGGATTTGACCCAACAAATTCGATTAAACCATCATAATATGAGGAAAATATTTTTTAAATATGAGGGAAGAGCAAAACACTAAACTTGGTATTTATGTGACAAAATTATTTTACGATGCAGCATACATTGACTACAACATAATCAGTAATTAATACTTTGTTGCTTCTCTCGTTTTTGCATGTGTTCATAATTTCTTTGTATGACAGCTTGGCCAAACATTATGTCCGCACAATTTGGCATGTTTTTGCGTTATCCCAAATACAACAATTGTACAACTACGCAATATGCTTACAAAATCTTGGCCACTACTGTATATATTGTACACACATCCATATGATGTGTTACTTATACAACAGGCTAATTTGTGTTAATGAACCATAAAACTCCTGAAAAGCCTTCATTTATGTCTGCTAACTCAATATAAACAACACTTTATCTTTTATCTTTAACTAACATTTCTGCAGAAGTACCTTTATTTATGCAGTTATTGAAGTGCAGCGAATAAAGAGAAAAGTTCATCTCAGAGGCTAATAATAGTAATGTGGGTAGGTCACGAAGTTAAAATGTGATATTTAGCATTCGGGAGGGCTGTTTTTAATGCCATCTAGTGGGAAGAGAGGCGCAAGCTTTAACAAGAAAAGCCCAATAAATCCCTGGAATTAGCTGAACATATCCATGTCACTACCTTAGAGGCCCTTCGAGGATTTGGGCTGAACCGTCTGGCTCGATTCCTCAAAGTCTCGATTATCTACTAGCACACAAGTCGTACTAATGCTAAATCAATTATGAATGTTATGACAAGATCCACAGTGAATCTGCATTTTTTTCACGGATTGTGGGTGGAAATTTTGTGGGATGGACTTATGGAAAAATAGACAGGGAGTTTATTAGTTTCAGCTGAAAGCATGATGAAATTAGCCAAAATATTTAGTAAGCAAACATACAAGGAGAGTGGGAATGGATGACCGACATTCAAGTTCTACAGAAATCCGTGGCGCTTTCTGTGAAATTCTGAGCTGTGAATTACGTGCAGGTCTACTTGTGACTCATGCACTGGTCAGTCATAACAAACAGATAAAAGGAAATGTGACAATCAAAAATGCCAGTTACTTCCTCATGTGGCATTTCTTCTCCATTTATTAATCACTAATTTACAAGAAACTGAAAAATAATGGGAAAAAAAAACATGTAAAGCACATCTAGTCTTGACCTGATTTTAGAGATAGTTTACCCATAAATGAAAATTGTCATTAAGTGCTCACTCTCATGTTGTTCCAAACCCATAAGACCGTCGTTCATCTTCAGAACACAAATGAAGATCTTTTAGATGAAATTTTCAAATTTTCTGAAGAGACTTGATTGCTTTATATGATGAGCAAATTTAATTTAGGCTTTTATTCACATAAAAATTGTTCAGAGAATATAAACCGGAGAACAAACCTCTTGCGGCAGCTCTAGTTGCTGCATAACACATGAGAATGAACTTCATTGGTTCTCTTCAAGCGAACATGCTTGCACTTCCGTTTACCAATGATGTGTATGTTGATGAATGTTTATTTGTGAATAAAAGCCTAAAATAAAACTTTTCAGCGCATAAATCTCTTCAGAAATTTGGACTAAACCATATTTATAATTATAACCAGATTTAATTCTGGATATTTGGCATGGATTACTTTTATGATGGATGGATGGATGCACTTTTTTGGCCTTCAAGAACAAAAAAATGGCCCCATTCACGGCCATTATCACCAAGCTTGGAAGAGATATCATGTAACTTCGACTGTTTTTGGCTGAAAGAAGAAAGTCATATTCACCTTAAGGATGTTTTTTTTTTTTTTTTTCATTTTTGGGTGAACCATCCCTTTAAATTTGCAATAAAATGTTCTTGTGACATTTTGCATTCATAAGTAATTAAAAGCAGTTAAAAATTAATCACGAGAAAACAGTCAGTGACATAAAAGACAAGTTGCCCAGAAATGACGTTTGTTGTGTGCTGACCAAAAATTGCCACTTTCACAGAATGTCTTTCTTACAATAACAACTGTTATGACTAGTCATTGCGGAGTAAGACTTTTTTTTTTTTTTTTACAGATTGTCTATTTACACTAAGTGCAAATAGCGTCCCTTGTTGGCAAACGCTATTTACACTAGCTCCGCCCACTAATGTCTGGTTGGGCCACTCAAGTTTAAAAAAAAAAAAGGTATAGAATTCAACGTCTTCAGTGGCGCAACAATAGCGAGTAAGTCTGACAAAGCTGGCTTTTAATGCGATCGACGCAGGTTTAATTTTTTTTTTTACAGTCTACGGTTCGAATCCACCTTTTGCTGAGTTTGCATTTATTTTCAGTAAAAATTAAAATAATGTTCTAAATAATCTGCGGACAAGTGTTAAATAATATGAAAAGTTCTTATTCGGTAGGGTTAGGGGAAGGCAGGTTTTTTATTCTCCCAATAAGCCAGCATCTATTTAATATATATAATCATTTACATTCTATGATATTATTACATCCCGTTAATGTACAAAAATACTGAAGTGCAAATAATATCTGTCAATATAAAGTATAGACAGCACCTTTACTCTTATTGCAAATAACTGATACTTTAACATGGTGTAAATAGAATATATTATTTTCACCTAGTGTAAATAGCATATCGCTAAGAAAATGCTGCTATTGTCACGTAGCGCAAATAGCCGCTACCCCTTTTTTTTAATGTAATTTCCATCACTCTTACCCTTAATCACATCTAAATGGCGAACATCTAGTCTGTCCTGCAGACCAAGTCTGGAACAAACAAAAAAGGGAAACAATACATATGGAATAGCCAAAACAATAAATCACGTACTAAAGAAGCTTTATATAGTCTACTGTAAACAGAGGCGCAAGTATTCACCTGTTTGCATTTTCCATTGTAAGACATACTGCTGTCTGGCTTTGATCCAAAGCAAATACCCTGAGCTTAAAGAATCATGGGTACAGATGTTACAGATGACATGCTACAATACTCAGAAGAGCAAGATAAATAATTAGGAGAAAGACACCGAGTACAAACCTGTGGAGTGCTGTGTAGTAAACTAAGAGAGATGGCTCCAGATCCACAGCCCACCTCCAGACCTCGTAAATCAGTCCTGTGCGATTCCCCCTGTATCAATCGGAGGTCTTCTAGAACCAGACTAACCAGCTCCTAGATGCACACAAACCACCAGGTCCAAACGGAAATAAATGTTTTCAAACACACAGTCTGTGTTTATCCAAAAAGTCACATCCATTTGAAGTCCACTCTCAGTTTGTTGCAAAATTCAGATATGTGCTAAGAAGGTCACTAAAGTTTTTCACCTCCGTTTCAGGACGGGGTATGAACACGGGACGCTTCATCTTCAGGGTCAGGTCTCTGAAGTCCCATTCCTCAATCACATACTGTACAGGCATCCTAAAAAAAAAATGGCACAGTCTTGATAAAGGTCAAAAGGCAATCTATCTTCTCAAGAGGCTTTTATAAATTGTTTCCTGTGACACATGCATCAGCTTTTTTTTCATGAATATGCTACTTTTAACCAGCTAATGTCAGTCCCAAATCTACTATCAGTTTAGTCAAAAGAAATTAAACGTTTTTATTTGGGGATTTTGAGGAAATATTGTATTAAATGTGCTCTTTAAATTTGTACAATATTGTTTATATCTCAATGTCTCTCAATTTAACTTTTACACTTTATGGAAACACTTTAATTAATAAGATTACATGTTAAAATTAGTTAACTAAATTAGCTAACATGAACTATAAATGAAAAATACTCCTAAAGTAATCATAATTTTAATGTTAAGCAACCTGTAACTTTAAAGTTAATTTTAACATTTAATAATCCATTACTGAAATAAAAAAAAATTATCTGCTAATATTATTTAAAGGACATGAAGGATGATGAAGAGTTGTATTTTTATTAACAAACATTAACAATTAACAACTATTTTTACATTAACATTAATAACTAACGTTTTTCAGTTATTAAAATGAATAACTGTAAAAAATGTATTGCTCATTGTTCAATGTTGATGCGTTATTTTGCATCAATGTTGATGATGTTAATGATTATTTTTCATTGTATTGTGTATTATATCACCAATAATATTGGCCATTGGAGGGGAGAAGAAAAAAAAAAAAAAACCTACTGGTTGACCATTAGTTTTGTCCTCCACTCTACATAAGTAAGCAATAATCAGTGGGTGGAATAAGTTAAAACTCCTCGGAAATGGTTTAGTGTTAATCTTAGACAGTAAATGAATAACAATTCAAAATAACTTTCATTAAGTTCCATGAAGGCCTTCACATGTGCGTACAGGGTCTTACTCATTAAAAAAAGTCGTTGTGAGTAAAAATGTAAAATGTAGTACCTTGTTAGGCGTTTGGAGCATAATTTCCACACTCTTTCTATTTCCCTGTCAGTCAGGGTGTCTCTCAGCCTTTTCCTCGGCACACGTTCCAGCTTTCACCAAAGAAAGACAAGGACACTGTGTCACGGAAAGAGGTACAGTATGTGTACATTTCTCTTAAACAGTTACTTCACACTTTGTAACAACACACACTAAGTTCCTCCACACATTTTTTTGTGGACGTTTGGAACTTTTATGATGTATAAAAAAAATGGGGTGAGAAATAAACTCACAGTTTTTTCGCCAAGTACATGAGATATTATATATTGACTAGAGAGGAGAGGCTCCGAGATGCCGTGCAGTGTGAAGTGTCGAGCCCACAGTCTCAGCGCCTGCTCTGCGGTGATGCTGCAGTCTGCTGGAGGAGCAACAGCGCCCTCTGCTGCACTCGACGAGAACCTCACAACTCTCTGCAACAACCAACAACAGCACATTATTGCCAGTCACGCAGTGCACAATTTTTGTCATATGATTATTTTATTATTATATTAGTTATCGTTAAATACATATCAGGCACTTACTTTCTGCTTTGACACTCCACTGCACCTGCGCATTAATCCAAACCAGATGGTCTTGAACATCATCGTTCTGTACTGTAAGCTAATCGCGCAAACCGTAAACGTGGAGCTGCTTTAAAGTCCCTGTGAACCGGACTTCAGTGGAATAGCTGAATAAAGAAATAATGTAACCAGCATGTGTTTTAGCTCTTGGAGGATCCGGACACCATGTGCTCAGAATGCCCGATTCGTTGTTTTGAGTCGGATCTTTTGAATCGGTTAAAACAGGGCAACCAAATGATTCATTTGAATAGTTCGTTCACATCTGACTGAGTCGGCCTTGTTTTTGGTTTTAATTAGAGAATTAATACTACAGTAAAAGGGTACAGTGAGTAAATATGAATAAAATGAAGCAGTGAAATAAAATAAAACTAAAATAGAAATAAAGTTAAATAAAAATATGAAATAATAACACATTTTAGAGCTTTCTTATTTTTTAAACATAGCATTGTATTAATTTATTCCTAAAATTACTTTATTGGCATGGATGACAGATTCCACTTTGATGACGTAATTAACGTCGGTTAAATGAACCGAGTCGCGTTCATGAAGCGGACATCCTGCCACTAGTGCGCAATGAATGCTCTTACATGTTTCAAAATAAAAGCCATAATAATAATCTAATACGACAACCAAACAAAAGTGACAAATCTTTATTATGTTAGTTTATTATGTTTATGATAAACTGTGTAATTAATTGTGTTAAACTGGATGTAGTAATCTCAAAGTAACCTCAAACCGTGTGATTTTTACAATACCACTTGAGGGCGCATTAACCTCATATTAAAGGGGATACATTTAGTGGGTAAGAGACTATATTTTAACTTTTAAAAAAAAATTAAAAATGTTTTTCTTGTCCTACAGTCTACTATGATAACAAAAAAGTGGGCCTATATTGATAATGTGTTTACAAATTTTTTTTATAACTTTGGGATGCATCTTTCCCTGAATATATCTCTTTTCCTGGTTAATTTAAATTACTTTTGGTATTTCATAATATACTGATAACAATTTCTACTTTATTCAGCTATTAATATTGTTGGTACATCTTGGAAATGCAGTTTTAGCATATAATCCGATATTTTGCAAACAAACTTCAAAGGCAGAAGTTCTGAAAAGACTTGTTGTCTGCAGTCTGAGCTGGAGAAGAGAGATCACGTGAGGAGAGACTGGATTGGGGGATGGAGAACTGGTGCTGTCAGCCAGATGGGACTGATTGTTATTGTGTGCTGCAGGGGTTGCAGTGTGTAACCTCAGTCTAGTTGTGAGCAGCACCACACATCATTTCAACTATAAGCCCTGTGTTTACACTGAAACACTGTCTCTCAGATTGAACACTCTCCTTATATGAATAAAGAGGGTTGAGATAATAAAACTCAGATTGAGACATGTGGAAGTGAAAGTATGAGGATTGACAGGAACGGAAAGCTATAGGGAGGTTAAAGTACAATATGAAAGGAAGGAAAATATGTCAAAGTATTAAAAGGAAAGAAGACATAAAGAGCTTTTTAGACAGATTTTTTGTCCTTGATGCGAATCTGTGATAATAGCTCACAGTGTGTGTGTAATTAAGGGAAACTGGTGATTCCTGCCAGGAGGAGTGAGTCTGCACAGGTTTGATGGCCTGATAGTATTTTAAAAGCAGGGTTTTTCAAGCTTTTTGAGCCCCAAATGTGATGATTTCCTCGCAAAGGATCCCTTTCTAAAATAGAAAAGTAACTATATATTTTATGTTTTAAAAACTCATGTATACTGATTATATTATAAAGACAATATGCTTATTGTTTTTATATCATTTTTATATCATAACTGTAATGAAGCCAGAACACTTTAAATATTATGTTGTATTTTTTTGACCCACTATTATAATAATATTAGATATATAAAGTTTTCAATTTAATATAAATTTATTTGCATAGCACCGTTTATAATATCTAAATATTGTTCCAGAGCTGTTTATCATTGACAGTAGGGCTGCACGATTTATTACATTTAAAGGCAAAGGTTGCGATTATTTAATGCGCAGCTTGTCAGAGCTGTACGGCTCTTTGATCAGTAGTAAATGCTTCTCCAATTTAAAGTATGTGCGCTCTTGTGCAGAAACTCATCATCATCTCTCAGAAGGATGCTCAACTGTCTTTATGAAGTGAGTTTGGAGTAAAAATATGTTATTAAATGTTGTCTTTTGTTGAACAAGATGATGATAAATGCTGTCTGGAAAGATTTTTGACACGCGTTGCTTTTTCAAATGTACATTATAAGCAACTCAAACTCGCAGTGCTTTCAGATGGATTCGCATTTGGAGCCATACTTCATTGACAAGCTGCGCCTAAAAAATAATCGCACTAAGAATCGCTATAATCACGTTCAAGGTCATGTTATTTTTTGTATCGTGCGATTAAATCGTGCAGACCTAATTGACGGCTCTAAAAATACATTTTCATACTTAAAAATGTTACATTTTGTAAACATACAGTGTAAGTTGAAGTTGTAAATAAAAAGATTATTGGAGTCCATTGGAGTTCGTTTACTATTTAGTGTTTTTCTCTGTTAACATTTCATGTTTAATTCAATGTGCTATTTCTTTGTAATTGTTTGTGAAATTTACCAATTATTTCAGAGGAAAAGTGTTACGACACAGTCTTTTTCAGTGTACTGCTGTGACGTGACATTTTATAGATCTCATATCTGATACTGTGGGCAGAGCTAACCAACACAAACTCATATCTAGTCCTGTATATCAGTCCATCTCTCTTTCTCTAGCCATCTTTCTTTCACACTTTATCAAGAAAAGATGCTTAATGTAGAGTTTAGATAGGGCCCTCTGAGCAGAAAGTGTTCTATGTGTACTGGAAACATGATACAGATTTTTGTTTAGATTTCATTCCATAATATAACCTGATATTCTTCTTTATCTAAAGTCTTATTTATGGTATAACCCAAGTTTTATTATGCTTCTTGTTTTTCTAAAGTTTTCGAAGGGGAAAGAGTAGGAGTTTAAAAAATGAGAGTTTGAAATTGGCTTGAGACATTTCCAAATCCCATTTCCCCACCATTTCCACTGTCTCCTTCTTATAAAAAGTGGCAAAAGGCCAAAAGGAAAAAAAAAGTTAGTTCTTTACATAATTTACAATTATATCAATGCCAGAGCATTAAACTGATTTTGTAATATTTTTGTCTTTTGCTAATATGACAGAAATAATCTATCCTAAATCATTGCTCATTGACAGATGTGGATGATAAAAGAATGGTAAGTATATGCAGGAAATATTGAGGATTTCTAACCTGCTCTTGGCATTGTATAGCTGTGACTGTAACATTTATGTAGGATTTTGCCTTGTTTCCTCCTGGTACGTGTTGCAGTGAACATGAGCAGTTTATAAGATTTCATCTTAATCCTCACGTTTCCGTAAGATAAATTAGTAGCATCAGATATTGGACTTGTAATCGAAAGAAGACATAAAACTGTACATGCAATTTAAATGTACATGTACTTTACATTTTTCCCAGCTTCTTAATGTGTCCAAATTTCATTCATCTTCAGTCCCCTAATACCCTGGCATTGGTCCAGACACAGTCCTGTATGGCACACATATTCTCAGCAGTGACTCATTCTGGTGTTTTGGGCCTCTCTGAGGAAGCTCTCTTTCTCTCTGTTTAATTCTTCAAGCTGAAATACTGAGAAGAGCTTCACAATGCTGCTTTGTCCCTCAAAAACACTGAAGTCATAGTTTCCCAGGCTGCTGCCCCCTGAGATGCCTAGAAGTGATGAGGCGAGAGGAGGGGTGCAGAGCTTGGTAAATTGCTTGGTAATTTTTTTGCCATGAACAAAAGGCTACAAAACATTATTGTGCCTCTGTAGGGATGTTCATCACCTCAGTATAGTCAGTATAGCCCATGATGTTCTATAAAATGTTCCCCTGCCTCCTTCACATTGATAAAGGGTATAGGAAATCTATCTGTCTATCTATCTATCTATCTATCTATCTACAATCAAAAAAATATTTCAGTCTAAACATAAGTTTTATGTAATGTAATTACATAGCAATTTTCCATCCATTTGGATTACATAGTTTTAACAAAAACAAACTAATAAACTTAATGTGATTCATATTTGTCAGTCATACGTAAATGAAATAGGTGAGATTTATGTAATAGTTCACAGAAAATGCCCAGGTTAATTAACACTGTTTAGTGGTCATGTGTGTGCGCACTACTGAGTTAAAGTACCATTGAAGCAGTGTCAGAGTTAATGAGATCATTAAGTGATGATTGAGCATTAATGATGAACACCTGCTGTTAACAAGCAGAATCACTGAAGCACAGAGAAACACAAGAACTACAACTGACTTCACAGTTGTAGTCTTCATCTATCTATCTATCTATCTATCTATCTATCTATCTATCTATCTATCTATCTATCTATCTATCTATCTATCTATCTATCTATCTATCTATCTATCTATCTATCTATCTATCTATCTATCTATCTATCTATCTATCTGTTGTTTGTTGTATCTGTCTGTCTATCTATGACCTTTAAGGCCTTAAACAATTCAAATTCAGTAATTGAATTGGAATTTAAAAGCATTTTCTTCTAAGTCTGGATGGTGATAGTTATTATTATAGTTATTATTTGCTTTCCGTGATGCTTCAAACACAGAAATGTGACCAAACATATGGCAGCATTGATTATGAATCATAAAAAAGATTTATTTTCACATCAGATATGCAAACACCTAACTGTTTGCATATCCCATTATAAATTCCTGAGGTATGCTTGTGAAAGTGTGCTTTGAAAAGGTCAAGTGTCTTGTATATCAAACACTGCTCAAGATGCTCGTGTTGGTTGGCTTCAGAATCACTTTACTTTTTTTTTTTTTTTGCTTGTATGGAATAGATCAGTGACAATATTAATGGAATGTTAGTGACACACACAACACACAGCTACACATATACTGCAGAATAATGCAGCAGAAGAATTAAAAAGAATTACAACACAACAGGTGAGATATGTATTTCTCACTATGTATTTTTTGTGTAAAAGCTATTTGACAGTATTGGAAGGCTTTGATGCCCATATAGCTATTGATTTTGTAACTGGATTCTAAGCTCACATCTTATGCAGTATTTTGCAGTGTCACTCAGACCACGACCCATTTCACTAAGAGCTTTTCTCCTGCTCTGCAAGATCACAGATAAAATGGCATGATGACAGAGCTATGATGTGGGTTTCTTAGACCGCAGATTTAAACACCTCGCTGACAGGAACTGTCAGACCACCATTTCACTTCTCAGAACATCACATCTTTGAACATCTCTGACATCTGAACGAACAGAGATTTTGTCATGCTTGTTGCTTTTGGACATTTTTCTAAATTCATCTTGAGCACTCAAGGTTATAGATGCAAAACAAATTAGATGTTAGATTAATACATCCAAATGCATTAACACATCATATTATGCAAATCAAACTAATTATGAAACACCCACAGATTTAAAAAAAAAAAAACAAAAACAAAAAAAAAAACTTGAGTGTGAATTGAACATCTGTGCTGTTTGTTCCCTTAAAACATTTCCCTTCGTGCGCATGAATGGCATGTTTGGAATGAATGGAGTGTTAAGTGGTTTAGCAATTAATAAAACTCATATTCTCCATTTTCCAGGTAACTACCACCCTTTTAACCACATTCTCAACTAAACTGACAAATGCGTTTCTATGTAGTGAACTAGAGATACTACCGATTGATGGCATCTCTCCCCTGAAGATCCTTTCACTCACATTCAAACTAATCATTTTTGCATCATGAATTAACCCTTCGCAAAGACCCGCCCCCTTTAGTTACTGTTGCTATGTCCAACAAGCCATGCGCTCTCATGCCACACATCATGTTCTCATGCAGTGAAAAATACACCCTGGAGCAAAGAGGACACTGACATAGTGTCGACAGACAAGACAGAGCAGGTTACTTTTGATATGAAATAATTTCATATTTAAAATATTGTAATTTTTTAAAAGAAGTTTAAACAATTAAAACCGTACAGTGTCTCTTTAATGTGTCATGCCAGATCGCTGTAGCTCCTCAGTTCAAGCGGCTCGTGAACCGATCATCTCTTCATACTAGTTCATTTATAGCATCAAATAAACATGAATGAACATCAGAAGGAATGTTGTTTCAAGCGCGGAAAGAGGTGAGTACACAATTTTTCAAGCTCAAGTTCACCAATGTTAATCTACTAACTCCCCTTAAAAAAGGTGGATTCAGGGTTATGATTGGTTAGATCACCTGTCAATCAAACTACTAGCGAAGGGTCAATTGTATTTCACCTTAATGTTGTATAATGTTATGGTCTTGTATAAACCCCATATTTGTGTTGTTTTTATGATGCATCTCTGTAGAATATTTCTGTTACAGTATTCAGAGGACAGAATGATATTTCTGAATCACCATCGTCCAGTGAGCATTTCCAATGGCTGTGGTCAAGTTTGGTCTTTCCACTGCCTTTACAAGTAAGGTATGAATTAAAAGTCAAATCAATTTTTTCTGTTCTTGTAATTTATTTTTTCCCCCACTAACCATATATGTACAATACTGTAATATACAGTTAGCTGGTCAATATTGCAGAATAAACACTCAAATCAGTATTTCATGTGCAGTTATTTTTATATTTATCTAGTAAGATTAATGTATATCTATTGCAAAATTATTCAACATCACTATTATCACTCTGACTGGGTTTGCAGGACTTGCAATAATGCTTCATTTGTGGCAGTGATGCATTTATTGACTGTTCTTATTATCGTGTGAAGTGTTGGTATGTCTGCGTATAACTTCATATTTTCGTTAATAGCTATGAGAAATGGGACAAAATACAAACACTGATACCTCTGAGGAAAATGATACCTTGAGCTAAATACACTGGCATCAGAGAATGAAGTGTAAATGAAACGCCCTGTGTGTGAGCGTGTGTGTTTGTGTGTGTGTGTGTGCCCTGGGAGGGGTGCATATGGAACTGATTGGATTGGTTGAGGCAGTGAATTCGACAATAGGAGGAGTCACATACGACGCTCGGGCGCTATTCTGTTCTTTGCTTTGCCTGGTGAGATTCTAATGTAACGGAGCCCAATCAAGATTATGCCATCTCAACTCTTCCTTCCAGAGCTCGCGACATGAGGACCACATAAACGGCATGGACACAGACACAACGCCGCATCGTTCATACCGAAGCCTCTTCTTGTAGGAAGGAATTGTATTTTCTTCAGTCACTTCAGATGGCAGATCTTGAGCAAGGAGGAGCAGCCTCTCCCCGAGCCCAGCAGCTCTTCTGAACGCGAGGGTTCGGATCTAAGAAAGCGCAGGTGTGCCCGGGCTGCTCTCAGCTGCTTCTTTCTGAAGGGGAAAGTATCAGGATTACCAGCCGATGTAAATTCAAGGACACTTCTCTTAGTAACTGGTGAGGAAGAAGGGAAAAAGCTGCAGACTGTCAGTCGGGGGCTCGCGCGCAAGCCTCAACATATCACTGGATTCTACACTTATACCTCAAGAAAAATGTCATCTCAGACGAAGATTAAGAAAGACAAGGAGATCATTGCGGAGTATGAAACGCAAGTGAAAGGTATGCAGGCTTGTGTTTTATCAATCGACCTGAGGAGTTTAGATGAACATCATCTCACTTGGCCTGTGGCGAGATTCTTGGCTGTTTACTGATCCGATTCTTAACCTGCTTCTCTAAATAAACAAAGATTACTTAGTTTTGCACGATTGTGTAAAAATTCGAGCCGTTTTAAATTTATTCCTCAATATTAGCAGCCATTTTTTATATAGTGCTCATCTGCTTTTAGTTTAGTATATTTATTAAACTAGTAGGCTATTATTTATTAGATGCTAGAAGTCTTATTTCATTCTTCACTCTATTCTATTAGTAGTAGTTTTTCCATATTCTGTTTTTTTTTACTAAGCGTCACTATAGTCAGATGTAACTAGTCTGTTGTTATTGGTATCTGTGGTTCTGATATTAACTATTCACTTACTACTAGTACTGTATGTTTCCAATAGTTGTGGTGCATATTGCATTCGTGCTAGTAATTATTCTTTAATTCTGAGATTATCGTATCAAATATTTCCTAGTTATAATAACTTTCCCAATAGTTATCTACATTACTAGTAGGCCTACTTATTTATTATATAATAGTACTTGTTAGACACAAGAGTGAATTTGGTTTGCTGCTATTAACAGTTATGTTTTTACTACCAAGTAACTATAAAGTAGCCATTTTTAGTCCTAATGCGATAACCACTGAGATAAGAAATGTTACAGTCGCATTTGTTATAAATACAGTCCTTGCAGTGGTTTGGCATTTGTTCATAAAGATGTGATTGTCTTATTATGGTTTCTTACTGCCAGTTTTTACCCAAATGTTGGTGGTTGTCTAGCTGAAGTTGCATTGTGCAATAGTTGAGCGGGATGTCCTTGCTGCTTTGTAGCCATCTGTCCTTTCCTCATGTCAAAAATGTGTCCTACAGTAACAAAATTAGTAACTTTGATTCTGTTGACAAGGGTTTTTTGCAACCACAGGAATGGTTTGATATATTCAAATGTGTTTTATTGCAGTGACTCATGCTCTGTTGCACATAAAGTCCTGCTATTAATGATCTGCACATTAAGTGTTTGTGCATACATTGTGTTTTGGTGGAAAACTAGAAGGTTGGGTGAGGGTTTTTGTTGCTGGGTAGAATGGTGTATTGTAGTGTCATGCTCTCTGCACAGATGGGTGGAACTTCAAGGCGACTAGCGAGCTCGGTTAATTCTTCTCCTTTGTTTACAATTTACTTTTGGCAGATCTGGTACTGAAGGGAAATCAACAAAGACCATTAATACATCAATAAATAATCTGCAGAGCCTGTGTTGGGGATGTATTGTAGAGGCCAACTGAGGATGTTTAGATGGTGATCTGTTGTTGTAAACAAGATGCACAGATGTTATGTATTGTTCTCTCCTATTTACAAGAATCTTTTCACCTCAGTGGACTCCAATGGCAGTTTGTGTTTGACTAAATGTGTCCATTCACAAAGTATTTTAACAGCTGTAGTTTCTGTAGTGTATATTTGTTGTTTGTCAGACTGAGCTCGTCAGTGTTTAGAAACGAACTAGGTTCGGTTTGAAAGGGCGTTGCAGAAGCAGTTCATTGATTGGCTACTCGACAATGACGGTGAAGGTTCAAAGGACCCTAGCCATTGAAATGAAAAGGATGGATAATTTGTAAACCTCAGAGAAAGGGTGGGTAATAACTGAGATTAGTCATTAATTATTAATGGTTGATAGTATTAACTCTTTACCAGTTAGCATCCATTTAAATTGAGTTTGCGCATGCAGCAGACAGAGCATGGTTTGGTAATTTCTCTCAGTTTGCTTTATTAATATTCAACATTTAAAACTGCGCTGAATTGCCTGGGATTAAGTGTAATGTGATGCACACTGAATCTGCGGTGGGATTTACAAAGTCTGTTTCTCTACCAAAGGATCCCTTCACACTAAACGTCTATGATGTGATTCTCGCTTGAGTAGCTTTTGTTAAAAGAGAGTCTTGCCCCTCAGTGTTTAAGAAGGCCACATGGCTCTCAAGCATAGAGGGGCCCGTCCCATACTTTGGATTTACATAACTGTTGTGATCTATAATACTGCCACTCTCCTCTCGAACAAATGCCATTAACATTAAAATGTGGACCAGCCCTCCCCCCATCTGAAATGAAATGGTACCCAAGAATTTTCAAAAATGCCAGAATATATAAATGAATCCAGCTGGACTTGCTTACATTAGTTGTAATGATATATATTTAGTTAATAGTAATAATGAAAATACAAATAATAACAATAATAATGAAATATTTTGCTTTGTTCCAGGTATTGTTCTGGTACTGTATTTGCTTTTGGTAACACTTTTGGTGAGGTGATCTTCAAATTCAGAAGGTCACAAACCATAGTCAGTCTTTGTCAAGAGTTAATCTGGTGGTTACACAAGGGAGATGTAGTCTGGAATAGTAATGAGCTTTATCTTCAATCATTGGGAGTTTGAGCAGCAAGCTACGAATGACACAGAGTAGCTTGTTAATGGCAGACAGACCCCCATGACAAAGACCCATGTTGGGGCTCCGTTGGCTGATGGAGACACTTTTTTTTTCTGTAATCACCGCAATTTACCATAGCTGATTGAATGGATAAAAAACACCAACACTATAACCTTGATGTGGTCAAAATCATTTAGCTCATATTGATACATTTGTTTGTAATAATCAGTAAAGTGTTTGGTGAATGAGATCCAATTTTAAATGTGCCCTTAGTTAAAGGGTTGAACAGCTCTGGAGCCATTAACACAAACTGCCCTACTGTCTGGCACCTCTCTGTTGATGTAAGCCCAAGAGAATGGTAGCGAAGTAAAACATGCTAAGTGAAGATCCAGAGACATGAGCTGGTGAAGGGCCGCATATATAATCATAATAGAACATTTCACCTACATTATGTACGAAAAGGAGGTTGGGAACAGCTAAGCAACTTTTAAAAATATTCTGAATAATTGAAGTCACAATGAATTATGTAAGAATGAAGATTGAAAAGATGAAGCAAAATCAAGGACAAAAAAAGAGAATGAGTAAAAAAGAAAGAGGCAGGGTTGAGTTTTTGCATTTGCACAGGCATCTTTTAAAAGGGTCATGACTTGAGAAATCAAATTTGCCTTGATCTTTTGACATATAAAAGGTCTTTGTACAATTACAACATCTTGCAAGTTTCAACGTCCTCCCCATTATAAACAAAGCATGTATTTAATCAAGCTCCAAAAATGGCTCGTTTTGATATTGCAGGATCTGTGACATCATACGGGCAAAATCATTTGCATATGACTCCCTCCAGAGCAAGACATCAACGAATCGTTATACATCATCGCACCATAGGCCCCGCCCACTGGCGTTCAGTCTCTTAACTGCTGACATTTGGGTATAGGATACAGTATACACTGAATACAGTATACAGATACATGTTCGGTTTCTTATGTCATAATTGTTGTCATTACTTATTCATTATTCATCATTACTTAATTACTTTCTTCATTTCGACACTATAATTTGCCATTTTTGACTATTGAATTTTATTATTCAAGATTAGTGAAGAACAGCTTAAATTTTGGTCCTCAAACAAAGATATCACATGAGGGTGATTAAATGATTACAGAATTAGAATTTTTTGTAACTTTGCAACTTGTATAACCCCAGGGGCCGCTAATGCTAACTACACAATTCAGTGTTCTTTCATTATGTCACACTGGTAATAATATTCAGTATCCAATTTTAGTCCTCATCAATGCATACTACACAGTCAAATCACCGTGTGAATAACAGCGCAGTAATCACCACATTATCCTGTCTTCCGTCTCTAGTGTATGAATCCAGCCAGGTAGCAATAACTCACACCATGACACAAGCGATTTAAATCTGCATTTCATTACGAGCTTCCTGAAATGGCCCTAAAGAGACCCAACCATCGCAAACCAATCACTGTCCAAAAAACTAGCATAATATCCATGCTGGTAAAATCCCCTGTTAGGATGATAAACAATCCTTACAAGCAGATGAGAGTAAATTAGCATAAACCCACCCACTCGCTGCTCATGCATGTTTTCCATGTGGAACCTTGCTTAATTAAACAGAAGCATTGCGCCCCTGACACATGCACATGCAAATTGCATAATTAATGTTTCGAAATTCACAGGAGCCTTTCAAGCTGTCAAGATGAGTACAGAAGAGGGTCAAATGCAAATTCAATAAATGTACTATTTACATAGATTCAACAATCAAATTATCTCACTCATCCAGACCAGATGAGATCACACTATTGTTGTGTATATATGCCATTTTAAATGTTTCTAATTTTGTTTTGGAGGTCTCCTACAATAGGTGTACATGCATCCAAGGTCAAAAACATTTTTCATGATATATTTCACATCACCTAATTTCTCAAAGAGTCTGAAAACAGATCGCTCGAAGTTTCAGTCTAAACCCCTCCTTTCCGAGAGCGTCTGTTCTGATTGGTCAGATATCCCTGCCTTTTGTAATCACTTACAACTAGTGTCAGAGACGAAGCGTCTTATTACCATATCTGAATTTCAGCTCCAGAAACACAGTGATACGAACAATGGTGTTGGTTTTTCTGTATCAATTTCAGTGCGAGTCCTGGATTTGCAGCACTAAAAAAACAGTGTCGACATGTCAACAACACAAACCAAATACCTACATAACAATGTAACAAATTCGCATAATGCCAGTTTATGGTCTTCATTGGCTGGCCGCAAACAACATCTACTTTGACCCGTCCAAGTTGTAGCCTGGAAGAGTAACAGGAAGTGAGACTGGAATTGCTGATGACTTGTTTCAGCAGCTCAGAATCGATCCTTTCTTTTAGGAAACAATAAGTTTGTTTGTCATGCACTTTGATCTTTAAAACTTTGCAGACATTTTACATTCACAAACAGCTATATAACTGCATGTAATATTCGAAAAAAGCATATTAGGGGAAATTTAAAAAGGCACAAATAGTTATCATTTTAATAACTGCTGTGACAAGGCTCTTTAAAGGAATATTTCTTGTGAAATTATTTTTTCCCATCATTTATTTAGTTCCAACTCTGTTTGATTGTTTTTTATTCTTCTGTGAAACACACAAGGAGATGATTGTCCAGAATGTCAAATGTCCGAGCTGTTCTTGGAAAGTGGAATGAGATTTGTACTTCTAAGCCCCAAAAAGCAACATAAAAGCATCAGGAAGGTAGTCAATAGGAAACAAACACTATAGCTCCTCTGAAGCCATAAAAGAGCTTCCTCTGTGGAATTTATTTGTTTAAAATCTTTCATCCTAAAATCACATTCATGATCGCAGACAATAGCCGTGTTTCCACTGTGGGGCCAAAAGTGAGAGTGCTAGTGTGTACCCGAACCAGTCGCCTTTCCAGGGCTTGATTGGGCCTCATCGGGGCTTCCTTGGAGCAAACAACCAGGGGTTTTTGGCCTGCTGAATACCTTGTCCAAAGTAGGCCAACTTGGGCTTGAGGAGTGGTTGTGAACAAAGGCAGAGTTTATCTGAGGCAGAAAGATATTTATATACAATGCTTAAGGCTAATTATGCTAACAATTGCGATAATTAATACACATATATTTATGAACAATACCAGAGACTGCTTGAAGAATGTAGACAAATCATATATGATTATAATCATGCATTTATTTGGTTTCATGTTTTATCTGTCTCTTCCCTGTGCCTCGTGTTGATACTGGACAAATATGACAACAAATATACAGTATGTTATTAAAAAACATGCACTCCAGTTAACTCGCATTACTCAGATAACTCCTGTTTTCTTCTCGTGAGCTCCCTGTTACTCTGGTTGAAAGGATAACAGACGGGAGAGATTGCTCAAATCTACTCAGATCGCAAAATTAATATAAATGCTCTCACTCTTTCTAAAGAAATGTGGTGTAAACATGATATTTTATCAATATTTTTCTAAATGTGTAAGCCTTTGGACTTAAAAGCCTTAATGGCGTTCCTGCGATCGCAAATAAATGGAAGCAGGTGCAACCAAATTGGTATGTGTTCTCTTTTTATGTGAAATGGTAAATACCAGTTTGATTAAGCCATGATTAAGCCATTAATCTAAAATAACTAATAAATTACTGTAACTGTAACTTTTTTTATTGTAAAACAATGGTCAAATATTGATGTTGGAATCTTAAGTCTTTAAGTAAAGACCGAACGTTCATTTCTGTCACGCTCATTTTGCTTTCTAGCTAGTTTTCAGTCAGCTAGTGAAATGGTGTCATTCGAGGGAGGCATGTTAAGGGCGGGTTTTGGGGTAGCGCTGCAGGGCTGCTGGCCAGACGATTGAAACGCAACTTGATTTTGGCCTCGGTCTTGAGGTCCGAGGCTATTGTCCCCGTCAGACATGTTGTTAGCCCTGGCTCAACTGGCCCGATAATGTAAAAGTGGCTATTGGTGCCTTGAGATGCTTCACTCCAGATTCAAAAATTTCTAACAAATGCTGTTGGTTCTCATGTGTCTAGTGTCCACAAAGAATCAATTTGCACAAGCTCCTTTTGGAGTTTAATAGCCACTGGTTACGGTCTGTTTTGTTGTATGGAAATTATGGAGAGCAGGTTGGACGTTCTGCTAAACACTTACTTTTTGTGATACACAGAAGAAAATAAAATCATATACAGATTTGGAATGACATGGGGCCTAGTTTTCCTTATTAACTATTTTGTTCCTTTAAAATCTGTTAGAAGACTTACTTTGCGTCATTCATGAGATATAAAATTAATAAAATGTCTTTGAAAAATGTTAGAAAAACAGGAAATACTCAGTGTTTATTTTATTGCAGAGTATTTCATTCATGGTTATTTTTCACAGCAAAGATTTTGGTCAATTAATTGTATTATTTATCCCCGTGTTCATTGATACCATCATTTTTTTAACCTTGTTGGATAGTATTACAAGACACAAAACTATAATTAATTGTGCAAGAAAATTATGTTCTGAAATGTCGTAAAGCTAGTTTCAATCTTGTCTACGTGGAAATACTTTACCACAAGTTTTACCAGTTTCTTTTTGTTTAATGTTTAGTTCTTTGTTTGAGGTCTTCTCAGGATTCCTACCATTTTTTTCCTAGTAATTCAAAACGTTTAAATTTGAAAGCATGTATGTACTCAAAAAACAGGTTTAGCTTGATAAAACAGGTTTAGCTTGAACTCAGTTATTCGTTACCCTCAGTGCTAAGGAAACAAAATGAAAGATTCGACTGTCAACTTTGATATATTTCCTCAGGTGTTAGATTCTTTCTTGAAAATGCATGTGCATGTCGATGGATTGCTAGTTGACAGTTGCCTTGTATAATTGACCGTGGTGGAACATGATTTTAGGAGGCGTTTGCACTACATGAGATGCGTTATTGCTTTTTAAAAATTGCTAGAACAAGTGCAAAGGAATGGAACAGACTTAAGAATGGAACAGTTTCGACAGGATGCTAAAACATTTGCGATATGACACAATGGCCAAGGTGTAGCGTACGGATGATGCTTTAAAGGGGATAGTTGTAAATACAAGAACAATTAGATAAACTAGTAGACCTAGTCTTTTATTGTAACTGTTAAACATCTGTTTGTGATTGTCTGTTTTTTCTTTCCTTTTTGTTTTAACTTCTTTTCATGATATGTGGCTTGTGAATTGGTCTGCCTGCTTTAAATCTGGGTTGTAGACCCCGCTTGACCATACATCACATAGCAGGAATGTAAATGACAGTTTAATGTGATACAGGCCGAGTGGCCAGCAGTGATTCATGGTCCTACCACACGCAAACACCCTCACAGGTAACACACCACTCAATAGTTTGTGCAGCTTAGTGCCGCACAGTTATGTGATTCATAGAACGCCCTTCCCATTCACTCTCAATGCAAGCAGACAGTGACTATTGCCATAGCAACTAATATTCAATCAAAGCCTTGTACAAGAATGTCCTTTGGACCAAACTGACACTAACCAATAATTTAAAAATGACTTTTTTTGTAAACTAATCTAGTTAGTCTGATTCATATTTATATTAAAATATTTGTAATAAATAATTGTTAATTGTATATTGTTAGTTATATTATAATAATATAATAAATAATAATAAATAATAAATGTAAACAAATGCAACTTTTTTTAGGTTACTTGACAATAGCATATTCTTTTAAAATTGAATTGTATTCTTGCATGAAATTAATTTAAAAATGTGTTTTTAACGCAAATAATGCTAATAAATTATGTAAAATTGTCGTACATTCACATTTTTTCTACACACTTTCAGAATAATGTTTTGATTTGTCATAGTTGTTGCTTTGTTTAGTAATTCTGAATGGAACTAGGTGGTTGGGTTTTTTTGTCTAAAATGTAAACAAGCTCTTTGCTGTTGCACTGCACACATACATTCATACTATACATTTTGAAAGTCTTTTTTCTGGTTTTTTTAATGGGTGCTTTGGTGTGCATACATTTAGGAATTATATGGACTCCTTATATCATTTGGTTGTTTGGATCTTTTAATGTCTCCAAGTGTCCTTTTTTTGGAACTGAATCAGCTTTCAGTTTGTTTACTTTGCTGGATATTAATCACACAAAAGGGTTCATTTATACTTCAATTGATTCATCACACTGCATGAACTAGCCAAAAACGTGATTCAAATGTTGAAAAGGGAAATGGTGACCATTTAGAGGACTGGACATAGAGTATACATTTTGCAAATTATAACCCAAAATCTTGATATTAGTTAAAGTAAAAGGGACACATTATGCATCAGCTTGAAATTGCCTGAGACCCTTCATTTCTCATGCGTTGGTTGCTTATTAACCAACAATTTTAAGACCCAGCGAATGAGCGCCGGGCCAAGGGCCCCAGAAGGTTGTGCACCTCACCTCCGTCCAAGCTGTTCAGCTGCCACACTGCTTTATTTGCATTTAAATAGAGAGGCTCCAAGTGGAGAAGTAGCTGAAGCTGTAGAATTGGACTTTTTAGTCTTTCCCCTCACGCAGACGAGTGAGGGATGGGGAGAGTGGTTGAGGCTGTTTCCTGCTTGTCCTCTCTCCTTTTCAGACTTGTCATAATCAGAGTGTCAGTATGGGAGTGTTATGTAATGGGTCAGGATTTGGCAGCGGGGGTTTGCCAGCTTCCCATCGCCTCTTTCAGTAGCAAAGCAGGTCAGTCCAAATGCCTCCTGTAACACCACAAGACAGGACGTTATTTGTAGTGGTTTCACTTACAATGTGAAATGTCTCAATGATTTTGAATTTGATTGGCTAAAAATTGACGATACTTTGTTTTCCTGGTGGTTTAGATCTATACAGGCATGCATTAACAATTTATATTAATAATCTCTGTCACAGTTATGCATATAGTGAGAGTTTGGAGTTGACATACAGTCTAGTAATGCATTTTTTTTTAACAATGCTGTCTGGCAAACTACAAAGTGAAAATCATGTTTCCTTTTAACCTGCCACTGTGCTGTACATTTTAGCTCCAACCGTGATTAAACACACCTAAAACAGCTAATCAAGGTCTTCAGGATTACTAGGCTGTGTTACTGAAGCCAAACTCGATAGGACTTTGGCCCTCCAGGAGCAGGATTGGACACCCCATAGCTTATGGTTTATTTGAAATAGTTTATTGGGGTTTATACGCAACAAACTTCTGTATTCTATAAAACATGTTGGATTGCGTCCGTTTCAAGTATTTTTTATGTGCTTTATGCGCTTCAGTCGACAACCAGGCAAAAGAACACTGAAGAAAATAGAGAAAATTTGTGTAGGCTTTATCAAATGTACCAATTCAAAAGATAAACACTTAGAAAACACAGTGTGCAATTATGCAATTCTCGTTGTGGAAATTTGGTTTGCTTGCCAATGTATATTTCAAAGATTTGCACATTGTCTTAACCTTGTAAACACCCCCACTGTAAAAAATTACATAAAGCCAAAATGAAACGGCAAATTACTTGCCATTTTTGTGTGCAGTTTGCATCAGATGGTTGTGAACAGACTGTGGGTGGTCTGTGGGTGTGCTGTCTGAGTCTGAGTCTGGCATGACCATATTCAGGCCCTCTCTTTAAAACTGCATTGATAAAGCCAAAGACGCATTACAAGAAACTCATACAAGTTTTTTGTTTCATTTACATACTTCAGTATTTCTTTAAATCACTGATTGTGGTGATGTGTGTTGGTCATGTGGTCTGAGCTTTGTTTTTAGTGCTTGAGTTTGGTTTCTTTTTCTGTCATTTTCCATGAGTTTCCTCCTCTGTGATCTGAGTTAAGGGGAGAGCAGGTGGTTTGTGTTTTTGGCCGGGGACCTTGGTTTTAAAACCTCAGCAATGGCTGGGGCTCAGGATCTCCTTTATATCGAGTGCTCACTGGAAAGATTCACCCCCGAATGATCAGCCTGAAGGTAGATGAAATGTTATTCAAATGCTAATTGTGTAATTGTGTTAGCTAGATGACTAGATAAGACTGGATAAATAAGCATAGTTGTCAGTTGTGCCATTTGGGGTTGCAAATAAATATACATTAAAGACTGGGGTAAGGTTTTGTGGGCTTTCTGTCATGATTACTGCTAAGGGATGTATTTTCACACCTGTAGGCTTTGGCTTATGCTTTGTCGGTTTTACTGTGTCAAAAAGGTGTTTTAATGGCAGACTGAACTTCTTTTGGACTGCTTATTATCACCCTTCAGACACTATTACTGATACTATTGAGTTATTGCAGTCTTCTTGATCATCTTTAGAGTAAAGAAAGCCAAAAGCAGGGATGGTTTGTGTTCTCCAAGGATGTCTATAGCTTCCATTTGAAACCACTTGAAACCCTATATTACAGCCAGATGACCTTGAAGAAATTTTTTTTAGATCTTGAAGCAAAGCTTATCTATATCCTCAAAGTATTTTTTTGTATTGTACAAAAGAAAAAAAGAAAAAAACTATGACCAGTCGACTTATTATACTTTCATCTTATCTTGTCGGCGATTTATATAGCAGAGCTGTTAGTGTACATTGAAAGTGGGCATAATTAATAAATGACAGTTTATAAAGCTAAGGAAGGTGTTCTTTTTTTCAATGTGTTCATTGATAAAGGAATAGTTTACAGAAAAATTCACCCCAAAAAATGTAAATTTACTCCTCTCCATATTCTTTGAAAGAAGGAAATTAAAATCATCATGGAATTCAAACGAAATGTGGATATTTAGCTGATTATCCAACCTGTGTTTAAGAGGATGACAATTCAGACTGTCGATTCAAAACATGTCCCAAAGAAGTACTTCATAGCCCAAATTTTCCCCCCAAAAATGAAAATTATGTCATTTACTCACCATGAAAATGTTAAACTGTATGGATTTTTTTCTTCTGCTGCACACAAAAGAAGATATTTTGACAAATGTCTGTAACCAAACAGCTGATGTGCCACATTGACTTCCAGAGTATTTTTTTTCCCATACTGTGGAAGACAGTGGGGCCCATCCGCTGTTTGGCTACCTATATTCTTCAAAATTTCTTCTTTTGTGTTCAGAAGAAGAAAGAAATCCATACACTTTTGGAACAACTTGAGGATTAGTAAATGATGGCAGAATTGTCATTTTTGGGTGAACTATCTCCTTAAGGAGTTTAGAGGAAATCTTACAGGGATGAATGAAGAGCAGCACACATGCCTCATAAAATGGAGCTCATTAATGACAACTGAAGCAGAGTTGCATGTCATAGCTCTTAAAAAAATAGCTGATGCCCAGCAAGTGTTACTGGTAATTATTTTAATTACTGCTCGCCTCTTTCTCCTCGGTTGCATTATTGACTGGACTGCTTTAGTTTTTAAATGTATGTATCGACAAACATGGCAGCACATTTTAGTTTAAGTTAAAGTTCAATGCAGAATTTTCTCTCAAACCCATTTTGTAAGGCAATTTGTGAATCGAACTCTTTGTTCCTCTTTGCAGAACTGTTGATAATATAAAGCCAGACTGATGCAGAAAGAGAGCTATTTTTACATGGCAGCTTTCTGGAGTCTGTGAGGTAGTCTGCATTCTGAAGAACATATTAATCGTGTCCTGAATCATTCCATTGTGGTGAAATGCCCCACTGTGCTAGACTGCCTTTTAGCAGCATATGTCATGATACATATGAAGTCCAAACCTTACTGTAGTGAATGATTTAAACCAGAGCGTCTCAGCTTTGTTAGCTTCAGGTTCCAGATTTCACACTGTACAAAACTACACAAAAATGTCAGTTAACTTCAATTTAGTTTGGGTCATATTTTCTTTTACCTTGGTTTACCTTAGTTTTTCTAATGATTTTAGGATCAGGACACGTTTTGTAACCAGTCCATGTTGGCATTTGCATAGTTTGATGTATTTCTTTTTATATTTTTATTGTAATATATATATATATATATATATATATAATCATTTCATTCTTTTAAAATTAATTGTATAAAAATATGACATATAATAAAAATGTATAAAACATTCAGAATTTTATACATTTTAATTAAAAACTCTACAGTAATAAAATGATCTATAGAGACACTGAATCTTGTTGACATGTTATGCTTATATGAATTTTTCATTTCATATTGTTCTCTGCTGTTCACTACTAAAAGAGATCAGTTGAAAACCACTGGTTTAAACCATTCAGTTACAATGGTATAGAAAGCAAAGAGGCATTTCTGGTCACTAGAGCCATAATAAAATTCATATTTTCTCATGCTATCTTTTCTCATCTCCCTTTTGTTGTCTGAGTCTTTGTTTTTTTGGCATCTCCAAAAAACAACAAAAAACAAATAGGAATGTGAATTTCAAATCTGGATTTGTGTGGACTGCCAATGGTGTTAAAGTTCTTTGTCTTTACCAAAATGCTTTTAACCAGCAACTGACATAATTGCAAATGAGCACTGCAATTTTGACTTTTTGAAATTTTGGTTTCACACAAGAGGTAGCCATGAACAAAAGAGGTCAGATGATTGTCATGTTGCCTCGTGTAAATGTGCACGTGTCAACATCTCGGCGCCCTCCATCTCTCCTCAGACCTTTTCCCGGGAGAATACCCGCGCGTTGCCTTAGAGACAGTGTACAGTCATTTTTCCGGGACTGGTGAGGAGACAGCTGTGATTGAAGGCATGGCTCTAAAAGGGACATGTCTTGAATTCTCTAGAAGCAGCCAGATCATATAACATGGACACAGGATGCTGATGGTAATACTTCAGCTAGGGAGGAGAAATCAATGCGTTAAATAGATGGGAAGCTGGATGGTGGTGTGTTTGTGTGCGTGCGTCTGTTTCTGTGTGTGTTCATGTATTTAGTGTGTGTGTGTTTTGGATTTGTCTGCTTGAGCAAAAGGACAGAATTACATTATCTTCTTCCTGGACAGTGATATTGCTGCAATATTGTCTCATGTACCCAATTTCAGTTAATTGATGTCTCAGGCACTCTGTATGCCATGTAGTGCAGATGTTAAATAGACTTTCCATGTGGAGTTAGAAAGACATTTGCACAAGTTCATGTTGTGAATAGGCTAGGCGATCTAAAGGTTGGTCAAGACTGCTCGGCTTTGTTCCGGAATTATATTCTTCAGTGAGAAATGACCTACAAAACTCCAACAAAAATTAAAGTCTGTTTGTTTTTTACATTTATGTTGTTTTGCCATCATCTATCGCTCACTTTAATCTTTACAATATCATTATAATGTTGTGATGCTTAATTTTTTTTTAATATATATTTTTTTATTTTAGATTTAATTTTTAATTTATTTAGACATCCAGCCATTTGTGGGTATTGAAAATTATTATTGGTAATATTAAAAAATGAAGCAGCAAAACTGTTTTCAGCATTGATAATAATAAAAAAATATTTTTCAGCACCAAATCAGCATAATAGATTGATTTAATAGATGTGACACTGAAAACTGAAGTAAATTCAGCTTAACTATTACAATTTACTATTATTAAAATAGAAAACTTCATTTAAATTGAATTAAAATTTCACAATATGAAAATGTTACTGTATTTTTGATCAAATTAATGCAGCCTTGGTGAGCATAAGATGCTGAGCATAAAATAAATTTTAAAAAGTCTTACCGACCTCAAACTTTTGTCCTGTATTGTAGATGCTCTGATTATGATAGTGAATAAAAAGCAAATAATATTAGCGTTTTTGCATTGTAGTTGTGTTTCTAACTCTGTACGCCATGATAGCAGGATAGTTATGATCTAACTGTCTGCCTCATATAACCACCCATCAAAGGTTGTTCGCTCTGAAGAATGATGCCACTTAAATGATTTGAGGGATTATGGGGAAATGGCATCATATAAATGCCATCATGGCAGCCGAATATAATGTATATCAGTCCATTATAAACATATAAACATAAATCTGTGGCCTTTTAAACTGACTCTAAGAGTTCTGTCCGGCTGATGATGGACTGCAAAGTCCGTAACAGTTAGAAAGATTGTTTAAAGCTCATATGTTACCTATAGTTCTGTTCTCTGGAGCGCTGGACCTTTTATGTAAGAAAGGTATCTCGCACCCTATGTCTGTTCTCACCTTTTCTTATATTGGGTTAATCAGTGAACTAATGGGCTCATAAGGTCAGGTTTGCTGTCACTATGAATGGGCGTTAATAGAACCGATGGGGGGCTTTATCAGATTCAGTTTGAAGTTAATTGCCTGCGGCGTGTGTTATGCAACCTTCGGTGTGAACTCTGCAAATCTGCTGCAGTGGACTTGCTTTACAGATGGCTGGAGAAAAGGGGTGCTGAAATGTGGAGCAAAAGGGAAAAAGGAAGTGAAAGAGAACACTATAATAGATTTAGATATTGTCCGGCAATGATCCTTGGCTAACTCATGCCCACTCATACATCTTGTAGTTGGGCTCTTATTAGTAAGCAGTGAGCAGTGATTGGAAAAGATGCTTATTCATCTTGTGTTTGCTACAAGCTGTATGCATGCTGGATAATGAATTGGTGTAGATTTGCTGAACAATATCAATATCACACAATTTTTCAAGGTGTCTTTGGTTAAACTAATTATTTAAATGCACTGTGCCCTCTGTAATGAGGTCAAAGGGTCCGGAAAGGTAGTAACCTCCGAGAACACTTTGTAAAGTTTAAGGACAAATGATGATGTGCTGCTACTGTGGATTTTTTTTGGTCATGGTACCGTGTTATTGCTGTAGCCTTTTGAACATACTGTGTTTTTTGCAAGAATTTAAGCGGATATTCAGGATTGAGAGGCAGGCCTGGTTCTTGGCAGATATAGAAGGGTGGGCTGGCAGAGGGTGGGTTTATCTTATGCTCACTTTAAATAAAATGCGACCATTTTCACTTTTCTACTTTCCAGTGACAATTCGGACAGAAAACGTGAAGGAAGCCTACTGCTGCTATAATAACAAACGCAACTTTTCCCCACAGAACTTCAGTTTGAAGGAAAATGAAAATCCATGCCTAATCCATGCCTTAAATGCACTCAAAAAAAAGATCTTTTGATTCTGTTCAATTTATTTAAATAACTTTTTTTGATTCAACACCATTGTATTAGATTTCTGGTTCAAATGCGATTGCTTCATGTTAAACTGACTTGAAACGATTACTTTTTGACTTAACTTAATGTTTTCATATTAAAAAACATGTTTCAATCAAATAATCCCAACCAGATTCAATCAAACAGGACTTTCACTTAACATCATGCTTTGCAAAGCGGCTGAACTGGGAGAGTAAATGTTGAAATAAAGTGTTATTTTAAGCAGTTTTTAGCTAGATTAGAAAATGGAGAGACTTTTTAATATTTACTGTTCTATTATGTTGGTATTTAAAAGTTTCTGTTATGTTAATAGTTTTGGTGTTGCCATTGTGGTGAAGTGTTGAGCTTGTGCTTGGGTTGAGGACATGCTAACAAAAATATAAATCACATTAATAATGAAGTAATTACTATGGTAGTGCTCTGGATGAAACCAGTATGACTTCTAGACTGCTGACACAGAACATCACATCACAAAAATGATGTAAATCACAAGAACAAACAAGCATTAGTTGTAGGATTATATTTATATTTATATTTGTTTAATTTAAACTAAAACCATTCATTCAAGTTAAATGAACACCATTGATTCTAGTTAGTTAAACATGGTTGATTCTAATGGGTTTTACTTGTTTCAATCATGTGGAACCACTGACCGTGATTGAATTGAGTTAGTTTAAAGTATAATTTTTTTATACTTGTGAAATAAGTGTGAAATAAGACATGTTTTTATGTAACATAATGCTTTAGAAGTGTACAAATGAATCATGTCTTCACATGCATTTTAGAATACAGTGACAAACAGACAATCACTAAATAACACCCTTTCTTATCTACAGCAATATTTCATCTGACTAGATTTCACTCCTCTCTTTGTCCAAGGCAAGTGTTTGCCCTTTTCCAGCACAGAGAGTGTCTCATTGACACAGTAGCATCTGAGTCACTCTGTATCTGAAGAGGATAATCACTGTGTGTAATGAGCGAGAGACTGAGAGATATATGGATGAGTAGCACCCACGATAAAAAGATAGACACTCTTTAATCGAATCTAATAATACACAAATCCACTAGTGGAATGATTTGGAGACAGTGAGGGTTAGAAGGCAGCAGAGTCTCAAAGATGGGCTTGTCTGAGAAAATAAATGCATTATACATGCAAAGACCAGAAAGGGAGAGCTTTCAGTGTCGTATAAAGACCACGTCACTGGTATTGTGTTGCAGTAAAACTCTAAGTGCTTATTACTTGGTGGGACCATTTGGTATTGATTTATTTT
The DNA here is from genome assembly GCA_038088235.1 of Zacco platypus. Taxonomy (NCBI): domain Eukaryota; kingdom Metazoa; phylum Chordata; class Actinopteri; order Cypriniformes; family Xenocyprididae; genus Zacco; species Zacco platypus. The sequence goes on from CM076074.1 coordinate 25,123,155, forward strand.
GTATGAAACTGAGTCTCTAATTCACCATTGTAAAGAGGTGAATTGAATGAACCCTTGTGCAAATGGTGCATGGAAGAATTTAGCTTGTTACTTGTTGAGGGTTTTTTGAGATGATGCTGTATCTGAGAAAATGTATCGTTGTGTCACAAGCCCGATACGACTTGGCCTTTCTTGACTGTTTTGAGATTGTGCTGCTGCTGGGAAAACATGATAGACTTGCATTCTAGAAGATCTCCAAGCTATATTTAGGGACCAGAATATCATGTCATTGTGGGTGGTTCTCTTTTGACTTGGTGGTTGATAGGGTCTTCTGGATGCTGGAAACCACCCATAACTCCCTAGAAACTGCATAGCAATATGCTAAAAATCTACTCAGAATACTTGACCTGGCAACCATCCAGATTAGGGGTGTGCGATTATTCAAAATGGGAATAAAATCGCGTCGTGAGCATGCGTTATTTCTAAACCGCAGAAAGCACGATTTTTCCGCCAGCCCCTCAGTGTGCAATCTGAATGCAGCGCGCAAACAGAACCGAGCGGGTTTACTGTTACAACATGGAAGAAAGCACAGAAACAGGGGAGGTGAATTCAGGGCAGGATAAGGTCTTTTTTTTGCCAAAAAAATCAACATCCGCTGTTGGGGAATATTTTGGATACAGGAGAGATGATGTATCATAGAGCCAGGTAATTTGCAAGACCTGTCGAACTATTGTTGCGGCAAAACAGAATAGGGGCCATTCTCACAGAATTCATTTTTCTGGTTAAAAAAAAATGAGACAGGTCTAGAGACTCGTTTTTTAAAGAAGTTATGCGTTTTATTGTTCCCAGATGGAATCTATAGACCTTTTAAATTTCTGTGCCGATTTTTGTAGAAAAACTACTGAATTTAAGCTTGGTAAAATGTGTTGAACAGAGCTGAGAATACTGCAGTGTTAACGGCAGCTGAAAGCACGATCAGATTAGCCATGATTTGTAATGATCGAACAGACTGAACAAACTGTGTATGGTGGGTGTACAAATTCTGCAGGAATCCAGGGAGTTTTATGAAAGATTGTGGATCACGTAACTCCTCAAATCTGGGAGAAAATACAAACTACTTCAAAACAATTACCTGCAGTTTTAAGTGGTGTACTTAATTTTTCCAGTCCGCCGTTTTATTCTTTTTTCTTGGTCTTTGAAATTAACTAGATTGCTGACTGTTTTCCAGCTGAGACATTGAACCAAATACGAATGTACTAATGAGACAATTAAAAAACGCTACCAGAAATTGTTATGCAATCAGTTAATTGAGTTGATTATTTGGCCAAGTTTTGGTGCTTTTTTTCCCCTCAACACTAACGTGTACTAAAGAAATAAATACTTTAATTCAGCAAGGATCCATTAAATTGATCAAAAGTGATAGTAAATACATGTCTAATGTTACTGAAGAACCCTGAAAAAAAAATCCACCAAAATAAAAAAAAGCAGCACAACATACATCACAACATCAATAGAATGAAGACTGGACAAATGCCTGCTGAAAATTCAGCTATGCCACCACAGAAATAAATTACATTTTAAAATATATTTTAAACATGTATAATATTTCACATTATTACTGTTTTATAGTTTTTTTTTTTCAAATAAATGCAGCCTTTCTGATCACAAGAGACCACCAGTGTTCCGCAGAACCACAGCTCTAGACCAACACCTACTGAGAGCACATCTTGTGAGTTTTAATTACAAAGAACATTTATGGAATCTCTATAACACCCTATTTCAAGTCCCCTTATAGAAAAATGGACTCAAGGCTCAGATGGAAATGGTTTGGGGGGAGGGGAAGTAAATGACGCTGCAGTATATAGGATAATTGAAAGTATCTTGATAGATAGTATCTGTTAGAAAACCTTTAAATTAAAGGTTAAGCTTGTTGCCTTTATAATTAGTTGATCTTTTGTGTATTTTTGGCTCTTCACCCTACTTTTCATATACTCTATAATAGGGATCCATCATCTCTATTTATTCAGATGGCTTAGTCATCACGTCTTGCTAAAATGAGAGTCAGGCTATTTATTTTTATTGAAATCAGATGGTCTCAACTCGTGTGTTTGTTTTTAAAGTGTAATTCGGGGGTACGTCGACTATCGTGTGACACAATCGTTCAGCTATTTGCAGGCAGAGGTTGTGACACAGTTCGGTCTCATCAGATGAGGGTATTCCAGAGAAATCCTTCTGTTAAGTAATTCCTTGCTTCTAAAGTAACCAGTTCACCGTGTTATACAGGGGCCGAAGGGACATCAGGCCAAAATTCACAGCATTCCTCCTCCGAGAGCGGCTATGAGTTCCAGACATCAAGTGAAGCCACAGAGTGATCGCAGCACACTTGGAATCCTCTTTCTTGTGAATAATTCTGTTATTGCTCAGGGTCTCCGTGAGAAGCTCACTTACAATGTGACCTATTTTTCAGCTCTCGCACTGCTGCAGGTTTTTAAACCTGCTCCTTTTACGAGAGTATTTTAAAAAAAGTCCTGCCTGCCATTCATGCGAAACGGTGTCAGATGTTTCTGGGGCGTTCCTCTAGGCTTTCTTGTTTTGTCACACGAATACATGCAGAGAAAAGAGTTTGTGGAAAAGCAGAGAGAAAAAAAGAAAAACAGAAAAAGCAGACTTTTCAGCGAGTCTCGGCAAACGGTATCAACTCGCTAGGGGTTAGTTGAGTTTTTTTTCTTCAATTCGTAAGCTACCTCTAAATAGGGCCCACATGTGTTTTAACAGCAAATAGTGCCAGCAGGCAGTAGCTTTCATTTCTAAAGGAAGAGCCAGGTTCGGTGGTTAACCGAAGATTGTAATGCTGCACCGCAGTTCGTCAACCCAGCACAGTATCAAAGGAAAAAAAGAACGCTCTCCCATTTCAACACTACAACAGTCTTTGCAGTTGAAAGTAATTGTTAATTGTTCTCTTGTAGAAATAACAAAATAAAATCAATATCGCGCTATGAGTTAGTGTGTTCGTGAAATCATTCATTTATTTAAATCACATTGAAATAGATATATTCGCTACTGGCTCCAGAGTGGCAGTGCAGACCATAATATGGTGCTTCACCGGACTGCGCACTAAAAGTGCTTTAACTGCGTGTAAAGTGTCGAATTTCACACTGAAACCGGCAGCACATGTCAAAATAAAAGCTCAATGGTTTAACTATTTAAATTATTAGTATTGTTATTGTACAGTTACTATAAAATTAAAATTATTTTTAATAAATAATCCATTTCTTACTTTTCAATAGGGTGGAATGGGCAAAAGCCGCACTGGGCTAAAAGGCGCATTTGATTTTATTCTCTTCTAAACCACTAAATGGCACAAAAACTTGCCGCAGCACTTTCCTAAACATCTGCGTTTCATGATGCATGTGGAAATGTGGCTGATCTTTGAAGCAATCGTGGGCAGCAGAAAGCGATCAAAGAACGCTCCCTTTACAATCGCTGGAGCTGTCAATCAAACAGCGAGAGTTTATCAGTAACCACGTTTACATGTAAACTTTTTTGTTATTCTGATTAAAATCATTCGGATTGAAAATGGACTGTTTACATGAGATGTTATCTAATCCGATATGGTGTTTACATGTGCCCACGCTTTCAATCACAATCGCTTTGTGACATGCTGTGGAATGTTTCATGTTTCATGTTTCATGATATATCCTGTTTGCCAGCTTTTATTCCTGTCAACATGGAGTTCTATTATTTCTTATGCACACTATTTTTATGTAAAGTGTTGCTCTTAATCAAGCAACAGCATGGATTTGTAGCATATTACTGCTGGAAGGTATGAGGAAAAAAACGGGCACTGGAAGCTGACCTTTTTGGTGGCTGTGCATCTCAATACTACCCCTCCCTCCTCCGAAAAGCAGAAGCATATGGATGAAGGTGTGTAGAAATGATACACTGAGTTCCTTCTGTGCATTTAATAAATGTGTTGTTTTGGTTTTACTCCAGTTTGATTTTGCTGCCATCATTTTGCATTCTTACGACCCCCGAACTCTTGACGTGATGACGTAGACGCAAAGTAATCGGTTTAACATGTTTACATGGCGGAATTTTTATTTTGTTTATCCCACCCCTCTCAAACCGATTACAATTTCATTTGGTTTGGGTATTTTTATTCCGATTGAGGTGTTTATATGGAGCATTTTCATTCGGATCAGACTTTTAAACTGATTACAATGCTCCATGTAAACACACCTAGTGTTCTGGACTCATGCCAAAAGAGAGTTCAAATCAGAGGGCTAAAATCAGGGTAGGAAAAATGCCTTTTATTTCTAAATTTTTGGTTTAAAAATCATACTAACATTATAAATGCACGCCCAGGAAACATTGTAAAACAATAAAACAACAGAGTTCATGACCCCATTATGAATATGTAAAAGAATGGTTTTTGAGGTAAAAAGCACCTATAATGTTGGGGCTAAAGGTACAATAATTAAAATGATGATATACACTCACCTAAAGGATTATTAGGAACATCTGTTCAATTTCTCATTAATGCAATTATTTAATCAACCAATCACATGGCATCTCCTGAACTCCAAACTGAATGTCAGAATGGGAAAGAAAGGTGATTTAAGCAATTTTGAGCGTGGCATGGTTTTTGGTGCCAGACGGGCCGGTCTGAGTATTTCACAATCTGCTCAGTTACTGGGATTTTCACGCACAATCATTTCTAGGGTTTACAAAGGGAAAAACATCCAGTATGCGGCAGTCCTGTGGGTGAAAATGCCTTGTTGATGCTAGAGGTCAGAGGAGAATGGGCCGACTGATTCAAGCTGATAGAAGAGCAACTTTGACTGAAATAACCACTCGTTACAACCGAGGTATGCAGCAAAGCATTTGTGAAGCCACAACACGCTTAACCTTGAGGCGGATGGGATACAACAGCAGAAGACCCCACCGGGTACCACTCATCTCCACTAAAAATAGGAAAAAGAGGCTACAATTTGCACGAGCTCACCAAAATTGGACAGTTGAAGACTGGAAAAATGTTGCCTGGTCTGATGAGTCTCGATTTCTGTTGAGACATTCAGATGGTAGAGTTAGAATTTGGCGTAAACAGAATGAGAACATGGATCCATCATGCCTTGTTACCACTGTGCAGGCTGGTGGTGGTGGTGTAATGGTGTGAGGGAGGTTTTCTTGGCACACTTTAGGCCCCTTAGTGCCAATTGGGCATCGTTTAAATGCCACGGCCTACCTGAGGATTGTTTCTCTACATCTCCATCCCTTTATGACCACCATTTACCCATCCTCTGATGGCTACTTCCAGCAGGATAATGCACCATGTCACAAAGCTTGAATCATTTCAAATTGGTTTCTTGAACATGACAATGAGTTCACTGTACTAAAATGGCCCCCACAGTCACCAGATCTCAACCCAATAGAGCATCTTTGGGATGTGGTGGAACGGGAGCTTCATGCCCTGGATATGCATCCCACAAATCTCCATCAACTGCAAGATGCTATCCTATCAATATGGGCCAAAATTTCTAAAGAATGCTTTCAGCACCTTGTTGAATCAGTGCCACGTAGAATTAAGGCAGTTCTGAAGGCGAAAGGGGGTCAAACACAGTATTAGTATAGTGTTCCTAATAATCCTTTAGGTGAGTGTATATATGGCTTTTTTTCATATCGTCATATACATCACAAAAAAAGTGTTGTGCAACCCTATTTGTAGCTCAGAAGTGTTAATGCATATGCGAAAAAGCCCACAGAGTGCAATAATTTGACACTCTTGACAGCTTGACTGGGTTAGCTCTGAGGTGTTGCTTCATGTTAGCAGCAGATCAAAATTTTCGACCTTAGCAGCTTTACTCAAGTCGAACAATATCGCTGTGGATTTATCTTATTTCCAGTAAAGTTTTCTACCTTAAGTTGTGTTTGATTTTGAGCTTTCTTTTGTGTCAGGCTTGATGTACTTCATCAAGCTACTATTTCTGTTGTTTAATTGTTCTGTTAACCTTAGCGCAGGGAACTGAAATAATGATTTTTTTCCTCAAAGGAAGTCTTTGAAGCAATAGAGGCCTCTTTGAAATGACACATGAAAGAAGCTTTGCTTTAACACTGTAGAAACTGGCTGCCTTAGGGACACGACTTACTGTACAACCTGCATGTACTTCGCTGTTGTGTTAGTATAATTCTCGCTTTTCTCTCTCTCAGCATTGAGGGAACAGCTTGTCAGTTCAAGAACACACTCTGTGGCAGGGAACCTTTCTTTGCAATTAACTACAAGTCAGTGATTGTTTTTGAAAACAGGCTTTGTTCTTAAATATTAGTTTCTCTAAATAGCAGCAAGTGCTACGACACAGAAAAGGCAACTGGTAACATTTTCTTCAATTCTTTGAGTAACTCTTGGATTAAGCATATCTGTTGTTCTGTTCTGTTTATCCACCGTTCTGTTGTTCCGTCTATCTATCTATCTATCTATCTATCTATCTATCTATCTATCTATCTATCTATCTATCTATCTATCTATCTATCTATCTATCTATCTATCTATCTATCTATCTATCTATCTATCTATCTATCTATCTATCTATCTATCTATCTATCTATCTATCTATCTATCTATCTATCTATCGAGTAAGTGTTTGTATATTTATAATATGTAAATGCTTGTGTGTTTTGTATTAAAACAAAGAATCTAGTTAATCCAGGAAACCTCACTAATCAACTAGTGTTTTGTTGGATGACTACTTCAATATTCTTTTCCTCACATGTGGATGTTTGATAAGGAACAGCTGTACAGCTGTAGCCTAAAGCTTAGATCATGACAAAACAAGTGTGGATTTCAGTCTCATCCATTTTTGATTAAAGGACAGAGCACAGGTTGACTTGGTGTACTGAATATATTTGAGAATTCTCCGTTTCCCTTTACCAATTTGCATACAAATTTCCTATTAATTGGTAGATTATTTTCCTTCATATCTATATTGGATGGATATATACTCTGGGATGATGTATTTTGGCCACACACACATTGCAAAGTTTTGGGAGTAGCCTAAATGATTGTTCCATGTGTGTAAGGAATACAAAAGCCCTTCCAATATTTGTATCAAGTAGTCATGAATGACTGGAATAATCGTGGACATTTTTTGGTCAGTAGCTGAATGGATTAAATCACAGATCCCGCTAATTTAAGAAGAGAAAGTCCATCTGAACCTAACTACTTTTGTATATGTACACATAGAGATTTGTGCTGAGTCAAACTAATGTGTTTATGTGTACTTTGTTGCTCAGAGATCCGTAATCAGTTGGTGGAGCAGTTTAAGTGCCTGGAGCAGCAATCAGAGGCTCGGATCCAGCTGTTGCAGGACCTGCAGGAGTTTTTTCGGCGCAAGGCCGAGATTCAACTGGAGTACTCTCGCAGTCTGGAGAAACTGGCCGAGAGGTTCTCATCAAAGATTCGCGGCCCGAGGTGAGTCTTATTTGATACATTTCAGCCTGTTTCTTACACAAAGATATTATATGGCTTTAGAGGACTTGAAATTAAGCAAAAAAGTTGTATGGACGAGGGTTGTCACAGTACCAACATTTCAGTAGACTGTACCTTTTTCAGTACCAGAGCAAAAACTGTAATTTAAAAGAATTTGTCCCGTTTTGTTTCGTCCATTGGTTATCACTGCCATTCATTGCAGTTTATGATTCAATCGACTAGCACCAGACTAGCACCTCCGATTTGTCATTGCTTTCATGCGTTCAATAGATATAATTGTGATTGGCTACAATGCTCAACGCTTGTAAAAACACGCTGCAAATAGAAACCATTGATGCTCACAGAGCACTTAAACAACTACGAATGAGAGTGTTTGAAAGCACCAGGTACCGAATATATAAGCGGTACTACAGAAATGCTGTTAATATCAAGTTTTTTTTTTTAGTACTCACTGGTACTGGTACGTTTGACAACCGTAGCATGGACTATGCATTTTTGGTGCTTGTTTGGGTTTGAAAGCCATGGTCACTATGAACTGTTGTTTTATGAAAAAGAGCTGCATTAAAGTTTCTTTTAATAAATCCTATTTATTTAGTGCTTGATGGAAAAAAGGACACCATAAAAGTTTCAAAAATTATGATTTTAGTTACAGGGTGACAGAACTCATTTTTTGGCGAACTGTTCCTTTAATTGTGCATGCCAGATTATGTCTCCTCTTCATTTGTCCGTCTGTTTCACCATTTGTCTCAGTGCTCCTTCAATCAGAGCAGAAATAGCTGCTGGTGAATTTTAAATCTCTCTCCTGCTGCTGGATATAATCGTCCTTCAGTCAAGGGTTCTCTACTTTCTGCAAAGTTTAAAGAAGTTGTTAAATGCCTGTAGCATTTTACGCATTAGGATGTTATCTTTGGCTGTTAATTTAAATTAAATACCCTTTTGAATGAAGTGTTTCCTCAAAAGAAATCTTACTTTTGCCTCACGCTAATCCAAGATAGCCAGCTCATTCCTCCAGTTAATTGACCCTTTGCTAACCCAACCTTAAAATGTTGCTCAACTTGAGCAACTGGTCTTATCAGACAAGATGTCCCTCAACTTGTCCACCCAGAAATTAAAATTTTGTAATTTACTCAGTTATTACAAACCTTTATGACTGTCATTCTTCTATGCAACATAAAAGAAGATTGCAAAATTTTTATTGGTCATTCAGTGAAAGTCAGTGGTGTCCAATGTTGTTTCAGACACATTGACTTTCCTTATATGGACAAAAATAGTTGAAATATTGTTCAGAATATCCTCTTTTGTGATTCATTCAATGATGACAGAATTTGGTAGAACTATCCGTTTAAGACTATGGAAAATTTCATTTGAATAGAATATAAATATGTTATATATACAATATATAACAGGTTATAGTATGGATATAGATTGATATTAAATATATAATAGGTTGATTCTGGTGACTGTAATGGCAAAAGTAACTTATTTAGAATACCATAGTTGTATATGTGTTATAGATACGTTTCAGCAATGCAGTAAACAGCTACAGTTTTTGCTTGCAAGACATCAGGGGTGATTATTGGCTCATGTGGCATCAAGCCAGCAATGGATTCAGAGTCTGCAGTAAAACTTCTGCTAACTAGACCTCAATTGGTCACAGTGGGATGTGAAAAATCAAGGATTCTACCAATGCTATAGCTCTGATTTGGCCATAGAAACACATTTCATCTTTTTCTGGGAAAGAGGTTTCAAGAGGTGAAAAACTCGTTTAGATGTTTAGAGTTGGACTTTGTATATATACTGGTTGAGTCATGAATGTAGGTAGGTTGGTTTTGTGAGTGTATTGCAGCAGGATTGGTGGGGTTTAATTAATAGCAGCTGGTGGAGGAGGGCCGTCTGCTGCTTGCTCCCGGGGCCGGTCTCACTGCACCATTGACTACATTACTGCAGACAACAATGAAGAACAGCAGTGCCAATGGCTGCTGCTCTCTTGGCCCTGCGTCTGGCCTTGTCATTCTCTAGTTGTTTCTGTTTTTGCACTTCATTTTCCTCCTTCCTCTTTTCTTTGATATTTTGTCAGCTTTTGGGTTCTAGTTTTGCTGATGCATGCCTCACCGCAAGAGCTGACTCATTCGAAGAAACACGCACACACAAATGCAGACACACTCACAAACAAATACATACATCGACAGCAAACTTTTGTCTTTTAAGTGGAGAGATGAACTTTTATATGGTTTCTTCACAAACAAAATGCAGTAGTATGCAGGAACAAGGAACATGTTTTATTGCAGGATGTGTCAGTCATTGCGAGAACCACATTGAGTTATTTTTTCATGGCTTATTTCACTTAAGTCTTTTAACATTACGCATGTCCTGCTCTTAAGTCCTTATTCATGCCTGTTTCTTTATGAAGAAACATTGCAGAGCTTCCATGTTCTGCGTCAGAACGCAGACTCAGTAATGGCCGGCTCCTTCATTAACATCACACGCATGCGTCGTGCTGCTCACGTGAAGAGCGTGGGCCAATACTGGGTCAGCGTTCAGATGTGAACATGGTAGCCTGCTGTGTCTTGACTGTGTAGGAGAATAACAGGGGAGAGATGAATGAAGTCTGTATGTTGAATAAAGTCATCATTTTTGTTTTGTTTTTGCACATAGTATTCTCGTCGCTTCATAATATTAATGTTGAACCACTATAGTCACGTTGACTATTTTAATGATGTCTTACTACTTTTCTGGACCTTGAATGTGGTAATTTCGTTGCTTTCTATGGGAGATTAAAAAAAAAAAAAATATATATATATATATATATATATATATATATAATATATATATATATATATATATATATATAATGTACACACACTACTGTTCAAAAGGTTGTTAATGTTTTTCAAATGCTGTATTTATTTAAACAAAAATTCAGTGAAAGCAGTAATGTTGCTAAATGTTATTACATTTTAAAATAATAGATTTTTGTTTTAATATATTTTAAAATGAAATGTATTTCCGTGACGGCAAAGCTGATTTTTCAGCAACTATTACTCCAGTCTTCAGTGTCACAAAAAGAAATCATTCTGTGTATCCTGATTTGGTACACAGTTAACATTTCTTATTATATTTCATATTCATGAAATTAAACAATGAAAACTATGTAAGAAATATACTGCCTGTCATACTGTTTAGTGGTCATAAAAAAAACCCTGAATTTCATTATTTGCAAATCAGAATCAAGTATTCAATTCAGGAGTGCTGTGTAATAAATAATATATTTAATGCAGAATTATTCTTCTACTTCTCTGCTTTGACTGCCCACAGCAACCCAATATAACTGTGGCATTTCCTTCAGTGATTTTTTTTCATTAACTTTCTTAACTGACAAGAAAGATTTAACAGGTTTTTCAAGATTAAACATAAACATTTTTAATCTATAGATATGTAATACCAATTTGCTCATCTCTTTATTTATAAAGGTAAAAATCCCTGCATAAAAAACACTATGTTGTTCTACACAGACCATGACATGTCTAGAGGAGATAAGACGGTGTCTACAATAGTATCATTAATGGCCGTTAGTGTGTTTGTGTCTGTGTGTGAGTGTTTCAAGTCAATAAATACCTCTCCCTATCTCCACATAGCAGACTTGTCATCCATGCTGGGCTTTACCAGTCAGAACACAAACTCTGCAAGAGTGTGTGTGTATTTGCACACATTTAGCTTTCTTTTTACCCTATTTCCTGTTTTTATCTTGCCTCGTCCCCTGGCCTGCATGTGTTATTGCAGTCTCATTTGATGCATATTGGTGCTGAGTCTTGCAACACACAGTACCTGAATACTAATCCAACCTGCTCTGCAGTTCAGCTCTGTCTCTATGCATTAAACCAGGCATAGATTACCTTTAAAGTATACATGAATGAGGGTCGAGGCTTCTGCATTTATTTTGCAGTGTATAGCTCAGCTATTGGAAATGAATGTAAACTAAATGACCTCTAGGTTGTTTTGCCAGGCTGAAATGACAAGAAAGGCCATTGCCCACGCAGGTTTTTTAATGCAAAGATGAGAAAGCATTGGAGAGAATTCATTGAGGGCATAAGGTGTGATGTTTTTATGCATTCACAAAGCGAATATTTAAATTTTTCCATGTTGCTGCTTAAGACAAAACATTATACCATTGTTTGTACCGGTGAATTGCCCCAAAAAAGTGGGAAATACATTCTTCTGTATGAAACATATATTCTCTTCCATTATCCAGAAGGTTTCTGCCAGATGTTTCAGTGAATGCATTACATGGATATTGCTACATTAATCAGAGTTGAAAACTTTTGTGCTGTTGCAGTGACTTGAATTATAATTCAATGAGTTGATTTAATTGCATTTTAGTAATTCAGAATATTAATGTAATTAATGACCAGAGGACACATCTAAAGTACTTCTTGTAGAGGAATATGAATATATATTCCAGTATTCCAAAAGCTATTGAGCATGTAAACCATGAATGTAGGAAAATTAAGTGCATGGTTAAGTGTGTTCCCTTGATTATGTGATAGGCTTAATTAATCAGTGCTAATTTACATAGATCTCATGTGATTTTATTCGCTATGGCCAGTTTTTATATATTAACTCAAAAGTAATTTACATTAAATATTTTATACATGCTGATCATAGCGATGTAGTGTTTATTCATTCAGTATTAATTCATAATGTCATTAATGTATGAATTCATACATACTCATATATGTTATAATACATATGGTGCAAAGCAGTGCCCACAGTCTGCTACAATCATTGTAGCATCCAGGCCTTCAATGGTGATGTCATTGTACTGTTTGCATGCAGTTACATTCTTACATTTAATTATGCATCTATAGCTGCCTTTACATAGCAAAGATGCATTATGTGAAAATTTGAAACCGGACTTATTTGATTATTATAATTTTAGATTATTAAATATTTAGCCATTGTCCTAACATTTGAGATTGTGAACAAAGGAGGTCGCTATGAGTATTGTGTCAAAGTGATGATGCTTTGGGCTACGATGCAGTTCTGGTGTAGATGTGGCAGCATAGAGACATGATTTGCTGCAGCCTATTGGACAGCAGCCTGAAATCAAACTGCCCTGCAGTACGTTCCTGCTGCATTCCGCTCCTCGCACGGCAGCACCTGCCTTCCACCTCCAGCCTTCATTCACTCACTGCCAAGCCTCTCAGAGAGCATGCCAAGGCCCTTGGGATCGTATGTGCTTGGAAAGTCAATCTCTCAGACTTAGACATTAAAGGATTAGTTCATCCAAAGATGAAAAATCATTTACTCATACCCATAGCATTTCAAACTCGTATGACTTTTCAAAATGAGATATTTTGAATAATTTACTGGTCTTTTCCATGCAATTAGTGATGCTTTCGAGTTTCAAAAAGGATGCAAAAGCCCCATAAAGTCTATTAAAAGTTGTTCATATTTCAACCCTTCTCAAGTCATACGGTAGCTCTTATTAAGGTCTGATTCATGATTATTTTCCCTCCAATTGGTCCATTAAAGTTGTGATGAATCGGAAGTTGTGATTTTTTTTCTTCTGTATTGTGACGTACATCCCATTTGCAAAGGGTTATCAAAGAAGAAGAAAAAGTAGGTTGGGACCATCAGTTGGTAATTGGATTTTTAGATGTTGGTAATGAATGGGAACTTGTGGTTGATTGTGGAGGGGTGGGGTTTAAGATAACTAAATGATCGGAAAAGTCCAGCATAAATCCTCAGAGAGAAGTCTGTCGAGTCAGAGACATTTAAATGAAACATTATGAGGTCAACAATTTAGATGAATCGCTCAAAAATAAGATCTACAGTATAACTTGTTTTTACAAAATAGAAAGGGTGAATGAGCCTAGCTTCTTTAATGAGAATGAGAAGCAATTAAATTTCCCATGAATAATAGTTTAAGTTTTGGTCTGCTTCTCACACAAAGCTATAATTTGGTTTCGCAAGGGGAACATGGATTTTTTAAAAAAAAATTATATTTATGATATTTGTTGTTTTTGATTTTGACAGCAGAATATTCTTTAAAAAAATCATATTTAGTGTTTTTGACAGAAGAGAGTCATGGGTTTGAAATGACTTGAAGGTGAGTAAATGATGATAGAATTCACTATTCCTTTACAGTTGAGTGCAAATCTTTTGGTTTGGGTTCCCATATGGCTAATAATGTATGATTAATGAGGTCAGAATCATCAGCAATGAGCTTTTGAGCTAATCCTTGTCCTAGCATTCACTGCTTTGAGGAACTTCTCTGCTCTCTCTCTCTTTTCCAGCCCTCTCATGGGGCTACAGCTGGGAGCAATCATACATTGGTGGCCTCATTTTGCATGTTTGTGGATTGGGGGGTGTTATTGGGGGGGTTGGTGGGCCAGCACAAAATGTGCAATGTATTGAAGCTTACTTAAAAGGCGGAAATACATTTGAACTGGGGAGCGTATGTCCCCGTTTCTCTTTCCACTACAGTTCCTGATTTGGCACTTGATTCCTTCCCCTGCTTTTCCGTCAGGAGATAAGCTTGAGCAAGCCACCCCAGACTGGATTAAAGCTCTTTGATAAAGCTGTATCGAGCTTGGCTCATAAAAAACCCCCGAACACTTTCTTGAATGAATATTGTGGCAGGCGGTGAGTGTGATTGTATGATTATGTTTTATGGCTTGTGCAGCTATAATGAAGCTAAGTGTGAAGGGATTTTGAACCCCACTCATATTCTGTGTGGGTGTTTTTGTGTACAATACGGATAACCGCTTATCACTTCTTAGCATAGGATTAGAGATCTTTAGATCTCTTGCATAGCCTTAAAGGTTAGAAAAGACACAATAATTCACACTCAAAATGTATCACCCTTTTGTCTATTACATATGCTTACTTGGATGCTTCTGCACATTTTAATTTGTACTACACATATAAGCAATTCATATCCATGAGTTAAATACATATATCCCTTACGAAAAGGTACTGTGTACCATGAAACCACACTTGCTCATTCACACATAGTCATTTTTTAATGACTTTTTTAATTCTTTCTGACTCATCAGGCTGCAGAAATGGGAAATACTGAAGTCTGAGAGGGTTTGAGAGTTGTTTACAAAGATCCAATATGTGGAGATTAAGAACAACATGATGCTCAGTTTTGACTGGAAACCTTTGAGGATCAGTCCGTTTTGTGGATCAATGCACTCGATTGAAGCTGCTTATCATGAGTGTTTTTGTATTTATGTGTGAGTAACTTCAATATACCTGGTATAATTAGTGTCTAGAGTGAAGTGAAATAATGAAAGCCTTATCTTTTAGTTTTTCCAAGGCTTTTTATCAAAAACATTTTCATTATTTACTCATTTTCATCTCGTTCCAAATCTATATGAATGTTTCTCCTTTGTAGAACACGTGATGGTGAGTAAATTATTACGTACATGTTACATTTTTGGATGTTGTACTGCAAATGTACAAAATAGTTAAACAAATCTATGAAACTCAAAAAAATGGGGAAAACAGCGCACAACAGTTTACAATCAAACCCACAAAACAACTCTATGAACTATCACTCAACTCAGATGTACTTAATTTAAGAAAATGCTCAAATGCTTACTGAAAAAAAAACATCACAGGGAAGTGTTTACAGCCAAGATATGATAATAAATTTATTTAAATAGTGTTATTGTGCCAGAGGCTTTCTGGGGACTAAACTGGCCTACAAAAAGGATATCACCAAATTCCAGAAGCCCTTCTCTCCTGTCACAAACAATCACGGCACAACACGATGTGTAGCTCGCCCAAGGTGGCTGTCATGTGGTAAAACAGCTGACTATTTATTTTTATAAGCTGAAGAGGTTTTCCATTGGCAGATAAATATTTTATTTAAGGTTACATAAGAAGAAAATCATATGTTTGGTTTCTGCACCGATTTGTGTTTCTGTAGTTGTATTAGAGTTTGTGTTCATTGTATGCGTGAGAATCTAATAACTCAGATTCCTTTTAACAATCCTGTTTCCTTAACGATTCCATTTATGATTATTCATGACAAGTTTAGTGAAACAAGAACCACTCTACGAGTGATAACTGATGAACACATTGATTCATAAGTCTGTTCGACCCGTTCATTTTAACAGAACCAGCTCAGTAGCCATGTGAAAATAGTTTGTTTTCGTATTGACTTTTGTTTAAATGGAACAGTCAGATTTAGAACCAGTTTTTGATCTCTAACCATACACTTTTTAACTACACACACCTAAAAAAAAACATAAGTACATGAGAGCCTCAGCATTGCTCTCTTGTTTCAAAGGCTTTGAAATTAGATTAAGAGTTCTATGTGATCTTTGGCCCTTTGTATGGATTATGCACCATGAACTGTGAAAAAAAGCAATTGGAGAAATGTGATTATGAATCATATGATCCTTTTTTCAGACCTTGATTTTAGAGTCGGAGCGGTGCTTTTGATCTATTTTCTGAATATTGAAAAAAAAAAAAAATGTAAACGAGAATAAAAGAAAAGGACCAGAGAATGTCTTTCTGCATTTTTGTATGAAATAAAGTGCTTTCTAATCTACTGTAGAGATCTACCCTATGGCCTAGTGCTATTATTGCCAGTTTCAAAATCAGGGCCAAAAAAAATCTTTATAATTTTGCACAGCTACACTACATGAGCTACATTCTTATTTCCTTGCTGCAAATCTGTGATCTGTCACATTGCATTAAACTTCTTCCCCTTCCTCATCCTCATATAAAGTTTATCTTTAAGAGGAAGCTATGCATGAACAGATAGCACTATTTATTGAGTGTGTCTGACAGTGTGAACTGAACTATAACGCCTTTGTGTTTTGCAAATGACATGATATTCTCATTTTTTTTTTATGTATCCACACCAGTGCGGATCAGTTATTTCCAAACCAGCAAACTGTAAACTTTTTTGTGAACCTGTTTGTTTTTTGGAAATGTGTGATGGTAAAGAGTTTTCAGCAGCCATTACCCCAATCTTCAGTCTCACATGATCCTTCAGAAATCATTCTAATATTGAGATTTAGAGGTCAAGATTGTTTTTTTCTTTCCAAAATAACCTGAAAAATGTTTAAAAGTTTAAAGTCAAATTAACTGCTTGAAACATGTCAAATATTACATAATGTCTATATCACGACATTTTGCGGCATTAGTGTCACCAAACAGAATTGAAAAAAATAATAGCTCCGTTCAAACAGGTTGTCCAATCAGCTGTTTACACTTTTGGAGGGACTTTAACTTACAAGGTACTTATAGAAATGAGATGTCCTCATATATTAAGCTATAGAGTGTTTGTTTTTGGTAAGGTTGTCATTACCCCAAAGATCAGCATTAATAGGGTGCTGGTTGGCATATGCTTCTTTGTTTACTGTTTATCCTTATTTGAGGGCAGATTACGGGGCTAATAACGTTCGCCACATGCAGCAGGGAGATATACGTTCCTCATTAGCAGCGATTAGCATTTCACTAACTCTTGCAAGAGGCCACACTTTGATGTTCTCCCCCTAGTCCAAATACTCTCTGAAGTAATTGCCTTTGCTCCTCATGTCGTTTATCCAAAGCCTCATCCTGCTATCTCCCGGCTTTTCAATACTCTCCACTCAGTTATTTATTTTTTGCACTCTTGTTCTTGAGCTTGTTGATTGGTTAAGGAGATAGGACTCAGGAAAGGAGTGAAGGGTTAGCACAGAACACAAGCTTATGGTTCCCAAAGCTGATTAATTTCAAGCTAGGACGATTTCTGTCTCAGCGTCATTATGCTTAGCAGTGTTAAGGTATTAAGTGATCTGTGTACTGTCAGGTGTGTGTACTGTATATGTGGTGTCGGAGACTGAGAGGATAAAGAAAGATTCTGTTTATACTGTAAATGTAAAAGTGTACTTTTGATTTTTCTAAGTGATCAGGCATACTCAAAATCAGATTTAGGCCAGGCCATATAAAACCCAATCATATATGAGGGTTGACTTATAAGAACACCCTAGTAATGCCCTAGAAACTACCCAGAACACCCTAGCAATTGCACAGGAATGTGCTTACAAACACTAGCAGCCACCCACTATATCCTTGCATAATGGCGATGAGATTTGTATGTTTATGTTGATGTTAAAATCAAGAGAATCACATCATTTTAAATTTGTGTCTCCAAAAGTGGAAAATACCAGTGGGGTTGACTGGCTGCCAAAACACAATTTTTGCTGACAAAGTCACTAATAGTAATTTAATATGACTGTATTTGTTAGTTTTTCAGAAAATGACAGCTGTAAACAGAAGTTATGTGCTCAGCATAGGAGAATATTGTACAGGCATTGTGGATTTTCTCTGACAATCTGACAATTATTGGAGAACGAGACGTAGAGAATGAGTCAAACGTTTTCAGCGGGAAGGGTAGAAATGCAAAAAACCCTAAAAAAAAAAAACTTGCAAGCCAACTTATAACATCATTTCACATTATTATTCCTTTCTCTGTCCTTCTAGGAAAGAACAACACCTTCTCTCGTCAGTAAACTGCTGGTATCTGGTTTTGAACCAGACTCGAAGAGAAAGTAGAGATCATGCAACTCTTAATGACATTTACATCAACAATGTCATCGTTCGCCTGGCTCAGATCAGCGAGGATGTCATCCGGCTCTTCAAAAAGGTCTGTATTGCATCTACATTGCTCCATTGTAGACTGCATTGGTTTTGATTGGATATACATTGGTAACACTTTATTTTGATAGTCCACTTTAGACATTCTTCTAACTATAAGTAACTTTGCAACTACGTGTCAAGTACCAGTCATCAGATTATTAGTAGACTGTCTGCTTTATTTTGAGGATCCCCCAAAAGACATTCTACTGATTAAAAATTTGCAAGTACGTGTCATATTATTCTACAAACCCTTACCCTAACATGACAGTCTACTAAAAGTACTAGTTGCCAATTAATGAGAGTTAGATGACATAGTTGCAAAGTTACTTATAGTTAGTTGAATGTTTAAAGTGGACAATCAAAATAAAGTGTAACCATACATGGGTATACATTCATGCAAACAAATTTTTTTCGGTCCATTTTTGCTAAAAGTTTATTTCGTTATGAGTGCACTAGTATATAGAAACGACTGTAAATAAACGAAATTCCTCAAAACTAAAGTAGGTCTACTGGTAACGTCGAACCTTTCCATACGTGGGAAATCGTAACACCTTCCGCTGCTCCAAATTCATTATGTATTCTTTCACACAGCTAGGTGACTTCATACATATGCATGCATTTTCTTGGCAGACATTTTTCTTAGCACAGCAACGTCTACCTCCTACCTACTTGCTTAGCTGTTGTGATTTTCAGGCCGCGGTTTTAAACGCCTGCAGATGGTGTATAAGGATGGTATGCGACAAAATGAATGGGCATGTCTAAATGCATGCTGTCTCACAGTTTGACTACAGCCTATTTATGCACATCCTCTCTGAGTTAAAATCATACTGTAGTGAGGAGTGCCGCCACTGGCTGTATTCTCCATGGTGTGACTTCTGGGGTATATGAGTTGGAACGCTGTCAACACATAGCCCGGATTCCTGTGGTGAAATCCAAACACTACGAGCGTGTTTACACCTGGCTGCTTTTCCTGTAGGTGAGGCCCTGTGCTTCCAGCCGCCATTCATAGGAGAGTGGTTCAGTGAGGTGACTGTGAACCAATAAAACACACCGAGAGCACCTTGGGAAACTGTTAATTGCCTACATTGGGTGCACTCAAGGTCACCTGAGATACCCTACTCTGTATGAATGTATGCTTGAATGCTGCTGTGATGTGACCTTATAAATTAGTATAGTACAAAATATTTTTTGAAGTTATGATTCATTTGAAAATAACAATAATAATCAACAGAAACATTTAAACTAGTCAAATTATTATAAACTCAGAAACTTCTCTTCACTTTAAATTTGTGAGTCTTTTTAAATGATTCATTAAAAGGACTGTCTCAAAAGAGTCATTTGTTCATGAATGGAACATCACTGGTTGTGTTATACAGTGTGTTTTTGATTCACCGAAATGAATCGATTTAGAAGAGTTAATCAGAAATTAGATCATTTTTTATGTTTACAACACTGGCAATAAATATTCTGTGGTTTTTAGTTCAAATTCATCAATCACTTAGTTGAAGCTGATAAAACTATTTTTAAACCATTTTTCCTATTAACACTTTTGCATATTGTTGAGGCTGTGTAGTTCATAGTAATATTATTGAATGTCAGTCTGTGATTTAGGACATTTTTGTTTACTTTTGGTAGAGTCAGATCACTCCTTCATAATCATATTCTGTACATATTCTGCTTAATACTGTATATACAATTTTATTGTACATTCTGTAAATCATAGCTTTATTTACTCCACACTTATGTATATAAAACACTATATTCTTGCACTTCTGGTTAGATGCTAACTGCATTACATTAGCTCTGTACTTGTACTTTGCATAATGACAATAAAGTTGAATCTAATCTAAAAAAATGTCCAATGTAAAATATGGCTCCTGAAGCCAGACCAGTTGAGAATCACCAGTCTAGCAACATGAGTCTGCCATCTGGAATGATAATGAATAGCCTTCCTTACATCCTTAAGCTCTTATTTGAACCTTTTCTTTAATTATGTGTTTGGGACATTCAGTAGCAGTTAGTAAACACTAACAGCAGTTTTGTCCACCTCAAAGGATTCCAGCACACATTCAGATGAGAAACTTACACCTGAGGTCAGCGAAACGTTTCACTGGTGAGGATGAATGAATAGATGAGGATGAATGAGCAGCAGAGACAGCTGGGAAACTAGCTTGACAGCATTTTGAACGGTCGTACGCTAGCTTTACCAGTGGCTTGATACTGCAGTGTGTCAGTGGCTTTGGCTCTTTCGCAATGTTGCATCAGAGGTTTCCACTGAGAGCTCTTGCCATATATTCTCTGCTCTTAATGTGATGTATGCAGTAATACTGATTCGCTATCCCCATGGGCTGTTTAATAATGCCTGATTTGGCTCAACAAAAGCATGAATTTGCACTGGATTTGTGGGGAAAATATAATATATCTTTTTATGCAGTTTTCCAATTGTTATAAATTGAGCTATGCATATGAGAGGCATTTATCTGAAATATTAGATTGAAATACATTTAGATGACATTTGCTGTTACTCATGTTAATCTTTAAAACGTATCATCTTTAAAAACACTAGTAAAACATTCTTAAATGTACTTTTTTGCAAATCTTAAAATTAATATAGATTTTTCATACTGTATGTTATAGTGTTGTAATGCCTAAATTCACTGATTTTAGTTTTTATTTTTCAATTTACTTCATTTTTCATACTTATTGATTTTATGCAATTACATGAAATTTTCTTAATAAAGGGGAACATTATTTAGTGGCTTCATCTGTTGTTGTTGGTTATGTGTTTATGATTTGCTTGACCACTTATTCAGCCATTTCATCTCTTTCATCAGATGCCATGCTATGTGGAATCTACATGTTACCTAAAGACAAAATTAATACATATGCATGAAATAGTGTGAGATGATTATCGCATTAGTGTGGATGACTAGATTTGTAAATTGGATGCAAAGATAAGCTTGTATGTGTATGTACACATTCATGTGTAGAGAGAGATTATTTTTGATCCCTAAGCACAGGCCTGACTATACTCATGCTGTAGCCTTTATTGATCGCTGAGAATTACGGTCCATTATGCTTTACGAACATAAAAGGGCTTTGGAGGGCTACTCGCTATTTGACAGCTCTCTGCATCCAAATATTTATAAATGTTATTTGTGCAGGACAGATCATTCCAGTAGTGTTATTTATATATTATTACAGTATTAATTAATCTTTTGAGTTAGCTTTCATATTTTCAGTTTTAGATGCTTTTGTCTTTTTTTATTAGTTTTTTTTTAAATATTTCTATTGCGCTTTAATTTATATTTATTTCAGTTTTAGTTTAAGTACATTTAACATTTCTAATTTTCCTTTTAAGTTTTTCCATCTAATATTAATATTTTATTTTATTTTATTTCAGCTTTATTTCAATTACCAAAAATAATTTTAATAGTTTAATTAACAATAACGACACTTGGACAGTTGTTACTTAAAGAGGTGTTTTACACACTATTTGATGGCATTTTGTGTGTGTGTGTGTGTGAATATGTCTATCTGGGAGATTTTCTGTCTTTTGTGCCTAATGAAAAAACTTGTTCTTGCAGTAAACAATTTCCAGCTTCCCTGGAGTTCTTGCCCTCTTGTTTCTGCCAGATTGTCTCACTTACTTTAGAGTTAAATGCAGTATATTTTCTCCATAACAGCCGCAGGTGTGTGTGTAAACAGGAATAGCTTAGCTGTATGGGAGGAGGTACAAAATGTTTTTCTCCTCTCCAAGAGTTGTCTTCTTTCCCGTTAACTTGTTTATAGCATTATTAAATTATTATCCACTGGATTGCATAAGCAGTGTTCAATGTCACAGACTTCATGTGTCAACCTGGTCCCTGTCTCAACTACTGTTTACAAAAATGCATGAAATAATGCTGCAGAGGTTATTTGAAAAGCATTGTATCAAATGACCGATCGATTGAAAACATGAGCCTTTTTGGCATTTTGCGGCAGTATAGTGTGGTCACCATGCAACATGAAGCCACTAGCCTGATGTTGATAGAACTTCAAATTAAATAGTCAAAATTCAGTCAGCCAGTACTGAAACCCTAAATTTTCATAGTCATATTTGTCAAACCAAGCTGCTGTTATTACCTGCTATTAGCTTACTGCATACTATACAAAATGTACAATAGGATATAGTATGAAGTGTGCTTTGTTTACTACGTTAGCAATAGGTATTTCATCTGAATATACCATACATAAATTCTTACTGCAAACAGTTTACTGTAATATAAAAGTTTGCTATTCTAAACATATTCAAGCACAACCATAGAAAAATGTGAATTAAAAATATAATCTTTCATTAAGACCATCTGTAATGTGTTTTTTTTAGATTGCATTTTGGATGGTAGTCAAGTATATTTGTGACACTTGGCAGGTTATAAAAACAAACGGGTATTTGCGCCACATAAATGGGAAAACATCTTTAATATGACACCATCATAAAACATGCATGTTGAATGAGCGGAATGAGTCATTTTTTTGTTGTTGTTATTTTTAAAGGGGACCTATTAAGTAAGTAAGTAAGTAAAGCCTTTATTTGTCCCACAGTGGGGAAATTGCATTTAGCAACAGCAGGGGTACAGTGGTAAATAGCAGTGTCACACACATTTACATAAAAAACAGAGAACCCAAAATAAATAAATAAACTAACATCAACTGTACACAAGTGGGTTAAAAATTATGCCTCTGTGACTGGGTTAAAAAATTATGCTAACTCTATTGCACGTTTCAACAAAACAACGCCCTTTTTTATTATGTCCCTTTTCACAAGATGTACTATTAGTCTCTTGTGTTCCCAGAATTTGTGAATTTTCAGCTCGAAATACCCCACAGATAATTTATTATAGCTTGCCAATTTTGCCCCATTTGGGTGTGAGCAAAAACACGCCATTTTTGTGTGTCCCTTTAAATGCAAATGAGCTGCTGCTCCTGAGCTGCTTTCCAAAAGTTGGTGGAGTTTTAACAGTTTGTGCTTCGGTTGCTCAACAACAACAAAGCTGGAGAATCTCAGGCAGCCAAAATGACAGTAGTCAGTAACTGTGTTCAGTCCTACATTGTTCAAACCGGAGTCGGACATTGATGGAGTGACTCAGGAAGAAGATACAACTTTTAGAATGCAACTGGACATTTCTGAATGGTTAGTGGATAAATTTATGTAGTTCCTGTGGAGTTGATTAAATTCATGGACTAGCATGTGCCATCTTTTGTGCAAATCCAGCATTGAATCGACCCTCGTTTGTGAAGCAGTGGCAACAACACTCTACTACAACAACTGTTACTCTTCTCTAAAGCAACCCAACATGCCTAAAAAGTGTCCTGTGCTCATCTGTGCAGCCAAAGACAGAACAGTTAGCATGCTTTGCTCAAACTTAAGAACTCGTACAAACTTAAGAACTCCGTGGGTGGAAACGTGCAGATTAAGGGGTGGTAATATTATAACAAGATCCCTTTTCTACATCACTAGGGGAACGAAATCTGAACGGCTCATTTTTTTCACATGCTTCCAGAGAAAGGCTTACCAAAACAAAGTTACAGGATTGTCCTTTTTTACATGTTCTGGGTTGGTAGACAGCACTTAAACATGGAAAAATCAGATTTTCATGAAATGTCCCCTTTAAATCAATTCTTTTTACCATGAGTTTGACTAATTTGTGGCCCATTTTGTTTTTTGTTTTTGTATTTGCAGAGTAAAGATATTGGCATTCAGATGCACGAGGAGCTGGTGAAAGTGACGAACGAGCTGTACACTGTGAGTATAATGTCTCTCAATCTCTCTCTCTTTATTTTTCCTTCTCTCTATTTTTCTCGCTCTCCCTCTGAATGGAGCTCTCACCCGCTGTGTCCTGCCATGCACCATGGAAACGCTGACTCTTCGGCCAAGAACAAAAACATTTTGGCTGTGCGACAGTTTGGAGAAGAAAGAAACTGTTACTTCACATAGTTTTCTATTAAAGGATGGGAAACTGAATCAAGGGATTTTTTGAGGGAATAATGAAAGCGGTACTATTCGTGATTGTGGTAGTGATGGGAAAATAGTTTATTAGTAGAGACGCCTGTTCCACGCCTTTTTCAGCTTCATAGTAGTCACTTCTTCAATCGCTTCCACATTGCATTTTAATTTGCTTCAGAATCTGGGTCATTAGAAGCTAAAATCCTTCTTTGATTCCATTACTTTAGTTTCGTTTACGTCAACATTTTCTCATCAACCAAGATGCATGCTCTTTCTTTTTCCATTCTGGATGAAATCCAAACTACCTCTGCAGAGGGGCAGGCTGAGATTAATGTTGTCACCCATGACAGGACATCAGAGAAGATTCTTCTTCATCGCTCGACCTATTCCAGATGTCCCCTTTGCATCTTTATGCAGGTGGCGTAGTAAAATGTCTCACTCGTGCCCCCTGAATGGAACTAGCTAAAGTATAGCTCATATGATTATACTCTTGTTGTCTCAGCTTTTGACTGCGGCTGTAAATCAGTGTCAAACAAGTTTAAAATGTGAATGTACTCCACCTTCCATAAAAGGTCTGAAACAATAAAACACAGTCCTGAAGCCATTAAAATACTTAGGAGCACAGACATGATATTTATGAATCAAATGTTTAAAAGCACACATATGCGGTTCGGGATCCACTGCTCTGATGCTGATGCGTTTCAAGGTCACTGACTGGGAGTGTAATATATCACTGGAGAGGATCATTATCCTTTCCCTGCCACCCTTTCTCTTTCCCCTCTTTTCCTCAAATAGAGCCTTGTCATGATACCGAATCCCTGCAGAAAGATCTAAATTATTATGTTCTACATCATTGTGGTCACGAAATATTTAGTATGTAATTTTTCAGCTAAATAGACACAGAAATGTGGGCTTTTGTCAGTATTATTAGAATATAGGATGTGTGCTGTTTAATCATTCCTTTGTGGACGATTTTGTATATGTAAATTATGATATTTTGATGTGTATATATATTTATATATACAAAGTTCTGTCATGAAATTCTACATGGCGCAGGCTTATAGGTCCTTAACTCAATCTGCTTGCAATCAAATCGTTCTCTATAGGGCGCAGCTGATATACAGGTTCACAGCAGGTTCCTGCTGTATCAGTAGCCAATGAGCTTGCTGCTCAACCTTCAAATACTGGTCAGCATTTACTGTTGCAGTTGTGGCACATTTTTAGAAACTCTCCAACTTCTCCAGCTCCAGGTCTTGACCACATTACAGTTTTACTTTGCTAAATTATTTAGCTATTTCAAAGGGCCTTGCAGCCTGGTACAGGAAACAAGCCAACACCAAAAAAGACATTGACCAAGGAAATAAATATATGGCACTTTTCCACTCCATGGTACGACTCGACACGGCTTTTCTACTGCTGTTTAGTACTTCAAAGTGGGTGGGATAATAGACCGATCATTATAGCTGCGCCGCCTCTACTTCCAAGTGACGAATCTCTCTGACCAATCACTGATCTGCAGTGTTTACACATCACATTTTAGTATTGGTACAGCTCACTTGGAACCTTAACCAAGGTGGTACTATTTAAGCGAACCATATCGGCTCGTACCATGCAGTGGAAAAGTGTTAAAAAAGTGAGCCGTACCGAGCCGAACCATGCAGTGGAAAAGCATCAATAATGAACTCTAGAATTTTTAAAAAGACAATTTGACCATATATAATTTCATATTTGGCCACTTTGAGATTATTGCCATTTGCGAGTTACTCTATTTCCCTCGTGAAAGCCTTTTCAGTATCAATAGATGCACATTTTCTGTTTTCAATTTTTCTGAATTTTTTAAATTTGAGGGAATATTGTTTAAAATAAATGTTCAATTCACAATTCTAGCATTTTTTAATTTTTTTTTATAATTTTAACATATATACGTATTATATTATATACATTTTAAATGTCAGCATATACTGATTTAAAATCCCATATACTGTAGGTTGACAACTAACAAATTGTCCAGTGGAGTATTATGCTAAACAGTGTTATGAATATTACAAATCTTGTTACAATTTACAAACCTCTACATTAAATTTGCTTGATAAAGCATAGTGGCTTGCTTATGATCAACTGCTCTTGATATACAGCTTGACAATAACATTATAAGAGAGTCTGCACTAGAAGCTAAAACTAGAAGTATTGATCCTTCTGCCTCTCTTCTGTGGTTTGAGCTATGTGTTCTGGAATGTAGAATAATAAATATGAATGTGAAGCTTCTGCAGTCCCAATGTGCAATGTGACATTTCTGCATCGGTTTTGCAATGTGTTTGTGTGTTTGGGTGATCAATGGTTCTTCGTTTTCTTTCTTGGGCATTAAATGTGCAACTTCTATGTATTCTGTCAATCAGACTGAATGACAAAATTATGCATTTATTCCCTTTTAGTTCCATCTGAGGTGCTTGAAGTAGTGTTTCCTGTTGTAATTTAAAGTACTGTGAATTTTGCTCATTTATGAAACAAAAAAGCTCAGCAGATTTTTGCCAGGGAATAGGCCTGTAATAAATGAGAGCTGAAGTACATTGGAATATTGGTTGTGTACTGTATTTGAGAACAGCAATCCTTTTGCATATGACGGCATAAATTCTGCAGCTTTAAGGAAATTATTCTATAGCGCAGTGCCCTTGCTCAATTGCACTTGAAGCCCTATTAAACATGCATCATGCATAAAAATTGGGTGTTGACTTTGGGAGCCCCTCCCCAAAGACTTCATTTTATGTGAAAGACAAGTTGTAATTGCGGGTCTTCAAAACCCATGATGTAATAGGACATTGTTTCTCTTACATTTTCAGCAAAGTTGCAGCTCTTTCCTCTGTTATGGTATGGTACACAGGAGAAATCATAATATGTTGATTGCAGAAATTAAAGTACCACCTTTCCTTCCTGTTCTGTTACGTTCTGAGCTCATTCTCGTGTATCAGGGTCTTAAAGGCATCGGCCTGCACACGGTGTGAGGACCATCAATCTGCAATGATGAATGAGTCAGTGCTGCCCATTTAGCCTGTTGAACCTCATTCTCCCCGTCGATCACAAGGTCTTACAAAAGACAGTCTGTCTTTGGCCAGTTGACAGGGAAATAGTTTACTTGGAATGTCTCTGAATTTTCAGCAGTGTTTAAGAGGTTCAAATGGTAGCAGTTAGGGTGTGTACCACAGTGCAAAAGCATTTAGATGTGCTCCAGGCAGTTTGTGTGGAAATGGAAGTTGTATATAAATCATTGCATGTTAGTTTAAGGTCTCTGGCTGATGCTCAAATACTGAGCTAATGCGGCTTAGCAAAAGCAGACTATCATTGCACAGCTCTCGGACAAACCTAAGTGGCCACAAAACCTCAAGGCAGTGGTGCTAGATGTGAGAATAATACTTTGTCAGTTTTATAAACCAAGAATTGTGAGAATGTACTTCATGTGGTAACAGCATTACAATTAATTGTTGTTTTAAGGCAAAAATATGGCTTTTTATGAAACGGTTTCGTCTGCGGCAGAATTATTTTATTATTTCATTTCATTAAAAATTGCAATATATATAGAAAAACCATATTTAGCTTCTTGTAACCATGAAGAGGAGTTATATATGAGGTTACATGTGGTTACTATGATCTCACTACAAAATACCACAGTTACTTTGCAAGAATTGCTACAAATTTTCATCAGGGCTGTACCAGAACAGAGTTTGCTCATATTAAGAGTCATTTATATTAGAGATTTTATTTAAATATTTTCCCTAGTCATAGCAGCAGGACTGTGTGTACACCAGAATGATCTGTGTTTAAAGAGATCCCAGAGCTGTATCTAATGTAAGCTTTGCCCTAGCGTTGCTCTTTACAGATTAGGTCATCTCACCTCAACATGCCTGTTATGTTTTGATGCTGGAGATTTGCCAGCCATGTCCATCAAACCTGCTTGTAAACATGTTCCTTTGCTGTGTTCTCTTTGAGGGATATGAGCTGATGGGTGACAGCTTTGGGAGGAGCTGTGTGCTAACCTAGATTTTCTCCTGCACTAGAGTTCATAGATCCTGTCAAATTTACTCGCCAGCTCAGTATTCAGCATGCCTGCATTTTCAAGAATGTCTCTGTGAGTGTTGTGGTGTTATTGAGTTTGTAAAAGCGATTTTAGCCTGATTTGTGTCATTGAACATCAGTTCTAAGGTATATTATTTTAACGTAACATGCTGATGTCAGCAAGGTTTCATATGTAATGATTTTTGACTTTGTCAACCTTCATCATTTACACAACTACATGTGAAACAGCAGAGTACACTGTCTAAAATCGGTTAGTTTGAATATATTTCACACATCTGTGTATGTTTACTAGAGCCTGTTAAAAGGGCTAGTGATTTTTCCTGGGGCCAGACACAGCTAGCACTTCTCTGAGAAACATCCTTTGCATCCTCTTCCTAATGAGCTTGAGGAAACAGCTTTTTCCATGAGGGAATACTAGGGACATTGGGCCTGGATACTGTGTTACGGGTAATGACTGGAACATGTTATATTAGTTCGAAGAGCAAGGCTAATGGTTTAGGTGTATTCAATTTATAACACTCAACATGGCTTCACCATGGTCTTCATGTGTATGTCTACATTTTGAAGTATCTGTGACTGAAATAATCCAAATATTGTTGTTGATCTTATAAAATTATTCATCTTGCATGAACAACCTTTCCGATTTTTTTTTTTTACAGTAAAGACATTTATAATGTTACAAAAGATTTCAGTTTCAAATAAATGCTGTTCTTTGAACTTTTATACATCAAAGAATCCTTAATTAGCAGCACAGATGTTTTAAACATTGATAATAGTAAGAAATGTTTCTTGAGCAGCAAATCAGCATATCCAAATAATTTCTGAAGGATCATGTGACACTGACAACTGGAGTAATGTTTTTTTTGGAAGTTATTGAATTATTGAAGTTATGCCGTTATTGAATTGCGTAAATTATACATTGAATTTATATTTTTAGATCGCTACATGCATTGTTAAGTAAGTCATTGACAAGTTGACTTGCACTCCACGGAAGAAAGAAAATTTTACAGTTACAGTACGAATAACATCCGAATTTAAATTTTGGGTGAACTTTTCCTTTAAGTAAGCCATTCATAGATTAACTTCCACAAAACGTTTAAACACTAGTGCTTTTGAGCAGTTTTACATGTCAACTTTTGGCTTGAGACAACACTGTGTCATTTGTTTGTCCAAATAATAGAAGATGGGGAGAAACCTGGTCATAAACAATCTATATTTTTTCCATTTAATTTCATAATGTATCCCTAGTAGCACAGACACATTTAATATTTAAATCACAGAGGAAACAGCACTAAAAGCACGCATAGTGCCATCGTGCGGATGCACTTGGTGACCTGCTCTGGAATGAACTGATGATCTGTGGGTGTAAAGTTAGAGTGAAACAGTTGAGTGTGTATGAACATTAATGTCAGCGTCGGTGCAGATGCGCAGTCTGTGTACGCCTGCAGGCTGGCTGATTTAATAAGCATTTTATTGAAAACATCGTCTGACATGCATCTGCCGGCTATAAGGAGAGGAATAAAGCAGGGCAATGGTGCAGTGAACCCCCCCCCCATCCCCTTTCACTTGCTCTGTTCTATTGTTTGAGCAGAGAGGATAATGGGGTCGAGTAGCAGACTGGGTCACACCAATCAGACATGAGCTAAAACATTGTGCATTGTTGCAAACACCTCTGTCATACAGGGAGCTCTGTTATCAGAGTCAGCAAAATGTGCGGTTTTGTTCGAATCAGCTTTGTTTCATACACACTTCCTTCAGAATCTCATTGTCCTTAGATTGCCCCCTCCTTCGGCCTCTGTCATCCCAGGCTTGAGTGGAAGGCTTGGACTTTTGGTGGAAAGAATCAGGATTATGGGTGGTATTTCTGCCAAGTCCATGCTCCTTTGCATATTCATGAGCTGGCCTGCTCTGTAGAGCTGACGGGAATACATTTGATCCTCCTCAACTGACAACTGCACAGCTTCCCTGGAATGAAACTATAATGATTCCAGGAGATCATTTCAAGGCAGTGTCAGGATTGAGTTGTTTTGTATTATCATAGAAAAGTATAATTTTTTTTGATGTTAGTTACTTTCTTCTATCCCAGTTGAAATTATTTGGAAATGTGAATAAAATTGGGCTGTACAATGGAAGATTATCAGTGAATAATGACTCAATTTGTTTAATTATTTATTTTTTAATCATATTTTCTTTTAAATTGCATTTATGTGAATCAGGTTTTTGGACCAATGAGATTTCAGAGTGGGCGGGGCTACCAAGTGGAACACGGCAGAAATGTAAACTATCTGCACTTGTCATTTTCACAGCAAGATTGTATCACTAGTGTGTGTGTCCATTGTGTGATGCTGTCAAACTAGTCTTTACAGTATTTTATATCATCCTGCAGGTGATGAAGACTTATCACATGTACCACACGGAGAGCATCAGCGCAGAGAGCAAGCTTAAGGATGCTGAGAAACAAGAGGAGAAGCAATTTAGCAAATCTGGAGACCTTAATGTCAACCTCCTGCGCCACGAGGACCGACCCCAGCGTCGCAGCTCAGTCAGGAAGATAGAGAAGATGAAGGAGAAGGTGAGATTATTCCCGTGAGCCAACGGTTGAGCTCATAATGCTTGGCAGAGTGACTCATAATGCCTCTCTGTTTTTATTAAACCACCGGGCCATCGGAGCCTAGACTCATTCATTCCATCTCCTGACACTCTCAAGCAGGATTGTGACCCTTTAAGAGAAATGTTTATCTTATTTCAAGTGGTGTATATATTCTGTGCACAATAGAGGATAAAGCTAGCTGTTTGTCGCTCCTTGACTTTGAGAGCCAGTGTGGTAGAAAGTAAAAGCCCATATTTGTATTGCATCATCTTGGCCCATTTTCATCGAAAGCAACTTTCAATACACTTAACGGATGGACAGTTCCCCTGGAAGAACCTTGGGTTAAGTGCCCTTGTTCTTGGTTAAGAGCTCAAGTGCACAATGGTGGTGCCTTTTTGTGAGAATCAAACCAGAAACCTTCCGACAGCAAACACTGAACTTCGATTTGAAGTAAATGCTGTTGCTCAAACTGCAGAGCATGGCGCTAGCAACGGTTAGGTTATGGGTTCAATTCCCAGGAAAAGCAAGAACTTATAAAAATTTAAATGCGTTGGCCTACCTTGAATGCACTGTAAGTTGCTTTTGATAAAAGCATCATAATTTTTATTATACTGATATATAATATTGTCATATTGAGATATATATATATATATATATATAAATCACAAAAAACTGGCCAAATTGTACAGCCCTACAAAGATGCACGATTTTTCAAATCGCATTTAAAATCTGAATCTCAATTTTTATTAGAAAAAATTCCAATAAGATTTGTTTCCCAAATCATGCAGCCTTATCCTGAAATATTTCAAAATACATTTAGTTGCAATCTTACCTTCTTCTTAGTTGCCTTCTCATCACTTTTTAAAAGCAATGATGCTACTAAGCTTTGAATGAACCTAATGGATGGGTCTATAAAAATGAATGTGGGCTGAACTTTATCTAAGAATGGACAATGAGGTCAGTAAGACTGTAGACAGCCTGGAGACTGAATGGCTGACTACTCACACAAACCAGATTCAACATTTCAGGTCAGTGACTTCAGCTGTAAATCATCTAATTCATGCTAATTCATAGCTAGTGATATGCAATCACAGGAAGCTAACTCATAATGACTGTGACGCTACACAAAAATAAAATTATAAATTAACATACACATGAATATTGTGCTTTTCACATGAGTTTTTCATGTGAATGAATTCGGTTCCTTTAGCTAGCCGGCTAGCTCTCTCTCTCTCTCTCACTTTTGCTCGTTGTGCCGCTTTCTTTCTCCCTCTGCTGTTCTCTCTCTCTCTCTCTCTCTCTCCTCCCTCCCTCCCTCCCTCCCCTTTCCGGCTGCAATGCGTAGAGATGTTGGCATGAAAGCCACTCAGCCTCACACTATTTATAACCATGGTAGCCATGGATGCTCTGTGTTTCTCTCTGTAGCCTGACCTGATTCTGCCGGCTAGCTGACTCCGTCGTGATCTTAGCGCACCTGCAAGCCTAACTGGCCTTGATGGACTATCAATTGCTAATCTTTAGTTTCATCATGTGGAAATACGTTTTGAATTGAAGTGAAAAATTGTGAAAAGAAAAAAAAAATACAGTTGTAGATTGAAATAATTGAAAATGATAACACTCTGTGCAGCCCTGATTTTAGAAAACTATTTCTTTAAATGCAAATATTACAAAACAAAATTCACTCCATAATTTATTCAGTTTATATCCTGGGAACATAAACACCATTATTACAGGTAGTATTTAAACTTCCAAGTGATTACCATAATACAAACCCAGCTAAACATTGTGGCACAATGATTTAAAGGCCTTGTTTGAACTATATGATCTTTGTTGCCTTGTAAGCAGTAAATGACTGCTTAAGTTTAAATAATAGTCTGCACTCATATCGCTCCTGTCATATTTGCTTTCATAACATACTTACATAATAGTGATTGTTTAATCACCGTCAACCTCTACTCATTTGATCAGTATTCAAGCATTTGTAGTTACATGTTCTAATCACTGGTGTTTGTTCTTCATTTAAGAATTTTGTTTTGTCAATACAATTATGTAGCAGTCAGCTGTTATTAATGGTGCTAGAGCAGCTGTCTGCCTTGAGTGCACAAGCTTTTTGATGAAAAATTCAGCAGGACCCAGCTGGAGCTCATAAGCAGATGAGACTCGGTCTGTATGTCCTGTTTCAATTCACTTTAGTTTGTTACTTTCGTATCATTGATATACTATTATAGGTTTTGCTAATGTTTTATTGCTAAATGCCTATATATTTTTATTAATTTTTACATTTTAGTTTTAGTTAACAATAATAACCCCAATTCACTGATATATAATTATTCATTCTCTCAGAATGTGCACTTTTTATACCTATTTGTTGTTTTGAGTACATACTACTAAACGTTGCAGGCTGCTCATTCACAGCTTTTAACTACACTTTCCACTTTATTTAAAAAAAGGTTTTGTTCAAGGTAATTTATTGTAAGTTATAACTTATAGGGTTAGTTTTCTCAATGGAAAGTTGTCACAAAGGCTATATCTTTAGCGCAAACAGTGGAGCATGGCACAAGGTCATGGGTTCGATTACCAGGACAATTGATAAAATGTGTATATACAGTTCATATACAGTACATGAATGTAAAAGTACATTTTTAGTCAAAGGTGGTTTTGTCTGTTGATTTCGAACACAATGTTTGTTTGTTTTTTTCAAATTCTATCCTACAAATAATAAATGAATGATAGAAAATGGAAAATTCATCATATTTTATTATAGTCCCTGGGTAAACATGGAAAGACAATAACTCCACTCATTCAGGGAAGAGTCCTCAGTTTAGTTAAAGTAAATTTAACCCAAAAAAGTTGCACTGTGTTCTTACTAACTGGTTGATATTGACAACTTAGTGTCACAACAAGCCCCAATCACCCCTATTACTGAATACAGCCAGTGTTGCGGAAAGTGTCTTTTTAAAGTAATAATATTACAGTTTTGGCGTACTCTCTAAAAACATAATTACATTACTTAGTTACTTTTTATGGAAAGTAATGCGTTATGTTACATTACGTTACAAAAGTTATATTTTTGGCAAATGTAAAGGCCCTTTCACACCAAAACTGAAATTATGAAGAAAGTCCTGGATGAGAAATCTCTGCTCACATTTAGTCTAGAACTACAATATCCATCATGTTTACACAGAGCTTTATACATTTCTCCTGATTTCACTCTAAATGGGGACAGGAGAGCTGTCAGTCAATAAATGCGAAAACAAAGTAACTTGCATTACTTTGTTTTAAAAAGTAACTCACTAGTTACTTGAAAAAAGTAATCTGATTATATAACTCTGAAAACAGTTATTAATTATATTAACTGATTTCTTCTCCGTTTTGTTTCTTTCTTTCAGAGGCAAGCCAAGTACTCCGAGAACAAACTGAAATGCACAAAAGCCCGCAACGACTATTTATTGAACCTGGCAGCCACCAACGCTGTCGTGGCAAAATATTACATCCATGATGTTTCGGATATGATTGATGTGAGTATGCACAATGAGGCATGTGTTTGTTTGTGTGTGTATCAGCTGGGATTTAAACAGTTGAACTGATGAGGGCTCTGCTCCATCTGTTTCTCTTTGCATTGTGGGTGAAGTGTCTGCTTGTTAATATGGTTTGCCTCATTTCTTTTCTCTAAATGTTTGCTTTGTATTTACTGGAATGTCATTTTTATTGAATTGGATTTGTGTACTGATTTTATTCCTCACTCCCTCTGGTATTTGTGTTTTTGAATTATTAATCACCATTACCGTAACCTTCTAATCTGTTTTGCAGCTTCATTCAGCTTCACAAAGGAAGATTACAACTATTATTCTACCAAAACAGAATGATTTGTTTTGTCACATTTATAACAAGAAAATGGAATTACTAGCTAAATTGCAAATAAACCTATTTTCTGTGTTTAATTCACAAAATATTGTTGCTTATACAACAACAGGCTGTCAGTGGCAATGGTATCATCCTGTCAAAAATATGCTGAGACTGGATTGTTGATGTGAAGTATACTGAAATATTTCCCCTCCTGGCTCGTCTCTGCGGTCTCTGTCATGTTACCATTAGTACGCATACTGTAGATAAACCATATCTCTGTGATTTTTGCTGAGAGACGGAAAGAGTGTCACAGTACTCCCTGATATCCTGAAGCAATTTAAGGAAATACAAACCCACAAACACACTTGTACTTGTGATAACAGCAAAAAGGCAGAGAGGAAACAATAAGCTATTGTAGATAATATTTATACCAAGATATATGCAAACTAATGCAGTTACATACTGTGTGTGTGCATATCTTTGTATTAACTGTTTTGCAGGGAATGATGTCAATCAGACAATAAACCTGTAGGCTTATTCTATACTTTTTAATTTTCATTTATAAAAATTTTGTAAGTTGTAAGAACTCTGTCGAGGCCTCTCAGTTAGGTTGTTGACAAAGGTTTACCTTTAAAACCACTAATTGGTTGAAACCACCTAACCAAAACTCTCAAACTCCCACACCCACCGCTGGGTATATAGAAATTCATGTGGTACTTGAGGCCTGTCGTGGTGAACTAGGATGCCAGGTACTATGCCAAGTTACCTTATACCAGAAATTTACGGTTTGCTAGCCGATCCAAAAAATTAGAATGACCACATCCCATAGTACTTGTGCTTCAAAGAAACCAGCAGGGCTTTACATATTCTCTGTTAAAGGGAAGGTTCATCCAAACATGAGTTCTGTCTTCATTTATCATTATTGAACCTGCCATAATTTGGTTTCAAGATTATATCTTGAAAAACTGTATATTTTGAAAACTACATATTAGATCCCACTGACTTTTATTGTATGGACAACTGACTTTTTATTGTAAAAACATAGAAAGATAGTTAATTTGTTTATTTATTTAATTTTTTCATTTCAAATTTAGAATCCTATACAGCTAAAGTGGTTCAAGATAAGACAAACCTTTATTTTTAAGAGTTCAGGGTCAGAAGTAGGGCAGGTCTGTCATGCTTAATAATTTTCCGAGAGACTGACGGTGAACCGAAGATAAACAGGTTTATTCAAACAAATTCATCATGGCAAAACTTGCTAACCCAATACACAGTAGAAAATCAATGGTTTTCTGCTTTAGACTGAAATAGGTTTGCCTCAGGGCAAATAGCGATTTCAACATTACTGATGGACACAATAAATACCTTGGAAATGTCTATATTTACTTCTATTTATTGTCCCGAGCTATGGTTATTTGCAAATATTGAGAATTAGCACCATTGCTGTTATTAGACCAATAATATCTAAGTACAGATCTAAACATGGTGATATTACTAGCTTTTTACAAATGTACACCTCCTCTCCTGTAGCTTTGTAATGCTAAATAGAGTGTGCCACAGGCTATGACCGTGTAGTGTTTGCACTCAAACACTTTTGAGCATAATATATGGATTTACAGTCCAATAGAGCGGTAACTGCCTCATCACAATGACTCACAGAGGTTTAAAGTTTCCCTCAAGCAATTTTAAACTTGCTCCTCGTTGCTAAAAGAGGTTAGTTGCACATTTGTTGCATGCTTAAACTAATTAGCTAAGATATCCCACTGTGCTTATTCTTCTAATTATAGATACTGACGATCTCGATTCTCCGCAGGATGGAATTCACTCATTTAGATCATGTTATTTTAGTGACAATACCATCCACAGAGACACAGGAGATGCTACCTGTCTTACAGTTTGTCTTGCCAGAGTGAAATGTGAAATCTCAAGACTGCTAAAAATAGGCATCACCATGGAAACAATTTGGCAAATAAAGCTTCATTTATACTTTTCTTCTTAGGAAGAAAGTTCGGATTGGCGTTCATCTAAATGTCATGTAGGCTCGTTGTGAGATATATTATCTCTCAACTTTCCTTCTTCTTCTTCTTTCCACAGTGCTGTGATCTTGGATATCATGCTAGCTTGGCGCGCACATTGAGGACGTATCTGTCTGCTGAGTATAACCTGGAGACATCTCGCCATGAGGGTCTGGACATCATTGAGAATGCTGTAGACAACCTGGACCCTCGCAGCGACAAGCATAAGATCATGGACATGTACAATCAGGTCTTTTGCCCACCCATGCGCTTTGAGTTTCTGCCGCACATGGGAGATGAGGTATCAAACCTTCAGCTTACCAAATAATATCTAATTAATGGAACAGTTCACCCAAAAATGAAAATTCTGTCATTGTTGTTGCATCATCCTCATGTCGTTACAAACTGTATGACTTTGAATTCTTAAAGATTACCCTGGCCATTTCATTTCAATATGATAAAATTAAAAAAACAATACCATAAAACAATAATTACAATGTTCCATATAACTTGTGCACTATAGTGCAAGCTATATATGAGATTTGCGTCAAAATTTGAGTCATTATTAGGTTTGGAACAACATGAGGGTAAGCGATGACAGAATATTTATTTTTCGCTGAACTGTTCCTTTAAGAATAATAAAATACTAAATGTTTAGTGAAGATCTAAGACATGTCAATGCATAAATGTATGACAGATATAAACTTCTGTGCATCTTAGGTGTGCCAGGTGAGTGCCCAGCAGCCCGTGCAGACCGAACTTCTGATGCGTTACCACCAACTGCAGTCCCGCTTGGCCACTCTCAAGATTGAAAATGAGGAGGTAAGAATCATCACAGTTACTACATTCAACATTTTATCATGGGCATTATCATGCTATTCACCTCTCAACAATTTTTATTTAGTCTCAGCCTCAGATGCCACACTCACAGATGAACGGTCTGACTGTGATGCATATTGCATACTAAAATAACAAGGTTTAAAAAAATTGCTAGCTCTAATCTGATTGACTGGTTTGATCCAATTTCCAAAAAGTCAGGGTATGCAGGTCTTTATCGCTCTGCTGGGAAACAAAGTTATGGTACGGTAACCTTACTGATACGGCACCAAGCAGTTACACTGAATGCTTCAGTCGAAGATCTAGTCAATTTAATTTGGGGTTTTTATAGTTCAAGGCATTGAATCTTGAGAGATTTTCAGAGTTTGTTAGAGCACAACTATATATTCCACTTTGTTCTCAAAGTTATCAAAGATTTCAGCTTTCAGCCCATCTCCAAACATACAAAAAAAAACTCATTTGGCTGATTTACAGTGTCAATCAGATGACCCTGTCTAAGTGGGTGGCTCTTTGTCAGAACAAGCTACAAAGTGGTCCCATACATCGAACATATAGGACAAAACTACTGAAACATGAAAATCCTAACTGCCCCTTCGCCGATAGTTTGATTGACAGGCGATCTGACCAATCATAACCCTGAATCCGCCATTTTGCCCGACAAAGCAGTCAGGGGAGTTAGTAGATTAACGTTGCTGAACTTGAACTTGAAAAATTGTGTGTACTCACGTCTTTCCGCGGTTGAAACAACTTTCCTTCTGATGTCCATTATGTTTATTTGATGCTATAAATGAACTAGTATGAAGAGATGATCGGTTCACGAACCGATTGAAGAAGCTACAGCGATCTGTCATGATACATTAAAGAGACACTATACAGTATTTATTGTTTAAACTTCTTTAAAAAATTACAATATTTTAAATATGAAACTGTTTCATATCAAAAGTAACCTGCAGCGAATGGCTTGTCAGACATAGCAACAGTAACTAAAGGGGACGGGTCTTTGCGAAGGGTCAATTGACCCTATTATCTTAGATCATTGTGATTCATCATTTCAAGTTATATTGCAGTCAAATTAGCAAAATTTCACTGGCAAAAAAAATCTAGTGTCTACTGTCAATAGCGTAGAGATGTATGAAGCACAGCTCACATAGGTCACATTCAAATGGCTTTTTGTTGGTCAATGTGGCAAAATATCAAAATCTGAATGGGGAAATCTATTGCCCACACTCAAAATTCCTGATCACGTTGATTCCTATTGAAATGAATGGAGTTTCCATGCGAAAATTCAAGGAACAAAATAAAATGTGACCACACCTTTATTCTGAAGATTACATTTTTGTGCTGTCAAATTAATTAATCACAATTAACCTAACATAAACGTTTGTGATTACATAATATATGTGTGTGTATATATATTATATTTATATTATATGTGTCATATATCATATTTTAGATTTAAAATAGGTTGTGAACTCTACTTCCTGTTGACTTTAACTCCCGCAACCAAATGCTTTGGAAACTCTTCAGTTTTATTTACACCTGTTACTGGAAAGATATATTAGCTTCTTTAGCGTGAGTCACAACACTTCAGAAAGCCCAACTGCCTCTCTCACACGAGTCTTTAGTACTCAAAGAGCCCTCAGCTTTACTCGCATTCATTTTTTCTGCCGTTTTTAAAGCACTCAATAGAATACTTCAGCCTAGTAATCAAACTCATTGCAATTTAGTTCATCTTTCCTGGGAACTGAGAGTGTATTTTTAGCTTGCTCATCTGTTAATGGTGTGTTTCTTTTGGGATGGATCGGTTATCTTCATGTTTGGTCTTCAGTGAGGGTAATTCTTTATCTTGGGAGAACGAGTACAACTCAGGCGCATTATCAAAACAACTAAGTGTATGCAGGTGCTAATGGACTTTATAATAGCTCCCGTCTGCGTGTATTGATGACTTCATCTTGCCCTTATCACTTTATGCCTTATAACCAGCTAGTAATGGATGATTTTGTGTCATATGGGAAATATGCCACATTAATCTGTTAGGGCCTGGGGCTAATTTACTCACCCATCACTACAGCATTCAGACAATCCTTGATTTCATTCATTGATGGAAGTGATCTTTGGTCCTGGGGTCGAATAGAATCCAGTCCTGAAGAGATCATTGGGATCTCTTGAGGGTATGGAGGTTTAGGAAGTTTTCAAGCTGTATACTACTGTACATGCTCAAAGGTCACTTGTGGTTTAGCTGTTGTCATTTATCTTTAAAAATAGAGATCAAATCTGGTTCTGATATTTGATTGTCTGGGCTGTTGCTCAGTTTTGAGGTTTTAAAAGTTTTACCTACATAAGCATTTAAACAGGATCCAACACACTGTAGGCTTATACTGTATATCATAGTGACATATAGATGCTATTGCAGAAATATGGTTGAAGCTCATTGTACACTTTTTTTTCCTTCCTGTGATTTGTTTTCTCAACCATTTTGAGTCTTTCAATATTCTTAAGCTCATATTGTGGGTTTGAATATATCACAGTGTCACGTACCTGTTATTGCAAACAATAAGCAATATTTTCCTCTAATGGGTACAGAAAATGTTAAAGTATTATAAAAGTAAAGTCAATTATCCCACAATAAAGACTTTTTCTGCCTGCATTATATGACAACAACATGATAAATAACCATTTTACCAATATTTCTTATGTCAGATAATGTTTTATAGCATAATATTTTTCATTAAACATTTTCTTTTTCAAAAGAAACTTACCAAGCCTCTTTCTCTTTCTAAAAAATTAAATAAAAAGGAATTTACATCGCTCAATGTTTTCTGATTTATTTCTTATTTTAAACTTTTTATTTTTTGCTCATCTTCCATATATAACTCCATGGCTGCTATAAATTCATGAACAGACTTATGCTGGAAAACTATAGCACCCCAAACTTTTGAATGATAGTGTAAATCTCTTATGTAACTTCTATTCTAAAAGTTCACACTCGTCTCTTTTTCACCTTACTGAGTCACTGCTATGTTTTAATTAGGTACGCAAGACCCTGGATGCCACCATGCAGACCTTACAAGACATGCTGACAGTTGAGGACTTTGATGTGTCAGACGCCTTCCAGCACAGCCGATCCACAGAGTCCATTAAATCTGTGGCTTCCGAGAGTTACATGAGCAAGTTAAACATTGCTAAGAGACGAGCCAATCAGCAGGAGACAGAAGTCTTTTACTTCACTGTGAGTGGCCTTATTTTCTCAGACCACAAAAGCACTGGGCCAACCAGTGACATTTTTATTTGTCTGCCATTTTTATGACAAATAGTGATATATGCAATAAATTGTGATTTAAGTTATTGACATATGTAATTTATTCAATTTTTATTTGATTGGCATTTCTAAGTATTGGTTATTTCAGAAATAAGGTGTCAAAACCCGATAACTTCCATTTATTAGATGAAGTCCTGGTCCTCAAGACCTCTGGACTATCAGTAGATCTTTTAATAAATACATGGTTCTCATCAGAACTGTCTCTGCAAACACTGATATGGAAGTCTACTCAGCCTGTCCAATCTATCTATCCAAACTCAGTCATCACACATGAATCAGCAAAACATTCGTGACAAGGCCCATGCCTCACCGATGAGACGGAAATTAAATACTCCTATCGGAACAGATTGAATTTGCAGCGTGCAAAGTACAGCGAAATCTGTTCTTTGTTGCCTACAGCACACATCACTCCCCAGTTTTAGTCACATCCTATTAAAATCATTAGCTCACTGATGCCTTCATCTGTGTTGCAGAAATTCAAGGAGTACCTGAACGGCAGTAACCTCATCATTAAGCTGCAGGCCAAGCATGACCTGCTGAAACAGACTCTGGGGGAAGGTGAGTCGTCTGTTTATTAAATAAGTTTCTCTGCTCTCTGGAAATGCTGAGCGTCAGCGAAGCCTCTGGCAGTTAATTGCAACTTTGGTCACTGTTGGATACAAAATTGAAAGTTTTAACTGCACAGCGAGCTCAAGAACTTTATATCTAATGAATGATTCTGCACTAATTGGACAAGACAGACAGAAGTGAGATCCAAAAGTTTAAGACCACTAGTGAAAATTCTTCTATTTTGCATCTACTTGTCTGGTGGAACTGAGTTTGTGTTAAACCTGATGATCCTGTTATCCAGCGTGATTCGAAATGATCTTAAAAGCATCTTGTCCAAGAAATTCATTTGTACAAAGGTGTTAATATGGTCAGTGTTACCAATTATTTATTAGTGACCTAGAAATGCAGAATATAACATTTTTTTATTTGTTTTTTAATTTTTCATAAACCTAAAAATAAACTTTTTTTTTTAGTTGTATGGCAATCCTAATTATTTGTTATTTTAGACATATGAGTGTATATTGTGGTGGGAGGAGCAACGGGTGTGGCGTCAGGCCTCAGAGAGGCGTGTGTTAATATATATTAAAAAACATAAAAAATGTCCAAAAAGGGGAAATAAAGTGTCTAATTAAACAGGGGATCTGGTATCCTCATTGTGCTGGTTCATGTGAAGGAAAGGAAGTGTTCAGATGGGTTGGGCCAGGTAAAGGGGGCGGGGTCCTGGCAGCCACATGAACGCCTTTATTCAGTCTGGAGTGTGAGGGGCTGCGCCTGCTCCTGTGGATCATCTTTCCAAGGAGCTGAGGGGCAAAGCGGCCATGCCATTCTCAGCACGACACCGGCGACACGCCCATCCCTGCACGGGCAAATGGAAATCCCTCTCTGCTCGCCTCCTGAGCCTGCGAGGACACCAATGTGTGTTCACAAGGCACATTTAACAGTAGCGAGGCTTCATTACTTCAGGTGTGCCTCATTATAAAATAAATGATTGATTAAAAAAAAAAAAAATCGCACACTGTCGTAGATTTTGTTGATTTAATAGATACTAATGCCAGAGACTTTGTTTTCTCAAATAGTAATGTTTCAGTCAAAGACCTTTTTGAAGCAAAATGCCTCAAGAAAGTCTTTGACTGAAATGTTGTTATCTAATAAAGACTAGCAAGGTATGTGTGATTTTGGGTATGAAGAATTTATTTAAGCGATTCAACAAAAAAGATAGACGTCCATTGTACATGTAGGGTAAACATGCTTCCTATTTGTTTTTACAAACTGAAGGATAAGTATTTTCATGTAGTTGAAAATTACCTTAAATATTCCATTAAATCTGAGCCCTTTTGTTGTCAGATGATTATAGAGACCGTTCTTTCATGGCCAGATTTCCCATAAGGCGTCTTGTCACTTCGGTTACGGGCAGTTTACGCCCAATCAATCAGCTAATGGCACCAGGGGGGGAATTTCGGCAGCTGCCTGTGCGGCAGCTCATAATCTAATGACGGCACACTGTGGGACGCCCCAGCTGAGTCCAGCCATCCACGTATATGATAGCTGACCAGTCCTGCCCTCTTCCCCTCACCAGACTGTGTGCTCAATTAAACTTCACCTCTTCGTCGGAGTAAACCCAGACACACAAGGCTAGCCAAGGTGTGTGCGTTAGTGCGTATGCTGCATATACATGAGTTTATCACATATGGTTGTAGCAGGTACCGCCCATGTTTTTAAATTATTCACCTAATTGATCCTCGATCCATTAAGCCAATTAGCTTGGCACATCTAATTCTCTCCATTAAAGTTATCAAGGGTTGCCATGGTGCCAGCCACCTGGCTTAAATGCTCACGCTTACCATTTAAATGAGTAATGTAGAAGAATAAACTGTCTCTGTTTGAGAATGTCCTGTATATAAACCAGATCCTCTCTAACTGCTATCCAGAAATTTGTTTGGAAAGGATTCAGAGTCTTTTTTTAACCCCTCAGCTGGCAGGACAAAAGCCTTTCAGTTTTTGGAATGATTTTAGAGGGCAAAGCAAAGGCACACGGGAACCACTCCATTTGATATGCAGATTTAGTGAAAT
The DNA here is from genome assembly GCA_038088235.1 of Zacco platypus. Lineage (NCBI taxonomy): Eukaryota > Metazoa > Chordata > Actinopteri > Cypriniformes > Xenocyprididae > Zacco > Zacco platypus. Next base: position 25,166,541 of record CM076074.1, read on the forward strand.
GAAATGATTTAAGGGCTCACTTCACATCACTAAAGTACCCATGGAGAAACATTAGTGGTTCCACCTCATTACATAGCGATTCAGAATTGGAAAAACTTGGTCTGTATTATGGGCATGTGCTCTTGAGATGTAAATTTTTTGGTCTTTTTTCCCCCCAAACTGATATTAAAGTAGTTTGGTACTTTAAGATTCTGGGATTTTTGTAACCTTTCTTTGTGGGCGTGTATATATTTCATCATTTGTATAATTGCGATACCGGGGAACCCTTTTGGGCGCACTGAATATTGGGACAAAGAACTTAGTGAGCCATCGCAGATATCGCTCAGTGTCACTAGTGTGAAATGAATCTCTTGATGCACACCCACTCTTTACACACCCTCATACACACAAATACAAACACACACACACACACTCATTTAGCCTCTTTTAGTTCTCTTCTGTGACCATCTGACACCCCGCAGGGCCCTTCCGAGGTTTCTACGGTGACCAGTGCTCCTCTTTGTCTCAAGCGCAGTGTGGCTGCTCGCCCATTCATCTTGCCTTCAATAGTGCTGGCCACTCTCACGATAGCCTTCAGTACACTCTGACCGAGTTTTAGAACCTAGTGCATGAGATCATACTAATAATGACATTTCTGACTCCTCCCTCTTTTCTCTCTCACTTTCAGGAGAAAGGGCCGAATGTGGAACTACAAGGTAAGAGAGTTCTGATGATGATGAAACCCCCACTTTTCAGAAACTTTAAAGGTCCTTAATTGGTATCTGTGATTCCATGAAGAACATTTAACATCCTTGGAACCTTTAGGTCCTTTAGAGTGAGGTTTCCTCGGATTATTAAAATAATCTTCGCAAAATGACATCACTGCGAAAACTCCCTTTTGGAACCTTTATTTTTAAGATTGAAGATATTCTCTTAGCTTGCTTTTACCACAATATCTATTTTTTCTAATTATAAGGTCTCAAAATTTGTCATGCCATGGGGTCATTAATGAAGAAGATTTAGTCATTATTATACTTCTCATCCATATTCATGATCCATATCCATGATTATTACTTTATTACTTTGTTACTTTATCACAAATCTGCTAAAAAGAGATAACTTTGTCAGTCCATTTTCTCCAGGTTCAGCTGATAAAACAACCTCTAAATCACATAACAGGCTAGGGCAAAAGCGAGAGAGGAAAAATAAAACTTTTTTTGAGATTGCTCAGTGGTCAAAAGGGGACTTGTCCTCAAGCTGTCACTGGCAGGGGCTCAACTCATGCTGGGTCATCCACAATGTCCTCTGACAGTCGGGGAATGCTGAGAATAGAGCCTTCCTGGTAAACAGATGCAGACCTGTTCTGACCTCTCAGTTGGATGACATCTACCAGCGTTACCATTGATAATGATATGCCCTTTACTTAAATTTTAAAATGAAACCTACACTGCACGATTACGCAAATGTAGCCCGGAATAGTTGGCTGTCACATGTTGTTGCAGCGAAACAGTGCTTGCGTAACTAGTAGCGTTTGCATTCACATGTTTCAGACCTAAACAGTAAAGGGAATAGGTATTTGTCAAGCTCTATGACACAATGTTAATACTTAATCATGCATAGATTCTCTAATTCAGTTGAAAACTTCCAACTTGCCCGTCTTTGTTAATGATTAATCATGTAAGCAAATATAGACAACAGCTTGTGCTATGGCCTCAGGTTTACAACCAAAGTACACAGCCATGTCATGTTTGATTTTGATTGCATTTACCAGTCTGTCACAACAGCAATTATGTTTCCATAGCTAAATGTTTCAATAAGGGCTCGTTTCAGTGCTCCTATTGGGAATAGAAAACTCCCTGCAGTTGTTATCGGTTAATTTGAGGTCAAAGGCATTAGGATGTAATTACGATCTTTTAAAGAACAACAATTAATGCCTGTTGCTTATTTAAACCCTTCATTGTTGGCTGTTTCCTTTGCCGAGACATAAGTAAGAGTTAATGGCAGGATTGTGAAGATAGGAAAGGGTTGGGATATAAAGAGTTACGGTCTTTGATAAATGTGATTCAGAGGGAATTTTGTGTGTGTTTTTGTTCCATCTAACCATCTCCATTCCTCAGACCCCCAACCCTTCCCCCGAAACCACAGAAATTGCGGAAACCAAGGCCTCGTTCCATCTATAACCATAAGCTGTTTAATGGCAATATGGAGAGTTTCATTAAGGTACCCACTGACTTTGGTGCTAACAGTGCCCTCTGGTGGGCTGGAGGGATGGCTGAACCTCTGTCTATCTTTTCTGACTGACTCATGCGCTTACACCCTCTATTTGCTTCTGTTAATTTCCGTCTTTCGCCAGGTGGTGATGATGCAGATGATAAGGGTGACAGCTGATGCCCTCCTGCCTAAACAGAGACTCAGCAGGGCCTAATAGTTATTAAGCAACTGCCTTGATGCTTAATTTATGCAATTACGTGGTCGATTACCCCTTAAACTTAAACTATTTTTGTTTAAAAAGACATTTTAAATAGAGAAAAAATAAACTGAAGGGCATCACGTTCTCCACATGTCTCCCTTTACTGCATCTCAAGCCATTCCAGCAGCCGTTCTAATGCTATTCCACCCAGTCACCACGACGACACTGTCGTCTCCATGGCGATTCTGTCGTCCCTTCCTCTCTAACTGTGATTTTCTCACCTCTTTCACTCCTCTGCTCTGCTCTACGCTGCTTTGTGTCCTAGGGGAAGACGGAATGCTCGTACCCGCAATCAGGTACTGTAGAATAGGGCCAGCCATAGACTGTCTTTACCTTTTAGATAAGGCTGTAATACGTTTGCTTAGACAAATGGCTTGTCATTGTTTCTTTTCACAATAGTTCAAAGAGAAATTCCAACGAGCTTTCTGTAGCGACCTAGGATGAGTTGCTACTAGCAGCGTTGGCTGAACTTTTAATCATTTTTTTTCTGTTGTGTAATGCTCTTGAGAACAGACATGCTTAATGCTTTGCTTTATTCTCTACTAAAACAACTAAAAAAGAGAACCTTTTCTTTAGTTTTGTGGATATATTGTGGACATTGAAGCATTTTTTGAAGCATTTAGAACATTTTTACTTTCTTAAAGGTGCACCAAGCACCGTTTTTCAATTTAAAAAAGTTTTGCACCTAATAATACATAAATATATTTGTTTTGTTACACAATTAGTGCTATCAAATCGATTAATTGCAATTAATCGCATCTAATATAAAAGTTTGTAAATAAAAAATGTGTGTGTATATATTTATAGACTTTTATGTTAGATGAGATTAATCTCAATTAATTGATTTGAAAGCACTATACACAATAAATTTAAAATAATGTACACTCACTTGAGATTATAACTACAGTCATAGCATTGGCCTTGAAAAAGCTGTTTAATTCTACATATTCTCATTCCACAAGAAAATATGAATTATGGAGATAAAGCAAGTAGTTTTTAGCTGGTCATGTGATCTCAAAATGGAGGCCAATGGTGTGACCTGGTCCTTGTAAAATACAACAGGTTTTATTAGGTTTAACATGATTGTATGTGATATTAAACATAATTTTATTTCTACTATTAGCACTTTTCATTTTTTTTAATGAGGGAAAAATGTGCAGGTGCACCTTTTAATGGGATAGTTCACCTAAAAATAACACTTCTGTCATAATTTACTCACAATGTATAACTTCTGTAAAGCACAAAAGAAAATATTTTGAAAAATGTGGGGGTTACATACAATGAAAATTAATTGAGTCCAATGTTGTTTGACTTTGACTTACATTGTATGTACAAAACTGTTTAAAATATAATATTTTGTTTTCCATGGAAATGGAATGTTTGGGATGACATGAGAGTGAGTAAATGAGGATAGCATTGTCATATTTTGGTGAAGTATCCCTTTAAATCTCAGCCACAGCTTTAAAACTGGTGCCATTTTGTAATGATTGTTGTCTTTCAGGATTCAGGTCAACCCATTCCTCTGGTGGTGGAGAGCTGTATTCGATACATTAATCTATATGGTAAGCGGTTCATGGAAAGGTCACTAATTGATTGCAGATAAACACGCTGACTCAGGAGCTACTGGAAACCATTAGAGAGCTCTCCAAAAACAACACAACCCCTTATCATTCAGTGAGCGCTCGACACTCCAACCACGGAGAGACACAGATGCTAATTTAAATAAGGACTCATCTGTTGTAAGTTTTAGTGATCCCGTGACGCTTTCGAAAAAGTTCCATATAAAGTCCATCTGTCAGGGTGAAGCTGAAGTCAGTGAATTTAGAGAATGACATCGGTTTGGCTGCTAAATATGCTGTGGATAGATGATTTATTATTATGACTATAAATGTTTATGGATGTCAAGGTAGAAAATAATAATGCTATAAGCTCTCAATTCTGTGTGATGGCTCAAAGATTGCTAACAGGAATCTACTGTACTCTTTCTGTGAGATTATTGCTTTAAAATCATAGGCGTTCCCTCAGGATCTAGTGAAATCTCAGAAAACGATTGAAACCTCCTTAACAAAAACTCATATGTGCCAAAAATAAAGGATCCCTTAGAGGATAATGTTGCAATTTCTTCTGTGCGCATCTTGTTTTAACTTGAGAAAATGCAATATCATGCCTGACAAGTTTGCGACTCATGTTTCTATTTATTTTCCTGTGCCAGGACTGCAGCAACAAGGCATATTCCGAGTTCCTGGATCTCAGGTGGAAGTCAACGATATTAAAAATTCATTTGAAAGAGGTTAGTCGTCTAGAGAAGAACTGTAATTATTTTTCAGTTCTTTTTTTGCACTTTCCAAACTGTAAATGTCATTGCCGAGTGGAGGGTGTGAATAATATCATAAAAATAAATTTGAAAGTAAGTTTTGATTTACCAAAGCTTTACTGTTAAACAAATTGATTCTGCATTTAGCTCATGTTTGCAGATACAAACAATCATATGCCTTGTTTTGAGATTCCTAAATGGTTTCATTTCTAGGGCTTTACCATCATCAAAATTGTTCCATTGCCCTGAAACGTTCACTACCTAGAATTCCCCAGAACTCGCCCCCTGAGTGTGGGTTTTTCGCTATATTGTCCGTTTTTTGTAATTCAGTAAATTGCAAGAACATGTACAAGATCACACTGAAGAACAATAGCAGGAAAATCACACACACAAAAAAATACAATATTCCCCTTCCCACATAAAAGTCTAAATCGGATTGTAAAAATAGGAAAGGGAAAAAAAAGACACTAGTATTGCAAGAAAATAAATGTAAAAAAAGGAATAATTCATCAAATATGGAAGACAACCGCATATTTCATCTACAAGAGAGATGCAAGATAAACAAATGATACCAGAAGAATATCAGTCATAAAAATTATACAGTGATCTTGTTAATAAATAGCCCTGTTTTAATGCACAGCCTTGTCGCAGGTTATTAAATCATCAGCATCCTAATATTAAGTGGATCAAGGTGGCCCAAATTTGTGTTCATGTATAACTGATTCACATTATCGGGACCTTACGAGTGGAATGAGACAAATCTGTCACGTATATACAAATAAATATATACTGTATTTGATTTATTTATTATTTCAGGTGAGGATCCACTGGTTGATGATCAGAGCGATCAGGACATCAACTCAGTGGCAGGTGTTCTCAAGCTATATTTTAGAGGGCTGGAAAACCCATTATTCCCCAAGGAGCGCTTCCTGGATATGATCTCCACCATCAGTGAGTGTTGCATTCAGCTTCAGGAGAGGTCGAAATGTCACTGGAGTGATTACATCTGATATTACTCCATAGATTTCTGTTATTTGTTGTATGTTCTTATTGACACTTGGCTTCATCTTTGCATCTTGACAAAGCAATTAGTCAACTTTGTAGAAATTAATGTTTTTGTAAATCAAGGATGCATTAAATTGATCAAAAGTGACAGTATAGATATTTATAATGTTAGAAAATATTTTTATTTCCAATAAATGCTATCTTCTTTTGAGCTTTCAATTAATCCAAAAATCCAGAAAAAAATATATCACTTAATGTCCACAAAAACATTAAGCATCGCAACTGATGCTTATATTGATAATAATATGAAACATTTCTTCAAATCAGCTTGTTAGACATGTGACACTGAAGACTGGAGGAATGGCTGCTAACAATTTAGCTTTGTCATCACACAAATAAATTGAATTTTACTATATATTAAAATAGAAATAATATTTCACAATATTACTGTTTTTACTGTACTTTTGTTAAAAAATGCAACCGAGGTGAGAATAAGAGTCTTCTTTCGAAAACAGTTTTAAAAACTCATAGCGACCCCAAAGCTTTGAGCGATTTGTACATTTTGAATGTGACGTCGTAGGTTGTTTTATTTGAATGTTGGTTTGTCGGTTGCTTGTTTCAGAGCTTGAATCATCTGCTGAAAGAGCCCACCACATCCAGCAGATCATCGTCACCCTTCCTCGCACCATCATCATAGTCATGAGATACCTGTTTGCTTTTCTCAATCAGTAAGTGACCGTTTCGTGTGGTATAGTTTAAACCAGCTGATCCTCAATCACACACACACATACAATTTCAAATGTGGGAGGCTAAACTGTAATTTTACCTCACTGCCTTCACAGCGTCTAGGTCTTTAGACTGTAAATCTCCTTGTAAATCTCCATTTATATGAATAGCAGCAGTCACAAGCAAAGACATTCATTATATTTACAAAGAGCTATTCAACAGCCTCCACTGTTCTTGTCTAATTTATGACCACGTCTGTCAAGGAGTGCTTTAGCGGATATTTACGCCAGAAGAAACCCATCAGTCTGTACTGTACTATACCTGTCCTCTTCTCCTGGCTTTTTATTGATGCTTCCTGTCCTCACCCTCCCCCAGACCAAACAGAGAATTTGATTTCACGTCATGAGTTTTCCCTCTGACTTCTTTCATTTTCTGTCGGTGCCCGCAGCTCTTGCAGCTGTGACTCATTCGAACTTCACTTGTTCAGTCAAGAGAGTTCCCAATGAGAGATGAGCTCTCGTCTGTTGAAAGATAATACACTGTACATGAAGATGAATTCTCTGGAATAAAGTTATGAATGAATGTATCGAAATGGACAGCTGAGATAAGAGAGAAAGATTTTGAAAGTTTGTAATTCCTGCAGAATTACATCACCTTTAAGAACATAAGGATATGTAAAGCTTTTTCACTACCTCTGTCTCTTCATCTTTCTAGTCTGTCCCAGTACAGTGATGAGAACATGATGGACCCATATAACCTTGCCATCTGTTTTGGACCCACTCTGATGCCCATCCCCGATGGTCAGGACCCTGTGGCCTGCCAGGCTCATGTTAATGAGGTCATTAAGACCATAATCATCAACCATGAGGTCATCTTCCCCAGCCCGCGAGAGCTGGACGGCCCTGTCTATGAGAAATGCATGACTGGAGGAGAGGAGTACTGGTGAGCTCTAAGATTTTAGCTGGATTTTGTTGTTACTGAGGAATGTCATAATTTCTCTATTAGAGCCAACTGCGGCTTACACTGAGCTCTCTACTCCAAATGAATGGGCAGTTTAGCACTCAGGTCATATAAAGTGGAATACCTTTGGAAGACTTTTGTAACCTATTGCTAAAAGCAATATTTCTACTTATTAAACAGATGGCTGTAAAATCTGATTGAACCCTTATAAAAATTATTACCATGGTACAGTGTTGTTATCAGATGGAAATATGGTTCTTTGATATATATTACTGTTCTAAAAGTTTACCAAATTAATATACCATGGTTTTCATATGGTATTCCAGGATACTTGGTAGAAATAGTTTGCTTTGATTATATTTAGTAATACATTTTTCCATTGACCTACATCTTGTTTTTAACAGAAAAAAACGTGTTCTGTGCGAACCAGCCCTTAACCATTGTAAAATTACTGTATCACAGTCTTTTGTAGCGTATTGATTTAAAGTCCCCATGAAATGAAAATTTGACTCTTGTGGCTTTTAGTCCTCTGTGCTCATCAAACCATTTCATGGAGTCTTTAATAGTGATTCTAACAGGACTGATTACTGCTGGAGTGACATTGCAAAACTCTAATTGCCATGTTTTTTCCGATGCTGGCATTATCACATGTGCAGTTATTGTTTACTGCTTTTAAACATCATTTTCTCTTTGTTTGTCTGTTTACACAGTGACAGCCCTCACAGTGAACCAGGCACCATTGATGAAGCAGACAACTGCACCGAACCACACACAAGCGATGATGGTACAGGCATTTTTGCATTCATTCATTGCTTTATATACACTCTTATCATTGTCTCTTATATGGCAGGATGTTGTATTCAGATCTATTGCATAAGAGACCACAAATAACGTCTCGGTTACGTATGTAACCCTCGTTCCCTGAAGGAGGGAACGGAGACGACGTCAGAACTGAACCGACGAATTGGGATATCGCATGAGAGCCCAATTCGTCGGTTCAGTTCTGACATACGTCGAACGTGACCGACTGAAAGGGAACCAGAAGCAGATATCAGCATTTGAGGTTTTTAGATTACTTAGTCAATGGAAGTACAGTCATGCTAGCATTTGGAGTGAAAGGAATGAAAATGCCTTGTGTATTTTGAAGACAGTGTGCTGATTAGCATTGCTGTGTTATGCTCTGGCTGACCTTTCTGAGACTTCAGGCTTGTGTGTGTGTGTGTGTGTGTGTGTGTGTGTGTGTGAATGTGCACATGTATGTCAACCACCTAATTGACATCAGATGACAAAATTGGCATTGAAACATCTGGGTCAAATTCAGTTTCATCTAAAAAAAGAGAGAAAAAGAAACATTATTCTTCATAAAACCACAGACAATATGAGACTAAAAATGTCTAAGTCGGTATTTGTGTCGTGTTTTTGTGTCAGTAAAACATACCTTAAAACAAAAATGCTTCATACACACCAGGTTGTGTTGTTTGGTGGATATTTTATGATTGACATCTAGTTCAGCCAATCACAGTGGTGACCTTTAAGCAGTGTGCATCCTTATTGGCTGGTGGGCAATGAGGAGATAAGAAAGATGAAAACTGGCAGCGCAGATTCATAAAGGGTTATGTGAGTTTTTAGGTCTTAAAAAAAAAAATGTCATTCTCTCTGCTTTTTCCTCTCTCCCTTCCTCTCCCCCCGCCTCACTCTCTTCATTTCTCACATGATAACATTGTCTAGCGACGTTTCCGTTGCTGTATTAAATGAAGAAGCAGACGGAAATATCTCTTTCGCCCCAGTTTCAGCAATCTACGTGCTTCATCTCTCTCTTCCAGCTTCTGGTTTTATTTGCTTAATTGCCTTCTCCTTTGGCTTTTATCACTTTGTTTTTCTTCTCTCCTGCTTTCTTGTGCGCTCTTTGTTCAGGGTGAGTAAACAGGTCTCACGGGGCTTCCTGTGCCTGCTCCCTTCATTTACTGATTGATGGAGCTGCACTCGCTCGCTAAACCAAAACACCAGCCACATCGCTGATACCATCTCTCGCATACAGCTTGCTGCTCATTTAAGAAGTCATGCAGTTTTTTCAGTTTCAATAAAACAGTTTACCCCTCAACTAATGAATTAAGAGTGGGTATTTTGTAACACTAAAAATAGTTATCATTGGTTGGTTTTTCTATTTAAAGGTGCTCTTTTTTCCACTTAAAGGTGCAGTAAGCGATTTCTGAGAAACACAGTTGATATTTGAAATCAATCCAAATAAACACACCCCTCCCTTCATTGCTCCGCCCCCAAAATGCACAAACACACAATGCAAGAATGGATAGATGAAAAAGTAATGCATATCCCCCTAAACGCAGCATAATCCGTATCAAAATGAATTTCAATAAATAAAGATATTGTTAAAAGTCAAAAATTATTTATTGTTTGTCACATGTAGCAGACCATTTTTTTGCCGTGGGTAATGAGGTTTTCGTGTTGTAGATATAATTTATTCTGAAGCAATATTCTCATCAGTATCTGTGTTTACATGGACCCTAATAATCTGATTGCAATCAGACTAGTAGTACAATCGGAATGAAAAAATCACTTGTAACCACGTCAATCAGAATGAATTGGCCTGATCTGATTACAGTTTCATTGGGATTGTAAGGGGTGGTTTATTCCTTTTTTAATCCGATTGAGAGGACATGTAAACACTTGATCTGGTTGAAAACCGAAACTGGAGAGTACTGCGCATCTGCAATGTCTTAGAAATAGCGTAATGACGTATGACGCTCAGAACGAGCTGTTCTCCCCATTAAATAAAGTGTCATGAATGAGTGCCCTGTCATTCAGAAATTCTCTTTTCACTCATTATCGAGCAGGATAACGTCCCACCAGTGCTTGCTTTTCTATTCTCATACACAGACGACTGGGCTCAGGAAAAAGCACTTTTACTGCTTAATATATTCAAGCAGCTCGACTCAATGGATCGGTGCTCGTCGTCACCAAATTAGGTCCCGAAATAGATAAATATTAGCCTGCTTTTTAAAACAGAGAAAAGGGAGATGGTTAGTATGCAACAACAGTGAGAATCTCTGTATATTCGTGCTGTGTGTGCATGTCAAAAGATTAAATCATACCAGAAGCGTGTGACACATAAATGCGCACAACAACCCGATGACCTTATTTAGTGTTCTTGTAAACACTACTTTCGGATTCATCAATCGGAACAAATTCATTCAGATTGAAGGAAAAGTGTCCGTAAACTAGTGTTCTATGAGTTTACACATAATTAAATCTGCATTTTTGTGATATATATATATATATATATATATATATATATATTTTTTTTTTTTTTTTTTTTTTTGGCACTGCCATTTTTTAAATTTAATTAACATGTGCAAGGTGTCCTGTACAAATACTGACCAAACAACTGGTTCTTGTTTTCATATTATTTTAATTCATCATCATAGTCATAAACACACTGGTTTCACAGTTCACTTTTCATTCTTCTAGTCATTTACCTATAGAGCCTGTTAATGAATAGAAAGTCCAGCACCTTTCACAGGAAATGGCTTACTTCTGCATTGAAAAAATAAGGTGGATTATATAAGACTATTTTATTTAGTTTGCCCCCTCATGATGGCCACCAAATTGAGATTGTATGACCAGCCGTGTCTTGCAATTATGATTTTGTCAAACACATACTTCAGGATAAATTACCCTTCCCTCTGAAGCGCATCAGCTAAAGCCTGCCTTATGCATGACTTCAGGACTGTTTGAAGTCACATGCTTTAGCTCCAAAACAGCGCTATCTCAGCTTTCCCTGTAACCCTCGACACATGCTGAGAAACCGCAATCAGATTCTGAGCCTTCAATCCAGCCAATCAGGTGCAGTCACAATGGAAACAATCAGACAACATACAGAGGTCCAAAGACTGATTTTCTCGTGCTCTCCATTTCCATTCTTCTGCTTTCCTGCCACTTCTGTGCCATGCCTGCATTTAATTTCACCCCTGGGTGGAGACCCTAATGAAACTGATTGTTTCTTTTAGTCGACTTGGAGATTTCTGCCAAGCTCTGATTCGCTCTGTATATCTCCTTAACCCTGAATGACCCCACTGTCTGTTTGCCCCTGGCAGCGTCTGGGGGGCCGAGGCGTGAACTGATCTGTGGTCATATGATGGCAGTGGTCACGTTAAATGGAAGCTGGGTGGCGGATTTGATAGGATTTAGATAAAGTCCACTTTGCATTTTTAGTAGCCCATCTGTATTAGAAATGTGTCCTCATGGGGTAACAGATGAAATCATATCCTCTGATGTGTAAGACCATAATGCATTGCAGTGATTTTTTTTTTTCTTGTTCAAAAGTTAGGTTGTTTTGTTTTGCTTGTTTTTTTTGTATTGCAGTATTCCAAGTTTTTTTTTTTTGTTTGTTTAGTTTGGTTTTGTTTCAATTTGTCTTGTTTTCAGAGATTTACCACATTTAATCTATGGACTTAGCAATAATTTTTGTGTAGAAGAGTCTATTGGTTTCTATTCATGCAGTCCTGCTCAGTCGCTCCACCCAATGTCAAAAGTCACTGACATAACTGTATTTTAAAGTAAATAAAACAATATAAAAATGTGTGTGTGTTCAGTGAAGTGCAGTAGTTTTGCGTTTGATCTGGACAGACAAATTGCTTGTTGTTGGAAACTGGTCTGGACATGGTGCGAGTGTGTGTGAGTGTTTTCACGGAGAACCAGCTGGGAGCATGACAGATTTGAGTCTGTTGCAGTGCTTTGAAGCTCTCTGAAAATTTGTTGACATAACTCTCTGAGTAAACATGCTAATGAGCCCTACTTTCACTCTTCCTCTTTCTCTCATACACACACAGAGGTGGAGCAGATTGAAGCCATTGCCAAGTTTGACTACATGGGTCGGACTCCCCGAGAGCTGTCCTTCAAAAAAGGCGCATCCCTTTTGCTGTATCATCGTGCATCCGAGGACTGGTGGGAGGGCAGACACAATGGGGTTGATGGCCTCATACCACACCAGTATATAGTAGTACAAGACCTGTAAGTATCTGTACTAAATATGAAATTTTATTTTATAATTTATATTAGTATTTGGACATGAGTGGTTGAAGAGTGACCTAATCTCACTTTTTTTCAAGTAAGACTTGCAATGTTTGCTTTAGAAGTGGAAAAAATGGCATAAAAGTCCTATAGGAACCTGTGTCATATTTAAGGTCCAGATTATCATAGAGACTGTGGACTTGCACCAGTAAGAAACCACTTAGCAATCACATAGCAACATGCTAAAAATAATCAGTACACAACCACAACCACATCACATTTTCATCAGAAAAAAGAAAATCTACTTCCTACTATTATGCACTGGACAGTGCATGTTGCCTTGTTGAAAGTGTTGCCCTCTGGGTAATATATGACTAATCAACCAGGCCATCTGGCCTGAGTTCATACCTTAATAGCTCAAGTGAGAATCAAATAGTTCCCGCCATTAACACTTTACACTTTAATTAAACTTTAGCAGCACTGAGTGGCAGTTAAAGAATGCTCATGTCTTTGGCAGGGGCCTTTACACAATTTAAGCCTAATTGTGTTTCTGAAGTACCAAGCATTAGCAGTGCCCTAATGTGCTAGGCATGCATTATTGTCAAAGCCTGTTCTGTGCAGTGGGACATGACATGCTTCACTAAGGTTAAAGTGAGCTGAAAGAAAGACTATCTTCTCTTTTCCTCTTTATACGATCTTGAGATGACATGAAAGTTAAAAAAAAGTTGATTGCGGTGTCCTTGAGTTGATCACAGTTATATCAACGGCTGATATTAACTGTCCTACCACTGTTTCAGTAATTACTAAAATGATGACATGCTCATTAACTCTTGGTATGGTTTAACTGATGTCAGTTTGATGAATGAGTTTATTAAAAGGGTCAGTCCAAGTCCCATTCTTAATATTGCAAGATTTGACAGCAGCAAATAAGGGAAACTGAGTTAGCTAAAATGAAAAGAGGATGGAGACAACCGGTTGCACTACAGTAAGGGTGGGTGGAAGGACCAAAATCTTTTGCCTTAAAATGCCTTTAATACAACGTAGCCAATGTTTATTTTCAGCAATCTAGTGACTTAAATGCTTAAATAAGGAAAGGCACACAAATGAATTATTATGCAAACTGTGAGCTAGGCCATACTCTTGTGTTTGAATGGGAGAAAATTGCTGAATCCATGTTCAAACATCTAGTGAAAAGCCATACCAGAAGCATGAATGGTGTTGGAGTGGATCAGCTTTCTGTTGATGGCAATGGTTTTGAAATTAAGTGTTCAACAAGCATGTGCTTCAGTCCATTTAGTGTGTTTAAAAGGCAATAAGTAAACAGGATTGCATAATAAAGCACTTGGGCTGAAGACTTTTCTGAGACATTTTTTTTCATGAATGTGACGTTCAACAGCTTCAGATTACCAAACACCTTCTGCTGTCGTCTCCCAAGAGAACTGTAAAAGCAGCCTGAGAACATGCTGTGAAACTGTGATCAGTGGATGTTTGCTTGCTGTGGGCTGAATGACAGATGAAGTGAGAGTGATGTAGGTGCTGCTGGGATTGGAAAATAAGAGACCAGAGGCTTGTTTCATTGCCAGCTTTATGTACATTGTGTGTGTGTGTGTGTGTGTGTGTGTGTGTGTGTGTGTGTGTGTGTGTGAGACAGTTTAGCTGGTGAGCAATATGACTATATAACTCCATCATTCAAAAGTTTGGGGTCAGTATGATTTTTTTTAAAAAAACTAAATAAATTAATACTTTTATTCAGCAAAGACACATTAAATTGATCAAAAGTTACAGTAAGGACTACATTTTTTATTATTATTATTATTATTATTATTATTTTTAAGCAGCACAACTATTTTCAACATTGATAGTAAGAAATGCTTCTTGAGCACCAAATCAGCATATGGGAATGTTTTTTGTAGGATCAGCTTTGCCATCACAGGAATAAATTCATTTTAAAAATAGTTATTTTAAATTTTAATAATATTTGCAGTATTACTATTTTTACTGTACGATGAACTAGCATGTTTTAATTAGAGTGACACCACCAAATAATTAAATTTACTAAGCTTATATCCTACATTTTGACATAACTTCGCTTATAAAATCCGTAATTTGTCTTGTGGTTTTGTTGGTCACTGATATGATAAATAAGTGTATTATTATTATTATTTTAATAGTTTATTTATTTGAATTATTTAGGTCTATTTGTTAGCCAATCAAATTGAACCTGTTGCAATCCTTCATGGACCATCGGTGGTCTCCAGGGTAACTGGAAAGATTTTTGTCTCTTTCTCTGTAGGGATGATGCGTTCTCTGATAGTCTGAGTCAGAAGGCTGACAGCGAGGCCAGCAGTGGACCTTTACTGGACGATAAAGCCTCATCCAAAAACGATCTGCAGTCCCCTTGTGAACCTCCGCATGATTACAACTTTGGCGGGGTCATGGGCCGGTCAGTGGCTAATTATGCAGAATTCTGCTTGTATTCATGCCACATTTTTTCATCCTCAGGAAATAATAATGAACTGAATTAAAGTGTTTAGTCTTATCCTATTTTTCCTTGCAGCTTATTTACTGATCTCTTTAGGCTTGTTTGTCACACGAATATTTAACAAATATTTTTAGACTGTTCAGTATTCGCAGTCTGCTTTCAGCTAAAACTGTCCGTATTAGAGCTTGTTACAATCTCATTGTGTATTTATACAGGGTTAGATTGCGTTCAGATGGGTCTGCTATTCCTCGACGTCGCAGTGGCACCGACTCTCACAGTCCTCCCCGAGACACTCCACCACGGGCCGCCGCCTGCCCCAGCAGCCCCCACAAGGTGGCGGTCACTAGGAGCCACATAGAGAGTCCTGAAAAGAGACGTTTGGGAACCTTTGGCAGTGCAGGAAGCATTAACTACCCTGAAAGGAAAATCTATCCTGAAGGTCACCCGCTCAGGCCTGTTCCAGGAGCAACAAGACACAGCAGCCTTGGGGACCACAAGTCCTTGGAGGCTGAAGCTTTAGCAGAGGTGAGTGAGTGCACATTTTTAGAAATGAAACAGTATCATAGGGCAAGACAGTGTTATTTTAGTTGAGATATTATAGTTTTTATTAATATTTTGAATTAGATTTTATCTATCTAATTTCTGTTCTCATTTTAATTTCAGTTAAAGTTTTTTCATTTTGTTGTTTTTGTCAGTTTTTTTAGTGTCTATATCATGTTTGCTATTTTTATTTCAGTTATATGTTATTTCAAGTAATGAAAAGGGTTTATTTTAGTGTCATTTTTAAACATTACATGTAGTTATTGTAGTAATAACTAATATATATAATAATTTTGGTAACACTTTACAATAAGGTTCATTAGTTAAAAGTTTGAAATTAACAAAGATTAATAAATGCTGTATATGTGCAGATCATTATTAGTTCATGTTAACTAATGTTGCTAACTAATGTTAACTAATGAACTTTATTGTAAAGTGTTACCATAATTATATATATATATATATATATATATATATATATATATATATAATATTGCTATAAGATCGAGCACTCAAATATTTTCACTAAGTGTACCATAAATCCTCTTATATTTTGTACCCTTTTAAATCAAAGCTCAAAAGGATTCAAAAAGACTTTTATGTTGTAGTCATGAAAGCATTCTGGTCTTTCTCTTGATCCTTGCAATTAGCCTAGAATTCTTTGTGCCTGAAGAAGCTGGCAAGATTTAGTCCAGCAGAAACAAAGAGCTGGCACTAAAGGCAGATATCAGCATGAACGGGATAGGCTGGCACTGATCCATCTTTTTCATTTGCACATGGTTAAATAATGAAGTCTGTGGCACACAGAACAGTTAATGATCTTTTGTAATGGCCCCTTTGTGTCTATGCTCACCTAATGAAAAGAAAATGGCTTATGTGAATACAGACATGAAGGCATGATGGATATTGTTGCAGAGAAATGTGCCGTTTTGTATATTGATAATCCGTTATAAGCATAGACTGCATGATCTAAATAACGTTACTGCTTGATGTTAAGTTTGTGGGATGTGTGTAAATGCGTTTAGGGGTGTGTGGGGGGTTATTGATGACATCTGCTCGGTAATAAGACCTTGCAAGGTACTTTTTTTTTGTGCGTGAGCATGTGTCTTCATGAGCTTTTTATCTTCTCGGCATTAAACTTTTATGGCATGCTCAGCTGCAAGACAGAACGGAGATGGTCGGTCTAGAAAGAGGAATGGAAAGCAGTGAGTTTATAGTCTATCAGGACGGCAGCTACACTGTGTGTATATCAAAAATAATCTGCCTCCGTGATATACTAGACCGCTCCGGAAGAAAGTAAGATGAATCCCCAGGAAAGATGAGAGATTTCGAAGGCCATATATCTCCATAAATACTTTCTGTGCAGGAAAATGACAAATTTAAGTTATCGATCATTTTCTCTCAGCGTGCTTGTAGTGGTGCTAGAGGATTTAAACAAATCTCTAATGCTTGACTTTGCTATACTAGAAATCCCACTTTATATTAGGTGTCTTTAACTACTATGTACTAACATATAAATTAATCATTTGTTACAATGCACTTATGTACATACATGTTTTTACATTGTACTTATATTATTATAATTGCCTGTATTCTTTAATTACAGTAAATTACAGCAATTCTGAATAAAACATATTGTTCAAAAAAACATCAACTAGGTTATGAAGCAAAATGCTTTTTTAAAGAATATTTTTATCAAAAGAAAAAAAAAACTATGACTAAAAAAAAGCAACTGTGTAAAAAGTGCACAATATTTTTGTTACAGGACATTGAGAAGACAATGAACACTGCACTTCATGAGCTCCGTGAATTGGAACGTCAGAACACAGCCAAACAAGCTCCGGACGTCGTTCTGGATACGTTAGAACCGCTCAAGAACCCTGTGAGCTCAGAGCCACCGAGCCCCTTACACACCATCATGATCCGAGACCCGGACGCGGCCCTGAGGCGCAGCAGCAGCTCCACCTCTGAGATGATGACGACCTTTAAACCAGCGCTGTCCGCGCGATTGGCCGGAGCCCAGCTCAGACCTCCACCTATGAGACCCGTGAGACCCCCGCCCACACAGCACCGCTCCAGCAGCTCCAGCTCCTCTGGGGTGGGAAGCCCTGCTGTTACCCCCACTGAGAAGATCTTTCCAAACAACGCAAGCAACGCTGCAGCTTCCTCCGCCAACTCGGGCGAGAAACCTGGAACCATGTAGCCCGCGATGCGATGTAGCTACCTGTGCTGGTGAGGGCAAACCGATGCTCCAAGAAGGAAGTTCAGGACTGCTTTTTCATTTAATTTCAATTGTATTTTTTGAGCCTAGAAGAGTGCGAAGCTGAAGCCTAGAGGTCGGCACTCGTGCTCTGACACGTTGAGCTTGTTTGTGGATAATATGAGTTGAATCTGGCTCAGGTGATCTTCTCATTCCATTCTGTTCTTCCCATAATTTCTTGTCCTCTCTATGACAAAAAAAAAACTAAAATTCAAGGAAAAAAAAAACTTTTTGTAGGGTAAATTTCATGCAACAGAGATAAAAAAAAAAACACAAAAGTTTTTTTTATTATTATTATTATTAATTTTACCTCAGAATTAATATTAAGTTGTCCTTTTTGGCCTTCTTATTCTTATGTGAACTTTATTTAGAGCAAGATTAAACACATTTGTTTCTCTCTGCACTGGTTGGCCAGAAGAGTTCTGTTATTCAGGTGTGAATAAACTCTCATTGGAGGACTGTTCTAAGATAAGCAACAAGTCCCTCCCCCAAGAACTGGACTGTACATATAATAGAACCAAACGGTCTCTCAAAGACTGTCTAACATGGCCAGCTAACTTTGAGCTGTTGTAAATAGAGATATACTGTACTTGAACTTGTAATGCCTTTCGTTTGTAGAATAAGCGATATACATCTAAGTAACGACATAGCCGAGCTGTATACATATATGAGATGCAGAAAACCAATATACCAACTAATTGTAAGAAACCTGTGGTAAAATGTAGTTTTACTTGTATATAAACTTTGGGTAGATTCTTTTTTTAAGTGTCAATCTTGTACAGCCGAGGACATGACCAGGCAGGGAGACTAGAATGGCAAAAGCTTTTACAACCAATAAGCAAACAAATCATGAATCAATAGTCATTCTGAGCCATTAATATTAATATTAGTTTGGGGAGTGTTCCTTTTTTTCCCTCTTTTTTTGGATCAATTTCCTATTACAAAAAGCATTTCCTCATGCTGAATTTACACATTTAAATGCATCATTCTATAAAGTTACATGGCTTTAGGGTATCCCCATGAGCTCCCTCCACGTTATTGCAAGCATCCATCAATTACATCTTACATATTTGTATCCCGTAATATATACTGATTATATGAATATTAATACTTACTAAAATAACCACATGGTACACAAGTGTTGGTGACTTCAAAAGGGTGAATCAAACATTGTGTCCATGTCATATTTTGATGAGAATTTGTGGTGAAAATGGGAATAATTCACATGATAATAATATCATAATACAAAAAATCCTCAAAATAGGTCTCATATTCTTATTCAAAATATATTTTCATATTTTTTTCTTTTAGTTTTGGGATGTTCTGTATATATTTTAGAGAAATCCCCCCCCCTCCCATTTTTTCTCGTATATCAAATATACTATACGAAGTACAGCATATTTCCAAGTGTAATGAACGCTACATTTATAATTTCATACCGCACTCTCTGGTGAGGTTCAGATCCCTCCACCCAATCTAAACATTTAACAGCCTATACAATAATATCCAAATACAAATAAATCTTAAAAATATGCCTCATTTTCGTATGCAAAATATATTTTTATAATTTTTTCTCTTGGCTTTGGGATAATCCAGACATCTTTTTGTGAGATTCACCCAAAAACAGTCTTGTTTATGTCAGATATATGATGCAAAGTACTGCACATTTCCCAGTATAATGAATGATACATTTGTAAATCCATACTACACTCTCTCTGCTGAGGTACAGAACCCTCCTCCCAATCTAAGTATTCAATAGCCTAGAGAAACCAGCTCCAACAAGAGAAGCTTCACTGCCCCCAATCTGTCATATCATCTCCGGTTCATCTTCAGAGTTTCCCCTCCTCCCTGAGCTGTGCTTGAAGAGGGAATACCCAGTCGTGAACAAAATTTGCCCGACTGACCTAGATATCCACTTAAATACACTGAACCCAAAGCTTTAATCTCATCTTCCTTGATTTTACATTTACAGTTTGCCTTAGGATTTGCCACTTCACGCATTCCAATCAGAGTATGTGAGAGCTTGTGTAGCTTGGGGGAAAAAATGAATTACATAAAAATAGACTGATTATTAAAAACAGTACTGTTACTACGCACGCAAAAATATTTCTAGATTTGCATTTGAAGTCATGCTTGAGCTGTTACATCATCGTCTTACATTTCTCGTTGGTGCCATACTGATTTACGCTTGTTTTGGGAGCATTAAAAATTTGAAAATCACTTCCGAGACTCCATGTCCTGTTGCTACCATCGAATTTCATGTAATGAACGATTTCGCAAAGACTGGTAATTAGCTTGTGTCTGAATTCCTCAGCTTTGTAGTCGCATGAGCCTGTTATCCGCATGTGAGGGAGACTGACATGCACGTGCTTCTCTTTACCAATAAGCAACACTGCTCAAAGATTAATAGTGGTGCCTTTCCCTAGAAACAAAAGCACTAAATGCATTAGCCTTCAGCCACGAGGGAGTGAAGGAAAACCGCGTCTGTAGCTGGAAGGATTAGGCTCATCTCAGGAAGTGATTCCAAGTTTGTTCTTATATCTTACTGTGTCACTTCCCAATAGGCACCATTTAAGCATACTACATCTCTGAAGACTATTATTTACTAGGGCAAATATCTATTTCTGGATATTCGTTTGAATTCAGTCATGACACTTCTGCATAATTACACCTGGATAGATGAGGGCGTAGTTCTATTTACAGGAGAGAAAACATGGAGAATATTGCAATGCATAATTCATAATTCAATGTATAAAATGACTTTTTTGGGTCATCCTTCTGTGATTTGAAGTACAGGGTTCCCATAGAAAACCTGGAATTTTAATAATGATATGTCTAGGCCTCAAAAGTGGTTAACATGAATCAATAAAAAATATGGAAATTTCTATAGTGACAGGTATGCGTTTTTCTTGTTCTCAACACGAAAATAATTAATTAGCTAGAAATAAACTTCTATAGGAATTTTTAAAAAAAATACATTGAAAATAAAAAATGTGTTGTTAATAATAATAATAATAATAATAATACATCTTCATCCAGTAATCATGAATGAATTTAATTTAAACTCCCCATGTGGTGAAAATCAAGTTTTTAATGTTGTTTTATGTCAATGTGTTGTTTTTAATATGCTTTAAGACAAACCACGTGCAAATTCGTAAGTCAACACCGTTGCTGAGTATTTTCTCCTTAAAACTGCTTCGGAAAAAAAACAGTTTCGAAAACATGGTTTGAAATCACTGGGTTTCTGATGTCACAGACTACCTTGTAACCAATCACGTCAAAGTGTGATCGTCAACGAGAGGATCTCTGAGCTGGTGGGAGTTAGTTTAGGCGGGGCTAATTTGCATATTCATAGAACCACGTAAACGAAATAAGGCATGGGTGTAGAGTTACATTCAAGCTATTTTAAGGCATGAAGAATATTTTTCAAGGAAAGAAACATTTAAATATATATTTTTGGTGATCAAAGATTACTTTTAAGGGATGAAATGACTATAAACGACTTAAAAAATGTGTGGGAACCCTGTACCCTGAACCACTGAAGTCTTGTTTAGTGTTCATTTAGCAGACCTTTCTTTACATATAAGGGCTAAGACAAATACTGCCCTCTGGTGGCCTTATCTGGCCTCTCCCCGCTCATAGTCTCCCTCTGTTGGTCAGCGCTGGTATTGCTCATTCATTGACAAAGAATTCGCAGGAAAAATACAAATTGTTGCCAGACTTTTACAAATGTGAAATTGTTACCACATTTCTCAAGATTTTTCATACATTCTACAGCATATCTTGTCTTAGTGTCATTGTAGGCATTCTTAACTCTAGCTTGCACTAGCAGCCATGCACCAAAGGTTCACATAAATCAGTGTACGTCGAGAAATTCACACCCTTGGATTTTCATACACTGTCTTTACTCATGCTGTAATCATGCCTTTGAGTGTTATGAATTTAAATACTTGAGTATCAGACTTCTGCTCGTTCTGTTGGGAAAATCAGTGCATTACCTCCTCACATATCTGTTGTACAGCTCATCTAGTATACATAGTGTATAGTAGCGCTTATGTAACGAGCCGATGTTTGATAATAAATGATATCGAGTTTACAGAAACTGCCATCCGTAACATACTAAAATAGTCATGGCCTTTTAATCCATGTTGTGTCATTCATCTCTGTTTATCTTTCCTCTGCCAGTGAACTCGAGGCTGTGCTGTGAAAATCGTACACTTTTGCTGTTAAGTTAAATCTTCTACCCAAGCTAATGCATTGCAGTATTTAAGACCGTGTTGGTCTGATAATAGGATGTTGTATGGTACTTGCACGATTTCTAAGGCACTTGGTGCATCCCTGTACTTAGACTGTATGTGATGTTACTGGAAGTATGTTTTGGGAATGTATGCTACATTGGGAGTGTATTGTATGTATGCCACAGTGGGTGTTTATTGTATGTACGCTAAGATAACAGAAAAAAAATAGGCTTTCTCCTTCTCTGGACACAATGTTCAACTGGACAAAAGTGCCGTCTGTCTGTAGTAGTGGGTTGTGAAAACTGTCGTTTGGGTTTTTTTCCTCCTCTAAACACTTTTTGTCTAGTGATGCTGTTCTTAAATGAGTGTTTGAATGGTTGGATTACCCCCTGTGATGTTATCCTACACCATCCCACTGTTTGGATGTGAACCATTCTTAAGTCCAAATAAATAATTTTTTTTTTAACCTTATATTTAATTGTTGTCATTTTTTTTTTCATTTTAGTATATAATGTTATATATTGGTTGAAGCCCATATAATGCTTGTATTCATAATTAAACACAAAATGTGCATTGCACTTGCTTAGTTCTGCTTTAAAACTTACAATATTCTGATTTTCCAGCACAAGAGCAATAAAATATATAAATAAATATATCTGAATAAACATTGTTATTACTATACTTCTTAATAATTAATAAATTACAATGTTTTAGAATAATAATTATTGTAAGGTATATTTTAAGTAAATATATCTATACAGTATCTCACAGAAGTGAGTACACCCCTCACATTTTTGTTAATATTTTATATCTTTTCATGTGACAACACTGAAGAAATGACACTTGCTACAATGTAAAGTAGTGAGTGTACAGCTTATATAACAGTGTAAATTTACTGTCCCCTCAAAATAACTCAACACAGAGCCATTAATATCTAAACCGCTGGCCACAAAAGTGAGTACACACTTCAGTACAGTTCAGTACAGTTTGATGAAGACAAGCAGACTGGATTACTGGAACCATGTCCTGTGTTCTGATAAGACCAAGATGAACTTATTTGGTTCAGATGGCGTCAAGCTTGTGTGGTGGCAACCAGGTGAGGAATACAAAGACAAGTGTGTCTTGCCTACAGTGAAGTATGGTGGTGGGAGTGTCGTGGTCTGGGGATGCCGGCAATGGGGAGCTACAGTTCATTGAGGGAACTATGAATGCCAATATGTACTGTGACATACTGAAGCAGAGCATGATCCCATTCCTTTGGAGACTGGGCCACAGGTCAGTATTCCAACATGACAATGACCCCAAACACACCTCCGAGACGACCACTGCCTTGCTGAAGAACCTGAGGGCAAAGGTGATGGACTGGCCAAGACCTAAACCCTATTGAGCATCTGTGGGGTATCCTCAAACGGAAGGTGGAGGAGTGCAAGGTCTCTAACATCCACCAAATCTGTGATGTCATCATGGAGGAGTGGAAGAGGACTCCAGTGGCAACTTGTGAAGCTCTGGTGAACTCCATGCCCAACAGGGTTATGGCAGTTCTGGGAAATAATGGTGGCCACACAAAATATTGACCCTTTGGGCCCAATTTGGACATTTTCACTTAGGGGTAAATTCACTTTTGTGGCCAGCGATTTAGACCTTAATGGCATTAATATATAGTAACACTTAACTTTAGTTAATGTATTAGGATTAGTTAACTTCTGAATGAAAATTTCTTGATAATTTATTCACCCCCATATCATACAAAATGTCTTTCTTTCTTCAGTCTAAAAGAAATTAAGGTTTTTGAGGAAAACATTCCAGTATTTTTGTTCATATAGTGGACTTCAGTGGCGTTCACAGAGTTGAAGGTCCAAATTGCAGTTTCAGTGCAGTTTAAAGTGTTCTAAACGCTCCCAGACGAGGAATAAGAGTCTTATCTAGCGAAACGATGGCTCATTTTCTAAAAATGATTTATTAAAAACACAATTTATATACTTTTTAACCACAAACGCTCGTCTGTCATTTTGCACTGCTCTGTGATCCGCCATGCATGAAGTAATCGCGTTACAAAAGTTACGCGCGATGTAGGTGAAAGTATCAAAGACTAAGC
This sequence comes from Zacco platypus, assembly GCA_038088235.1. Lineage (NCBI taxonomy): Eukaryota > Metazoa > Chordata > Actinopteri > Cypriniformes > Xenocyprididae > Zacco > Zacco platypus. The sequence continues at coordinate 25,190,638 of CM076074.1, forward strand.
CAAACGCCCTTTACAAAAAAAAAAAAAAAGAAACAGAGAATTTTGAATTTAGAGGAGAAAATCAGATTAGTTTTTCGCCCTACCATGGTACTTCCGTCTACGTCATGCTTGGCGGATCGTAGAGCTGTGCAAGACGAGCATTATATACATGTTATTTTATTTTATTTTTAGGGAAAAAAACGGTCTTTTCGCTAGATAAGACCCTTATTCCTCGTCTGAGATTGCATAGATCGCTTTGAAGCTAAAAAATCCTTGAATTTTTTCCTCAAAAACCTTCATTTCATTTCGACTGAAGAAAGAAAGACTTGAACAAAGTAAATTATCAGTTGATTTTAATCCTGAAGTGAACTAATCCTTCAACTAATACATGTGCTGCTGTATTTGGTAATCTTTGTTAATCTTAGTTAATAAAAATATTGCAGTTCATTGTTTGTTCATGTTAGTTCACACTGCATTAACTAATGTTAATAAATAGGCTAATACTCTTGATTTTAATAATGTATTAGTAAATGTTGAAATTAATAAATGCTGTATAATTATTACAGTATTTTTGTTACATTTTACATTTTCAAACAAATTTTATACTTAATTATGTGTGCTTAACTGACATAAATAGGTGTCATGAATGTCACAAAATTCAAGAAATTAACATAATTTGTGCAAATTATAATTTTATGAGTAATATTAATAATGCAAATTATATATATATATAAACCAAAATATAATGTATATATTTATTATTATTGTAAAATTATAATTTGATGTTAATTTTAAAATTATGTTAATTTCATTACTAAATTGACATGAACTAACGATGAAAAATACTCCACTTTTAATGTTAATTTCAACATTTACTTAGTTATTAGACTGAAAAGACTCCTCAGTTATATATTTTAAAAATCATGAAATATAATTTAATGGACCTGAGCTGACATGAACTAACAATGAACAGTTGTATTTTTTTACAACCGAATGTTAACAAAGATGCTCTAACAAATGTAAAGCTCATTAATGGAAGTTAATGCATTAACGTTATCTAATGGGACTTTATTGTAAAATCCCAGCATTTTTTAAACGTAACCCGGACATGTTTTCGTGAGATTCCCCAATTTATTTACTGTATAAATTGTGCAATGCTTGTATCAGTGTGATATACACCAACATGCAATACTGAGTCAGGCCACTAGATGACAGGAGAAGATGGGCTCTGGATGGCAGTCGATCTTTGAAATATAGAAAATTTTCTTACGGGCTATTTGTAACACCAAATGTGGTCAAAACTGAGGTAATAAAGGGAAACCATTAAGCCCGCAGTGAATCTGATGTCTTTCGAAGTGCATTTTGATTTTCTCTGAGTGCAATATCGAGAAACTCACCAATCAATTATTCATTTGTCATAATGCTACACAATATAGCCAGCCAATCATGCGTGGAGTGTAGATAAACAAAATCCCATTTGTTACACCCGAGGGACTCTTAATAAACAAGACGTAAACATGAAAAATATTATCACCCTCTCTCCTTTCAGTCACTTCATTTATTACTACTTAATCCCAACATGCTTCCCTATTTTGAAGACATTGTGAAGACAATTCATAACGTCACACACAAAAAACGTCTTGGTGGAGCCTATTTTACACTGTTAAATATGTAGTCAAAATGTCACTTAGAATATTAAATTTATTAGACATTCATAACAGATCATTAAACTATATAGTATAGTAGGATAACTTATAGGCTACAATATTACAAAACGAACATATCAGCTTTGAAATGTGTTTGTAATGACATCATGAATAAAAAGTAGGTAACACATTTATCTTCCATGATATATGTTTAGGTTTTCCTCATATTGCTGCCTTACACTTGATCCTTTTATAGCTAAAAAATAAAAGCCTTTCCTCTCTGTTGCTGTGACTGTGAAGGATGAAGTGTTATGACAGCAGGACTTGGTAAGGTGGATAAATGTTCAAAGCCACCAAGAACCTTTCAAAACTACGAGAAACTGGCATTCAAGATCAACATATGGCACCAGGCAGGAATAGTACAGCCTCACAATACAGCATTTCAGTCTACTAAATATGCAACAGCGCTCATTTCAGAATGATCAAAACATCTCCAAGCTAGATTGGTTTTCACGAAGCAATGAATGAAAATAACTAATTGCATTTTAATGGTATGAATATGGCTGCAAACATGCAGGTTTAAGGTTTGAATTAGCTACATTTTCCTCTACACAGCAAAATCCCCAGAGTTAAATCAACTCTGCTCAGATAACATTTGGTCCCTCTCTAAATAGTTTTAAAGTAACACTGAAGCAGAGTTAAAGTTAATGAGATAATTAAATAAATTAAATAAAACAACATCTAAACCTCTGTTAGTTCTCAATAAGAGCTTCTGGACATGCGAAAATAAAGTCAGTCTGGTCAGTAATAAGTGAATCAGATGTTTTAATCAGATCTTCAGAGATTTTATGTTTTTTATCTTCAGTTAATTTCATCTAAGGCTGTGGCTGAAGTCAGTTGCGGTTCTTGTGTTTCTCTTTTCTTCAGTGATTCTACTTGTTAACAGCAGGTGTTCATCATTAATGTTCAATCATCACTTAATTAATTGCTTAATTATCTCATTGACTTTAACTCTGCTTCAGTGTTACTTTAACACTATTTAGAGAGGGACCAAATGTTTTCTGAGCAGAGTTGATTTAACTCTGGGGATTTTGCTGTGTACCTTCTTTATGACATATTCAATCACTGGAGGGGGCGTGGCTAGATACAGGAGGCTGGGCCTCCGCTGCATCTCATTAATGCTGTCATTGACAGTTTCATATTTAAATTTCTGATGATAATGAATTTCCACCAAAAGAAGCTAAAATACTTTACTTTTATTAAAAGTTCCATTTAGTTTTAATTTATAAACAAATTAGCCATTCTGTGTCATCTCTATGCAGTGATACACAGGATTGTGTGTGTGAACCAACGTTTAGAAATCACACAAAACAGAATGAAACACGCAGTCTGAGTGACAGGATTGGCTCCAGGACAGATTAGAAGGAAAGCAGGATGGATAAACCTCAGCTGCCATTCGCACTTTTCCTCCACCTGACATATAGTGTTACACCTATCAGATTTGACAGCTTTAACTCTCCCCAGAATCAACACTCAATGAAACCAAGAGATTCAGCCTGATGATAATATGACGGCTGCCTTCTGACAACTCAAAATTCTGAGCAGCTTTCTGTAAACATTTTGACTAGATCCGTGCTCTGTAAAACAAACCAGCATTTAGATTGCGGGGCATCATGCCAGAGCCAATGAACACAGCTTTTTTTCTATAGATTGAATGAAACAAGTAAAATGAATCTTTGTTTGTAATGCTATTATTATTATGGGCAGAGTGATGTAGTTATTTTGGCTAAATGAAATGTCTCATACTGAGCTTTAACTGGGGTGTTGTCATGACAATCAATATGAGTTTTTTCTGAATCAACTATGTGTTGGCCTACATCCTTTTCCAGGGTTGTGGTTTCTGCATGTAAAGGCGAGACTGATTACGTGACTGATTTGACCAATTTACCAACAAACGTTTTTGTAGGACGCCAAAAGTTTATTTTTAATTTTGTCTAATGTTGACACGTACAGTACATTTTGTGAGCTTGGGGCCGGCCATTCCAAGTGTTTTTGCGTTGAAAAATGCGAGTTGCGAGCAATGGAACGGAAAAAAAGATGCTTTTTTAAAGTTTAAACTTATTTTAAAGGTGCACTGTGTAAATTTTAGGAGGATCTATTGACAGAAATGCAATATAATATAAATAACTATGTTTTGAGGTGTGTACAAAACTTTACATAATGAACCACTATGTTTTTAATACCTTAGAATGAGCCATTTCTATCCATATACACCGCGGGTTCCCTTAAATGTTAAGTCGCCATTTTCCGCCGACATGTTTCTACAGTAGTCAAACTTCTTCTTTGTTGGTATTATTAGAGGCAGCTTGCATCATCATTGAATACGTTGTAGTATAAGTTGTCTGGTTTATCAGAAGCAGAGACCATTCTTTGTTAGAATTAAGAAGAATTTCCTTGACTGGCTACTCTATTCTGTCTCAGATGACGACATATTTGTCCTGTGTCAGGCACCGTAGGTTCTCTTTGTGCTTCGAAAGGGAGGAGTGAGCGCTGTTGGTTGCAATTCACAATCTCATCGCTAGAAATTTACACATTGCACCTATAACTTGAAGGCCATGTTATTACAAGATCTAGACGCCGCAAAAAACGTCTATCTAGTGCGGTTACATAGAAAGCCATCAAAAAGCAGCGCAGTGGAATGCAAACAGACAAACAAAAAAGACTTATGTGCATTCCGCTCCTTCTTTTATAGAAGCTTGTTTCCGCACAATTGCGAGTTTGCATCTCACAGTTCTGAGTTTTAAAGTCAGAATTACGAGATATAAACACGCAATTGCAATTCTGACTTTTTTCTCGCAATTGCGAATTTATATCTCATAATTCTGCCTATTTTCTCTCACAATTCTGACTTCTTTTCTCAGAATGGTGAGCTGTAAACTGGCTACTGTGAGTTATAAAGTCCAGTTCTGAGAAAAAAAGAGTTTTTCTCAGAAAAGTTGGGGCTCAAAGAAAAGATTTTACAATGTTTTCACTGAACAACTTCATTGTATTTTGTAAGTAGAGGCAAATTTTGATTTTGATAGCTACAGCACACTCCAAAACTTTTTTTACCCAATCGCGCCTGATACAAGACATCTGCTCAACAGTTCGTGGTTGTCATTGTCTGATTCTCATTTTCATGATGGGCCATTCATTTTCAATAAGAGACAGACCTGGAATGAAGGCATGCAGTCAGGCACATCGACCACTCTGATGAACCATGTGTGAAATGATGCCTGGCATTGTCTTTAGCATTGTCCGTTTATGTCTCTGTACAATCCTAATATATGCCTCCACATCAATGGTACCTACACAGATATGCAAGTTACTCATGCCGTTTGCACTGATGCACCCCCATACCTTGACAGATGTTTGCTTTTACACCTGTGGCTGATGAAAGTCTGGATGGTTCCTTTCGCCTATGGGACTGAGAACTCGTTTTCCAAAAACAAGCTTAAAGATGGACTCTTCTGACCACAGCACACATTTCTACTGTCTTTTAGACCATCTGAGATTAGCTTGGGCCCAGAGAACTCGGTGGCATCTCTGCATTGAACAAATGTATAGCTTTCTCCTTGCTTAACACAGATTTGAGTTGTGGTAGATGGTGAAAGACATCAATTCTTTGCAATCTTGGATTGAGAAATGTGATTTTTGACTTGTTTGGCAATTCCCTCATGACATTTGGCACCAAGTGGTGAGCCATGACTCATCTTTGCTTGCAAAGACTGAAATACTTTTTTTTATATGCATATCATCACGTCAGTTGTGTGGTTCATGTAAACGCCACATGCAGTGGCAGGCACACAAACAGCTCTTTCTACTCAATAAATCTGGATGAATCCAGGTTATTTAAGCAATTTGTAGCATTGAGTTCAATGTAGATTAACTAGAATTATTTAATGCTATTTTTCCAGCAAAACATCCATCAACTATAATAAGATGGGCTGGTTTAAATCAACATTGATAACCTTGACAGAAGAATTACAAGAAGACCTGAATGAGGATATTGTGGAAGTTTCTCCAATTTGGCCTTTTTCTCTGCTATGTTAAGCAAGCAAATGAGCACATTCACTGTAATTAAAATTAATTGTTAGTGTTTATGTCAGAACAGGAAATGTTATGATAATTTCTTTCACTGCCTTTCATTTTTACTTTATTGGGGCAAATGAACTGCTGGCAGTTACTGTGGTAATGGAAAACCCTTGAGGAAAATTGCCATCAGAATTGCATAATTTACTGTCATTATAAAATCTGTTTGCTCAATATAATGAAGAAAAAAAAACCCATCAGATTGTGAAATCCAAAGACTGTAAAATTATATCTGGACTATATATATGTGATGGACAGTGTGTTTTGTTTGTTTGAGAGAAAAAGCGCCTATGATTTCTCCAGATGCTTAATTAACGGTAAGGTACTACAGCATTAGTTCTGGTATCATAATGTGTATTTCCTAGATATTCAATTTTTAAAGATTGTGTGATCATTGGGACTATACAAAAAACAATTTCATGAATATCACATGATTGTCTTATTGTTTTTGTCTCCCCCAGAAAAAGCAAGGAGATAACATATTCTGCTCAGCCATAGTCTTCTAATGGGAGCTACTTCATTTTATTTGAGCCATGACCTTGGGAAGATAACTTTTCCCAGAGAAAAAGATAATTTACACATAATTTGTCTATTGATATATATTTATGCTCTGTCATGTTTATGGGATCTGGCTACGTCTTTAGATTCCAAGTTCAGAGAAGGGCAAGAAACACAAACGAGAAGAAGACAAAGTGGAATGCAGAAGGAATTTAGACACTGTTTTAACATTCATTTTGCATTGATTGATTGTGTATTCTGGCTGGTGATATACCATAAGGTGAAAATGTATGTTAACTAATAACTCACTCGAGTCAACAACCAACCACTCTGAAAGTTTATTGGCGGAGTATCAAAAATAGCATTCAAAACTTTGTAAATGTGTTATTGTTGGCACAAGAGAAACCAAGATAAGAGAAAAGATAGATTGTCGTTGTAATGCATGTGAACTTAGATCAGTGTGAGACAGTGTGAGTAGAGCAGTAAATTGATTTATTATTATTCATCAGTCCAACTCTTCACTGTAAAATATCTCAGTGAGAGTTACATGTCATCATGACCATGACAGCTATAATCACATAATGGAACAAAGTCTCTTGGTTTGAGAGCCTTTGATTATTGCTTCTCTTGCTCATCTGTACTGAGGCAAATCGGGAATGAATATTTTTTTTCATTGCCACATTTAAGGGGATCAAAATGCATGGAAAATTGATTTTCAAATGTCCTATTGTTCTCATAGACCTTCCATGAAGGTTTTACAAAGATGTCATTTCTGTTGTGCAGTGCAGTTATAGTAAGTTCACGAGTTTGTGTGCCTATATAATCTTGGCGTAAGTGGTAAACAGATTTGGCTTGCTGTCTGCTATTGAGGCGGATATTCTACTGGAGCTCCGATTGCCCCTATAACAGGCAAAATCGTACAAACAGGAGGAAAATGGGAGGAGGAGGGATGCCAAAAGAGCTAACAATGGGAAGAGGTAAGATGCTGGTTTTTATATATTGGTATCAATTGGAAGATTAGATGGGTGTACTCCTCCTGAAATTACGTTTATAATAACTTCAATAAATAACTAATTAAGTGAAATAACTTCACTTAAAGATGCAATTTATCGTTTTTCGTCCCCTAGAGGTCGCCTATTCAAAACAAAGGCGTAGATTGATGACGCCAAGTTTGAGCGAGGAATCTTGGGACATGTGGTCTTCACCTCACAGCCAGTGGAAAAGAATCAGGATAGGACTCAGGCAGAAATTATGTTCATGGATGCGATTATTAACGTTACTGTAGTATGAGGCAGAGCAGGACCGAGTGTTGTGGAGCTGAACGAGGTGCTGGAGCGATTGTTAATGAGAGACAAACACAACACTCGCCTCACCAGCAGCGGGACTTTTATTACGCTACAGTCGTATTATGCTGATTATGCTATTTTAGATAACGTTACTTGACAAAACAGTGTTTTTCTCTGAGGCGTGGTACTCGCAAAAAATCAACAAAATTAGATTTAAACAATAAGACTAAACGCGTTGAGCTTGCTATATAATAATGATTCGTTTTCTGTCTATAAATGTATCAAAATAGATGTTCCCTTGTCTAATAAAACATGTAATATATTAAAGCATCTTTTGTGTTTCCATGGTTTCTGCAAAATAAAACCGAGGTCAACGCGGATATGATGCCATTGACAGGCAACTTACTCACACGTCCTGGATCCTTGGTTAAAATTACAATTTTCTCACGATTTGCAAATAGTCGGAAACATTTGGGATATTGTAAGTACTCAACTGAACAAAATATATAACACCCTCCCAGTGGTTTTGAGATGTTTACTGCAAAAATCTTACATATTGCAGCTTTAAAGGGATAAACCATAAATGAAAAGTTGCTGTTAATTTAGTCACCCTCAGGCCATCCAAGGTTTTCTCCAGAAGAACAGTAAATGAGATTTTTAGTTGGTGATTCATATAGTGCAAGTTAACGGCTACCGTCAATTTAAAAACATATACAGGCAAAACAAAATTAATACTCGTGGCTCCTGACAATTCATTTAAGTCTTATGAAGTGAAATGAACGTTCTGTGGAAGAAACTGAACATTATTTGCAACATCATTAGCCTCTGCAAACTGTCCTGAGCGCTTTCATGGCAGTCTGGAGCGCTTTTTTTCTGCAAGGCAAAGAAAATGATACAGATTTTGAACAACATTATGGTGAGTAAATGATGACAGAATTTTTTTTTGTGAAATATTACCTTAAATTTTCTAAGTCATCATATAAAGCCATCAAATAAAGTATTATTAATTAGAATTATGCATTCTCACCAACACATTTGTCTGTCATTTCAGCATCTCTAATTCAAACCCTTATAAGGGCCCGCAGGAAGTTGTGATGCTGTTGTAATGCTGCCACCATGGTAACTGCTCCTATATGCTTGCTTGTGCATTGTGCTAATGCTGGTGCAATCAGTCTGAATTAGTGCAGTTTGGCAGATGGCTCACTGCGCTGTATTCCACGTGCACTCAACGGATCGATACGGCACCTCATTACAGAGCCCAAAGCAAGAGACAGATCACACACCAGATAAAGGTATAGCAGAATCCAGGGAGGGCTTATATCAATGATGATCAAGTACTTTGAGAGGTGGTTTTTTGATTTCAGACAGTGGACAGCTTTTCGAAAGAACTTGCTTGTCCATATAAGCTGAACTTAAGAAAAGAACGTGAGAAAATGTGTGCCAAGAACAGCAACAGTTACTTGACTTGTACTTCATCATTGCATAATGAAATATTCATTTTTAACTAAATAATACTTGATCTTACTCAGTTGGGTTTCCAAGAAGGGAAAAAAAAAATTCTCTTCAGACCTTAATTTTATTTAAAATGTTCATATTTTTGCAGGTCTTCACAACGTACAGTAAATCCAACAAAGCTTAATGACAATATAATATATATTCAGATCATCTTTGGTCTTATTAACGTGTTATTTGTTAATCAGAAAATTGTTTTGACCTACACATACACACACACACACGCAACACAAGTTTGTTTTGGTATCAAAGTGAGGACATTCCTTAGGCATAATGGTTTTTAACTGTACAAACTGTACATGCTGTCCTCCTACACTACCCCCACCTCTAAACCTACCCATCACAGAAAACATTCTGGATTTTTACATTTTTAATAAAAATTGTTTAGTATGTTTTTAAAGATATTTGAAATATGAGGACGCATGAAATATCCTTATATTTCACGTTAAAATTGTAATACCAGTGTAATACCCATGTCATTATACAAATTTGTGTCCTCATAAATCACAAAAACGTGCACATGCGTGTGTGTGTGTGTGTGTGTGTGTGTATAGGTCAACTCCTAATAAGAGGGAACAGTTGTAGTCCATAAACAGTTATACTTAAATGTCCAAAAATTACATAACGAGTGTCTACAGAATTTATAGATTTATTTTATTACCTTACAAGGTGTTTACATAATTTTAATGAGAAAATCTTCCATATAACAGTCTATTTACAAGTAAAATATGTTAATATTTGAGCCTAAATGTGGGGGGAAATACTTTTAAGTATGTTGTTGCCTAGATATTTTGCAATTTAAATACATTTATGACAAAGTACCCAACGATTCTGTCCTTGGTAAATGTCAGTGTAAACCTGAAAGGCAAATTAGCACATTACTGGTCTTGGCAGCATTATAAGTGACTGCTGAGGGGTTTAATTGCAGTGTATTTTAAAGCATAAAAGGAAACACAATGTCTGTACTTTGCACCCTTCCAGAACTGTGCACTTATACCATGAGCAAGTTTCCTAGCAGGTGATACCAATTCCCCCTGTCTGCAAAACTGCTTCTAAAAAGTATTTTTGCCGTTCTGAAGGGGCCATCGAGTTAATTTGTCAAAAACAGTCTGTCCATATGCTGGTGAAATCTGGAGACAGCAAGCCTTTAATTCTGTACGTTTCTCTCCAAGGGAGAACACAGTCAGCCGTGGACTAACTGTCTGAGCAAAATCTCTCTGTTCTCTCTGAATGGGCATCAGGGGTTATAGGGACGTGCTCCAGGAGCAGAGAGAGCACTTTGGACCATACCTATAATCCAGCAGTAATCTGTTCTTAAATGCTAGGCTCTGGCTAAAGGAGATGAGGGGTGACAGAGAGCGATGCACAGCAATAAACAGGAATCGGGGTTTGGAAAAAGAGCTTCAGAAGGAAGGGTTTCCCTTTTTTTCTGACTGAATGTGAGGATCAGTTTACACAAAAATAATATGAAGGAATTTATGGAGTTAGTTACTGCTAAAATATTCCTCTTTTACAAAGCATTAGTGAAATATTGTCAGCAGTCAACATCAAATAAAAACTGTCCCACTGTACTTTCTTAATAAATTACTTCTCATGTAATAATTTCCCCCTGATGTTACAAATACCTCGATTTTTCTATGTTCTTCCCCTCCAGCTACTAATATAAAACCCACTTTTTGTCATCCTGTCAATTCTGATGGATAAAGTCCTTTCCTAGATTTGTTTTTCGTGTTACATACCCAATTTCAGTCAAAAGCACTTAACATTAAGAAATAAAATGGGCCGCTAGCATCATTTCATGTTAAAGGTAGGGTAGGCAATTTTTTTTAATGAACACTTTTTGTTTTACTGGTTTAAACTCTCTTCACATCCTGACACAATCAATGGAAGTGGTCATTAAAACTTGAATTTATCTTCCGTGGAAGTCTCAGATCCCAAAAATGTCCAAATACAATGACTCAATGTCCTGGAGCTGTTCACATCCGCAGACTCAAATTTATGCCTTTCAAGAACACTGTCAACAATAAATCTGCACTGGTCAGGTGGTGCAAGTCACTGCTCTGTAAGTTGTTTATTTTCATTATTATTGCAATGTTAAGTGCTTTCTTTGAGACATGACGTAATTCAATGCCGTCTCGTGCTGCTCTGCAGACTCTGCTGTGTGCGCTCGTGTGTTTTGGAGGAGGCGTGGCTTTGGCGAGTGCAATGAAGGGAGGGTGTGATCGCTTGCTATTGCTAGCCTTTCCGAAATTGCCTACCCTACCTTTAACTTTATTCCTCCTTTGAGGAGAAGGAAAACTTAAAATACATTGTGGCTCATGTGATAGAAATATATTTTATTCAGTGCTGATACATATGGAAAAAATAGTTCAGTGTAGATACGAATATTTTACCAATATTCGTGTTTTGTACTTTGAGTTTTGAGTTGTTTTTTTGGAACAGAGCTACAAAGTGTTCTGGTATTTTAATACGACAAAGGCACATATTAAAATATGCATTATTTTATCATAATTCAAATATTTTTTGAATGTTTAAAAATAACTGAATATTTTCTGTGCAGCCTAAAAATATTGCAGGCCAAGAATTTTTGCCAGCGCCATTGGTGAGGCTGCCCATGTTTACAAATAAGTGCCAGAGGACATTGGATCTTAGCTATTGCAAATTGTACCTATAAGCAGCTCCAGGGAGCCAAATTACACACTGTTGCAGCTAATGAAAATGCATGGAAGAGCACACTGTGAGGCTGAATGAGGAAAACAAAACATGTTTGGCGTATTTAATAGATATCATCCTTGTGTTTTTATTCTCTGAATCTTTGATTTGAGATGTTGTACATTAACATACCTTACCTTAATTAGTAAAAAAAACATGGAGTGTGTCCTCACAGTGTACCACTAGAGAGTGGATAAAACTGACAAGAAAGTGAAAGCAAGCAAGAGTAAAAGAGTGCGTTTGCATTTAGCCCTGCTATATAGCCTACAATCACAGAAGAAAACCTGGAACAGTTGCTAATGCAATTGGATGACTCACCAAATGGTTTGTCGTATTAAGCTGATCTGTCTATAGGAGACATTAAAAAACAAGATTACAGACAAACGCTGTATTATTTGCTCATTGCACAGACATTTAAGAATTTTACAAGTGACCCTCAAAAGTCTTTAAGGAACTGACAGGTAGCATATGAGTGCAGAGCTGGTCATTTTCTGTTGCCCTTTGTCCTTCAAATGAACGCTACTGGAATTTGTCCCCATTTAATTTGTTTTAACTATCATCATCAAGGACTTGAGTCATACAATTGCTTTGATATTCAAACACAGTCATTTCAAATTACTCGTATAATGTCAGTCTTGAATTTGAATTGGGTTAAGTGTTCAAAATTGTTCTTCATAAGAATTTTTTTTTTGATTTTCTCTTTTTCAACACCAGCATTAAAGACAAAACAGGTGAATTCTCTGTCGAAACTGTTATTTTTGTCTGCCTTACAATACAAATACATCTCTGACAACATTTACTGCTTTCTAAGAATACCAATGAGTTCTTACCGGATTAATGACTCTATTATTCTGCAGTTAGTTAGTGAAATAAATGTGGGGGTAAGGTTAAGCAATAGTCTAATTGCTCACTTAACATCCAATTTAAAACTCTGTGTCTTAGAGGTTAAGAGGTCGTGCAGAAGCCAGAGATGACTTTGTGCTCTGAATGGACAAGAGAAGAGCTACAGAACTTTAAAGGCCAAACCATCTTCCACAAACATTTATGATTTGTTTTTACATGAATCTTGCTATTATACTCTAAAGAAATGTTGAAAAATAAAGTCTCATTTGCATTCTTCCCAGCATTGATTGGAGAATGAAAAATAAATATAATTTGACAGTTTTATTTATATTGCTTTTCTTGATTTTGTTGTCATGAATAGTGACTTGATCTTGACCCCTTTTGCATGTCCAGGAAGTCTGTATAAAAGAAAAAAGAGGAAGAAATCTGTTAGCATTCCTATCCATCCAAATGCACTTGCTCAGATGCTAAGGAACCCCTCAAAATGCACGACTTGAAATCAACCATCTTTAGTCATAAATTCCTCTGACGAATCTGGAGCCGAAGGTGAAAGACTTGACATTTTTATGTTCAGCCAAAACATATTTAAAATAATCAATGAAACGAGTTCAAAAATCCAATGAAAACTACCACAAATACCTAATTTTTTTTAATGCACCATTACAAATTTGTTTATTTTATCATTCTCCATGTTGGGAATATATAATCAGGCTTATTCTTTGCAGAAAGTGTTTTGATTTTTATGATTTGGTTTCATTATTTCTGTGTCAGTAAGCGCTCACATTTCCTATGTTTCCCAGATCTGACAGGCTGTCTGAGAGCTGCGCTTACAATCTCCTCACATCCTCACATCTGTACATTTGAATTCTGAACAGTTTCAGGAAGGATATGTTTATATGTTAATGGCAGTGCTGAAGGGGAGATTTGACAAAACGATAACTTATTTTTGGTTGTTTATAGCAGTGGTTCTCAACTCATGGGTCATGACCCAAAAATGTATTGCAGTCAAAGGTTTGTTCTGACTGCAGGGAAAACAATGTTACACTAACACTATGCAAATAACAGAATGCAACCTAGCAAATAATCGCATATAGTTCTGGTATAAAAATAAATATGCTTATCAACTTTTAAAAAGGAGTTTAAAACGCTTCCCACACCTTTTGTTGTTGGCATCAAGTTCAATCAAGCATCATTCTAGTGCCAATTCAGATAGCCAAATTGGACAGATGGTCACATGGAAGGTTGCTTGACATCCCCTCATTCTCAAAAACTATGAACAAAACTATGGATTGTAAAAGAACGTATGACTCAGACTACACTAAATACGGGGTCACATCCAGCAAGGATAAACATGAGTCACCACTACAATGTAAAATGTGGTGTCCTGAAGCAAAGCATTTTGAAAACCACCAGTTTATATGAGAAAAGCATTATGAATTAAAAAGATCAGTATTATTGTATCTCCATTACAATAGCAAATCCTTATCGCTCTTCCATAATTTATCACATGAGATGTGCTGTTTTTATTTTCAATGTAATTAGTTTTTTTTTAATGATCCCATATACATTATGCTAATACACTTGGTATAATTTGCATTAATGGAATAAAACTTAGATAAAAATGCATTTTAGAGTGTCTATTCAGCAAAATATGTTTTCTATATATGCATTTAGGTCATTTTTCATTCTAGTAGGCAGTGCTTTGCTGTAAGAGAATATTTGACTGCATTTTTGATTGAAACCCAAGCTATAACAGCCACATGGACAAGATTGCTGTGTGACGGCGTGTTTAGTAATTGAACGTCATCCTGTTCCAAACTCGATTGCTGCTTGGAGTGGAACAGCTCTGAATAGTTTAATATCACCTTCTGAGCCCAAGGCAATGAATGTCTGGTTGACAAAGAATCGGGTTACCTTCAACATTGAGCTTTTCTATGTATGTGTGTGTGGGTGTGTATGAAAGAGAGAGCATTTTTGTATTCAAATTATTGCTTTTGCAGGTAACAACCTGTGATCTAATGTCTTTCTGAACCTGAGAAATTTCAAATGCCTTTTTGTTTATGCCCATATGTCTCAGTCAATGTTCATGATTCTTCTTGTTTGTTTGATCTGGATCCAAAAGTAGTTAATTAACGAAACCCAGGTGTTTCTCTAGCTCCTAATTCTTCTAAAACAAGGAGAACAAATGAAAACTCCAACAGAAACAGAAACTAAGTGAGCAAAGAATGATCTTGCCATCTAAATCCTTCTCTTTCTAAAAGCAGGTCTCTCACTGTGCCGGAGTTAAAGAGATTGAGCACTGAAGATGTATTGGCTTATCCTCAGGTATTTAATCAGTCAGACTAATGAAATGAATTGAGTCAGAGAGAACTGATTGCCTGTGACATTTACAAGTCCCCTGAGAGCATGTGCATGTGTTTGTGAATTGACCTCATTCAACAATCACAAGACGAGAAATAAAACTGGGACTTTTGCTATTTAAATCATCAGTGTGATTCAAGAATAATCATATCTGTTCTTATATATGATATCTGTTAAAAGGATAGCTGGATCAAAAATGACAATTCTGGCAATAATAACTGAAAATGAATGGTGGTCTGACAAGCTCAGAAAATGACTAAAAAGCATTTAAGTATCATAAAAGTGTTTCATATGAATGGTTTCAAATTGTGTCCTGACCGATTTTTTTTGCCAATTTGTGTCATTTTCCTCCTCACTTCAGGGCCATACCATGATTTGCAGGGCTTTTGCTCTTCCAGATGCTTCACAACCAAGATTGGCAATCATTTCTATATGTAAGTAAACATATATTTAAAAGCCTGTGTCTTATATATTTGCCTTCATATTTAATGAACCTGAGCCATAGGGTAAGCGATAGACAGTCACCTCAGTCAAACATTAGGCTAACATTGCTTTCTATATCAGTGCATTGATACAAATCATTATTTTATCCAATAAATCAGTATCAGATAAACATGTGTGTATGGATTTTATCCCCTGTAAGGAGCTTAAAACTGGCTAGTGATAGATGCCCTGGTGCTATTGTCAAAGGCTAATGGCTGAGGAATTGTTCATCAGATAAAATAATATTTTTCAGTTTTGTATATGTCCTTGTGTGTGTGCTGGACGTCATCTGACAGAACTTCAATTATTACCCTGTCGGGTTTGATTAGACCAGTGAATGTGATCAAATCTGGCAGGGTTCAAGACCTGTGTTTAGAAAGGGAAATAGAAATTAAGTACAGTGGAAAGGAGAGTTGCCCAAAGGTTCCATTTCACTGACTGCTTTGCAAGCAAAAGTCTGCGAGATTACGCATGTGTATGCATAATTAGGAACTAATCTGTGCATTAGTGGTACTGCAACTGGGTGTTATTTATCATTGAGTGGGGAAAACAAATGTGCTGCAACTGTTTTATTCTGCATTTACTTTTCCATTCAAAATTTAAATGTTAACACATTAATGTTATCAAACAGAATTTTTTCTCTCACATTTATAGTTTAACTCCCAAATCCAATATATTTAATGCAATTATAGCATTAAGTCTTTGCACATTTAGATGCTGCACATTTTCTCCCCATTATTAAATTATAATAGCGCTGTACCAAGATTTTATTCAGTCTGCAATTTTCAAGTCATAACATCATAACATATCTTTTTTTCATTTGAATGAAATCTGGGCTCTGCCTGACTTATTAAAGAATATTTCATTTTAACTTTTGCAGGCCATTTCTTTATAGTATTTACTTTTTGCTCAAGGTCATTGTCCTTCTGGAAAATAAATCTTGCATGATATCTCTGGCTGAATGAAACAGAAAGATTTGGATCTGGCTTTATCCATATTCTCCTGGTCTCCATCAAATTTTCCAGTTTCTTAAAAGAAACCCTAAGGTACAGGCCTTATGCTTCCTCAACCGTTCTTGATTGATGATAGGGAAGGTGTTACTTGGTCAACACAGTGCTTAGCATTCAGGCCAAGGAGCACAAATTTAGTTTCATCACTTTCAAATGCTTCATATGGCTTCTAGATCACTGCAGTACTGTTGGAGTCTCTCAAAATTGGCCCTCTTTCAGCCACTTTCCCAAAGAGGCCAACAAATGAAGTGTTGAAAGGTTGTTGGACAGTTTCTGCCGTTTCATCCAAGCTGGTCTATGGTCACCATTCTTACAATTGCCCTGTTTGGTTGTCCAATTTGGTAGGAGAGCCTGAACGAAGGCTGAAAATGAAGGCTGAGTTGTGTCATAAATTTCAAATTTTTTTTTTTTATGTGGACTTCACAGTGCTCCAAGAAAAGCATGATGGTTTTTTAAACATTGTGCAGATTTATCTTAAAGTTAATTGCAGCTCCTTGGTCTCAATGAGAGTAGGATTGATCTGATCTGATGCTTTAATGGAGACTCCTCACAAAGGCATTGATATTTGTTGTGTAATCAACTAATCGAATGTGTACCCTTTACTACACTATAGTGTCTTATGTGATTGTTCTTAGTTCTTTGTAATTTAGTCTAGATAGACACCTCACCATAAACAATGGGGGTGAATCAATGGCAGAGCTTGAAATCTTCAGCAAGTTACAAAGCTGATAGGTCTGAGATCTAGAAATTCTAGTAATGTCAATATCAGACAGCAGAAAAAACATTTTAAATAGTTAGTTCCAGCATGTGTAGCAGTGTAGAGTTTGAATCAGCATTTCTTTCTTTCTTTCTTTTCCCCTCTTTATTTTTTTTAAAAAGGAGACCTATCATGCCCATTTTAACAAGATGTAATATAAGTTATAGCTCAAAATACCATTATACCATGTTACAAATGCCCATTTTTGAGTGGAAGGAAAAACTACTGTTTTTGTACATGTATCTTTAAGTGAAAATGAGCTGCTGCTCCCCACCCCACTTTCCAGAAAAGGGCAGAGCCTGTAAAACACAACTAGTCATCTGTTTTTTATCATCTCAATCGTAGCCACGCTCATGTGACATTATTTGCATGTGTTTTAAAGCTATAACAGTTGAAATTTCTGATGGTTTTCTGAGCAACAAAGCAGGCGCACAGAAAGCTGACAGTGAGACGACGTGTCCCGTGAGTATTAAACTGATTTCAGTTTATTGCACTTAAACTGTCACAAACACACAAGGTTATGTCAAAAACATACAAAGTTCACAAACACAGTCGGTTATGTCTGTGAACGTAAACAGCAGGGAAAGAAATTGCATGTGGTTATTAGATCTGTATTAAAGTGAGAGTAGAGTAATATACATTACCCGCACAACAAAATAAAAACATAAAATCCCTCACAGCTCTTGATTAAATAACTTTAGTAATTAATTAAAATACCTTTCTTACTCGAATGCTGCTGTTAAAGGGTTAGTTCACCCAAAAATGACAATTCTGTCATTAATTACTCACCCCCATGTCGTTCCAAACCCGCAAGACCTTCGTTCATCTTCAGAACACAAATTAAGATATTTCTGATGAAATTCGAGAGGTATATGACTTGTCCATAGACAACAGTATAGTCACCATTTTCAAGGTCCAGAAAGGTACTAAAGACATCGTTAAAACAGTCTACATGACAGCAGTGGTTTGTGCGCAAAAACAAACCAAAAATAACGACTTTATTCAACAATCTCTCTGCCGGCTCAGTATTGGTCAAAGCTGCACACGCGAGCAGCACGACGCATTCGTGTGATGCTGACGCAGGAGCCGCCCAAAAATGAGTCGCTGTTCTGACATAGAACCTGGAAGCGCAGGATGTAAACATCTCACGAGAATGACACAGAAGAGAAGATATTGTTGAATAAAGTTATTTTATTTTTATTTTTTTTAAATTAGGTAATCAATAAAGTGCTACTTTATTTTTTTTATTTAGATAAATAAAGAAAGCTAGTCGAATGCCTGTTGTGGATATTGAATTACTTTCTAACAGATTTTATGGTCCAATTGTAGCTCTGCCAAGACATACAACGCTGAAAGACCCTTCTTTACTGTCACAGGTGTTTACATGTATGTCACACAACCAAATCTAATGTGTATCCTGGTGGACAGGGTCTGACGATCTGAGAACCCTGATTCAATGATATCCACCTTGAGGGAAAAAATAACTTATTATTTTCTAAAAGGTTTTCATGTGTCTTGGCAGTTAAGACTGCAGTCACACTTTGCTATCCATAACATTTTGCCCACACATATACATCCCACAAAGAGAGGCACCAGTAGACATTGGAAAATAACCTCTTTCAGGTTTAAGTCATTTTTTGGAACACGTTCCTGTATACTTGGACTTGTCAGTCAGCCTCGTTTGTAATCATATTCGTGTAAAATAAGCTGCTGAAAAGTGCAATCGAACCTCAAGGTAGCGTCAAAATGTGTGTTTTAATTTTCCATACTCGTGGAGCACTTAGGTATTATGAGGTTGGCTATCCAAGTCAAGCCTCGGTAATCAGTTACTTATGTGTGTGATTTACTCATAGTGTAGGTATAGCAAAAATGTGTATGTGTGTGTGTGTGTTTTCAAGGCAATACTGTATGAAACCCTCTTATTTTTGTTAAGAACAATATTAGTAAAGAAAAATGCACCTTAACCTTTCAGCAAACATACAGAACAATTTACCTTAAAACCTCAGATTGTATTCACATATCATTTTTATTTTCCTAGCTTTAACATTCAGAAATACAAGATAGAGGAACTATGTTATTCCAGAGAACTTGAGGTGCATGACTATGGAACTGATTTATTCATTCAATCTCATACCTGGATATGATCACATTTGGTTTAGTGACACTGTGTGTGCTGTGGAGCTTCACTTTCACTGTCAAAATATTTATAATAGAGCCGTGTATATCTACAATATGACATTATTAAAAAGCAATCATAAAGATTAATATTAAGGATTAATGTTAGGATTACAATTTTACTTCTTGACCCCTTGAAATATTTCATAATTAGGATACCATATCCATAAATTATTTTCCACTGTTCAGTGGAATAAATTAAAGGATTATGATCAGGCCAGCATGACTAAACAGTGTCTAACCATTTTAATATAACTTAACAAATATACAAATTTGCATATTTATATCTAAAGCAATTTATTTGTTAATTAAAATTTTTCAATTTTAAAACAATCATATTGTATTTTAATTTAACCCTTTCACACAGAGAGGTCACTAGTAGACAGCTATTCAAAAAGCATTTCCTGTATACATATATATACATGAAAAATGTAATGCGATTATAATGTACGTTTCTAATGCTGCCTTCACATTCTATCAGAAACAGAAACAGAAGGGAGATTTTTACCTAGGAAACGATTTACGATAATTCCCAGGGCATGTGAAGGCAGTGTTATAATGTGTTACTTTGCTCGTTACATCAAAAAGTAATCTGATTACTTTATGCATGTAATGCGCTACTCCCAACGCTGTTCATTTCAGATGAGAACATCAATAGGTCAATGTATATTTCAGTTGAATTTCCCAGAGAGAAGAGCATGGTAAAAATGTGTCAGTTTTGAACATAATTGACCTTTCGCAAAACCCGCCCCCTGTTGCTATACCCGACAAGCCATGCGCTCTCATGCCACACATCATGTTCTCACGGAGTGAAAAATACATCACGGAGCAAAGAGGACACTGACAACATATGGAACAGTTTCATATTTAAAATATTGTAATTTTTCAAGAAGTTCAATGTTAAGAATGTTTGTTTCAAGGGCGAAAACACGTGAATATGCACAATTTTTCAAGTTCATCAAATTGGTAGATTAGTAGGCTAGGGCAGCGGTCCCCAACCTTTTTTGCGCCACGGACCGGTTTAATATCAGACAATATTTTCACGGACCGGCCTTTAAGGTGTGGTGGATAAAAACAACAAAATAAAATGATACGACCAGCATAAAAACGGGGGTATTTTTTAAATATTATAATAAACGTGAATCCAATGTGTAGGCTTACTCGCAACTTTATTAGCAGCGTCCTCGTAACATCGCGCCAACAACATTACATGAGTAGCATCCTCTCTGCCCCCTAACGCTCTCTGGCGGGCTTGGTGTGTGTAAATCACCTGTTGCGATAAATCCATATTTCAAGTAGGACTCCTGGTATTGTCTGTTAAATGCAGCTTTCTTTTTCTTGGAAATCGTAGGCTCTTCTTCTGTCTCCTCACTGGGCCGTTTCCCCTTCGCAAAGAAGCTTTCCAGAGACGTTTATTTTTTTACTCATTTTGCTAGCTTGTGTGTTTATATTTAGCGGTAACGTATCACGTGACCTAAACAAGCGTTGCTATGCGCCAAGAGTGAGTCATAGACGGAGAATTTGAAGTTGAGATGCTGACTCGCAATCTTCGCAGTAGTGAACGCGCCAGAGAGAAATGCACATTTCATACACACATGCACATTTCATACTAATTACATAAGTCAGTTTTTTTTTTTGTTTTTTTTTCAAATAAGTTATTTATTCTTTCTGTGCGGCCCGGTACCAAATGACCCACGGACCGGTACCGGTCCGCGGCCCGGGGGTTGGGGACCTCTGGGCTAGGGGTTATGATTGGTTAGATCACCTGTCAATCAAACTGTTTGTGAAGGGTCAATTGGAATCATTAGCTAATAAAGGTAAATCAACATAGACTGTCCTCATGTTCTGATATCAAAGACACGCGAACTTTGACTTGTATGTTCGTCGTCTGCTGGTCTAAAGGGAACGCTATTGCGTTTACAATAACTGAAGCTTTATTACATTTTTTGTGTATAGGTTTCACATGATTTAAAATAATTTTGTTTGTCAAATACACACAGTATTGCTGTGTTATTATGTATTATGTTTAATACAGTAGGCCCATATCTCTTCAGTTAAAACCAAAAACGCAGTTGACATTTGGGAATCTCTTTGAAAAATATGTATAAAAAAAGTTCATGCTCTGAGAAAAAAAATCCTGACTGAGGTTGCCAAAGGCTAATTCATGCATGAAAAGGTTTCTGTTCCTTATCACTTTAATCTTTATTACTTTAACATCGGGCTTTTGCAAGTGAGCCTTCCTCAGTAAAATCATCATGGCAGTCGAAGATTCTGTCAAAATACCATAAATACTTTAATGGTTACCATGGTATATTTTATGAACGTGTCACACTGACGTTACGTGATTCAACCGGAAGTGACGCTATGTAGGAAGTGTTTAGCGATGCGCGGGAGTTTATTGTTGCTGTCTAGAGAGCAAGAGTCCAAGTAATTTTCCTGCTTTTCTTTATCCTACTAAAGCTGATAAGAGCGCAGGAATTTGCATAGAATGGCTCAGCTAAATGAAGTGGACTTCCCGCCGAACCTGTCATGTCTCAAAGTACGTTCAGATATTTAACTTTGTTTAGCCCTGCAGTTAAAACAAGATTATCCGCTATCAATGTGTTATTTCCCGCTCACGTCTGTTAGAAAATGCCACTGCAGTCTCGAGCTCTAAGACATCCGACAGAGAATATTAATCCAAATTCGACGTTTTTACAATCTTCAGCTGTTTTTGTTTTATATATAACACACCACTGTAATCTGTTATGTACACTGTATGTTCTGTTTTATGCCAACTGCTTCCCTGAAATTAAACTGAGTGAATAGCATTGCATGTTTTTGTTCATCATTAAGATCGTGCCACAGATATCCAGTAAATATCCATGCTTATTTGACATCAGATCTTGTATATTCTCATGTGTATCAGGACATGGACACTCTCCTCCGATGTCCTGTCTGCTTTGAGTTTCTCAACATCACCATGATGACCCAGTGTTCACACAACTGTACGTATATCACTTACATTACAGTTCAGTTTCTATTCAATTAATTCACATTCTCTAAGAAAGATACTAATTTATTGCTGATTTTCTTGTTGGTATTCCAACAGTTTGTTCTCTGTGCATACGGAAGTTTCTCTCCTATAAGTTGTTGTGTCCTGTTTGTAACATGGTGAGTGTTAAAATAATAATCTACGACCGACAAACCTTTCTGTCAGCTACTCCAGTGATCTTTCTATCTGTCTGTAATATTTTAATGAAGTTAAGTTAATAATTTTACTAAAGAGTTTCAATTAATCTTAGTTCAACTCTCCTTGCAGCCATCAACAGAACAAGACCTGAGGAACAACCGATTATTAGATGATTTAGTTCAGAGCTTCCAAGCAGCAAGGTAAAGTTTATTTCTTTTTAAAATATAAGCATTTATTTTGTGCAGCTTTTTATTTAGATGATGTCAGTGAGTCTATTCTGTAGACTTTTTATTTATGAATTTTTTTCAATGTTATGGGGAAAACCTGGAATTATGCAAAATGGTAATTAAACATGGTAAAATGTTAAACTATCGAGAAGGCCGATCACTCTGCGATTGATATGCGATTCATTTGAGTTCTTCAACTGCAGATTATGTGTGGACCTGGATATCAGTCTGATAGAAAGTCAGTTTAGGGTTCATTAATGGGTAGTGATAAAATTGAACAGGAAAATTAATTACTTCAAATTGAATGGAAAATACTTGGGAAGTTAGTCCGTTTTTGATATATGGACAGAGTGAGAGCTCATACTCGGTCTTCATTTGCTCAAGGATTTAATCTCAGAAGGTAAAGGTTGAATCTGGAGCATGCCACTCTGCATGAGAGACTTCTGTTATTGGAATATGTTGGTAGACTTGACTTTGAATGGAATCTGAGTGATTTTTTTTATTAAACTACTATAAATAATACATACCTTCTTAAAAGTACATAATCTGATGAATATCATTCTCATTTCTTTGTCTTTGTAACACTGATTACGATTCAGCTATAAAGTCCCACACACGCTGATTGACTGTCTCAAAATGTGCTTAATCACAGGAGTTTGTGTGAATTGGCACCAAAAATGTTCTAAGTTTATATATCATTCCTATGAATGATAAATAAACTTATGCTTCAGTTCTGCCATGTGCATGAAACAACTATGTGACATTGCAACTCTAAATCCATTAATGAAAGGAGACCTTAAAGTTTATTAACTTGCCTGAAGGTATCAGAAAATCAGCTAATATATTAGAATTCAGAGATTTATTCTACAATTAATTTTGGTGCTTTATTGAATGCACTTTCTTATACCGTTCACCATCTCGTGACTAACTTGAATATGTAATTCATTTGCCCTAACGTCCTAGTCTGCCATGAGATTGTGGATTTCCTTTAACAATCAAGTGGGATTTTATTTTCAATATTCAGGTCTATATCTTTGGCATACTTCACCTGCTGCAGGACTCAAGGAAGCTGCTTGGCCATGTTTCTTTTCAAAGAGTCTTAAGTTCTCAGACTGTGGACATACAGACATACAGTCTTACAAAGTCTTACAAAGTATTACATACTTACCTAAAGAAACAAGCAATGTTTTTTTATTTACGTAAATATTAATAAACCTGCTATCCTCTAGTAAGACTTTTCAACATATATACCCAACATCAAGTGTAGAAGTGAAAGGTAGTGAATAGCCAGAGTGCACAGTAGATTTTATTTGCGATATTAGTTTTTAATACAATTTCTCTAGGTGCCATCTATCTCCTCCTTGCCTGTGAGTGTACCTAATATAGTTGGACGATGGAGTTACAGATGGCCATCGGGATGAAGAGAGTGGTTCCTTATGGGACAGTGTTTTAATTTCCTGTTTTCTCAGAGTGATGATGTCAAAGGCATGTGTCATCTTTTAGGACATGGCATTGGGGACAGTTATTAAGGCCTTTGGTATAGATATAGCATTGTTTTTTTTTGCATTCCTTTGGTTAGTGTATCCTGTGTAGAATATCTTTTTGTGATTTATTACATTCATATATGTGTACATAGTATTACATTTTAAAAGATCTCGATTCAAACATCCAGGCAATCTTCTAAATGAAAATGATTTGTCTATGTCTATTAAATCTTTGACAAGTTGGATCACTGTGGAACGTTCAAATCTGCGCTGAACCAGAGGGAGCGTCTTTTCAACCACACAGTATCGTTATTTCTTTGTTACAGTAATTCAAATTGTCACAGAAGTACTATGATAAAAGTACATAGTACTACATAGGGTAGTCGTGGCCTAGTGGTGAGGGAGTTGGGCTTGTAATCTGAAGGTTGCTGGTTCGATTCCCATGCCGGCAGGAATTGAAGGTGGGTATTGTGAATAAACAGCACTCTCTCCACCTTCGATACCATGACTAAAGTGCCCTTGAGCAAGACATCTAACCCCTAATTGCTCCCCTTGTAAGTCGCTTTGGATAAAAGCGTCTGCTAAATGATGAAAATGTAATGAAAATGTAAACATAGTTCAGATATAAACACTGATGACTACAGTAGTGATCAAAATGGAATAGATCACTTTTTGAAAGTAACTTGATACTTCAACTAAAGATTGTATCAATTACATTATTATGCCAGTAAGCGGTGACAAGTGATAATTAAAATATTTGTCATTGAGACATTCGTTCAAAAGATTTGATCAAACGTGCTGATTCATCCAGTAATAAAACAAGTGAAGTCTTTATGAGGGAGTCATTGAATCATTCATTCAATTAATTAAATTGCACTGTAACTTTTTTTGAAAATTAACAATTTAAATAATCAGTCAAATAAATCAAATAATCAGAGTCAGTACATCATCAATCCTTCCAAAACGTGTTTTTTTGTCTTACCCTGATTCACTATGGTAAGCCCTGTTATAAGCGTTCAAATTTTAGACCCAGCTGGATGGTTTTCTCTGGAGATTGTGTACAGTCGTGGCCAAAAGTTTTGAGAATTACATAAATATTAGTTTTCACAAAGTTTGCTGCTAAACTGCTTTTAGATCTTTGTTTCAGTACTGTGATGTACTGAAATATAATTACAAGCACTTCATACGTTTCAAAGGCTTTTATCGACAATTTCATGACATTTATGCAAACAGTCAGTATTCGCAGTGTTGGCCGTTCTTTTTCAGGACCTCTGCAATTCGACTGGGCATGCTCTCAATCAACTTCTGGGCCAAATCCTGACTGATAGCAACCCATTCTTTCATAATCACTTCTTGGAGTTTGTCAGAATTAGTGGGTTTTTGTTTGTCCACCCGCCTCTTGAGGATTGTCCACAAGTTCTCAATGGGATTAAGATCTGTGGAGTTTCCAGGCCATGGACCCAAAATTTCAACGTTCTGGTCCCCGAGCCACTTAGTTATCACTTTTGCCTTATGGCACGGTGCTCCATCGTGCTGGAAAATGCATTGTTCTTCACCAAACTGTTGTTGGATTGTTGGAAGAAGTTGCTGTTGGAGGGTGTTTTGGTACCATTCTTTATTCATGGCTGTGTTTTTGGGCAGAATTGTGAGTGAGCCCACTCCCTTGGATGAGAAGCAACCCCACACATGAATGGTCTCAGGATGCTTTACTGTTGGCATGACACAGGACTGATGGTAGCGCTCACCTTTTCTTCTCCTGGCAAGCCTTTTTCCAGATGCCCCAAACAATCGGAAAGGGGCTTCATCGGAGAATATGACTTTGCCCCAGTCCTCAGCAGTCCATTCACGATACTTTCTGCAGAAGATGTTTTTTTTGGAGAGAAGTGGCTTCTTTGCTGCCCTTCTTGACACCAGGCCATCTTCCAAAAGTCTTGGCCTCACTGTGCGTGCAGATGTGCTCACACCTGCCTGCTGCCATTCCTGAGCAAGCTCTGCACTGGTGGCACTCCGATCCCGCAGCTGAATCCTCTTTAGGAGACGATCCTGGCACTTGCTGGACTTTCTTGGACGCCCTGAAGCCTTCTTTACAAGAATTGAACCTCTTTCCTTGAAGTTGCTGATGATCCTATAAATTGTTGATTTAGGTGCAATCTTAGTAGCCACAATATCCTTGCCTGTGAAGCCATTTTTATGCAACGCAATGATGGCTGCACGCGTGTCTTTGCAGGTCACCATGGTTAACAATGGAAGAACAATGATTTCAAGCATCACCCTCCTTTTAACATGTCAAGTCTGCCATTCTAACCCAATCAGCCTGACATAATGATCTCCAGCCTTGGGCTCGTCAACATTCTCACCTGAGTTAACAAGACGATTGCTGAAATGATCTCAGCAGGTCCTTTAATGGCAGCAATGAAATGCAGTGGAAAGGTTTTTTTGGGATTAAGTTAATTTTCATGGCAAAGAAGGACTATGCAATTCATCTGATCACTCTTCATAACATTCTGGAGTATATGCAAATTGCTATTATAAAAACTTAAGCAGCAACTTTTCCAATTTCCAATATTTATGTAATTCTCAACTTTTGGCCACGACTGTACATGTGTCACTCGCCTGTGCGTGTCTCGTCATATTAATATCTAAATAGATAACATTTCCTCCGGCTACTTTGACACGTGTTTGTTGTGGGAGTGGCATAGGTTAGTTGTCACCACAAGCGAGGAAGGTTGACATGGAGGAGCTAAATCTCGAAAAAAAAACTTTTTTAAAAAAAACACTCTGAATGTTTACATTTAGGCCTATATAATTTAGTTGTATTTATTTTTTCTCTCAGTTGTAGGCAAAGCCATCTGACTGAATTCCTGCAAAAGGACTGCTCACCACAGTTGGCTGCAGCTCTTACTGATAGTGTCCTGAATGCCAAAGTCAAATAAAATGTTCTGATAAAAAATTGTTGATTTTTGGTGGGGAATTAGTCGATAGATTAATCGATAAATTAGTTGATTGATTAATCGATATAAAAATAGTTGTTAGTGGCAGCCCTACACTAAACGTGTATACACACATTTGTTGGTTTTCACAAACAAATCATGATTCACCAAAAACTTTAGTCTAAAATTTATTGTAAATTTACAAAAAAAATGAAATTCGCGAATTTGACTGAAACCACACGTATGTGAAAGAAAAATGTTTCATTCTCTGTGCTTTTATAATTAAGATCTTTATATTTCCTCTGGACATATATTATATTAAACTTAATAAATAATAAAATTTAATTTCATCTTAAATATATTCATAATATGCAGTGAAAGAGTAAGAAAAGCTGCACTATAGCTTCAGCTGCGAGGTTTCTCTGAATAACACAGATACTGGCTAATCTGAGGTCTGTAATCTTGGTCTGTATAAAAGGTGTTTGTTGTGTTTGAACTGGTTTTGAGAATGGCACACACTTGGCATTGTTTGAGGATCTGGCGAGACTCGAGCGTGTCTGCAGTGAGCAGCATAATGTTTGACGAGAGTGGCGAAAGGCTGTAAAGGAAAGGTTGTGCTGAAAGCCCTTAAATGGAGATGGTTTGTGTGTGTTTTATGCAAATGACTAACTTTTTGCACACGGCCACTCTTTTAGAATACTCCCAATTCACTGTCATTAGAATGAGATTAAGAACAAATTCATGCGCGTGTGTATTTGTTGTGAATTAGGCAGAGATTAGTGAAATTATCCATGCAATTATTAGTGAATGAGACCCAATGATCTTCTGCAAAATGTATGCAGTTTTGCTTTTTAACCACTAGAGGGCCAGAATTTACATAGAGTGCTGCATTTAGTATGTCAAAACCTGTTATTTTGTTTTGTTGTCTATTCAGAATCGTGGGATTCTCTATTTTAAACAAAATGACCACGATTCTCAGTTTTTCCAGAATCGTGCAACTCTAGTATGTTTTTTTTCAAGAATGAGTGGAATAATCATGGCTCAGGTAAGCTGAGCGCCCATTAGCAAAGATAACAGATTTCAAAATCTCCAACTGTGTCGCACAATCTGGGAAACTGTTATTTAGTTTAATGGGAATGATAATTTAGTTTTCTCCCTATGTTATAGACCTTCTTTGGTCTCAATGAATGCAATTAGACTTGTGTTTCCAGGTCTGAATATCGACCTCTCTGAGCTACTGTTGTTGCAAGCTCACTGTCTTCGACTCTTCCTTCTTGTTGTCGGAAGATCAATGAGTTTCCAATAGGATCCAATTTTTAATGAAATTTCACTTTCAAACTGGGTAAGCTTTTTTTTTTTTTTTTTTTTTAAATGCCTTTGTAGGCTTTTTTAAGATGTTGACCACAACAGTTTTTGCAGTTGTAGTCCACAAGCAATAGAAGGCTGTATTCATATATGGTTTTCTTCTTTTTTTCTTTTTTTAGAACTGATCTTATTTTTAAATCATATACTTAGTTTTAAATTCTGGATAATGTACTCTTCAGTCATGGCTATTCTTTATAAACCTGTTCAAAATGGCATTTCCACTACTTTGTCCTGTTTTCTTAGCTGTAATGTGCTGGTGATTATGTAACATATTTTTTTTCACTAAAGCAATAAATTTTCTCGGTGTGTTCCGTTTGCCTTACTGGATTTACTTCAGTGCTTTGGGAGACTGAAAGTAGAAAGGCTTTTTATGGTCCTGGCTGGGTGGGTAGTTATGCCTGTAGGTACAAGACTGCAATTGATTTTTAAAAGCAGCACTGAAGAAAGGCCAAACAATTAGGATAGTTTGTTGTTTATTAGTTAAGGGGATCAAATACATTTTTCATAATATAATTTTTATTTTTTTAGCATTTTATTTTTTGCCTGCATTTCACTTGTTAGTCAGTTTATTTCTCCAAAGAACCATTTTCCACCATCATGTTTTATTCTCTCTTTTTTTTCTGCTGTCTTTAAGACTCTTTATAAACAACATGTTTACTCATTGATATTTCAGAACATATTGCATGATATACTCGCAGATACTTGCCCAATTTTGCCTACAATCAGTGCATAAATTGTGTGTCCTGAATCCTGATATTTAGGCTGTTTTACAATCTTTCTTGACATTTTCATTTACTCTCCACTGACTCTTGGAAATAACCTCCAAACACACATTTGTTTATTCATCCAGGGGCCAGTGGCATTATGTTGAGATATAGGTCCACATGGTGAGTTTTTAATAACCTCAGTCACGGTGACATCCTGTAAATGGAGCTTTCAGAGCATGTGTTAAATCTTATTTTTAGCTTAACAGGACGATGGGGATTGAGGCTTTATCTCTCCTTTTTCTTAGGGTAATGAGTGAAGATTGTATTTTATTTCCCTTTTTAGCTTTAATCTGTGGGTTTTGATGAGATGTTAGATCCTTTCTAATAGCATTGACATATAAGGAGGGAAACTGATGTCACTCTTCAGATGTTTATGTAGACCAAAAATGGTCACAACCACTTTAATACCGATTTTCTTTTCTTCACTTTTTTTTAAGTGTTTAATTTTGTGTGCATATATGTGGACTAACGGTCAGACAAAGAGAAATAAAAGGTTTCAATATGGAAAGTGGCGTTCGCACACATCATTGACTCCACTTTATGGCTCAGTAATGGCCTCACAGCCACTCACTGCGTTTGTTGGCTTTCCACATTTCCACTGGAATTGCGAAACCGACAGGTGCTTGCCTGCATTCACTCTCTCTCACACTTCCTTTTATGTACTCCTTTCTCTTTCTCGCTCCTTCTGCCCTTCTGTTCTCCCCTCAAATCATTTTTTTCCTCTTTCGTCTCTCACTATCCCTCAGTGGGGAAGGGGAGATATTCGAAGGCTTACACATTTTATAGAGACTCACAATATTGCTGTCAAAAACACTTTTACTGACAAATTGTCACCTTAGTGGCTCAGATGAAGGATGCTCAAACAGCTTCTTTTTTTTTTTTTGTCCTTGGCCCATTTTATGTTCTTCAACAGTTTTGAATTTTTGATTTTACGTATTGCATGCCCCTCGCATACACCTCATGACCCAAAGTATGTAGAAGGCCCTTTTGGGATGTGTGGGATAGACCCCTCAGTCGTCAAAACCAGGACACAGCCTTTTTATGATGTATTTTTAAAATGTGGTTTATAATTGCTTTGAATACCAAGTAAATATACACAACTGATTTTTTGACGGGTTAGTAAATTGTACATTATTCATCATGAATTCTATTATTATGAATTCATTATTCTACATGAATTCATCAAAGTGACAGTAGAGACTTAATTCTATTTCAAGTAAATACTGTACTTTTGAACTTTGTTCATCAAAGAGTCATGAAAAAATGTATCGTGCCATGTCAGCACAACCATTTTAACATCTATAATAAGAAATGTTTCTTGAGCACCAAATCAGCATATTAGAATGATTTTTGAAAGATCTTATGACATATGATCATATGGCTTTGTCATCACAGGAATAATTTACATTTTTAAAATATATTACAGTAATAAAACTAATGTTAAATTGAAATATTTCACAATATTTCTGTTTGTACTGTTTTATTGATCAAATAAATGCAGCCTTGGTGCGCATAAGAGACTTCTTTTAAAAACATTAAAAAAAACAAAAACTAGTGTACATTAGTGTAGTTGCACAGTATTTGCACTATTTCTGAATGGCCAAACACTTTATATATAAAATGTCCATTTAATAATTCTTTGTTAACATAGCCACAATGCAAGCATGCAAACTACCTTACTGTATTTTAATTAGATTTAGGCTGATGTTTCATAATCTGATTAAAACACTGTTAGCCAGAAACTCCACCATTTTCAGCATTCACACTTTTATCAACACTTTGTGAATCTCCAACTTTCTCATCTCCAGGCAAAAGTTGTGTCATTCAAATTTGGAATCACCCCCTATTACACCTCAAACCCCGGCTGTGATGATCAAAGGCAAAGGAGCAAGACAGAAGGGCCTCAAAAAGGAAGCAAAGACCCTCAGTCATTTTTTCCACAAGACCCCCATGACTCTAAAATCAGAACCTATGGAGGTGTGTGTTCAACAGCCAGTCAGCATCAAGGAAGAAAGTGTGGAGAGTACAATAGAAATGGGCAAAGAGGAGAAGATGGATATTCCTTCCACATCACAAAGCTTTAAGCCAGTGGTTAAAGGTACTTAGCACCTCACATGCCATTTTATTGTATTTATATTGTATGTTAGGAACACATGCGTATTAGTTAAATGTTGAAAAGAATGTATTTGTGAAATGTTTCTCAGTTTAATACATCATCATTTTTGTCTGTGTATGGTGTTTATAAAAAAATATTTATAATGGAGTGCTCCATAATGCATTGATTTGTTTTCTTCACAGTAAGTTCATTTTATGAGTATGAGATTTTAATGGAAAGCACTTTGTATTTGTGCTTTGCCTAATTGTTCTTTTTCGAATAAGCAATAATTTTCAATCATTTGTTGCAGTGGAATGTCCTGTCTGTGCAGTGAATGTGCCTGAACAGCACATTAATAAACATCTGGATATGTGCTTGAGCCGAGATGATAAGAAAGAGGGACTGAGAAGGTATGGAGAATATTTGCCCTGTAATGCATAGCACTATGTGAAGTTTAATAGAGGAAATTGTCTTCTCTTTCTTTTACTGCAGGATACATTTAGTGATTTTCTATAAAATGGATGCTGCTAATTGACCTGCTGTTATTCAAATTCAGAACCATCAGTTTTTATGTAGTATGTTCAACCAAAAACAAATTAAATACTGAATAACTTACATTTCAGACATAACACGGTTAGATATTGTTTATTTTTGTCTACGAAAATTATTTCAAAAGAATCCAAACCATGTTCAAACACTCAATGTAGCAAATGCGGACAAGAGGATTGATGCAAACGGCGAAGTATTTAAAATATTTTGAAACGGCATTTATCCAATAAGTGGAGCAGAAATCATTTCTATATTACATAATGTAATTCACTTTTATTCAAGTAAATTGTGCTTTTCTTGTACAAATTGTTTGCCAAGTTGTCCATCAAGCTCAGCATTCTTAGACCTGTTTATTTTTCTACCTAATCAGAGATCCCATTCAACCCATTTATTTTCCTTTCATGCATGTGTCTGAGTTAGTTGGATGAAGTTTAAAAAAATAAACTGTTTGCTGAAATTTTTTTTTCTTTAATAGACAGTTAAATTTAAGATAACATTCCTCTGTGGGGAATAAGTATGGCCAGTTTAAAAGTAGCTGAATAGTACTTAAGACGGTGGTTAAAGAATGGATTCAGTCCTTATTAAATAACTTTCCCTATAGATTATAGTTTGTTTCCATCCCTCCCCCCTACTAAGCCACCCCCTTATCACCTGAGGGACATTCTGAAGGGCAGACATCTGGTGTGTATGTCTGATTGACAGACAGAGTGATTTCATTTACTGGACACCTTGAGGGTAACGTGATGAATGAGTTTGTGTGTCAGCACTTCTGTGGCCTAAGCCCATCCTGACATACTGATGCTACAGCGATGAATGAAATTTAACACAAATGCAAAAGATATTTTGAAGAACATTGGGGTCCAAACTATATTGGACCCCACAGACTTTCATTGAATGGACAAAAAACACGGGGGGAAAAAAGATAAGATTCTCATTTTAGATGGTCATATTTAAATTTTTGAGTAATAGTATCTTGTAAATTAGCCCATCAGCTAAGGACATACATAAAAACAATTTGATGAAAAGAAATAGCAAATAAGATACATATAGAATAGAAATACCCTGAAAGACAATGTGTTTTCAGGCAATTTTAAGGCCTGTTTCATAAACATGCCAAACTTACTCATTTAATTGTAGATGTGACAGATTTCCTCAAGGATATCAGGGAAAGATAAAATAATTTATGATATGGCCCATATAAAGTTAATAGAGACTAATAAACAAGTAAATAGCAATACTTCCAACTAGGATCATGCCATCCTGACAAACTGAGCAATCGGACAAATGTTTTTCAGAGAATATACCAAAGGACCAGCAAAACATTGAGATTACAGAGCTGTTTGGCTGACATTAGAGAAACTGTCCTGATAGCAACAGCGTCTTAACCACTTGAGATTCATCTCTGGGACAGTGCCTAGAAGGAAGACATTTCTGGGAAAGACCAGCATTAAATCATGTAAAAACCAGGGGACAAAACTTGAAACATTTCAGTAGTAAATTTTGTGGTTTGACAAGAATTTCGTTTTTTGGTCTAAAAGCAAAGGACAATTTTTGGCAAAAAATACAACCCAGTACCAGGTAACACCTTATCTGCCTCGGTGGCAGTGTCAGGTTTGTGGGACTTCTTTTTCAGATGGTGGAACTGGAAAGTTTGTTGGCATCAAGGCCAAAATGGATTAAGCCAAATGCATGCAAATCCTTGAAAGGACCTGTTTCAGTCAGCCAGAGATATGAGTTAGTTACTTTGTCGCATGAGAGTTGCACAAACTACATATCAAAACTGAAGTTATGGGTTTATAGTTGGTATTCTAGACACAGACTTGAATCCAATTAAAAATTTGTGCTATGACCTGAACAGTCACTCTGATCTAATTTGCATTGTTTTGTATGTGATGAAATCGATAAAAAGAGCTGATAGACGCTTATGACCGTACTTGAGGTGAATTTTATATTAATGTGCCAAGTTGCTGCTTTTCTCTTAAACGACCACAGTTAATGGACTGTACTACTCTACTTGGTGGAAGAATTAGTGAATATTATCAACTGTAATTATCAAACATTCATGTTTCAAACTGAAAAAAAAACAGCTTCTAACCTCAGTAAAATCACTGTCATGAACAGCCTTTCTAAGGAAAGTCGTATCTTTTTTTGTAACTGTCTCTGTAAATTTGTTTTGACATCTAGTTTTCTTTTTCTGCATAATTTTCATTATATTAAGAACTGTTTTTTTTTTTTTTCTATAAATGAGTGTTTGACTTGCGCATGTGTTTGTGTTTCAGTGGTGGAAGGCGTAAGGCGATGCCTAAGCTGTTGTATACATTGATTTCGGTTCCAAAGCTCAAGAAGATGCTTAAAGAATGCCACCTGTCCGCTCAAGGCAGCAGAGATCAGCTCGTGCGACGCCATCAGGAATTCACCCACATCTATAACGCACAGTGTGACGCACTCAACCCCAAATCAGGTATAAGGTCAGAGATCAATAATGGAATGGATGGTGAAACATTCCTTTATAAGCATTGGAAAAACATGGTCACGATTTCATGTAAATGTGTTTCAACATGACAGGGAATGACAGCTATATGCTGTGGCCAAGCCTGTATTGCTAGTGAAAGAGAGTTTAGCTGGGTACAGTTTCACAGATTGTAGGCGGTGGAATGTAATTTATGTGCTGGAGTTAGTCACCCTGTGGGGGACCCTGGCAGGAAGATGACAGGGCTGCTGGAAAAATACAGTTGTTTCATCCCTCAAGTTTTCTTTGAGTTACTGCTTCGCTTCTCACTGACCCTTTCAGAGCTGAATTTATCTCTTTTCATTGAGCTGTCAAAGGTTTCACAGGAAATCTTCTATTTTTCTTTTATTCATCTGATATTACCATGGTTTCTGTTTAAAGCTGGACTTGTTTAAGTGTGGTTTGGTTTTTCCACATTACCCGTGGGCTTTTTTTGTCATATACAATGGCAGATTGAGTTGATAAATTAAGTACTCTTGGAAGCCACCAGTTTGTGTGAAGTCAGATGGTCATGTTATCAAGAATGATTTGTAAATGAGCATCCTCCTGTGTGCTTTAATAAGAACCTAGAAATAGTAAGGGATTGTAAGGGATTTATTTATTTATTTATTTATTTTGTATTTGGATAGATTTATCCAAATTGTTAGTCATTAAGTCTTCAGAAAATGTGGTTGTAGTTTATAGATAATTTGTTTGCTTATTCTTTTTTTTAACAGCTGAAGAAATTGCCAAAGAAGTTGAAAGCCACGAGAGGTTAAAGAATCAATTGGACAGTAAACGAAAACCTGTATGTACTGCTATGGATTGCAATTTCTTAAAAAATAAATAAATAAATAAATAAATATATTTAATAAATTTATTACACCACCACCCAATGTAAGGTTTGTACCACAGCTGCCTTAAACTAACAGTATTGGACGTTACCAAAATCATTTGTTTCTGTAATGGTTAATCCACACAAGTGGACTAAGCTCTTTAGTCACAGTAGTGTTTCTAATTCTAAGATATAATTATTGTTGTAGTTTAATGGATTCAAAGATCACATACAAGTTTTATCAAAAGCAAGTATTTGCGAAAAACTAGAAACTATTTGAAAGTCAATAACAAAAGAGACTATGGAAAAGTACATGAAAACAACGCTAGCAAGAATGCAAGCTGTTATCAAGGCCAAAGGATGGCATACAAAATGACAATAAATGGAATTTTTTGTTTTTATGTGTGTATAAAGACTATTTAATTCTTTCAAGTTTTTGACAGATTCCTAAAATATTTGCGTTTTGTGACTGGTGGTGTAATACATTTTTTTTGACTGTCTTCGTATTTCTGTTACGTTTGTTGCAGTCATATTGAAACAACTACAACTTTTACATAAAAAAAAAAATCAATGTTTTGTGTTTGACAGGTATTCGTCACTACGAAGAATCAGACAACTGAAGAAATTGAGGAGTTGCACTCAATGTACCGTAAGTCCTGACCTATAAAAACTGGCACTGAATTAAGAATGAGCCTGTTGCTCTTGTCAGTTTAGAGGTGTAGAGGATGCTCTGTCCTTGCACTGTTGGAAAATGATGTTTGAGTGATGTCACAGCATGGTCAGATTCATTCTCCTGCTCGTCCCGTGCATTATAAAATAAAAATGTCTGTTTGATATATGTGCTGAATAACATTGACTGCTTTCCCCTACCTCAAGGTTGACTGAGTATATGCATTCGATATTTTTGCAGCTAATTAGCAGCTAAGGATATTTGCATATGTTATTTTCCTGTGGCTCCAGCACATTATTTTTACAGTGTTTGTGGTGAATCCTTTAAGCCATTCTTGATATTACTTAATGTGTATAGTTTACACTAAGTCTTTGTGATGAGAAGGCACTCTGTCTATGCATAGTTCAGTTCTGCCATCAAGTTATTTAAAGGTATATGTAAAATTTTTATATTAAAATATCCAAAAACCACTTGCAGTGTTATATATTTCGTTCAGCTGTGTACTTACATTATCCTAAATGTTTCCAAGAATTTGTAAATTCAGAGAAAATCACAATTTTAAATAGTGCCCCGTCCCTCTCTTGTCACTTGCGCCTGTTAATGACTTAATATCTGCGTTATCCCTCGTTTCTTGCTCTGCACAGTAACCATGGCAACAGACAGTAACGGCTAATGGCACGCTGCTGTCGTTTCGTTCAAACATTATGGACCATGGCAAGGAAACTTTGGGACATAAGGAGAAATAAAACGAGGATCAATATCGGCGTGGTGTTTCCGGGATGGCGAGAGCTTTGCAACAAACTTTGACTTGACAGAGTCTGTGCTCTTGCACGTTATTAGGCAAGGTAATTAAATGTAGGCTACATAAGACTAATCAATGTTATATAGCTCAACATGACGAAGTGTTAAAATATCATCAGTATGATAATCTAATGTTGATCTAGCTTACTGTTAAATCTCATACAGCCACCAAACTAATAGTAAACATTACAACTTTCAACACAGTCAAATGCAGTTTAGTATGATAGTGAAACGTTAGACCAAGTGAAACAGCGCTGCGTTACCTCAGTTATAATTCATCAAATAAACTGACCTGTATGAGTAGTATTTCAGCACTTGTTCGGTATGAATGAAATATCCCCCGGGACTCGCGTGTGCCACTGATCTCTCTCGACCACGGCCAGCTTCATACCACCGTCATGTTAAAAACATGCATTCTCTAATCCATAAACATTATTTCCCCATAAATATTATTAAATTATTACTACGCCTTTTATTATTGTTTTGAATTGTTTAGCGACCCCTAGCGGGCAAAAAACTACATAGTGCACCTTTAAGTCAGAAAAAATGGGCAATTTCTTTTTTTTTTAGTGTTAATGCAAAAATAATCGATTACACACACTTACATTAGTAATGGTTAAAAATTGTCGTTTTTATTCTTTAACTGACCCAGACAGTCAGGACTGAAAGAAAACCCTGCTATTAAAGTCTCATTAGGCTACATTCAAAATCATTCGCAATAAAAAAAAAAAATACTGTGTAATTACATTAAAGAAGTGTTAGTGCCTATGCTACAGTGAGTTTCTGGGCAGAAAATGGCTGTCAGATTGAAGGCACAGCTGCGATCATAATCATCAAAAATTCCTTTTCTGTTTTGCTGCTTTAATGTAATGCCCATGTATCATCAGTGTGCTCTGAAAGGGCATTTGCAATTTCCGTTTCCACCTCATATATTAGATCTTCTTGTTCAGGTGCAGTTTGGACTCTATGCAGAACTGTGGTGCAGAGATTTCTTAACTTCAAAAACACATTTAGCTACATCTTGAATAGAGCTGCACACTTTCATTTTAAGTTTCTCTCCTGATGATTTAGATATAAATAATCTCACTTCAGTTATTCTCAGTAGTTCTCAGCCAAAATGTTTTCCAGAAATCTTTGCCTTTTGTAACTCCAAGTTCACTAGGCATCTGCGTGTGAATATGAGGGAGTGAGAGAGTAAGGGAGAAAGATCCCTTGAGGGGTTGGAGAAGAAGGTGGTGATCAATACGACAATACCAACAGGGTCCCAAGATCGATCTTACCTCATTAAATGTTCCAATCTGCCTTAGTGACCTAGCTCAGAATGCTTAGACCAGAAAAAAAAAAAGAAACAGACAATAGGCTCCAAGCTTTAAAGATACTGTCCACCGTTTAATGGACTTCTGTTGGGAGGGCTTACTTTTATGCTGCCTTTAAGGGGATCTGATCCAAATGAGGAAGTTTTAATGGAATACAATTTAAATCTTTCATGTTGTTCCAAACCTGATTTATTTTTCTCAGTGCATGAATGAGGGCTGATGCTTTCAAGCTAAAAATAGGAAAAAGCACCATAAAAGTTGCTTGCATCATTTTGTGAATAAATCATTATTTTGATGATATGCTTCACAAAACTGATCTGAAAGATTAATTCACAATTAGGCTGACTTGGTCCAGTTGTAGCAGTTAATAGCCTAATAGAGAAGATAATTATCATTGAAAAACATTTGTCTGTTCCTCACACAAAGCTATTGTATGACTTCAGAGGTCTTATGGACCGTTTTATGACACTTCTGTTGTATTTTTTAAGATTGAATTAAAATTGCTCCCACAGCATAATCTGTGTGGGGAATAATGACATTGAAAAGAAACCGGTACAATTCTGATTTTGGGTTCCATGGAAGAAAGAAAGATGACTTGAGGGTCCATAAATATCATAATTTTCTTTTTGGAGGGAACTATTGCTTTTTTTAATCCTCGCATGTCTTTACATGTCTTAATGTTGTGCCCTCTGTGAACTCAAAGATTTAGTCCCTAGTGCTCAAACCATGTTTCTATTTGACATGCACAGGTTACAGCTCCTAGTCCTAGTGGCGTCTCTGCCATAATGAAAAGCCACTTACCCTAACAACCTCCTCCCAGAGGCCAACATTAGAAACAAAGCCATTTATGGTGGATTGGTGTAATTTTCAAAGTGTGAAAACATGGTCCATATTTGTCAAGTAAAATTGACCTAGCAGGAAAAGATTAAAGTCACTGTGCGATTAGAAAACCCAGACTGTGATGTCTGAGGCAGGATGTTGAAATATTGATGCGCAGCACGGAGGGGTTCTATAAATAGAGCCATGCTGAGATAAACTCTTGATTAATCATCAAAAGGGCTTGATGATTCACCAGCCACATGGAGTGTCCGATGAATGGGGAAATGACACGAGGTGAATAAGACACACCCAGAAATCTAGCTTTTCTATACAAGTTCATCTTGAATGATACAAAAGTTCACCGTTAAGCAACAGCGCAAATATCGATAAAAATTTCAATTTATTTATTCATTCATTTATTTTTGTTTTTATTCATGTTTGAAAAGGTTGTTGGCCATTTGCAGAATGAAAATTCAGTATCTGACTCAGTATCAATGGTTATAAAAAATGTACAACTAAAAATTAACAATTTTTTAATTAACAAACTTGAACCACTAATTTACCACGTTTACCATTCAAACCCTAATTTACCATGATGACATCCTTAAAAACTGAAAGCGTAAACCCCATATGAATTTGGAAACCTAATTTAAAATTTTCATGTCCTTTCCCCTAGGATCTGTTTATTTACAAGGAACCAGATATTTTTTTCTTTTGAAAGTGCATATACATGTAGCATTATACCTTTTATTTACCCTAGTTGAATCCAACCATCTTCACTGTCTGTCAGAAATGAGTAAATGAAAAGGAACAGAGCAGTGGTCTGTTTTCTTGTACATGCGTTTACAATTTTGGCACATATATGTTGCATGGAGAGGTTTATTTTGTTGAATGATTCTGATGCAGAGTCTCAGATTAGTCTGTACATTTATAATATTGTTTATAGATTTGAGTTCTGGTAGTCATT
Source organism: Zacco platypus (assembly GCA_038088235.1). Taxonomy (NCBI): domain Eukaryota; kingdom Metazoa; phylum Chordata; class Actinopteri; order Cypriniformes; family Xenocyprididae; genus Zacco; species Zacco platypus. The sequence continues at coordinate 25,230,516 of CM076074.1, forward strand.
ACATTTGAAATCATTTTTCTTTACCTTTGTGTTTGTTATAATGTAGATACACAAAGATACTAAACTCAAGAGCTTGTCTGATGACTGGCCATTATCAGATTTCATCCTGCTTTTTTCCATAGTAAATAACTTTAGTCTTCCATGAAGAATCCTCAGATCTCTTGTGTCCCAAGTGTCCCAAGTATGACGCAATGTGACTTGAGTATGAAAATGATTATTTAGACATTGTATGTCTTGTAACACTTCACCCACTTCTTAGTAATTGTTTCAAGATGTTCACAACATGTTCATATCTTGATGTAGACTATGACCAAATAGGAAAACCTGTTAAATTAAAGATCTGCTGTGAAGTTTAAAAAAAAAAAAAAATTATATCTATCATCCAAGGAGGTCTGAAATAGCTATCCCTTAGCGTTCCCATTCCTTTGTGTTTTTCAGGTTGAAAACATTGTAGCATTGTAAAAGTAGGCTGGGTTAGCTATCCATAGATCACTTCTTCAGGGCTTTTTTAGTTGTTTTTCTAGCAGCTTCACAGCTTTAGCAAAAATTAATAAATTCAAGAACTATCTGTTTGATATGACAATGTTTTCACAATATAAAGTGGTGTTGGCCCTTGAAAGAGGGGTCCGATTTCATTGTTTACGAAGTGTCTTCAACGTAAGAATGACTTGTGCATGCAGAGACAGATCAGATACAGCTGGCGAGTGGCATGGCTTGGGTTAAAACTTTTTCTTTTATTAAGGTCTACATCCTGTACAGCATGTGAGATGTTAGATACTTTTATTGATTCCGTAAAGGAAATTGCAGTGCAACAGCGAAACAGCAGTTAATCAACAGCATACTACAGTTGTGCATGTGCTCCTAGTTTATTAAAATTACAGAATATGCAAATGCTCAAAACAATTTAAAATATTCAATTAAAAAATGATGAAAAATTACAAGATAACAACATTAGAGATGGTAGTTTTTTTCCCACTAATTTTGAAGAATGAAAACTAAATAGGGTCTAAATCACTAAACAGGGTTTCTAATGGAATTGCCAAAATGGTGCTGTGGTATGAAGTATTAGAATAGATGTCAGGCTACCTTGCCACAAAGCCTATGACTAATGCGCACAATTGAGATTGGAGCCCACGCGTTCTAATGTTTTCCGTGAGTAACAACAATTTAAGATAACAACATGAGTAATGTCATTCATTTTTCAGTTTTAAGGTCTAAAAATAGAGGCACCCGGCTGGACAAATTTGTGTGTGAAAATATGTCCTTTCACTTGACTTCACAAATGCAGGGCTCAACAATAAGAACTGCCCGATGGCCCGGGGCCAGCATGAACAATGGTCGCGACATCGGAGCTGCATCATCTCAATAGTCTATTATTTGCACATGTTTTTAAGCCTTGCCAGTTTAAATATTCAAACACTAGAAGATGTGAAAGAGAATTCAATTCGGTACTCGCTCACTGTTTGAGCGAGTGTTGTGCGTCCGGGATACGCGCCAAGAAAGTTGAGTCTCAGACAGTGCACTAGTACTGAACTGATTTCCCTTTTATGTCGTCTTGCACACGAATGGACAAATTCACATGCAATTGTCAAAATGCCTATCTTCTATTCTCATAAACACAGTCGGTTATGTCTGAACGTAAATAGTTGAGAAATAAAACGTTTCTGTTCACTTTACACTATTTAATCCAGGCATTAGCTCTTAAAGTGACAGCAGCCTAATATTCCTGCTGCTGTCTGTGTGTTTAATGTTTTTCAAACAACAAAGGACAGAAAGAAATCACACTGCTATTTACTGAATAACTTTTGTACCTTTTAATAAGGATTAAAATACATTTAATTTTGACAGTAAATACTATGCAGTGTTATTTTACATTTGATTACATTTATATTGATTTTTCAATTTCTGTAGCCTACCTGAAAACTAAAGTTAGACATGAACATTTTCAAAAGCTGTTTATTTCATTTGTATCTTTGTTGTATTGTATTTATTTGTGCTATTGTTTGTTCTTATTTTATTACTCGATGTTTATTTTGGATTGAGATTTATATTAGTTAGGCTAGTAGTTTTTGGTTTTAAAATTGGAATCGAATTGTGAAATTTCACTGGTGTCTGAAAATTAGTGTCATAACCTTATTTAAGGTTGTATGGGTCAAATACGATGAAAACAATAACTTCATAAACATGTTTATTTCTTTTATGTGGTGAGGCCTGTAAAAATTTGAACCACTGGCCTGACCGGGCCTGTTGGAAAAAATCCTTTGCGTTGACAACCTTATACATGTGTGCTATGGGTAGAATGCAAACATGATCAATTTAACCCCCGGGCCACTTCAGTTATATCAAATACACTAGAAACAGGATTCATATGCTGTAACAAAATCAGACACAGATGCATGTCAGAGTCTGTTGTTGTTTAAAAGCAGTGTGCTTCTGTGATGGAGAACTCTGCTGGATCTCTGGATCTTTTCTCCCGTCAGTCATCAGTATTTCAGCTGATCTGTTCTTGTCTTTTGGCTGATGTGTTAAAACCAGGCCATATGACCTTTCATCTGCTTCTGTTCACCACTACATTTATCATGGTCTGCCTTGTTATGCCAGCGCTTTCAGAGTTGCTGTTCTTTTTCCTTTGTAGGATTTATTCTCTGTTAGAAGATAAAGCTAAGATTGAAGTATAATCCTCATCATTTTTCAGTTCAGGTTTTTATATTTTTATATGTCTGATTTTTTTTTTAGTTAATTTTTACTATGTAATAAGTTGTTAACTTGGTATTATTTGAAGTATTTGAAGTAATATTCCATGTTAAATAATCAACAAGTCAGCATAATTTTTTTGCATAAAAAACAACTAATCTTTCATCAAAATCTAATAACATGATTGCCTCCTGAAATATTCATTGTGATAGAATGCTTATTTTTCAAGATTCAGAATTTGATTAAAAATTAACTTATTCCTTAATTTCGTATACTAATTGATAAAATACAGTTGTAATTAGTAATAAACACTGTACTTTTCTTAATTCTTTTTCTTAGGGAAGCAGCACAGTAGCGAATTTTCCCGTTTGATTGCCCATGTCAGAGGTCGTCTGGAGACGTCCAAGAGAGCACAGATCAAACAAGAAGAGGGGAAGTCAACAGAAGAGACAGACTCCAAAGGTCCCATTGTCCTCAGTTTCTTTCCAGATTGTGCTCAAAAATGTTACTATGTGCAACAATCCCGTAATCAATCATGTAAACATTTGCTAACCTTTCACAGTTCTGAACAGGTGGATAGGGGTGGTTCATATGAACAAAATCTCAAGATAGGAGTAATTTAATATTTAATTGTGATTTTATATCACAATGTAATTTTATTTTATCTTTGTTATTTGCAAATTACAAACAATTTGATAAATGTAATATAAGAAAGATACAAATGAAATAAACAATGCTTTAAATTTTTCAGGTAGGCTGTAGTGGGTCTATTTAACAGTAGCATTCAAGTAAAAAAAATATATATATTATCAAATGTAAAAAACAAAACAATAAAAAAACGGTGCATAGTCTTTACTCTATAAATTAATAATACACAAATCTTAATAAATATATTAACGTTATTCTGTCAAGCGGTCAGTGGGTGTTTTTCTATTTTCTTTTCTTGTTTGATTTGCTGCTGCTGTAACTTTAAGACCTGCACAGATCAATATAATGAAATGCATCTGATTTCTTTCTCAACTGTTTACGTTCACTAAAGACACATCCAACTGAGTTTATGTGAATACTCACCATTTTACTCCTTGCAGCAGGGAATGGAAGCAGAGCTCTGCACACATATCCTGACTCCTGCTTTCGCACATGAAAATCAACTGTCTTCATCTAGATTTAGGTCTTGATGAAATGTATGCAAAAATAAAGTTCATAAACATAACAAATCTACAACCACTGTACTGAGAGTGATGCTCTCAGTTGCCCATTTCATTCACACACACATAAACGCTGTTTGAAACTTAAGTACTTGTGTGGCACCTTGACGATTGCGGTAAACAAGAGCCTGTAGACCCCATCACCTACTCTGATGATAAGGCACCAGCCTCATGCTGTTATCACCAAAGCATTAATGGCTCTATAGGTGGACTTCAGAGTCAATAGGTAGTTTGCAGTGTAGAAATATGACTTGGCAGTTTGGATTGGTTATCTCTTTATCAGTCAGTGCCAGCACAATCAGATTAGTTGCAATTGATTTTTAGAATGGTCAGTTCTGTCAGAACATAGTAAAGACCATGTGTAAATATAGATTTCAGAGGCGTGTTGAACATTACAACAACGAACCCTTTTCATCATTTTCCAAAAACATCAAACTGTATTTACCAGAAACACATTATATAGGCCGCATATTGATACATTTACTGTCTTTTCTTTTTTATTTGTGGCAAGAAACACAGACCTTTTGTTAGTGTGGCTTTCGCTCTGACACAAATAACAAGTAACTCATGTTTTTACTCACCAAGACAAGTTTTTACTATGACGAATTTGTGGATGAACCCTGATTACGTTTACTTCAGAAATATTTGTTAATAAAAGGTTAAACAAAGTTAAAACAAGCTTATGGTTGTCCCAATATCAAAATCAGAAAGAGCTTTATTGCCAAGTATTTTTACACACATCAAGGTTATTTCACAAGGTTTGATGAGGTTAGATGTATTTTAGATGTATTCTAGTGCTGTGTACATAATTGACTTGTATTTTTTTCTTTGCAACAGGTGTTCAGAACACTTCCCAACCTCTTGTTTCTGCTCTGCTGAAGGCAAAGAACGAAGAGATGGATGGGGTAATTGAGCTTCCATCAAGATCATCAAGCCCTGCAATCAGTGAGGTGTCAGTCAGCAGGTACTTCTGTTTGAAAGCAAACCATTTCCACCCTTGTAATTGTGCTAATTGTAGGTGGTCGATACAAAAGGGATAGTTCACCAAAAAAATGGAAATTCTCTTTTACTCACCCTCATGTCATTTCAAACCTATAATCATTTTCTCCTTCGGAACACAAAAGATATTTTGTACAATGTTAGTTACCCAAACAGGTTTGGTCACCATTGTCTTCAATTGTATGAGCAAAAAAATTGAGACATTTAACAAAATATGTTTGTTTTGAATGACATGAGGGTTAGCAAATGATGATGGGAATTTTCATTTTGGGTGGATTATCCCTTCAAGCATAAAGCATGTGAGGCCATACTAAATTGCTGAGCTTTTTGTTTACCAATTTGTATCAATATTCAGAATACATCATGCCCTTGAAAAACACATATTAACACATTTAGCAAATTTATTATTCTTACAGCAAAGTGTTTGCAAGCAAAGTATTGTATAAATGCATGCACTTTGAAATCATGCATTTGCTAATTAATTTTCATGTGGAGAGATTTTGTGGGGAAGATCTGTCAGCATAGACAGTCATTCATCATAACTTATTTATTATTTAGTTCAAGTTCAGTCGGAGAAGCTAATTTTTTCAAAGTGCCGTCTCTTATTTATTTAATTTTTTTGTTATACTTAGAATCACTTAGGTATACACCTAAATGTGGTTTTGATTACAAGCATGCATTTCATTTAGCCACGAAAATTGAATAGATCCTTGGGCTTGCTTTGATTTGTCTTGGATTATGTGATGAAATTAATACCGTTTGACCACAACGACTTTCAAACCCTAACCTGAGGGCAGTTCCTCCCTGCCTTTCTTTGTCTAGTCCACTTCAAATACGACAAACGTCCACATGTCTAATATTAAATATCACTGTTATTGGGATCCTGAGATTGAGATTACGTTCAGGTGTGGAAACATTCTAAATCATTTCCAGTGCCCTCTCTGTGCTCTGTTCCTGACTGTCTCGTACGATTTTTCATTGGCTCACTTCCTCTCTCAGAGCAAATTAGCCAATTTCCTGATGTTTTTAAAGCAATATTGACAGGTCTTTTGCTCTGTAATCATCCTGTGAGCTGTTTAGGTCAAGGCGTGGAATGTTAACTTTGGCAGAAAAGAACCTGTCAGTCACTAAGGAAATGGATTCTGAGAATTTTTTTTATCTCACAGGCTTTTACACACTTTGATATTTATGTGATTGAGAGCTCCTTGTTCCCTTTCTCATTAGGATCTATTCAGTCATTTTGTTGGAATTTATTGCATTACCCTTTTTTCTTTTTTTTTTCTTATTTTATTGATTTTCACAAAGACAGAAACAAAAAGATTATTTAAGATCACAAAATTAGCAGAATAATGGGACTATGTCATCAGTTACAAATGCTTTAAGTATCAAATGCATAAATGTGTTGAATATACCGGGTAGGAAATTATAAAGTATCAAACATAAGTATTTATCCTATGAGAGTTGGGTTGGGTTGCGTATCATTTAAATTATAATTCGAAAAAACATTCTGCTGTAGCTGAATAACATGAACAAAAATCAGCAGCCTACAGAATACCAGAATACCAATAAGAGGGAATTTTGCTTATTGTTTTAACAAACAGATAAGTTTTCTTTTCATAAATAAAATATAGATTAATCCTCATTAAAGTTGTAAAAGATATTCAATCAAGATCAGTGAATGATTTTCTTTTGTTCTTTGACTAACATTAACGACAGACAGCACAGGCTGCTGTCACTTTAAGACTGAATGCACGGATCCAAAATACTGTTACACATAGACATCTGTTTATGTTCAATTAAGACACATCTGACTTTTTACGAGGATTTATTGACATGATTTTGTGCATATTGGTCCATTCAAGGACAAGGAAATGCAAAAGAGAAGTCAGTTTCAGCCCGGAACTACCTACAGAGGAAATGCGCAGAACAGTTCAAGAATAGACACAGGCCAGGAACATGCACTACAGTGGCTCTCTGTGGCCACGCTTCTATTGTGTGCGTGGCATACAAAATAGTATGCGAGTTCTTTCACGTCTTTTTGTATTTAAATGGTTTAAAATCACATTAAAATATGAACACAGGAATGGTAAAGTGGAATCGGTATGCACGTCAATTAATTATCCCAACTAGATTTGTCACTACCACATTTTCAGTATTTCATTTTGATATTATCAATATTGTTAAAACATTGTTTTTACAATAATGATTTAAAATTATTAATGATCTGTGTTAATGAATTCATAAGCACTGACAAGCTACTTTAGTTACATTAGGCTACAGATGTAACTAATGTAACTTTTTATGCATCCCACTTTTTTACATTTACTTACAAACTGACGGTTTACTTGAATAATGTACCTAGTTTCTTCAGTGTTTTCAGCATTAAAGATGCATTTTGACTGTGCCGTCCTTTGTGGCACACAAAATGCTCTTTACACTTTGAATGTGAGCAGCTGCTGCACATTGCAAAACAATGCCCTGGCCGTAATGGCCATTTTACACATCCATTTTTAATGGTGTGATATTTTGTTGCAGTGCCAATGTTAAAGTGTCCTGAGAGACTTCAGACTGTGGAACTTAGTTTTGTGAAAAATGGTGTAGAATGGGTGATGAAGTTCATCAGATGGGGTTGTTTCATTATCAGAGTGGTTTTGTTGACTAAAAATGTAGCCGATGTGCAAATAACTTTTAACCAGATTTCATAAGAATATTCATGCCAGGTCATGCTCATCTTAAGATTGAACATTTTCATTGAGGGAATTACAAGAATGTAACCTTTGTAAAGAGTTTAGGATTGAGCTTGAATAATCTTTGCCATTTTTTAAATTGAAAAATTAATCACATACTCACTTGTTTACTGTCTAAAGCGGCCCTCATTGCTTGACTGTGCATGTTGCCTTTTTTTTTTTAGGACACACAGCATTTATTAAATTCATACATGGAGATTGATGTAATAAAGTTGAGGGTGGGTGTTTGTGCTCGGCCACTATAATTTGATGTATTTGTTTTATTAATTTGTAAAAGGCCTCCAGTAACAGATGTTCATCATTGTGTCTTTAGGAAGTGGGTTAAGCGTTCTATCAAGGTGAATGATAATGAGAAAAGCGTTTTCATTTGCTGTTGTTAGTTGGCTTGCCAGACGAATCTATACATTAATGGATACAATAAGGAGGTAGAGGTTTCGCATCTTCCTGTTTTTCACATCAGCCAGCCTGATCTAGTTGATTTTTAGAATATGTTGCTTTGGTACATCCTTCCATCTAAATGTTTGACTTGCTGACATAAGAGTCAAAAGGTTAAAGTAAATTTCAGCGACGTTGGCAGCTCCACTAGTGTAAGAACACATATCCGAGGTGATAAGATCTATTACAGGCTCACAACTGCAGCTCATACTGTCTTGCGATGGATGATGTTCTGCTTTGGCACTCTGGGTAATTAACTGATACTAGGAGCTTATTCACATGGATGGTTCTTGTATTCTAGGGATTAATTTGTATATGCTTATTAAAATATTGCAGACCATGAACTGTATATACTTTTTTTCAAGATAATGTCCTTTTCATTATTACTTCCTGCATCCTGAATTTGAGCTCATGCAGTAAAAATTTATTATGGGGCAAGTCCTCTTTTGTACAAAGCACAAAGTATTTGTCAGAAAAGGTTTATCAGGATAAACTATAAAAATGTTTTATCGGATAAACGTTTTTTTTCCCTCCAAAAAAAAAAAAGTATTGTTAAAAAAAGTATCCAAGTTCAAGGTGAGCTTTATTGTCATTCCGCTACGTGTAGAAACATACAGTAGAACGAAATGTCGTGCCTCACAGGACCACAGTGCTACATAAATACAGGCATACAACAATGAAGTAACAGTATAAACCTGTACACAACTGTCCTAGTGATAGATTTTGACTATAAATATTCTGTATATAAAAATGTTTACCTATACATAAACTAAAAAAAATACAAACTATACAAATTCTGATTGTTGTTAAAGAAAGTCTGAAATCCCAGCTTCATAGGATGTGTTGATCTGCTTTGTGGCGTTTATTCACCCTGAAGTTATGTATTTGAGTGCTTTTGTTGAACCGTGACATTGAGGTGATTCATAAGTGTAGAACCAATCAAAATTCTCCAGGTAGAAAGAGGTTTTGAAGTTCTTTTCCTTTGAAGTTTCAGTGGTACCATGTCCTCTGTATGTCCAGTGATTCAGCAGGAAAATGCCACTTGACCATTTTTGTGGTCTTTAGGTAATATAAAGAAGTGTGTGGCTGCAGTTGTGTAAAAATAACAGCAAAACATTTTATTTGTTTTTTTAATTATTAGCATGTAAATTTGAGTGAAAAAAAAAAAAAAAAATCAGAGTTTAATATTTGACCTGTCCCATTTTTTGCTTTAATAACAGCAACATTTCTATGGAAGCAAGGAAATCTGACTTTTTGTATTTGATCAGTAGAAAGTATTTGTCTTGTATAGAAAGTGTCTGTCCTGTAGATGTTTATTAAATTGTAAATTTGATAAACATTAATCTTAGCTCTTCTGGGTCTACTTGATCCCTGAATCTAAAACAAACTTTGGTTTAAACTGTAGGCTACATCTGTAGCCTAATGTATTACATCCCGTTGTTCATATGCAGGACAGAAACAGATGTGTGTCTGCCTTGTTGTGGTTTTGTAGCTGCCTGCCTCACTTTTCCTTGGTTTTTCTTTCTTCCTCTTCTACTAAATCATCTCAGTACTTCTGTTACTAAATTCAACTCATTTCAGACCTTGAATGTTTACAGCTTAAAGTTGCGTTAGGCTAAACGTAAACCAAACATTGCAATTGATAATAACCATGATGTATAGTGATGGTAAATAGATACAGCTTTTTATAACCCTAACCTAACTTATACACTTGATATACGCTTTTCAAAATAATATATTCATTTTAAAATGTTTCTTTACCTTGATGGTAATTTAAACTGTAGCCTTTGTAAAAATAAAATAAAATAAAATAAAGCAAAACATTAAATGTGCTAAATAAATAATAAATGACTAGTATTTCCAAGTCGACTCGCAGCAGCAGTATTGTTGTCGACTAGCCTCACACATCCCTAACATGTAGGCACAAATTTTATACAACTGATTTCAAGCATTTAAGAAAGTCAAATGTGTCCAGACTTTGAGGTCAAAGTTCTATCTTATATGCTTGCCGACCTCCTCTTCCTACTTGTGTTAGAATAAAAGTGAAAGGAGCACAAAATTTAATGTGTCCACAGATTAGCTTATTCAGTATCTGCCACATTAGCTGTTGATTACCAATACGTCCAGTCCCTGTATTATTTTTGTATCAAATTTAGGGGCTCGATTACTGTTTTTATAATAATGCTTTTTTTTTCCCTTCTCATTTCCCACTTCCTCCTGTGCAACCAATTCCCCTCGTGTCACCGCTCTCCCCTTTCCATCACTGCCTCCAGCTTCACAATTTCCTCACTTCTTACATGACAGATGGCTGGTTTATTGTGTCCTCCATGCTTTTCATCAGTAGAGACCAGTTCTGTAATCATTTCTCAAGCAAAGTTGGCCCAAAGCACCAGGGTGGCAGTGACGGGGCCTTGTGTCTTGACTTAAGTTATCGTCACTACTAGTGTCTTATATTTCTTCCAATGCCTGCAGAATCCCTATATTTCTGAGTGAAGAGCACATGCCTTCAGAAGACACCTCATTGTATCAACTGTCTATACCTTGTCAAGACGTTGATTTTGATGGCATCCTCAATTTTTAAAATATACTATTACGCTGTGCAAATATCATGTAACATCATGCTTGTGTCTGATGTTACAGGGGACTGTTTTAGGTGCATTTCTTCAGATAGCCCACTTGCATACAAAAGGCTATGTAAAATAACAAATTGTGTCCATTTTCCAGTTTATTTTGTCAAAATGCTAAAAATTCTGGCATATGAACGAATATCTCCCTGTTGAGAGGGAACCATAGACTATTGATTTATTCCTAATTGGTTTCTCAGATTTCCTAAAACATCTACAATACAATAAAACCTCTGAGGTTTTGCTGTAGAATACCATTAAAACAAACGTATTATAAACGCATTATGCCTTGGAAAGGTTTTTAACATAAACACAAAAATATGTTTCACACCACGCAGCCGTGTTTATATTAATGAATTTGACAGACTGCAAGTCATTTATTATATTGTTGGTAATGGCCTTCTCCCAACCCACAATGTTCTGTAATAGACCTGATTAGACACTCGTACTGATAAATTGGTCCATGCTGAATCTTTACAGATTTTTTTAATATTACATATTAAATTAAGTTTGGTTTTTTTTTCAGCTCCATCTCGGATATTTTCTGTTGAAGACATGACGGCAGATACTCAAGTAAGTAGCTCTTCACACACAACAAAATGACACAGATTTCACACTCTTCATCATATACACACAAATACAAAATGTTAGATCAAAAATTTGTGCACATCATCTTATTTTGCTTTATTTTAATTATTTATTCCCTTCATTTTATTTGGATGATGGACATTCCTTTTCTTATTGTGCATGATTCATTATTACATGTTAACTCCCAACATTTCCAGAACTTTGTTTTCATAATGTAAGATGTAGTGGAAAAAATCCCACCTTGGATATTTTTTGGGTCGACACTGCCATTCAAAAGTTTGAGGTTAGAACTTTGTTTTCTTTGTTGTTTTAAATTGATCAAAAGTTAGAGTGAAACCATTTATAATGTTACAAAATATTTATATTTTAATTAAATGTTTGTTTTTTTGGCATGAATATTCTTATGAAAAATTCAGCATTGCTATCACAGGAAATATTTTAATATAATATTTCACAATATTATTGATTTTACGGTCAAATAAATGTAGCTTTGATGAATAAAAGAGACTTCTTTAAAAAAAAAATCATACCAACACCAAAACTTTTGAACGGTAGTGTAGGCTGGTCTGTTGTTTAGTGTGTACAATGGAGAATATCATGTCACATTTCCTTGTTGAATATTTTGCACTGACTGTAGTCTCAGACACTTAATTTCAGTAATGCAGTGCTTATTTTCCCATGTTAAGTTTTTGTTACTTCCAGCAATAAACATGGTGTCTATTCTTTGACAGGATGTTATCCCGCAAAAATCCCTGCATTTACGGTCATCAAATGAAGGCTTAGTGTCTAGCTAGTTGTTGTTGGCTTGGGTTGTATCTCTAGTTCCAGCACATCTGGAGTGCGTAAGGCCTTCTTTCAGTGAGGGATTGCTCTTCTTAGATTGAGTAGTGCCCCCCGCTATGAGCCACTCACTGTGGGGGATAAGAGTTTCAGGCAGTAGCTGCTCTCTTTCTAGTTCAGTTCTGTTTAGAGACAACACACCCCCACCCATTACCCGCAAGCCTGCCTTGAGGATCCACCTCAGAACTTTTTATACATGTGCTATGGATAAATGTTTTTGTGGGATAGTGTTTTGTCAGACTTGGTACTAAGGCTAGCTGGTGTGCCAGGACATCTGTTGTCTCTACCAGATCAAAAAAAAAAAAGCATCTGTTGTGTTTCACTGTTTACAGAAATTCCTCAGGCACTAAATATTAAAGCCACTGCTCTTGCATTTAAAGAATCTCTTAGCATTAATCTATATAGATGTCATCTGATGGAATGTCAGTAAATCATTATTTGCTCTTAAATCCAGTTTTCTTATGACTATCATTTACAAGGACCTTTATGCTGGCACTTAACCACCATTTGAGTCAATAGTTGTTTTTATTTATTATTATTATTGCACATAAAAGAAGTTTTGTCCAGATGATGAAATTGCGCTGTTTTTACAGCTTTTGCATGTTCCTGGATAGTGCAGATCACTGATACTGATAATGCAGCTCATCAGCATACATGTCAGAAAAAACTTTCTATTTACAGCAAAAGAGCATTTGAAAGGCTTATATCTGATCCAATCAACCAACCCACTTACTTACATGCTTACTTACAATAACCCACCCAACCGCATTTAGCCACTTAAAATGCCTAACATAAGCAATAGCAGAAGTGGTGCATGATAAATGTTCCAGATTTTCTTTCAGAAACTTTTCTGTTTTAGCCAGAACAGAGCTGTCATCTTACTCAAAGTGAATTCTCACCAATCTGAGGTAGGCCAGGACTGAATCCCAATTTACATACTTCTGCGAAGTACGAAAAATGTATTGCACTAGTGATGATAAAATACGTTATTAATTGCATTTGACAACCACCGTAACCAGTTATCTAATAAATGGCCAAAATTACCCAAAAATGCATGCTTAGAAATTCCTAATTGTAGTCCTAATTAGTAGTTGACCTAAATAGATTTGTAAATGTTGAATGCAGTTATTGAGACAGTATGGCTTTTTTTTACATGCAATTCACCAAAAAATTTGACGACAAAAATAGAAATTTTCCCAAATTAAGGTAGATTTTTAAAAAACGTTACAGGAGTGTATGTCAAAATTGCTGATTTATTGGCTGTTATATCAATATATAACTCCTCAGTCATAATTTGTAAATTGTAACTTGTAACATATTGTTACAGTAAGGGCCTAATTTTCTTCAATCAGAATTTATGAATCTAGCTTAAACTTTGAAGCTAACTTTGAAGCTAAGATGAGGTTGAGAGTTGAAGTTCTCATCTGTTTCAATTTTCTCTCAGAAGTAAAATGCTTTTTCATAGCTGTTTCTTGCAGCCTGTTCCCAAACACAGGAATGTTGAAAGAATTTATGCGTTTCCAGAATAGATCGTCCTTTTAACGCCCTCTTTATTGTTTATGAAACGCAAAAAAATCCCTCTACTCAATCTCTGTTTGGTTAAACCTTCATCAAGACACACGGCTTCCTTTGTGTCCCAGGCGATGTCATTCGTTCTTCTTTTGAACTGGCTGCTTTGGGAGCCGTAACCAAGCGCTCAGTGTCACTCACTGTTTCTCAAGCGCTTTGTGTGATTCATGAACCAGGAGACTGAAAGGACTGATTTGTTTGTGTTTTTCTCATTAAGCATATGGATCAAATATTTCTTATGAATAAAATATTTCTTCTATGGCTCTCAGAAGGCTTATCTGCAGGCCCAGCTCCTGCTTAATTGATATACAATAAATCTCTTTGCAAAAGCATAAAGAAGGGAGGAGGCTGGTTTATTTAAGTAGCATCAAATCCCACACACATTCTCCTCTCAGCATACAACTGAGCCAATTTCCATAGATCAGAGGGTCTTCACCCTTTTTTTCAGGCCAAGGACCCCCCTTGGTAGGTAGTTGTTGGAGCAGACACCCGTGTTGCAAAGAGTGTTGCATTTTTCAGCCTGGTGTTTAATTTAGTTACCATATTACTGTATTAACATACTACCATTCAAAGGTTTGAGGACGGATTTTAAAAATAAATTCTTCTCTTAATCAACAGGGATGCATTAAAGTGAAAAAGTTACTGTAAAGCCTTTTACATTTGTCACAAAAGTGTATTAAGCAACACAACTGTTTTCAACTGATAATAAATGTTTCTTTCACCAAATCATATGAGAATGATTTCTGACAGATCATGTGACACTGAAGACTGGAGTAAGGATGCTGAAAATGCACCTTTACCGTGACAAGAATAAATTACAATTCAAAATGTATTAAAATACAAAACAGTTATTTTAAATTGAAATAAGATTTCACTATCACAGTTCTTCCTGACCCAAAACTTTTGAACAGTGGTGTATGTTAAGCGATTAGTACTTTACGAATAATGGAGTTTTATCATAATGTTGACTTTTTAACTTAAGCTTTGCTTGAAGTTGAAATTAACTTTTTTTTAATACTTTTTTTTCAACATAATTTAGCTCTTCTGCAGTTCTTTCATTGACTGTTTAGTGCCAAAATTTTGTTTTTAAGGTGTTTTGTTTCAATTTTCTTTAAAATTTGTTTAGTCTACAACAAGAGCCACAGGTTTTTGTCATTTGAAAAGCCTCTTCATGTGAAAGTGTCTCCATATGGATAGCTGCGGGGGGTTTAAAGGTCTGTCTCTTTCACAATCACCCACTCTTTATGAACTTCTCTGCGCTTTACTGTACATCTCAGGATATAAAAAGCTTGTTCAACATGCAACCATGTACCATCACTTTTTACCATTATTCACTTACAGAAAACAACTTTGTAGACACATGTAACATTCACTCTAATTTGTTTATTAATTTGCGTCAAATAGACTGTTTCTGTCCCTTACCAAGTAACAATTCCCAGAAAAAGCAGTGGCTGAGATGTTAACATATGCACATTGTCCAAACTTGCAGTACCCTTTTGACAGTGAAGGTCCTTGACACGTGTTGGCTTGTGTTCAAGCTATGAAGCCATCTTAAAGCTCCTCCATTTCAGATGAGACGAATCAATTAGTTCCGTTTGTTAAGAGCTGATCTGGAATATATTAGGATCGTTGGATGTTTGGATAAGCTGTTGCAAATGTCGTGCTAGTAATTCAGTCATAAACCAGAACTTGCAAAGAAACCATTGCATTTTTCTCGTTCTTTGCTAGTTTGTTAAGCTTATCCTGAGGGTTGCCTTTTGGCGTCTATAGCTTGAGTATAATTAAAACATCTTAGTCCCTTACACAATCCCTTGGTTGTAAGATGTTTGCTGCATCTGTTATTAAGCACTAGATCTCTTTACCACTTTGAATTCAGTCAGTAGTCATCATCTCTGGATGATTGCTTCACCTTTGCACGCATTTCAATTTATCATTCAGATTTTGTATTTGAAAACATTTGAGTTGTAGGGGAACAAGCCAAACGGCCGAGAGCCAAAATTCAGGTTCACATTCAGGGCGCCACCTACAATTTGACTGCCTTTTTAGATGTTTCTAATGCATAGATGCATTTGTCATTGTCTAAGGCAGATCTTCAGTCATATTAAGGCCAACGACGCCTTGATCGCAAAATTATTTTGTATTTACGAACTTTGGTTACATGATAATAATTGACATTAAAATAATTCATATACAGATTTATGTAATTGTACATTTGAATTTTATGTAATATTTTTGTGATTTTAATGCGGGAGGTGCAAGGACACATTTAGATGAACTTCAGCTTAACTTTGCTCTTGGTTGAAACTAATATTTTTAGTTGGTTCACATTACAAAATGAATGGCCCTCTGCAGTATCGCTGCAGACAACCCTGTTGAAGATAGTTTATTTAATCATTTTATTTTGTGATGGCATATGTTGCACATTGTTTGTATTTCACTTTGAAATAGTTTCAGCATTCAATAGTTTGTGGCCAAAGGAGGAAATTATGTTTGGACAACAAAGTGTAGATTCTGGTATGTTTTGGATTTCACTTTTACTCCACTTTTGAATTTCACTTTTTAATGTGCCCTTCAAAATTCCTTTGTTCTGTTGTTGGGGAAAAAAGGAATAGGATCTTGTGCAGACAAGACATGATCTTAACCAGAATGGACAAAGAGAAATTGACATAGAACCTTCATTTTCAATAACCCAGACACTGTACATACTGACTTGAAAGCGAAAGCAGAAGAGTCCTTCTAAATGATAAAAGCATGTCCTTGAGAAGCAGTGGAATTACCAGTCCTTAGAAATAGTGGTCACACTGTGACTTCATCCATGATTTTGTTTGTGGAAAGGTATTTGTCTGCTGAGTCAGAAGGAGCTTTCTGACAATTAGGCCTTACGGCAACTGCAGTCAGTGATGTTCAGGGTCCAAAACACTTGACAACCAATCGTTTAAATAAAAAATAATTGCAGTGCTCTGGTCAACCGCTATAGTGTTATAACCAGTAAATGCCCGCTCTTTTTAAAAAAAAAAGAGCGGGCCTGAGCTAAATCAGTCGCTGTTAGAATACTGTCATGTTTGTGGAATAAATAGCTCAATACGAGAGGCAACGCGAAACGCAATTACGAATATTACGAATACACACCCATCACAGGAGTTGCGTCCAAACTCAAAATAGCTCAGCTATAAAACTCAGTTCAAATAGGTCTTTGTGTGTGGTGTGGGTTTCAGGGATTCACTTTTCTTAATTTGTTTTAGCTATTATGTTTAAATGCTTGAGTTTGTTTTCATATAATGTAATAGTTAAACAAATTAAAATACAAAAATAAAGTATTTAAACTGATATATTATATTATATTATATGTAAGCCTAATAAAGCCTTGCCATTAAAAAGATTGAAACCCCCTGATATAGAAAATCTTGGAAATTCAACAAACATTTAATTTTGGTGGTTTAAAGGCACAGTCTGTATTTTTCGCCGCTAGGTGTCGCTAAATTCTTCAAAACAAAATAACAAAGGCGTAGATTGACGCAGTGAAGGAGCATTGAATCATGTCGTCATGCTGATGAATCTAATAATGTTAATGGCGAAATATGGATGAGTGAATGCATGTTATTTTAACATGACTGTGATATGAAGCTGGTGCGATTGCACAAGCGAGTCCTAGGGGATATAAAGGAATGAAGACATTTCATTCCACCGAACTACTCGCAAGTGCTGAAATACTACTCATACAGGTCAGTTTATTTTACGAATTAAAACGCAGCGCTATTTCACTCGGTCTAACGTTATTTTGTGTATTAGTTTGTTGACTGTATGAGACTTAACAGTAAGCTAGTTCATACTGATGATGTTCTAACATTTCATCGTGTTGAACTACATAACATTGATTTAGTCTTATGTAGCCTTCATTTTGTTTACCGAATAACGTGCAAGAGTGGTGTCTCTGTCAAGTCAAAGTTTGTCGCAAAGCTCTCGCCATCTCAGAAATGCCACGTTGTTAATAAAAACATTGTTAAATAATCTCCTTTTGTCCCAAAGTTTGCTTGCCATGGTCCATAATGTTTGAACGAAACAACAGCGTGGCGCTAGATGTTACGCAGCTGTGTTGCCATGGTTAATATGCAGTACAAGCAGAAGATAACCAGGGATAATGCAGATATTACATCATGACAGGCAACAATTTGACAAGGGAGGGATGGGACACTATTTAAAATTGTGAATTTCTCTGAATTTACAAATTCTTAGAAACATTTAGGATAATGTAAGTACATAGTTGAACGAAATATATAACACTGTGCAAGTGATTTTTGGCTATTTTAATATAAAATTTTAAATATTGTGCCTTTAATGCTTTCTATTGCTAATAATTGACTTTTAAAAAAACGTTTCAGGGTTGTCCCAAAGAAGAGCTGTCCTGTGGCAGAATTTTTTTTTTTTTTTTTTTTTTTAAATAGAATTTCATGGTAAAGACTGGTAGAGTTAAAACCGCACTGTTGTATTAAAAAAAAAAAAAAGTAACCTAAAATGTGCTTAATTTAGTGACTGATCTGCTTGTTATTGAAAAATGATTTAATATATCAATAAGTTACATCAAGGGTCAAATAAATTAGAAATGGCACATTAAAGTTAAAAGTTACAATTGCATGATGGAACCATTTTTTGTGTGTGTACGTACACTGTACAGGCTTTGTATAAAGAAATGTTTTTGCTCAGGGAGCCAAAAATGTCTGTCTACACACACACACACATATATATGTATATGTATGTATATATGTATACCTTGTATCATTATAGGATTGTCTAGTAATATATTATCGCAGAATTGCTGTATTGTGATATTATCATAATCGTGAGCTATGCATCGTGATCGTATCATGAGGTACCCTGCGATTCCCACCCCTAGCAAAACACTGCAGTTTGTGCAAAAGATTTTATGATATTAATTTGTCTTCCAGCCATGCTGTAGTGTACAAATGACGTTACATCATGCGTATCATAATTTTAGGGGATGATATGCTTTTTTTTATTGTTAACAGGATTGTGTGTAAAATGTATTATAATGCTAATTTGTTTAGACATCTTATTGAACTGCAAACAGCTTACTCATAGTGTTAATTTTCTTAGCAGAATCGAGTTTAATCACCCTATGCACAAAGCAGTCAAGCAGAAATGGAGAGACAGAAGTGCTGCCTGGATGATTTTAGAAAAAAAAAAAGTTGCGACTCTGGTGTGTATTTGGGGGCTAAATTAACAAGGGGCTTAGTGAACGACTGTCAGTGAATGCCTTAGTGTGAGCTCTAGAGAGGAAATGGCTTCAGTTGCAGGTTCTATTTCAATTTTTTCTTCTGTGGACACCACGCTGCTCCTCTAATGCCTTTAGTTATGTAATACTTAGTCTTTGTGTGGTAGTTTTCCCCCCTACATATGTTTTAAAAATGAAAGTTGAAAAAGCTTCCATGGATAAAAAATGTATTTAATTTGTGTAATGTCATTCAACTGAACGTGAAAAGGAGAATTTTTTGTGCAATAATGACTATGCATTAAACGTATTTTCAGGAGGGAGATCAGTACCTCTACTGTTTTGTAACACTAGTTTTTGTTCAGTTATCTCTTTCTGCTCAATTTAACCTGTGCTTTGCTATGGTGCCAAAAGTGCCCATTTCAACCATATGAATTTCTCTCTAGACACGGTGAGCAAGTTCTTCCTGTCCAGAAGTCCGAGGTCTCCTTTCCCATTGGAAAACGTTTGAAGATCCAGTGAAGTGTCCCCAATTCATTATGTTACCAAAAGTATCAGTGTATCAGTTTCAAGGTTTTTTTTTTTTTTTTTAGCTGATTGTGTGGTCAAAATATGTGGACTAAATTAATTCCATTGCCAACATGTTATGTTCAATACTTGTTTTTTTCTACATATTTCAATAAAACCAACTACAAAATCAACTTTATAGAAATGTTGTATGTATTTCATAATTTCATTTGAAACTCATTATATAAAGAAAATCTAAGAATGTCTGTTTCTCTGGAGGAATACCTGAAGAAATCTGTTAGAATTCCCAATCATCTCAATTGTAGTTGATCAACTGATGCAGCATGCGGTTTGAAATCTAACATTTTTTCTCCTGACTCTGAGTGGATAATTACTTTTGAGCTGGAGGAAAAGGACGTCAGGAGCAACAGTCCTTTGGTGCAGATAGGTCTATTTCTGGTTCATTCTCGTCACTAAAAAACAAATTTTCTTACTGGTCACAAAACATTCACTACTAGGCCTAAGAGAGATAACCAGTTTAGGTTGAAAATATCTCAACCTGACTAGCTGAAGATGTTAGCTATACTCATTAATAGACAAGAATCTTCCTTGGAAAAAATTCCAGCACACCATAATGAAATTATAATGAAGTGCTTTATAATGAGCTCTGTTAGAGAGCTATGGAAAGAGATTTAGCTTGCTCCATCATAACTAATCTACGCCATAGGCATACCATTAAAAATCCAAAAACATGTTTTCGAAGAAGGATTGATGATGTATTAACTTGTCATATTTAAATGTTAATTTTGAACTAAAAAAGTTTTAGTGCACCTTTAAGAGATTTCCTTACCACCCGCTTTTGATCTGTTCCCAATCGCGTTGTCAGGAGTGATCAGTAGTGAGGGTGTCCTGCGCTCAAGGTTTTTGATGCCCATCCAGGCAAATAAACAAACTCGTACGCACATGTGCACTGTAAACAATCTTTACGTGCAAGTCCTGTCGCATCTTTCTTATATCACAGCGAGAAAATGGAAGGATTACACTTGTCTACAGTGCCAAAGCTGTACTTCACCTCAATGTTTACAGTCCACAGAACAATCATTTGACACCTTGAGGCTAGACTTCAGCACAGTAGCAAATCTTAGAATAAAATATATAGCACAAATGTATTTACTGTTCTAAAACAGTTATATCAGTATATTTGTTCAAAATTAGAATAATATAATACATTTTACGTCAATGTTGCGTATACGTAAACAGTAATTTAAATAATGTCCCTATGAGAATTGCTGTAATTACAAGATCGCAACTGAGCTTTTATTTAGTCTCAAATTATGTTTCTATGGCAATGTTCAATGCCAATAAGCATATATGTACAGCTTTGTAATTGAAGACCGCAAAACAGATAATCACTACATTATTTCCCCTCTATATGCTCTTGCAAAATATTTAAGAAAAAAATAAAGCGCACCACTGGCTATAATAGCATTTAAATAAATGTCAGTAAATTACATTTTAAATATGTGACGGGCTTAGAAAACTTGCACAAAAACATTTGGCACCATTTGTAACCCTTTAATAGAGTTGCCGGAAATTCTTTGCATTGGATACATTTGTTAATGGAAAATACAGTAATAGTCTCTCACTGCTTCAAGGCCTCTATTTGTTGATTCTGCTAGTTGATTTCACACGCATTTTCATAACCTTACCCTTTAGCCCTTGAAGTTTTTATACAGTATTGCATCCCCTCTCCTTGTCTAGGGGACGCAGCTGTGGCATGTTGTATTTGCCTGTCATTTGTAATTATTGGTCAAGTGTTCACCATAAGCTGCTTTTAAATTGATTTTGTGTTTGTTTGAATGTGCACTGTAGGGTCAAGATAATTCAATCTACTCAAGGTCTTAGGAAAAAACAACACGAAAGAGAAGGGTATATAGGTAAAATAGAAAATAGGGGTTGTGTGTGCAATCGATATGGTAATTGAAAACAAAATGCAAATACAGATTAAAAAAAGTGACAGTGAAATATGGCAGCTTTACTGCTTCACAATTGCTTGATTATTGTTCTCAAATGCACACGTGTATTGCTACCATTTTAGTGGCAAGTCTCAAAAAAATAGAATTCACACACATTAAATGTGGCACTTTCCCACAGCATTGCGGTATAAAAATGCGTTGGCCTCCATTCTCTGCTGCTTTTCCTTGCATTTCTCTAATATTATTGCTTTACTGTTTTTTTTTTCTTTAAAATGCTATTCCAGCTTTCATCACACCTCTATAGGTCTTTCTTTGCCACCATATTTCACTTTTCCACATGTCTTGTATCTCTTTACCCTCTATTATCTGTGTCTTCCTGCTCCGCTGTCTCAGGCTGGAAAGCTCCTGTGCTTGTCATCCATAGTCATAACACCCTGACTCTAGGTTTGGAAAGGCATTCAAGCAAGCAGGGGGTTTATCATCAGAGCCAAGAATCAAGAGGGATGTGCACACACCGACACTCCCACAAATCCTTTTGAAAACACTGCTTATATGCACACAGCTTTCCATAGCAACAGAATGCACATACGGCACTGCATATGGACTTGCTTTTTTATTTCCAAAATTATAAATAAATCTGAAATCCTTTTCTTTGTCAGTTTTACTCCTTTTCAAAAATCATTTTTCTACTCTCCTTAATGTTTTTTGTTTGTTCTTGAAACAATGTGCAAAAGAAGCAATTCCACATTTCATTTTTTTTTTTAAATCTCATTTGCTTCTATATGAGTGCTGAAACTTTTCCAGCTGATTCAGAAAAGTAGTCTTATTAAATGTCTTTGCATCTGAGAAAACAAGGCCTATTCAGCATTTTAAAAAAACATACTTAAAGGGTTGGTTCACCGCATAATGTCATTAATTACTCATGTCGTTCCAAATTTGTTAAGACTTTCGTTCATCTTCGGAACACAAATGAAGATATTTTTGATGAAATCGGAGAGATGTCAATTCCTCCATTGACTGCCTTTGGCAGTTCTAAAATTTGGACTAAATCACTTGATTCATATGGAACAGTTTTCTGATCTCTTTATGAACTTTTTGAAGCATCAAAGTGTTCGTCACAAAGGCACACAATGGAGAATTGACATCTCACAGACTTCGTCAAAAAAATCTTCATTTCTGTTCAGAAGATGAACGAAAGTCTTAACGAATTTGGAACGACATGAGGGTGAGTAATTAATGACAGAATATTTATTTTCGCACCAGGATGAACCTTAAGGAATTTTCTTAGAGCTGATCGTGATTATGATTTTCATTTACTTATTTATTTATTAATTCATTTATGCATTTCTCCATCCATCCTTTCTCCAATCCACTAGTCCTATACATAATGTTGCGTGGATGCTGGAGCCTTTTATTTATTTTTTCAATTAGTTACGCATTTATTTTCTGCAACATGTTTTTGCTGGGGTCATACTGTCTCCAAACAAAAACATAATTAAAATGAGTTCCGGTCATAGTTCAGAAATGTACAATGCTTATTTTGTATAACAGAGGGGTAAACCTTCAATAATATGTAATTATGGGTTTTAAATAGGTCAGATGAACTTTATATTTGGGGTATCCAATGATGAATATGTAAAAACAATATTAATTTAGAAATTAATCTCTTATTTAATCCTCCGTCCCCCAGATTTCATAAATAAAGTTGAAAAATTTCATATAAAGTAATAGTCTTAAAAGAAAAGAAAAATAAAGACTGATGTTCAGAATGACATGAGCTCAACCCAAGAATGCAGATGCAGAAATCTTGTGGCATGAAATGATGCAGGCAATACTTCAGTGTTCATTGCATATTTATGATATTTTCAGTGCCATGCTACTCTCTCCAGTGCAGGTTGATATTTAAGGAGCATGAGCAACATGACCAATCGATAGCAAAACAACACCGAACAATTTGCTGTGATCCCTGAGGTGCTCCGCTCTCTCTCCACTGCAGTACATTGCTTAGTGTTCCTCTGTCTTCCACAGATTTTGCGCATATGCCCATCCCTTTCCCTATTTTACCCCGTCTTCCAACAGATTCCTCACCCACACGAACTCCCCCAAATGCGAAAGCTCATTGATCTCGGCCCCACTGGAATTAAAACCCTTAAGCCTGAGCAGAACACTGACTGGGCAGTTTGTCGCGCAAAGATGCTGCCAGACATTCCGCTGTGAGCACGGAAACACGTCCCAGTACAACTCTGCTCCACTAACAATGTCTCTGTCCGTTCTCAGTTCACTTCTGCTTCCAATCCATTCCCACCAAGGGACACAAACAAACCAGTCATGACCTCTTCGTAATTACGTGGAACATTGCCAAGAACACTCGGGTTTAGAAACTTCCTTGTTTTCAGAGAACAGCATAGCATAGAATATGAGATGTGAAATGGAAACTTAGCTTTGAAATCATAGCGAGCGATAGGATAATTAAGTTGCACTCCACATCACAATACCACTCGCCAGCTGTGGTGAATAACATTTATTCCGTGACTCACATCATTACATCTGTTGCACACAGTTGGTGTCACTCCGCACGCATATGTGATTCTTTTCCTGCAGCCGAAAATGTCCACAAAGTTAAGTAATCATTCATAATGGAGACTAAATTTCAGTGTTGATATTTTGTGTGCGACTGTCACATAACATGACTGTATTGTTTAAAGTCAACAGGAAATGGCTTTCACCATTGGGAATGGATTGGATTGTGAATGGAATAAGACCTGAAGTCGAGTGACTGTTCTGAGAATCTGAGCTACCCACTCAGGATGACCTACAGGTACCAGTAGTTTAAATGAAACTTTAGTTTTGTAGTTTAACACTACAAAATGGAATGCACACTTCATCTGGCAACTCTACCACTATAATGAAATTGCTATATATATAAAAAAAACATGTTTAGGAGAAAATATTCTTGTAGTTAGCAGACATCTTGGGAAGAAAATACCAGTCAGGATGTACAACACCATGACTATCCCATGTAATGGTGTGTATAGTGTGGGTAGATCATCTTGAGAGGCAGGCCAGACTTTCAGAACACCCAACACATGCTTTTTAGAGACCTTTTGTCCAAGGTTTTGAAGTCTTAAAGTCAAGTTCATCATTGATCTCGACATGTACCAATGGTAACACCACTTTTTCAGTTTTTCTTTTTCTTTTTTCACCTTAATTTCATTAACTGGGATTAATTAAAATGCTTTTACAGTACTTTGCTATACTAAAACAATTATTTGAACAATGCTTAAATATGTACAAAATGTATTGGTACACTACCGTTCAAAAGTTTGGGGTCATTAAGATTTTTTTACTTTTACTCAGTAAAAATGAAATTGATCAAAAGAGAGTGCAAAGACTTGCATTGTTTAAAAAATAAAAAATCTATTTCAAATAAATGCTGCTCTTTTGAACTTTTGTCAAAGAATCCTGAAAAAAAATTCTCAGTTTCCTTACATATTGTCAGATTTATGTTCTGTTTTGTGTTTCCAGTTCCTGTGTTTATTAAACTGTCTTCCTTAGTTGACCTAGGCCCTATCCCAAATGGCACTCTAAAAACTCGCGGTCTTCCTACGAGTCCACACTTGTGTGATGTAATGCCACTTTGACTGTCGGGAAGATTTCTGTTGCGGAGCTCACACCAGTGCTGGCTCGGCAAAAGTGCGCATATCGATCCCAAAGGGAGCATTCGTAAACACCCTTCAGGAGACCTAAAATTGACAGATGGGACACCCTACGGTCTCGTAGACTTAATGGACATGCTCATGCGGCAGCCATTATAAGTCCACAAAACCAAAAGTGCTATGAAGTGTGCTTTCCATTCTTCTGTCCATTTAAGTTGGTTGTTCTGTTCCTGTGGCTGCGTCTAAAGATTAGGCAGCTGACTTACTGTATTAGGCCATGACTTTGCTGGCAGCATTGATAGTACCCGACAAAGCTAATTTGGGATAGGAATCTGAGACAGCGTAATGGTTTAATGATATACAACAAAATCGAGCAAGCAAAATCGTGCACAGGATCGTGGGATGTCAAAGGCACTGAAGGTATCTCAGCTCCACTTCTTGTCTCCTAACATTGGATTACTTCCCTGGAACGTGTCCTCCAAAGGCAGAATGTTTAAGCTTTCAGATAGCCTGTGCCTTGATCTCTCTCTTGAGAGTTTGTTATTTTGAATTATTGTTTATTAAAGTTTTATTGCTGCAGCTAGATCCTCCTCAATCTCATCCTTGCTGCAACCACACCATGATGCATATATTAAGTATCACTTAATTTATTACATTGATAATAATAACAAATGTCTCTTAAGCTTTCATGATCCTTCAGAAATCAAAGACTGAACACTGAAGTAATGGCTAGTGAAAATTCAGCTTTGCCATCACAGGAATAAATTCAATTTTCAAACATATTAAAATGGAAAACTGTTGCTTTAAATTGTAATAATATTTCACAATACTACTGTTGATTTCTGATCATATAAATGCATTCTTGGTGAGCATAAGAGAATTCTTTCAAAAATTTTACCAAGCTCAAACTTTTGAACTGTAGTCCATGCCGAAATAAACATTAGCCTTCACTAATAAATGCTGTAAAAGTATTATTTATCATTAGTTCATGACACCTAATATTAATGAATTGAACCTTATTGTGAAGTTTTTAAGATTAAACAAAACCAAAAGTAGTTTTCTTGTCCGAGCAAGTGATTTCATTTTGATGAAACATTACAAAGATGAGCTTTCTTGTCTTTGGAACAATATGGATTGATTAATCATATACAAAAACACCAGGGATGTGTGTTAAGAAGTACATTTTGATCTCATATCGACTTTAAAATTTTCTTCAGATTGTACCATGCAAATTAGGATCCATGTGACCTTTTGATCAAACGACCAGTACATCTCGCAAATCATTCCCTTCTGCGAATGACACCACCAATCTATTGAAAATGTTAGATGTGAAGATGGTGTAATCTTTTCAAAGCAGTGTCTGAATAAGTTCTATGCTAAAGGTGCTTAATTAAGAATAGGTGTCGCTATGGTGCCGGAGATAATACTGCTGTATTTGTTGCGATTCTAAGTCTTGTTTTGTCTCCCAGACCCTGATGGAGAAAGGTCACAGTCATTAGATGAAGCTGACTCCTGTCCTGTGTGAAGAGAAGGACTGCGGAATCTCTCCAGCTCACGCAAGCATGTCCCCTGTGTGTGCTTGAGGAGAAAGATGGAGGATGAGTATACTGCAGATTCATCGAACAGTATCAGTGTGGATGTGTGGGAATAAGATCTAAGTATGGTTGAGCATTAGGCACAGGCACTGCGCATGATGCAATTTTCAAACTACTTTTAAATTGACATGTCTTAATAATGCTGGGACGAGGAAGATTGGCAAAAGTCATTTGCTGTGAACTGCAGGCCAGCCTAGAGGAAACTAGAAAACTCCAACATATAATAAAGCACAGTATTGACTGAAACACTTATTCTGATATCTGTGCAAAGATTCTATTACAAGGTGAAACAA
This sequence comes from Zacco platypus, assembly GCA_038088235.1. Lineage (NCBI taxonomy): Eukaryota > Metazoa > Chordata > Actinopteri > Cypriniformes > Xenocyprididae > Zacco > Zacco platypus. Next base: position 25,257,474 of record CM076074.1, read on the forward strand.
GGGATTTTAAGTGGGTTCAAGTGTGCACAAAACATAATAGGCTCTTTAATTAGCTTGTCGGGATTGTAATCACATGGAGATTTGAATAATGAGTATAAATTAAAGGATTTGAATCGGTCAGTATGAGAGGGTTGAAGAAATCTGAGGAGGAATGGACTGGAATAAAGAGTAGCAGAGGGTTTTTGTGAATGATTCTTACTTTGGCAACTTATGAATTATGGATTGCGGGTGAAGGAGAATGTCAGGTATAAATATAATCTTTTGTGTTGTGTTATTTGTTGATAACGGAAGCGCCGCTTCTGCTGGTGTGCGCTGTTGTATTCATTTTTTTTCTTCTGTGTCCTGTAATAACATTAAAACTGGAGAGTTTTCTTTTAAAAATTCTGGGTAGAATTTCAGGACAGAATAAAGTGGAAGATGTCAATAATTATTTACCATAGTAATGCTTTCAGTTTCAGACAAAATAATAGGCTTTTGGCAGTTGAAATGGGTTCCTCCTGAAAAGGAGCTGGGAAACTGAAATACATTATATATATACATATATATATATATATATATATATATATATATATATATATATATATATATATATATATATATATATGTTCATTAGTGACTTTGGCCATGTTTCCGCAAGTGGAGAAACACTCTACTGTAATCTGAATTATGCACATTTTCTAGTTGTCTATATAGTTGAATTTTATATATTTGATGCTTCTACCTGTTTTAACACAAACTGAACTGTATAGTTTAAAAAATGTTTTTGGATAAGTGACCTAATCTCTCGGATAAGTAATGCCAAGTCCTGTGATTTTTGTGAAATTTTAAGGTACAACACTGTAAATACATGGTCGGTTTCATTTGAGAAATATAATGCTCGGACCCAAATCAGTGTATTAGCTGTTTTTGTGTTTTTTTCTGATTAAATTACATTGATCTTCAAGCCATTTGTGATCCTCAAGGAACAATAACAAGCAACTAGTTGCATTGAGAGTTTAAAAAAAGAAAATAAATTGAAAATAAAAAAAGCTTATGAATTACAGCACCAGTTTCCAACCACACACTACGTGGGACAGGTTAAAATAAAGGTCAGTGATTTCAGAGTTGTTTTTCTTAGTTTTCTCACCATGAGGAAGAGAGAACATAATCAGTGTAAATAATAGAGATATTAACAGCAATCATGAGCATAAAAGAGGAACGGAACAGTGAGTTAATTAGCCCATAAAATAAGCTCATTATCCAAAAGACATTCTCACACGTCTTATTCTGCTTTATTGTGGGCTTTTGTGAATAGAGCTTAAATAGGAAATTGTCACCAACCACAAATGGTCACCAACATTTGAAACAACACTGAAGTTGGATGTTTTTCTATTGCCATATTCACAGTTTATATTATAGTTTAGCTTTTCAACAATCTTTCTGTAACTAGTACAGTCTTCAGCTCAGGATAAATACACTGGTTTGGGTCTGAACATTATCACATTTTTCAAATGATTTTCAAAATGGAAAACATGAACAAAACCCATAAATAAATATTTTGAATGTCTGTTTCAAAGAATATAAATTATTATCAAACAAAATATTACGCATGTAAGACATTGCCACAAATAAATATAAACAAAAAGTACTGTACAAAAAAAACAGCCTTCATTGTTAAACTCTTATAAACTGACAAGAAAAAAGTATAATCAAGAATATTTATAGGGTTAGTTCACCCAAAATTAACTCGCAAGACCTTCATTCATCTTCGGAACACAAAAACCAAGATATTTTTGATTAAATCCGTGAGCGTTCTGGCCAAAAAATAATAATATCTCCTCTTCTATGTCAGTCTCCTACGCTGTTCACTTAGTACACACAGTGCAGCACTTCCTGTCTACATCAGAAAGCCGACTCATTATTGGCCAGCTCCTGTGTTGGCGTCACACAAATGCATCATGCTGCTCACGTCAACAGCATTGGCCAATACTGAGCAGGCGTTCTAACGTTTGAGATGAAACAATAACAAATGGATCACCAGTTGAAGACCCCTGTAATATAATACAAGATTGAAAATGAAGAAGATATGAGGGCTTATTGATCTTAAAGTAGATGTGCATAATGAGAGTTTCAAAATTCAGTATCTGTCCATTATTTTTGATCAAGCGCTGTGTTTTGATGTTGAACTTTCTGAAATGAAACCTTCCTTGTGTGGTTTCATCCTTCATTTAAAATGGAATGTTATGTAAAGATTCAGGTATCGGCATTGGGCTTCGAAAATTGGCCTTCCCTTTTCTTCTATGATGATTGAATACAAATTGGCTTGTGCACGGGCAAGTTTCACTTGAGTAAAAGCAGCTCAGAAATGACTTTGTTGCTTTTATATTGTCCAGCCATGCAGTGGACCATGTTTAGTGAAGGGCCTGAACCAGAAGAGAACCAGATTGATTGCTCTGATTTTCTCCCACTGCAATCTCATGGGTGGAAAGGTGAGTCTGCTCCCATGATGCATTGCCTCTCAGGCGTATGTAACTCCCACAGAGCTCTGTTCCCTCTTCACTTTATGCAGCTCAGTTTCTTTGAAGGGTTGGCATTTTCAAATAAAAAGGATATAGAAGTAAGTAAACACTGCACTGAACAAACTTTATTGTCAAACTTGTATTTCAGAAATATTAGTATTTCTGCATGAAGCATATAATTATAATATCCATTATCATAAGGATAATGATTAATGCATGTTAAATGCTAAAGCAACAGTATCTTCATGTTACTGTCCTGAAAGTAAACATGATATTATTAAGAACTTAAAAAAAGAAACAGCACTTGACATTTTCCTATAATCTAGTGTCAATAACTGATGGCGATAACACTCCCACCGTGTTTTTACAGTTGATTCCTTATTGAGAGCCTTCTATTATCAAATTTACTTTTCATTTTTACACCTGAATGATGCTGATAAATGTAACATCGAAGTCTTGTTACAGCAGATGGCTGTATGTCTGAAGCTCTTGATTAGCTCATAAAGGCATAAATAGAAGCAAACAGCAGCTGATGAGCGAGAGGGCCTTCTATGGCGTTGCTGCCAAAAACCTCCTTTGGAGCCTTTATTTCGAAGAGTGAAGTGTTTTATCTATGTATTCGTATGGTTTTCACGTGGTGGCTGATCAAATTGACCTACATTGAAGCAGGACCTAAATATCATAGCGACTTGGAGGTGAGCTCTTTTGACTCAGCAACCACCCACAACACCCTAGCATCATGCCGACATGTCTTGCATGCAAACCATTTACATTTTCTTAAAAAAAAAAAAGAAAAAAGTATAGTTTACTTTCACTTATGCCATATTAGAAAGAATCACTTGTGTTTCTACAGTTGTAAGTCATTTTGGATAAAAGCATCTGCTAAATGAAATGCAAATGTTGGTTAGTTGCTAAAGTGCAAAAATGTAGAAATCCAATTGTTTTCATTGATTTTTTTTTTTTTTTTTTTGGGTCAAGTTCTGAGCCATTTTATGTAGTTGGACTGAAAAAAAGGAAAAAATACTTCACTGATTCCCTAAATGACCAGTAACATCAAACACGGAGTGCACAAATAGGCAACAATACGTACATACTGTGACTCCACAGTTGAATTTTCCCTTATTTGTCAATTTGAAGAAAAGCCAACTCTGATAACCCTGATGCACCAACAATCACATTTAATTTGTGTTCAGTATGTTCTATCATCTCTTTTGTGATGCTATGGGAGATATCTACTATCCCACAAGTCACATTAAGGTGGAATACTGTAGAATTTGTATCATGGTCCCTTATCTCTTCTTCTGCCTCCAGATGGCCTTGAGAAATTGAAAACAAACCATCCTGCTGAGGATTCACAACAATGTGTGGTGAGCCACTGAAGCAAGACCATTTCAGGTTTCTTCTTCTTTCAGGTCCTTTGCTCTGCTTGTGTATGTGAATGTGACTGCGCTTTCAACCGAGATATGTTGCGTTTTTGTAGGCCTATCTAGCATTGTTCTGTTCTTTATTATAATTCGCAAAGAGCAAGATTCTAGTTGTTGAACTAGATTTTTCTTTTCTAGTTTATTCTGATTAAACTATTTCAATACTAGGGGGTTGTGGGTGGTCACCAGGGTGTTACTATGTGGTTGCTAGGCGTTCTAAATGACTTTTAGGTATTGCTATGCAATTCATGGCGGGATCTGGATGGTCTGGGTGGTTGCTTACTGTGCAAGTCAAAACCTACCTAGTCTCTGTGATATTCTGATGTATAAACATTGCGTACACACAATTTAGATGGATTTAGATAGAAATATTTGTAGTGGATGTGCTGATTTAGAACAATTTTCCTGTGGCACGCTGGTTTAATGACAGTGAGGAGTGCGCATGACAATTCCTCTTTAAACTAAATTGCTGAACTCATGTTCTGCCAAAATATTTCTCAAGAGAACAATAATCAATGATGCACACTTGACTCTGATGTTATGGCAGACACTGCTGGGTTAGTTCAGTGGTAGAACGGTCCATTGGCCGGTTTGAATTGGTCCGATGACAATACTGTACAACCACTGCTGATGTTGTGTGCAGGCAGACTGCAGCCTAATAACTCCTGAAATTTTCCCAACATTATGAAAATACCATTGTATTTGAAGGAAACAGTAAGATTTACAGTTTTTTTCTGCTTTGCTGCTTTGTCAGTGGCAATTGTATTTACACTGCAAAAAATAAAATAAAAAAAATAAGCAGGCTTATCTGTTTCCATTAAAAATATGCTGTATTAACATCCTAAAAATATATGTTAACCTTATAGTTATAATTGCGAAAATTTGATTTGTTTAAACAATTAAAAATAATATTTGGCCGGTGGAAAAGAATGAGATTAACTCTTCTCTGAAAATTTTCTCTAAAAGTATTTTATATGGCTTTTACCGATATTTTACGCTTAAATCTCAGCATCATTGTTAAAGAAATATTTCTTCTTATTATCAATGTTGATCATTTTTTGGTGGAATTCTTTGATGAATAGAATATTCAAAAGAACACTATTTATTTGAAATGGAAATTTTCGTAATATTATATATGTTTTTACTGTCGCTTTAATGTATCCTTTTTGAATAAAATGATTAAAGTAAATTTTATTTCATTTTTTTTTTATTTAGTTTCTTTTAAAAAAATCTTACTGTCCCCAAACTTTTGAATGGTAGTGTATTTATTTATTGTTAACATTTATTTATTCATTTGTTTATTCTTTTTTTTTCTTCAGGTTTTGTCCTTCATATGATGTAACCCACAATCTGTGAACTTGCATCATAAATGTAATTTATGGTGGTGGAATGTATCTCAGGTACCCCTCTGATCTTTTTATTATCAATATACAGACTTCAGAATAACCTGAATTGCTGTTCACTGGATGATTATTGAACCTCAGACTCCCTCAGCTATTCTAGCCGCTCCATCAAACCAGCAGAGTTCCTGGGCAAATTAAATGTGATTTAATGCAGTGCAACATACTGAGCGCAAGCGTGGAAATGCACACACATTTACACTGCTTAATACCACGGGAGTAGTGGGGTGCAACTTCTATTTAACACATGGAAAAAGCCCTGATTTAATTTAAAGGGAAAGAGTGCAGGAAAAATCGAAAGCGAGAGAGAAAGCACATCTTACATGCAGAGAAATCTTTCAAAGCGTAATGGATAAAGCTCTTCTTCTACCTCCCCACTGTATGACCGTCTCTGAACATACTGTGCTCCAAGTTGTTTACCTTTAGTTTGTGGGATTCTAAATTCATTCAAGAGAAGAGGTGTGCAGCTGGCTTCCACAGATCGTGATTCGTTCTTGCACTCTACGTGCTTTAAAGTCCCATGGGGGAATTTCAGAGCGCCGATGCATTTGTGAGAGCCCTTTGATCTATTTCATTCATCATCTTAATTTTTACATTCATTTCAGATTAGTACTCTGCTAAATAATACAAATATTAGAAGTGAGCAGTTGCGGTGACATTTTTAATACTCTGCCTGCAGAGAGTTCATTGCCTTCTGAATAAATTAATTTGGTTTTTAATGCATTCTTTTATCTGCATCATTGCTTGTTATGTCTGTTGACACCATTGAAGCTGATTCTTAGCTGAAAACGATGTTAAAGATGATCAATTATATCATGTTTACTGCACAATTCTGCGCTTGTAATCCTGAAGTTTGGAGTCTGTTTGTTCAGATGAGCAGATGAGCTGCTCTCCTTCAGTCTGTGGTGTGCATTCACCATGTCTTAGAAGCCTGTCAACTCATGCTGTTTCCCACTTGGCAGTGTGTTCAGGCCAAGGACAAATTCAATCCAAAGCCAATCAGGCAATCCATTGAAGGATCCCAGCTTAAAGCTATTTTTATAACATTCGCTTCCATAGGTCTTCCACACACATATGCTGGACGTTGCTTAATCAAGTTGAGCGTGAAGCTTTGATCACGCGTTCAAATGAATCACGCTGGTCTGGAGATGACTCCGTGAGTGTTTAATTACAGGGAATTGTGTTTTGACAAGGACTTTTTTCCAAAATTACATCATTTACGGCCCAATGTCTTGTTTATTTTAGCGCTGTCAAATCGATTAATTGCGATTAATCAAGTCTAAAATGTTTGGTTAGATGCGATTAATCGTTTTGACAGCACTATTTGCATATTTGCAAAAATGTTTTGATGATTTTAATGAACAAAGATTACAGCTGAAATTGATTTTAAGAAAGGTTTACCAATCAGAAAAACTTTTACCAACTTTACTTGGCACTTCTCTTCATTCATTCCTTTTCACAGTGCTTTGGAGCAGTAGGGATGAGTGGGGTAAGTTGTGCCACTTCTTACCTATTCATAGTTTTCAAGTGACATCACACCCTTAAAGGAATTCCCACCTGGAGGGCAAAACAAGGCTTTCCTCCATTGTTTGCCAGTCATTTTTTACCAGGTTTGTACTAATGTATATTAAGACATGTAACTGATATTTAAAGACAAAAATTCTATTTTACCTGTATGTTCAGGCAAGCAAATGAACCCTGACTATAAAAGCAATGTGTAGGTTGTCGTTAAGCTTTTTTCCATAGAAAAACATTATAAAGAAAACGCTTAACCATTTAATCTGTTGCGTTCTTATTTTGGGCTCATCTGCTCTCTTGAATATAGTATGCATCGTCAATAACGTGTACTGAATTTGATCTTTTAATATCACTGTTTTAGCATATTAAGGCACTTTAACTATTTTTCACGTTGAGCATTTTAGAATGTCCCGCTGTTTTTATTGTTTAAAATACTGCAGAAAGTGCTGTAAATGGGTCCCAAGTGGCCAAAGTGCATTTTGTTCACCCAATTATGTTTTCTTCTTTGGAAAGGTGATCTAAATATTCGTGGCTTGAAACAGATGGAAAACTGACATGCCTGTGCTATAGTTCTATGGATGTTTCGCCCTCCAACGCTTTCTATGCAAAGAGAACTTTACTATATATCAAATTATATTTTTACATTTCAGTGCAAAAAGGACTTTTACAAGCCCTGTGACGCAACATTTTAGAATTATGGGTACATGTGTAGTTTACATTTGAAAAATGAACATAAATGAGGAAAAAAATAGATTTAATATGCTGAATAATTCTTGGATTTCAATGAAAATCACTGTCACTCTTAACTGAGAGACTGGCACAGCTTACCGCAAAGCATTTGCCAAAAAAATAAATAAAAAATTTAATCACAATAGCTTTGACAATTTTACTTTTACTTATATGTAAATCTATCATTTTTAGCATAAAAAAACATTTATGCGCATATTACAGTCAGAAGGTCTTTCTACAGAGTGTTGCAGAGATGACGTCAAATTTTGAAGCAATAACGTTTATTTTGGGAAACATTTGGAGTGTAAACAGTTTTGGGTGTGTGCAGTTTACCTAGTAGAATAAAACGTACTGATTTAAGAGAATTTGTTGAATAAAGAATCGTAGCCCATTTGTTTGCAAAGAGCAAATACTGTGGTGCAGGATCTATAGATTCTTGGTCTGTTTATACATTTAAATGAGTTCCACAGGCTTGGACTGGATTTTTCAGTATTCAGTGAGCTGAATTAAAATCAATGTGGATGCGTAAAGTATGCAACTGTTCTGCTTCCTCAACCTGCATCCTTCGACCTGTCTGGGAGACAAAACGGCAGCAAACAGCTGAATGTGCTGCATCTGGCCGAGACCACGTCTGCCAAATGCCACCATGATTTACAGTAAGATTAGTAGTATTTATAGAGAATCATTACGTCTCCATGTGTGCGGTGCAATAGAAGGCTGAGAGTGCCGAATCCCAAGATGAAAATGACTAATTAGTGTCGGGGCGAACGAGGGAAGCCAATTTGATAGCTTTGAATTTGTCCTCTGAATGCTGCTGTCCTGCGTCACTGCAACGCCATTATCAGGTCGACATTTGAACAGCTTTAGTGAGCATCATTTGCATTCACTGCCTGCCACAGCCATAATTCCACCATGTGATACTTTCTTTGGAACTCAAATTGAGAGTCTTGCTTCATGTTGATGAAAGCCACACTTGCTTCAAATGTCTGATTCCAGAACAAGAAATAAGCTAAGTTTATGATTTATCTATTATTTAACATTTGATATGTTCCATAATATTCTAATTCCAGTAGTATCTATGGGTTTAGTGTTTCTGCCGGCAGGATTTGCTTTAATTTGAAGAAAACACTCCTGATTATGGACTGTCTGGGGGTTAGTTATAACTTTTTGGTTATAGTTTCAGAAATATTGACATACAGTATTTAAAGCAATAAAAAATGACCCCCCCTGGAGAATTTGTATAAAATTCCATTTCATCACAGCATAGCCCCATACGCGTCTTCAGAGGTCTGAGCAAAGCCCTGAATATTCACTGACCTGATTGACAACCACCCCTGTTTCCATCAACTTCAGATGTGAAACAGGAATCTATATATATCAAAAGTTTGATGGTAGACAGTATAATATAACAAAAGAACTGGCCAATTATTTTAAATAAATTCTAGCAGAGTTTATTGTGATACCTGTAAAATATTTACAGCTGCTTTTGCTTTTGATTTTATAAGTAACGGCCATAACTGTTCATAAGTTTTAGAGGTAAGTAAATGTCACACTGTTTTCATGCAAAATAACTGGCTGTCACAAAATGCTGGGGACAATTATTAAAAATAATGGTGTTGCTGCTGTTTTTCATTAATATGATATTAAATTAGATTTATAATATCATTATTATTAGTACCTGATCTCATCCTCTTTAGTGTTAATGAATGTAGTTTTTCTTCTATAGTTCTATATATATTTACGGAATTAAATGACATTTCATTTCAATAAAAGGTTTTTTATTGATGCAAAATTACCCAGCATTAGGCTATAACAGAAATAGGGTTGGTTGGTCAAGGATGCACCAGGAACGACCCTGAAAATAAAATTGTGACCCTGATTAGATTGGACCACTATATGGACATTCTGGAGTATATTTTGCGGTTTCATCAGAAGCCAAGCGGTCATGTTTTCTTGGATGCAGGGTGGTGTCTCACCGAAAGCCATCAGAGGCAGACGGCTGGTGATAACTCCACCCCATTAAGGGGTTGAAGGGACACTGGAAGCCATCAGAGGCGGAAGGTGTTGGAACAAGTCGGGAAGTTGCTAATTGTGTCTCATGAACTGAAGGGACTCTGACTCCTCCTTTCAGAAAGGGGCGTTCGAACTAAGAGATTCAGGCAGTTAAAACCTCTGTATGTCCGACTGATTGCACTTTATATGATCTATGTAACCTTTTAATTTTTTAACTTTTTAATATTTTTTATTCTCTGCTTTTATTGTTATTTTATGATTATTTTATTCATTTTCTATGTAAAGCACTTTGAATTAGCATTGTGTATGAAATTGCTGTTTAAATAAATTTGAATATATGAACTGTGAATTTTTTTTCATCCATTTAATATGGATGTTAAGCTCTGTTTCCGCATTTGACAAAGCTTGCTTTGTCTATCATAACAAATGTGGAAACGGAGCTTAACATCCATATTAAATGGATGAAAAATTCTCAGTTCATATATTTCGACTTGGTCTCCTGATTTTATAAAGCTCTGGTCAAGAACTGAGAGGCTGTAAATACTTAGAAACATTTTTGGGAAGAGGTGAAAACTGGGGATAGCGGAAGCTGAATGGTTACCTCAGGGAGAGGTGAAATTTATAACCCAAGGGAGGTATTTTTAGACTAATAGTTCCTTAATGGCAGGTTTTATTAGCTTCCTTGCAGGCAGAAAGCTCTAGGAACTGGGCTAAAATGTTTCTTTGAGGACAAAATAGAATGACACAATTCCAGCACAAATAACCACATTAGAGCATGAATAGTCCTAACACTGACTTCTACACTCCTCGTAATGTAGACCCAATGCAGTCAAAAGATAGACAGTATTTTAGTATCTTTGATATGCTATTATTCAGTAGTTGTTCATTTTTTTTAAGATTTTGTTTTCGTTTTAATTTGAGATGAAGTTTTAGAATTTTTTTTTCTTTAACAAAAATGTCTAGCTTTTATTACGTTTGTTTTATTTCTAATTAATGATTATAACCCTGGATGTAGATTCAGATATGAGAGCTTAAATCAATAAATAAGGGAGATTATCACACAAATACGACTTTGATAATATCAATATCTCACACAGTAAAGAATAAACCCATTATAAATCATAAATAAACATGTGGTTGTTTCTTGACCACACTGTGGCCATTTAGCGTTCTTGAAACAGTCACGTATACTAGGTTTCTCATTTCACAAGCCTAATGATTTGTGGTTTTGTACGGCCTATGTTTTTCCAGACTAGTGGTGCAGTTTAATTTAAGAGGTGCTCAGCTTTAGTTGTGGTGGTGGTTGTTTAGCTTCCTCCAGGGATTTTACTGTTATGATGCCATAATTTTACCCTCTGCTCTAAGTTTCAATTTATATATAGCTCTGAGGATATGGGACTTACTGTCTTGACAGTGACCTATACGGTATGTGCTTGTAAATCATGGATCATATTTAAAAATAGAGATCCTCTGTTTCTTTGCCATTAGTTCAAACAGGCTTATTTGCATGAAGATCTAATCCATCATGAATTCCCATGCAACACTATAGGCTCAGACGAGGGAATTTTTCATGTCGGTCGCTAAATATGTTTTGTCATGGACTCCAGTGATTAAAACAAATTTGTTGTCATGGAGATGTCAAGAAGTTCACAGTGGGAAGGAAGAAAATCCACCCATCAGCCTTTTTGGAACAGATCTTGGAAAATTACACTTGTTTTAATCCCAAGACTTACTTTAATCGAGTCTATATAGCTGATGTGCTTAGCGTGCATTGTGTTCGAAGTCATTAAATTCACTCTCTGTATATTTTCCAGCAGTGTAAAAATCCCGTTTTTTGTCACAGACGTTAAAGCTCATTTGTGTGGGCTACGTGTTTTTCCTTTATAATCTTTAAAAGGTTGCTTTAGAATAGGAAGTGATTTAAAGGCCAGTGTTCTATCTGTTGACAGATGTCATATGATCAGGGTGTCATTATCAGTGTGGACCAGACAGATTAGTCATTTCTTCCAAGAATTTTCAGCTTGCAATCATCTTCCGTTTCATGTTATAGGTCATTGTATGTTGAAAGGATGTCGCCAAAAGATTTCTGTGACCGCAACATTATTTAAATGCTTATTTTCACACAGGGCTGTTATTGTGGTTTAATCTATTGCAGATGAACTCCTTGAATCACATGTAAAAGGAAAAATCTATGTGAGACCAGTGTTGGGGGAAACACATTGCAAGTAATGCGAGTTACATAGTCAGATTACTTTTTCAAGTAACTGGTAAAGTAATGGATTACTTTTAAATTTACAACAAAATATCCAAGTTACTTTTTTTAAAATAAAGTCTCACTTGCACAAAAACATATTTTTGTCAATATTAATTAAAACAGTGAAATGTACAACACTGTTTTCAACTAAAAATGGAAAACTTTTTATGGGATTTGGCCATTCATTTACATGACAATGGTGTTTTGGGGCCTGAAAACACAAGCTTTTGAAAATGATACTATTATCTTTATCTACTTTATCTAACAAAATGCAAATTTGTGAACATGGTGATGTCATACACATGCATATTACGTGCTCAGTGTGTAGTTTTTCTTTACAAAGTGTTATCGCCAACTACTGGCCTGGCATGCATAATACGGCAGATCCATGTGAACGGGGATCATTTTGACAACGTTGTTGTCTGTACACGAAAAACACAAAGGAAAAACGTTTCTGTTTTTAGTACATTGTTGTCGTATAAACCCCTAGTCTTCTGCAATCCAGAATGGCTGCAGAGCTGAAAGGTTTGTTTGAGCTGCGCCCTCTACTGTACAGATGCGATTTTCAGCCTGAAGCTTATTCATTTCAGTTTTTGGTGTGAAAGGGCTTTTACATTTAGTTTCTTTGTTAGGGAGTAACGCAATATTGTAATGAATTCATTTTAAAAGTATCTTTCCCCAACACTGTGAAACTAGCAGAAACCTCGAGTAGCATTCATTGTTGCTTCATCTTTTCATGTACCCTAAAGAGTTTTTTTCGCAGTTGTTTTGTTCAGTCAGAGTGCAGGTGTGATTGAAGACATATAAAGTGAGATGAGGAGTGCGCTCTTGACAGTTTCAGAGAATCTAATGCTATTGTTGTTTACCTCATTTTCTCTCTCTCTCTCTTTGTGCCTCTCAAACACATGCACACCAGCTTTTGTAGGGACCAGACATGCATAATCTCAATATTTTCTCTGGTCTATGTAGTATTTTCTACTAAGGAGGAGAGAATTGAAAAGATTCAGTGGTGGATGAAGTTTCAGAGAGTCTAATGCAGTGGTTATTTACTTTTCAGAGTAAAACAATCTGAGCAGAGTCTGACTTAATGCTTGAGGTAAGGTTAGCCAGAGAAGCATTCATATTTCTGTCTCTGAGCTGCTTTCACTGTAACATGTAAGTGCTTTTATTAAAATCAATGATCAATGCCCTGATGTTTTTAGGCTTTCAGAGGTGATTTCATGAGGTAACATCTAGAGAAAAAAATAAAAAACTAATTAGTCTTATGTTTTTTTTGGAGTTAATGCAATTAATTTATTGCTGAAATTTGCCTCTAAATTCCCCAAAAAGCAAGCTTTTGAAAACAGGTTTCAAAGAGCAAGTTTTTGAACAAGAGAACCGTTATCGTCTCCATGAAAACATGTGACTTTGTGAAAAAGGTGACGTCATGTGCATGCGTATCACATGCTCAGTCTATAGGCACGTAGTTTTTCTGTACGCAAAAAACACAAAGGAAGGTTTTTAGTGCATCACTGTCATGTAATGGCTGCACAGCTAAAAAGTTTGTTTGAGCTGCGCCTTCAACTGTGCAGATGTAGTGCTGTAAATAACTATATATACACTACCTTTCAATAGTTTGTAATCAGTAAGATTTTTTATGACTTTCATTCAGCAAGGACAAATTAAATTGTGAAAGTAAAGTGACAGTAAAGACAGATATAATATTAAAAGTTTAAAAAACAAAACATTTCAAAGAAAAAAGTTTTGTTTCACGTCAAATTGTTAATGTTTTAATAACATCAGCATTGTGTGACTATGTATTTAGTGTGTATTAGCATTACCTCTAGATTTAAATTTCTGTAGCCACTCCACAGTCCAAAGTCTTTTGCTTTTGGCTACAGATGAATCTCTTGCTGTCACTGATGATTGTCATTTGGACCTTTCTGGATTACAATCCACCAATAAATTGATAAGTTTAATTATTGCAGCTGCTGTGAGAATAGGTCGCCTGTGGAATCCTCGCATGCCATTTTCATGGGTACGAAGACGTCACTATGTTTGCTGCCTTTTTTGTGTCCAACATGGCAACGAGCACAGCATCATTCATTATGCATATACAGACGTGACGTAATGACACAAAGATGAATGCTGCATGCTCCAATTTCCCGTGGAAACCCACTTGTACCATTTGAACTAGAAAACATTCTTACAAGCTTACCGTTGTAAATCGTGCTAGGGTAAGGAGATGAGCATTTGCTGTTTATGCAGTTTTGAGCATTGGCTTGCAATGTACTTGCTCAAAAATTGATTTTGGATCAGTTTTAACCAAAAAAAAAATCCTTTAAAAAATCATGGTTTTAACATTCACAACAATAATAAGAAATGTTACTTTATCACGAAAATCAGCTTATTAGAATTATTTCTGAAGAATCATGTGACACTGAAGACTGCAGTAATACTGTTGAAACTTCAGATTTTCGATCACAGGAATAAATTCATTTTAAAATATATGATATATTTATAAATATAACAGTTATTTATTTATTTTTTCCTATATAAATGGACAGTGCAGTGCAAGTCATCTATTTTGTATGTCAAGAGTAGGAACTTTTATGGCTGTAATGAGAAATCTGAAGTATAAATTTATTTGTCAGCTGGATAATTCAGAGAATGCTATTATCCTAATCCTAGGCAAAGCGTGGTTCGATACCAGCCACCTATATATATATATATATATATATATATATATATATATATATAGCAATGTAGTATACAGAGAGTAATACTGCGACTGATTTCTCCCAAGCACCGAGAGCCAAAAAGTTTCTGAATTTACAAAAAATTTGAAAATAGAACAATTGCAAAAGCCAATCCAAATACACTTTCTTTCCCTCGTTTTCCCTTCATGCCTCTGCATCATTTAATCAGTCAAGTGCTCACCCAGCGGGACACAGAGCAGTAGGATTCAATGGTTTCCCACCATAGGCTTTTCCCCTATACTCTCTGGGATTAATTATTGTTGCACCTGCATTGAGATTCATTGAAGTCCTGTTTCGTTTTCTCTCTGTGTCTTTTACCATCATTGTGGGCACTAGGTACTCCAGTGAATAATTTTTCTAGTCTATATAGAACTTTCTAGCAGGGATGAGAGAACTCAAGAGATTCAGTGGTGAGTGGAGGTGAATTTTAAGAACTGCCCTTCACTTTTCCACTCTCTCATTATGGCTGTGCTGCTTTCAATGCTACGATAGCCAAACATGGTCTCTCTTAAAGGTCACCGTGCTCTTCCTAGGTCTATTTGTTTGTGACTCTCACTCGTGGCTGTTGTCTCTCACACGCTCTCTCATGCATGTTTGTTGACTCTCTCAGCTATGCAGCAGCATGTGTCAGTGGGTGCATACCAAATGTGAACGTGTCAATCCTCTTGTCTGAATGCCACACACACATTTCTTCATGCTGAGCATAAAATAGGGTTGATGATGAGGTCAGTCAATGATACGAACATCTTTCTTGTGTTTAAGTGTGCATATACACAATCCTAGTGTTTTGTTTTTTGCAACCTCAGGGAGACATGCTAAATGATAATTAATACTGTTGGTATTAAAATACCATTTATAATAACAAAACCCTGTTTGGTCACACTTTATGTTTGGTGTCTTTAACTACTGTGTGCTTACATACATTAAACACACATACACTTACTGTGTTTACTGCATTGCAAAACACTTTTGCTGGGATTGAGATTGGATACAGGTAAGGGAGGGGTCAACATTGTAACCATAGACGTAATTACAGAAATTAATTACAGCTGTAATTACATGCAGATATTTTTTTAAAATTTAAAAACATGTATTTGCACAATAAGTGCATTGTACCAAATGATTAATGTAAATGTTAGTTTAGAGTACAGTTAAAAGACACTTCATATGACGTAGGAGCCTCTTTTTCAAAATGATCCTCAGCTCATTTCGAGACATCCTAACATGTGGTTCACTGAGCGAGTAAGTGACCTGAGCTAATTCAATTTAGACTGAATCGCCAACCCAGCTTACATTGCATGCCAGTCTGATGCAAAAATGTCTCTTTTTATTTCTGTAATCCTCTGGACACTTCTAACAGATTTGCTGCTTTGTAGCCCTGAGCTCATGTCTGGCCATAATACTGCAGCTATCAGGACCAGAAAATGGAGGGATATGTGGTGAGGCTGAGAGCATCGAATGACCGAGAGAAAAAATGTAAGACGTTGAGAAATATATCATGCCCTTCTCAGTATGCCTCCAGGGTTTTAAGTTTGTTGTACATGTTAAAGCAAACAACACATGCTTCTTTGTTTGTCACATATGTTTAGTTTTCATGCAATATATCAAGTGTTAATCAAAAAGACCCGTACATTACATGAGGGAAAAAATAATAATAATTAAATAATCCCACGATTTAGTTCACTTATTAGTTCCCTCGTTTTAGTAAATCATGGCCATACTAATCATTTTGATTAAAAAAAAAAACAAGGTAACGAATTATTAGGTCAACATGGCCATGATTAACATTAACGAGGTAAATAATTCTTTATTCGTGGCAATTATTTAATTAAAACAAGGGAATGGATTATTAATTCATGGCCAAGATAATTATATTTGTTTTCTGTGCTGCGAATCCACTTTGCATGTATGTGCAGACTCGGGTTCGAATTGGTATGGTAAAACCGACACCATTTTTACTGTTTCAATCCCTGTGTATACAAGTGCTGAGGAAGCACTCCGGAGATGAATTTCAGATATGGTAACAGCCATTTCGTTTCAAACATGCACTGTAAGCACTTGACCAATCACAACAGACTGGACCATCTGGCCAATCAGGGCAGAGTTTGCTTTCAGAAAGGCGGGGCTTAGACAGATCCTTTATTGAACCATTTCAGACACTGTGAGAAAAGAGGTGATGCTGCAATGCATATTAGGAGACCAAATTAGGAAAACAAAACAAAATTAAGAATCTTTAAAGTAGCCTAATAAAAACTTTATAAGAATACAACTGACTAGTTGCTTTTGCACTAAAATCAGATATTGCATGAATTTGAATTTATATATTACAAAATGAGATAGATATATGGCAGAAGTTACGCTAAGTGAAAAGTTAGTTCAATAGAAACAAAGGATTGTTTTGTTATAAAAATTAAGTCAGACCCTAGGGTTCCTCTGTATAGTCTTTCTCTCTGTTTCTCTGACAGGCTAATAAGATCATTTTGTTCACTAAGAAGATTAAATTTGCTTCAAGTAAATGAGGTGTCGTAGGATGGGATTTGGTCTTCTTTGAATGAGGGTTGTACGTTAATTCCCACATGTCCAACATAAACTTCATTACACACGCTGGACTTTTTAAGTCTATTAACAATTCTGTGGGTGTATACCATCCCTAATCTCTTGTTTTTTCGTTCATAATTTAATTTATTGTTGTTGAAACATCCCTTTTATATCACAAATTAAAGTCCAATATGAATAATAGAATGTGTATGAAAATGTATGCTCAGTTTCCTTGGATTTTCATTTTGTTTCTATAATGAAATGTGATGCGGAGGTCTTTTACATCTGATAAAAATGTACAGATGTTCTCTTCTACCTCATCTAGCGCTTGCGGGAAAATGTTCTGTAGCGCAATTCCGAGTTCAATGGCTTTGGCAATTTTCGAAGTCCCATTTTCGGGATTGGTCTGAAGATCTCTCTGGATGAGACGTCTTCATTCACTTTATGCCTTTTCTTATAGAAAGACTAATATATGACGGTATCCAATTTAAATTGAGAATAAGCCCTCGCATCTTCTATTTATGAACCACCTTCGTGTTGTTTTTGTCTTATCTCAGTGCTGTCAGAACAAAAAGAAAAATAACCCTTGAGAGAGGTGAGATACTGAAAAATGATGTTATCTCACTCCACAAACAGCTCTAGTGCAGCACGGTTTAGAAATACTTAGCAGAGCCTGAACTATACCATGTTCATTTCATTTACTGGTGATTTAAAAGGAATCTCAACACTGTTTCATTTTGATGTTTTTGGGCCTGTCTTGAATTTATATCTGAACATCTGATCCAGTGATATCTTGTCATGCTTGTCTATGTTAATAAACAGTGAACTCCTTTTCTCTGTCAGCCATAAAGTGTACAAGAGTACTGCCAAATCCCCCAGAATGCATCACTTCACGCATGCCGAGACTTATCATGACTGTTTTCATTAGCATTTGCATGTACGCTATCGTTGAACATGCCCCACAGGATAGAAAACAATTAATAAAGCAATAAAGCAAATTATTCATTTTGTTTTAGCCCTCTGCACAACATGATTCAAGAGCCCTTATTTTGTTGAAGAAATTATTTGAAGCTCTAAATGTACCTTAAAGGTACACTTATATAACTGGGATTTTTTTTTTTTTTTTAATTTAAATATCAACATCATCAATCCTTCTTCCAAACCATTTTTTTTTTTTTTATCTTGCCCTAATTCACTATTGGTAAGCCTATTATAAGTGTTTATATTTTAGACCTGTCGGATGGTTTTTGTGGGAACTTGCGTACATATTTTTTCCACGAAAAAAGAGGCAAAAAGAGAACGTTATAAAACGAGAATCAACATTGGCTTGACTTTTCAAAGATGGCAAGAACTGAGGGATTTTAAAAGTTGTAAAAGTGATGCGGAGATCGTGTTTTTTTACTCAACAGGTGAGTAAGGTATTTTATTGAACAGATAAACTGCCATTTGTAGCTCTCTAACATTTCATTTTAAAGCATTTATTGTGAAGGGTCATATTCATCCGTACAGACACGCAGAGATGAAGCAACAAAACCGTATTATGACTGTATTTAAAAAAATCTGAACCTCATTGTTAAAAAAAATATTTTTTGTCCTTCTTGGATCTCTTGAGCTATTCCTCACTAAAAAAAATCTCATCACAATTCAAAGTTTTACATTTTATATTGGAAGCATATTTCCAGTGCTATGGATAATAGTTATCACCAATGATCACCAGTATGTTTAATACATGGTTTATTTTGTTTCTTCATTTTTGTCAACACTACAAAATATCCTAACATATGTGAATCATTTACCATTCAAGTCTGGATCTGCACTTGTCAAATGTGTCTGCCAACGAGAAAACTTTCTGGCAAATGGAAATGAAAGTGTTTCCTCTATGGCTATGATACAACCACTTTTTTTTTTTCAAGCATACTGCCCATGCATTTTATTATTTTTTTAGCATAATTATTCCGTAACAATTATACAAATAATTGTGATTCTGGTCCCGCTGTGTAAGTCTAATTACAGAATCAACACAGTTTTTTTCCATTAGAAAAATGGGAACCCTATCTGTAGCCTAAATCTACATTAGCTTTGACTTTTGCTGCGTTTTGATAGCGAGAGCAGCAAAATGTTCACTCTTGCCTGTTTTGTGTCTTTGTCCTCTCTCTGTGTACACATCCATCTGTGTGAAGATAAATACAGAGTCAGACTACCCTTAAGAGACTTGATTTAATTTAATCCTGTGCATTCAGTTTATTACCAGATAAACAATATACCCATAAAGAATTTACATTAGATCTATCAAAGTAGAATGTAACATCATAGATGTAAATAAAATTTTGTGTTGTCTTTTAATAGTGTAATGATACACTTTGCAGTCCTTGATACATGCTCTGTATATTGTAATGATTATGTTGATATAGAACAGACACACTCACATGGCTATCGACTAGGTAGCAATGATCCATGAAAGGCCAACCACTCACTTAGTTTCCAATGGCTGCAAGATTGACTTTGAACCAACCTTATGTAAAACAATATTTACCTTTCTTTGACGTCTCTGTGTTGTAGTGGTTGATTGCCATAACGGCATTAGTCCTTCAGGGGCTTTATCAAAAATAATGAGCACAAACCTTTGATTCTGAAACTATGATTCTGTCTGTTCAGCTCATTATACATTCATGGTATGTCCATAACTCTGAATCAACATAGAACTGCCAAATTGTCCATATGTAGTCATCATGACCACAACTTGTAATAATTGCTTTAATGAGCTTATTATTACTACCTAACATGAATACATGATGTTAATGCTAACTACATGATTTGTAGTACCTTAGAACTGTATACATTTCTGACACATGGATATTATTTTGTCACCTCGGATAACTGATTCCAAATGCGCATGTTCTGTAAATCTGCTTTGAAATGATATGTATTGTGAAAAGTGCTATACAAATAAATGTGAATTAAATTCAATTGAATAATTTACCTCTGCATTATATTATTACTAAGCTTTTAATTGTCTTAACCACAAAAATAGTGGAATTTAAGCAATTGCATTAAAGACAGATTGAACACTGTAAAAAAAATCCCAGTAAAATTTACGGTAGAAAAAAAAACAGCAGCTGTGGTTGCCAGAACTTTACCATAAAAAATACGGTACCAGCGTTTTAGGTTTTACGGGACAGCTGTCTATTTTACAGTTCAAAACCATATAATTTAAAGGGTTATATTGAAATAATTATGGTTAATAACTATTTCATTATTTTAACATTGTAAAAATAAATCTGTTAAATTTACGGTAAATAAACATATTTTATTATCTGATATAATGTTAATTTATCAACCTATTGAAGTACTAATATCTGTTTTGTACATTTGTAATACACTGACAACCACCACGAGTCACATGATGAATCAAAGCTCATCACAAGCAGCTTTTCCAAAAGCTGAGAAGAACAATACGAATATATAGAAGGTGCACACAGTGTCATTCACACAAATACTAAACACCATCATGGTAACACATGAAATTTTAAAAATGCAGTAAACATTAATTTAACAGCATTAGATGCAACATAAAACCCTAATGTAGATAACTCATTAGAAAACACTAAGAAGAAACAGAGTTATTTCAGCGAAAATACATAAAATGTGAAGTGCCACGCAGGGAATTGTGGGAATGTCAAATTATGGTTTTTCACTGTAAATTATACAACATGTTATTTTCACTTCAAAAAATTGTAAATTTAATGGTTTTTTATCGTACAATGACATTAAATATACCGTTATATATATTACAGTTATTCACTGTATTTAGTACAGAAACGAACTGTTTTTCGCCATAGGATTTTTACAGTCTTTTACCATTAAAATCACAGTCATGTTTTACAATGAAGTTTTTGGCAGAATGTTGGAAGTTTGATGCAGAGCGGTTCAGCAGAGTTGTGTGGAGTGATGAATCACAGTGAAACACGGGTTGCATGCTGATGCTCCAGAGTGTCTCTGAAAACTGGTGAGAAATATAATAATAAATGCATCTCTAGTGAAGCATGGAGGAAGGCGCGTCATGGAGACCTTTTTAGCTGCTGGCATTGGTGAGCTTCTTCACTGTGAAAAGTCATTTAATGCTTTGGATTACAGCAAAATATTGCAGAATGGCTTGCTTCCCACAACTAAAAAGTTATCTAAAGTGGAGTGATCAGATGTTATTTTTCAAGAAGACAATGCTCTTGCACAAATTGCAAAGACAACCAAGAGGTGGCTTGAGAACAAGTCCATCAGGCTCATGTTTTGGCTTGGTCAGAGTCCAGATTGGAACCTTCTCTATAGTGAATATTTGACCTCACATTAAACTCAAACTAACAGGGAGACATTTTTCAACTACTCATGAACTGTTTGAAGATATTAACATTGAGTGGAACAACACTGACTCTTCTTCCTGTAAAAATCTGTCTGCATGTTTACCCACACAGCTTAAACATTTAAAGAAAACAAAGGGGAATGTTGCTAGGTTACTTTATCTACAGTATTTTTGCAATTCTTGCTCATTTAACATGACAAGTAATTTGTGATTAAACCGGTTAAGACCATTTAAAAAACGACTAAATATTTTGCCATTTTTGGTTTGGCTATATATATATATATGGCAAAATATTTAGTCTTTTTTTTTGCCATAAGAAAATTAAAGACTGAATATCGCTTTCTCACTTCATTATTTCATCTGCTTTGTATTTTGTACAGCACACACCATATATTTTCATATTTTACAAATAAATAACCCCTCTGGCCTGTGTATCTTCATTTCTTTTTAATTTTATTAATTTTCCCATTTATTTATTTATTATGGGACGGTTGACCATTTCCAGATACTTTCTTAGCATCGTTTTTGTTTTAACCAATTACACTTGCCAAAGGGAATGAAATTTGAAAATCAAATTACGGTGGAGTTGTGCCAGGGATGATAATGAAAACCAGGCTTACTGCTCAATGATAATGGGCCAATACAAATAATAATGCTGACAGAGGAGACGCGCTGTAAAAATAATGATTTGGTTCTTTAGAAATACACCTAGGAAAACAGCTTCAAGAACATTTATAAAATCTCCGACAAGCAAAAATGTTGCTTTTTATACCGAATCTTACGCAACTGATTGTTGTTTGAAAACTAAACGAGTTGTTTAAAATTTCGAGAAGAAGTCCAGGCCTGTTCCCTTACGCCACTGCTACCACTGAGAATAATGAGTGAGCTTTGCTGTAAATAAACAGTGCAGTCAGAAGAATACATCTCCTATAGGGTCAGCCAGGTCCTGCTATTTTCTGTAGAAGAAGCCAGACTGTTTTTGAAGCTCAAAACAGTGATTATCTAAGGTGACTGCAGTCATATTCTGAGCCCCTCTTTGGTGGCCAAATTAGATTTTAGGATGCTGCTGTGGTAGTGGTGGTGTTATTATGCCAATTATGAGCCTTACTGCATGCCAGGAAGCTGCGCTTTCACATTTAGCTTTGATTCTCCATGAGTATATGGAGTTGTTAGAGGAATTTTGTTAAGCTGGGCAATCTGTGCATGTCAATAAATTTGTTTAAAATTGAAGTTGACATGCGAACCCCATCCGGTGGCTTTGCCCGTGCAGCAGGAAGCATCTTGAGATTTAACTACAGATGCCACTGACAGGTGTAATTTACAGCTCTTTGTGGTCTCAGCAAGATTTCTCTCAGCACTGCGTCAGGGATTCTTTGAACCTACTTGCCATATGAGGAGGCTGGCTTATGCATATTTTCACCAAAGGTACTGGAGGCAGAAGATTTGTTTGGAACATAATAAGACAAACTTATTTAATGCAAATGAACTTGCCATGCAATAGAACACCATTCACTTCACACAACATCCTTTCCTTTCAATGACTTAGATTTAGGTCTGGCGGCCATGATAGCACATGGTTTAAAAGGCAAGATGTTAGATCATAAGAGTCAAACTCTTTTCCTTAACCATTTTCTTGCAATGGCCACATGAGGCATGAAACAAACGAGTGATGGTGAGATCCAAGTGCACCAGTGGGGCTGGAAAACATGAAGGTTGTTGTAGCATGGAGTGATTTACTCCTCTCCAAGCTGACCAGTTTGACACATTGAGGACATTCCACTGCTGGGTGTTATGAGTGACAGCAAAGTGGGCGATTTAGCACAGTCGATGGATTGCACAGTGTCAGTGTGTAATGATGATTTGGCGATCTTATTGTACAGAATTTTTCTTAGTTATCACATTCATTTCATACTTAACTTGAACTATTATAGTCAATTCAAATGACTTCACATATTTCATTGTGTCTATCACAGACAGATTAGGAACATATTTCAAGGGCAATGTGATCTGCATGTACAACACACAAAACACACATCTGTTCTTTGTTTGTATAATAAGAAACATACCTACATTTAAAAGTGTAACAACAACTTTTGCCAATGCATTACTTTCCATTCTAAGTTATGAAAACATGTTACCCTCTGACATTAATAAGTTATGTAATTTCCATAACTGATAGTTGATGTTCTTCTTTGGACGGCACTATTTTATATGCGTGTTGACTTTCAGAAATCCTCCTGACCCTGGTATGCAGCGCATCCAGCGAGAGACGCTGACGCAGATCAGGACTCTGGCTTTCAGTTGATGGACTGTGATAAGGTCTGTTTGGGGCATACTAATAAGTCATCTTGAGGTGGATATTCAAAACATGAGCTCTCAAATGTCACCGAAGATAAATGTTATTCAATGATCACAGTCCTGGCTGATATTTTGTATGAATTAGTCAAATATTGTTGTGGTACCATACTGGAGGGCAGTATTTCATTAGTATTTATAACTGCATTTAGTTTAAGTATATTTTATATCACCTCCTCTGATTCTGCTCTATTACCGTCATAAATCTTTTTATTTGATTGGACTAAAAATAGCTTAATTTTCATCATAACAGCCCTTAATAAAAAGGAAATGTGTTCCCTAATTATAAAGCAGTTAACAACATGCAAGCACTGAAAACATCTGATGCCGTTCAGGCTGTTAGGCTGTTTCAGAGGAACTTACTGATTTGTAATAGAGCACACGGACCCCTAGTGGAAGTCATGTGTAAGTTTGTGTGAGGAGAGCCATTGAGAAGATGTATAAGTGGTGATATCGTGACGCGCTCCATTCAGTTCGAGCCGAATGAGAGCAAAGGAGGTTCTCCACATCTAGGACTCTGCTTTACACCAACTCTGCCAGCTGGAAATCTAATAAAATGGATAACAACTGTAAGTACTTGCACATTAAAAATTATATTTACAACGTTAAAATATATTTTCAGTGGTTAAAATATTATGAAGTTATATTTTTATAATATTTAAATTGCAATTGCTGGATAAATGCATGTGCTTAATTTATAATTCATAAAAAGCAGGCTTGTTTGTAAAATATAGTCTAAATGTGATGGATTACAAAAAGACTATAATGTTAACTGTGCTTGTAGATCACAGTAAAGGTTGAAAATAGCTGAGGAATCAGCAGGGCTTTCCCTGTTCCTGGAGATCCTTGTGGTGCCACCTGTTAAGTTAAAGGGCTCCTGGCTGATTATGCACGAGGAAAAATAATCAGTTCTCTGACATTTGTGGAGAAGTAGGCGTGTGCTTTTGGTACCATGGAGGACATCTTCAAGGGTCAAGACTTTTGGTCCTTCAACGAGTCATCTAGAAACTCCAGCGTCACCAATGAAACTTACGGCGTGAACCAGACGGTGAACCCCCTGAAGCGGAACGAAGAGGTGGCAAAAGTGGAAGTTACTGTATTGGCCTTGGTTCTCTTCCTGGCACTCGCTGGTAACCTTTGCGTCCTTATTGCAATCCACACAGCCAAACACAGTCAATCTCGCATGTATTATTTCATGAAGCACCTCAGCATTGCAGATCTGGTCGTGGCTGTCTTCCAGGTTCTTCCTCAACTCATCTGGGACATCACATTTCGCTTTTATGGACCAGATATCCTGTGCAGGTTGGTGAAATATCTTCAGACCGTTGGGATGTTCGCCTCCACGTACATGCTGGTGCTGATGTCCATAGACAGATGTATGGCAATCTGTCAGCCACTCCGATCTTTACACAAGCGAAAGGACCGTTGTTACGTAATTTGTTCATGGGCACTAAGCTTACTTTTCAGCATCCCACAGGTTTATATATTCTCCTTACGGGAGGTGGGTTCAGGAGTATATGATTGCTGGGGAGATTTCGTGCAGCCTTGGGGAGCGAAAGCCTACATTACATGGATTAGTCTGACAATATACATCATACCAGTGACCATTCTGAGTGTCTGCTACGGCCTTATAAGCTTTAAAATATGGCAAAACTTTAAAAGGAAGACGAAGAAGGACCCGTGTATCACTCTCACAACCAAAGCATCGAAAAGCAGCGCGCTCACGCGGGTCAGCAGCGTCAAACTCATTTCCAAGGCCAAAATCACCACTGTTAAAATGACCTTTGTCATCGTACTGGCTTATATAGTGTGCTGGACTCCGTTTTTCTCCGTACAGATGTGGTCAGCATGGGATCCTGAAGCACCCAGGGAAGGTAAGTTAGTTATTTTTCATTTCATTGCTATTTTGGTGGCAGTTAGAAAAAGTTTTCCCACCGTAATTTTGCTTCTGGATCTACATGCTACGTTGTCTTTAATTTATAGTCTATTCTTAGATAGGAAAAAAGTATTTTTTTTTAAAAATCTATCTATCTATCAGAAATAAAAATATCTTTTGAGGTTATCTAAGTCAGCAAGTGCTGACAAAAATGATATCAATATTAATAAAATATTAAGTTATCAGTTAAAGTTATCACGCATTAGTATTACGGGTCAACCGCTAATCTGAATATTAGTGATATTAGAATTTTTATTTTATAAAAACTATGGTAGTAATAGTTGGTAATGGTAATAATGGTAATCATTAATAATAATAATAATAATCAAAACTTTTTTCATAAAATCATGTAAACAATGTAGACCTACACGTTAAATAGGTCTAAATCATGAAAACAAAATGAAAAAAAAAAAAGGTCTGGGATATTGCAAAATAGACAGATCAAAAAAAATAAATCAAATAAAGGAAACTTAAATATATTTTTAAAGTACCTCACTATATTAAACAAGGGATTCTAGCCTATACAATAATCTCAGTTATGATGTCAGTTTGAAGGCCAGTCCAGAAGGCTGAAGTTCCCTCACGGGATACAACTACGGCCGGAAGTGATACAAAATCTTGTCATAAAATGACAATAAATTACATTTGCTACTCATCAGATTGTGTTTTATTAACATCTACACCTACCCCAACCCTAAACTTACCCTTTCAATAATGCAAATACAGTAATTAATTGTTTTTCAGCGTGACAAAATGACGCAATATTGATGTGCGTACACCCAGTAAGCCCTGGTAGGACAATCTGGCCATAGCTGAATCCCTATTAGCCCCAACCCTCAATAAGGTCTCTAACTTAACTTAACTTAAAGAAACATCCCGTTTTGTTAACACAGTCAAATTACACACAGTCATAAAAATTGTGAATTTTGAAGTCTGTCTTTTTTTCTTATCTTTTTTTTTTTACAATGTAAACGTCTACTGTCACCTCAGCAGGCTGATGTTCATGTCCGATAGTGTTTTCACCCGTGTAATGCCTACTGATGTCACAGCCTACCCCATTTCACTTTCATACATGAACATGCTATTTTCCTCTTCAATAAGCATAAGTTAAATATAAAGTTATCAGTCTGGTCATATACACGTACGATATAGGCGAGAAAATTAAAATGGTAGCCCATGTGAGATGGTTCATGACAATGACTATATTGTGTTCTTTCAAGGCACAAGAAAAGAAGCTGGTTTTAATTTATTGTAATACATTGGATAGGATGAAAAAGGTTCTATCAGTCCAGATCTAGGATTGCTGTGATGGGCATCTTACTTTTAAATCACTACAGATGTACTCCGCTTTAAACGTCAAAGCTATAAAGACCGGCCTCGGGGAAACATTAATATTCAGAAGAGCTGCATCGCTTAAATCATGACCGTCTGCAGTATGAGAAATCACCTACACAAATAAAACCCAAGGAGAACGGGTGATAAATAACTGTTGATTTGTGAATAAAAGAATGATGCAGCTATATGACATTAATACTGTATATCACATATGATAAAAACATGTGCTCGATCGATAAATTATTTACAAATAGTCATTTTGTTTTTACATGCACACGAGTTTTCAGTGCGAAAGAGACATTCTTGAATCCAAGACTTTACATTATTTAAAAATTCTGATGTATTTGTAACTAATATTTTTGTAAGCTCAAAAACTGGATTCATCAGAGTTACAGGGTCCCTGCATGGCTTCTCTTGTGCATTTGACAAAGAAAAAAAAAGTCAGTGCACGAGCTTTACCATGTTTGTCCTGCAATAAAAAGAGTAAGGTCAGGTCACGTCGCACGCTTCAGAGAAAAAAATTAAATATTATCAGACTCAGAGGAAAGAGAGTGTGAGATACTGTCTTGCATCATGCCCTCCACCATTCAACATATGTAACCATAATTACATCGACCCATCAGGGCAAGTTCAGCAAAACATGAACAAAGTCTAAATATTAAGACAACTCAGAACAGATTTATGCACCAACAGTGGCTGACACAGCCATAGTGGAATGCAGTTACTAGTGACATTTCCCCAAATGTGTGAAATAATATCTGTTTCTTTTGGATAAGAGCAAATGAATAGTTTTATAACACTGCTGATCTGATGTGCTTAAACCCCAGCTGCAGCTCTAATAAGATTAAATGACAGCTTCTTCCTGTTGAACTTGAAAGTGTTTGCTTTATTTTGAGATCATGTTGGGTTTGGCCTGTCATTACAGGTTTGGCCACTAGTTTTGTTCTCATCTCCATGACTCTTACTTGAATTACAAGAGAAAAACAGCTTCCCACTAAGTCTCGCACCTTTTTGAACAGTAAAAAACATTTGCACAAACGACACTTCTTTAGCGCTTCTAAAATGAAGTTGAATGGACATATGCACTACCGTTCAAATGTTTGGGGTCAGATAGATTTTTTTATTTATTGCTCAGCAAGGACACTGATCAAATGCTCAAATTATTAATTTAATACTCCCTTCAAAATGTGTATTACATTTTCACGACATGGATAATAATGAGAAATGTTTCTTAAGCACCAAATCAGCATATTTCTGAAGGATCATGTAAGAATGAGGACTTGAGTAACGGCTGTTGAAAGTTCAGCTTTGCCATCACAGGAATAAATTATATTTTAAATAAATTTTTACTTTAAATTGTAATCACAATATTACTTTTTTATGTTTGATCAAATCAGTGCAGCCTACGTGAACATTCAAAGCAACCCCAAACCGACCCAAACTTTTGAACAGTAATGCTTTAAATATCAATTACCTTAATACTGTAATAGTTTTAGCCTGATGAAAAAAGAAATGTGCCGTAGTAAATCATCCTCTAGCTAAAATGTTAAATCTTACTTGAAGTGTGCCGAATAAAGCACTTTTGCAGCCTGGAAACTCTTTTTCATTGCATCATACTGAAGAATGTTTTCTATTCATCCTCTCTCTGTTCATTGATCTAATTGCCAATGGTACGGAGATGTGCTTGCCCAGTTTTCTCTGATGCCTGTGAGCTCAGCACAAATAGGAGGTAGCATACAGAAAAGCAATACACTTTACTGAAGCCCTGGGTCTTTTGCTTACTCCATTTCTAAATTCAATTTCCTTTTCTCTGAGAGACTAAAGGATCAAATGGAGAATATGTGTGTGTGGATGTTTGATGTGAATGACCACACAAGTACATAAAAATGTAGACTGAAAAATAAGTTCATGTCAATCTGTTTGGGTCTTATTATTATTATTATTATTATTAATAATAAACTTGTGATGGTCATGGTGGTTTGTTGAATATTGGGAATTATGCTCCCTTCACATGCTGTCAGAAATATCCTACTTCCCAATTCTGAAGTCGTGATTACGAGCGTTGTAGTTGGAAAGAATAGGAATCATGGAGGATGCCAGGTTTATTCTTGCCTATTTCTTATGGAAATCTTATTAAAGCCAGTCTAGCCAGAATCATTGACAATCATTGACAGTCTCCCTTTCATTGACAACCCTATATATAAAATATCAGTGCTTTTGTATACATTCACAGCTATCTAGATCTAGAGTTTCTGTCAGACATTTTGCTGTGTTTAAATCATATAATATGCTTCAAATGGTTATTCATATGTAAATATGCACTACATTAATGAATACCAGTCACAGCAGACCCCAACTCAGAAACTCGGGTATCAAAATTAAAAGTGTCTCTCAGTAAATATGACTTGACAGGATGTAGATGTCCAATATTTAACTGGGAACCTCTTTTAATTACTGATAGCACGTGAAGGCAGCATTAGTTGTTCACCATATCTCCATATTCAGACCTCTTTTGGCATGTGAATGCACAGAAATGTGTGTTTTCATAGTTTATATAGAATATTTTAAGATGTTTTCACCTTCTTTCTGTTTGCTCCCTTTGCCCTTTGCTCTTCTGTAGATTCTGTGGTGTACTGTCAAGATGAAAAGACTGGCATTACTGATTTTCAAGATATTCTTTCCTTTGGATACTTTTCCCACTAGGTTTTTTTTCTAGCCAGCAGGACTTCTTTGGTTGTTTATCTGTTCCTGACACAGACAGGTCTTTTTAAAATGCACCACAGTGCATTTTTAGAAAATTTTGGGGAAAAGTGCTCCGATGGGTTCATGGTTCATGTATCAGATTCTTCTTTTTTACCCTCATGTGTCATCCATTTCTCCGAGTGAGGTCATCTAGAAAGAAGCAATAGGCATGTCATGTTTAATCGCAGTGCACTGTCAGCTCACCACCGGAATACTAATCAGACTTTTGATTACTATCACCTGGTTCTCATTTCCTCTCTGCATACTAACAATAGTATTTAAGGACAACCCAAGTTATCATGTATGGCAAAGTCATATCAGTATTCTAATGGTGATTCAGACCATGTAAGTACTCAGATTTTTGACCTGGTTTTCTGTATTTATGCATATTATTTGCATGTATTGGATTTTTTTTTCCTAAAGTGTAAGTACCTGAACATGCATTGCCAATTTTCTCAGCCAGGTGAGGAAAAAGTAAAACAAAAGTAATCTAACACATTACGTTCATTAAAAAGTAACTAATGTAATTACTTTTTCAGGGAGTAATGCAATCTTTCAAACTTTCCCCAACAATATTTCTATAGACTGCACACACTAGTTTTGTTTTTAGGTTGATGTTTATTATTTATATTAATAATAAATGTAACTATTCATTAGTACACTGCCATTAAAAAAATGGGGTCTGTTATGGTCACCAAGGCTGCATTAATTCAATCAAAAATACATTAAAAAATGTACTTTGTTCTTGTGATGGCAAAGCAGAATTTTTTAGCAGCCATTATTGTGGTTCCAGCATCACATGATCCTTCAGAAATCAATATTCTGATTGTCTGCTCAAACATTTATTATTATCAAAAGTTGAAAACGGTTGAACTGATTAATATATTTGTGGAAACCACAATTCTTTTTTTGCAGGAGTCTTTGATAAATAGAATGTTCAATAGAACAGCATTTTTGAAATAAAATCTTTATAACATTATAAATGGCTTTGCTCCCACTTTTGATCAATGTAATGCTTTCTTGAAGTCTTAGTTTCTTTAAAAAATGACCCCAAAATTTTGAACAGTGCGTCATATTTCCCACCATTTTATAGAAGCAATAAGTGACTATAACCCATGGTTAATGGGGGTTTTCACTTCTACTCGTGTCTGAGAACTCCTCTTTCCCATGATGATAAAATCACAGTAATGTATGACCTTGATTGGCTCATTGCTTTAATGTAAATAGGAGCAAAATGAGTTTACCTCAGTCAGTCATCTCCTGCTTTCTAGCTTAGCAGATCTTTCAGCATTGTTTTGAGCTAGCAAGCAATCTGTTGTTTATTCTGTCTATATTTGTCTGTTTGTAAAAGATCTTAAAGAACAGCTCAGTGACAGATTATACTGATTACACCACAGTCCACCGACACTGTTTTTAGAAAAAGTCATCTGACATGTTTCTCACAGCAATTAATTTTGTAATGCCACATAGTGTATGCATATCTCTACAAGATTGAAGATGGTGATAAAGCATGTCTGAGCTCGGGACACTGTGCTGAATGACATTCAAGCTTTCCTTCTTCCTTTATGGACTTCTAAAGATAAACAGTACAGTGGTGCAGACCCTTATCAATATACTGTAGCCAAAATAAATCACTTCATTTGCAAATGACTGTTGAATTAGTGTCTAATGTCTTCCCGGTAATATGTTTTCATCTTCCTCAGATTGCAGTCATTCATTTAGATTTGATCTGTGCTAATATCGGATCTGAGGGATTGCTCTGAGGTTAAATACAGGACACCAGCCTATACTACTCCTCTCATAGCGCTCAAATGTCAGTTTGACAGGAAATGTCACTCTTGCACTGAAAAAAAGTGTAGGATTTTAATTTAAAACACTTTTCACTCAGAAACTGCTTTTTAAATACTTAAAAAAATGGTAAATAACATTGAATTAAATGTGATTTTTTTTTTTTTTTGAGGTACAGTAGAAAGACTGAAATAGTATTTTCTTGTAAAACATACACCAATAATCTTTGTTTTATTTACAACTTTCAAGTGGTGTAACAAAGTCATCCTATTAAAACTGAGATCATGTGCAATTATTTTCCCTCAGTGCTTGTTTATATCAAATTAAGAAAATTATTTTAATATTAATGATCCTTATTCATATCATTAAATGTTCCACTGTATGTGTAAGTAATGTCCATCCAATAAGACAGCAGAGGTGTATGTAATGTGACTTTTAAAGGTGAAGTGTGTAATATATTCCAAAAGGGGGGTTTTGCAGTGATGCCATAGAAGAACCATTTTGCTTCCCCAAAGAACCTTTCAGTGAACAAATCTTAAAAGTACCATTTATTTTTCTTAGTGTAAAGAACTTAAAAAAAAAAAAAAAGATCTCGAACATTTTTCCACTGTAAAGAACCTGGAAAGGTGATGGATGTTAAAGGTTCTTTATGGAACCATCAATGCCAATAAATAACCTTTATTTTTAAGAGTATAGTCATGGCATAGTTAACATGCATACAGTATTACAATATTATGAAAGCACTGACAGTGCAGAATATTTAACCACTTAGTTGGAATACAATGTGTGTTCTGCTCTTCACGTTTAGTTAAAGCTGTTTCTTTTCCTCTACAGCAATGCCTTTTATCATCTCCATGTTGCTGGCCAGTCTGAATAGCTGCTGTAACCCCTGGATCTACATGTTTTTTGCTGGGCATCTCTTCCATGACCTTAAGCAGAACCTGCTGTGCTGTTCCACGCTCTATCTGAAGTCTTCTCAATGCCGCTATGATCCGGAGCAAGATTCCCGTAAGAGCAACTCCTCCACCTACGTCATCAAAAGTACCAGCAGCCAGCGGAGTATCACCCAGACCTCCATCACATAAACCAGATGTACCTCCAAACCGTTTTTTCCCTCACAATTTGAAAGCCAGATGAAGGGCAGGGAAGCTAAAATGTAAACCCACACAAGACTGCAATGCAAGTTAAATGTCACAATCAGTTTGCTTCAGCTGTGTTTTCATTTGGGAATCATTCAGAATTTCATTTTAATTATGCCATTTCTTCTCACCTCTTTTCTTATCTCTGAGGACCTTGTGCAGCAGTCATCTGTTCCTTACCTTCATGTAGTGTTTATAGACATTACAGAAGGAACGTTGTTCAATTCTGACCATGTTTATGGTCGGTTGACACTAGTCGCAGGTCTTCATCATTTAAATTGCTTTCTGATTGTGCATACACATTCCGTTTGGCCTAAACGTGTCTTGGTGCTGGGCACCAAAATTTGCTGAGCTTGATGAAGCTCATGAAAACAGGATGTGGCTGAATTAGCTTCGATGATTGTGGTACAAAACATAACATTTATGTGCCATATAAAACCTCCCTTCACTGTCATAGATCTATTTAGGAGGCGCAAAGTTTGCATATGGCCTGAACAGCCAGATGGATTTACACTTTGCTGATTCTCATACCACCAGATCGGATTTCTGTCGGTCTTAAATGTGTCTTAGAGTGTCTAAGTGTAAATACCCCTGATGTGATGTAAACATATGAAAACCACTGAACCTTAAAGGGGTAGTTCATCCAAAAATTAACATTTTGTCATCTATTGCTCACACTTATGTCCCCCTATAAAATGCTTATTCATTAAAAAAAAAAGAAATAAATGTTCACTACTTATCGTCAAAGATTAAGTTTGACATACTTTGTACGTACTGAAGAGGAAAGCAGGATTATATCATTTTAGGGACTGTTTACACTGTTTTCAACAAAAAATGGGAAAACTTTATGCGTTTTGGCCGTTCATTTACATGACAGCGGCGTTTTGGGGGATTTTTGAACAATACCGTTATAACAACACCGTGTAAACTACAAAAACACAGTTTTAAAAAACTGACGCCATGCACATGTGTATTGCGTGTTCAGTCTACAGGCACGCAGTATTTCTTTACAAAGTGAGATCGCCAACTACTGGCCTGGCATGCGTAATACAGCGTTTTAGTCGTTTTCGTGGATCTGTGTGAACAGGGATTGTTTTGACAATGTTGTCTGTATGCAAAAAACTTTTCCATATTTAGTACATCGTTGTCTTGTAAACGTATCCCTGTTACAAGGAGGCAACTGTCACTAGCTACACAAAACAGCTTACATGCAGATTTCAGATGAGGAGGTTAACAACACAGATGAAAACAAGATGGGCCGAAGAGAAACATGGCCATTCATTTTTATTGAAATTTATTCGTCAAAATAGTTTTTTTGCTTGTTTTTTTGTTTTTAAGAACATAAGCACTTTCATTTTTGGCACATACATGTTCTTGATATCACTGTTCTTTATCATCATACCACATCTCTTTGCAAAATGTTTCTGCAATGCATCATGGTAATCAAATATGACAAACACCTGATTTGTTTTTAAAAAGTGAAGGACTGGTTGTTTACTCCACTTTTATGGTTGTTTATCTTGTAAGAGAAAGTATTTGTAATCAATAAGATTAAAGTGTTTATTCCACTTACATATTTTGCTTAATATATTGCTAAATACTTATGATTGTGTTTGTTGCTTCATCTTTATAAAAAGTTTAAGAGGACAAGTACATTTGACAATTGTTTATTACGAGTGCTGCGAGATGAGAAGGAAAAAGAAAATGATACAGGCAGTATTATCAGAAGAAGATATTTATTTCTTTAGGTTTAAATACTCGATTCACTGAAAATTGTTACTTTGCCCATTTAAAAAGCTACTGATTTTTCTTCCTGAAAAATATAATGCCAATTTACTTTTAATATGTGTAGCTTTATTTATTGAAATAAACTGTATGTGTTGATGTCTAACTGTGAGTAACTGTGTTGACAAGTGGAGTATAAAAAGCCACACTGTAAAATCATATTATATTTTTTGACCGCTGTACCCTTTTGTATTTATTAGTGGAAAGGTAAAAGTATCTTATAAAAATATAAAGTTACAGAAAGAATGAGAAATTTCATCATGAATTCATCGCATCAGTTTAAGAAACAAAGTCATATCTAATGGGTGACAAATTTGGGAGCATAAAAATTATTTGAAGGGTTAGTTCACCCCAAAATGAAAATTCTGTCATTAATGTCATGACAGAAACTTCCAATGTCGTTCCAAACCAGTCAGACCTTCGTTCATCTTCTGAACCCAAATTAAGATATTTATCGCTTCATAACATTAAGGTTGAACCCATGTAGTCACATGGATTGTTTTATATATATCTTTAGTACCTATCTGGGCACTTGAAAGTGTAAATTATCTTGCTGGCAATAGAGGCCTCACTGAGCCATCGGATTTGATCAAAAATATCTTAATTTGTGCTTAGAAAATGAGCGAAGGTCTTACGGGATTGGAACGACATGAGCTGGAGTAATTAATGACAGAATTTTCATTTTGGGGTGAACTAACCCTTTAAAACCTCACACTCTTCTGTCATTTTTTTAAGTTGAAAACTTATAAAAAGCACAAATAAAGCACAATTCAAACCATTATTGTTTAACTCAAAATGTTTAATTAGTAGTTGTACAGAATACATCTGACATTGTCATGATAAAAATACCACACTCAGCAACATACCATTTTTAATCTTTCAAACTCCGAAACCTCATGATATCAGATAAGACTTATTCTCCATTGTCAGTCAGAGATGCCTTTAATCATACATATGTTTCTCTGAACAAGCAGGTGGCCTAATACTGAATTGCTCCCAAAGCCTCTTACATACACTCAGAACATAAAAACACTGGGGCAGTGGATGCATTTCTTTCATTGATGTAGTCTTTTTCATTTTTTAGGGAACCAAAAATTAGATATTTGTAAAATAAAACATTTTCCTCCAAGGGCCGAACATGTAAACCTTGACTTGTCTAGGGAATCTAAACCTCTTTGCGTAATGCCACCCGTACACTGCTGAAAATTTTCCCTAGAGCTTCGAACAAGGGGTCACAGAAGGTGTGAATGCAGAGAGAGTAGATTCGACTCAGGCACTGGGTCTCGATCAGATAGCTCTTAATGCAGGGCATGACTGCCCAAATGTGGCAGAAGGAGATACAGGCAAAACAGAAGCCCCACAGCAGCGCCACTGGGATGCCAAAGATGGCAGACAGCACACGGTAGCACCAGTACTTGGAGACGGTGAAGGTGGTGTAGCTGGCCTTCCACACTCCATCCATACTGTGGGTGCCATCGGGCTCGGCTATCACGTCCTCAAAATCCACCTTGGATTATTCGGAGACAAAAAATATGGTTACAGCGGTTAGTACAAAACCTCAAAGAGCCAGAGATTTTCTGCCAAAGCTTGTTGAGCAACCAGAAGTCAATGTCAGGCATGCGGGATGGGTTCTCTACTTATTGTGCTCCTAAAATGGGTGATGATTAATTCTCCAAACAGTGACATTTGATACCAAAATCCCCCCGTCATTAGAAGGCAGTCTGGAATCTTGTTTATTTTAGCTTCAATCTCTTAAAAGAGAGTAAGAGTGACTATTTTAGTAAGTTGTTTAAAATTTTTATGTAACATCTGTTTAAGAGCTGAGAGAGAAAAGTCTAATATTCAGTAAATACGCAAAATGCAGTTTGGACAGTATAACATAGTACTGACAACATTTGCAATTAAACTGTTGAATGAAAGGGAGATTATTGGAAATCTAAATTTCAAAGAAGAAAAAATATGTTTTAAAGAAATTAATGCTTTTATTAAGCAAGGATACATTAAATTGATCAAAAGTTTTCACTCAATTTCAGAAAAATTCTGTTTTGAACTTTGCATTCTGGAGAAAATGTACCAATTTCCAAAACAATATATATAAAAATCAATCAGTCAGTATTGATAGTAATAGTGTCAAATCAGCTTATAGAAAGATTTCTGATGGATCATGTGACCTGAAAGACTGGAGTAATGATGCCAAAACTTTGCCATTACAGGAATAAATTACAGTTTAAAATAGAAAACAGGAAATTTTAAATTGTAATACTATTTCCCAATTTTGCCATTTTATTTGTATTTTCAATCAAATAAATGCAGGCTTGGTGAGCATTAGAGATTTCAAAAACATTATAAGCTATATATAAACAGTGAGAGATATACATAGCTATGGATATATATAACTATGAGGGTAAGATCACTGTTGTCATTAGCAACACTTTGTGTACTTCTCACTGTTTATATATAGTTTATATACTGTTTATTATATATCCATAAATAGTGAGAAGTACACAAAGTGCTGCTAATGGTAACAGTGATCTTACACACAGTCAACAGTGAATGAACACCGTAGTGTAATTTTTACCATATACTGTATAAATTTGTATACACGGCTCAATAAATAGTCACAAAAAAAGTCATTATTTCCTCTACTAATCCAGTGAATTATTAAAACACATGGGAGCTACTGAGGTAGTAATACATTTTACTGTCTGACACACCCTTTTACCTCCTTCTATAAATACTGATAGTATGGCCTGTCCTGGCAGATGAAGTAGGTTTAGTGCTATTTTTGGGTCATGCCTTGTAGCTACAGTGCAAGTGCAGCTCACACGCAAGCAAGTCTGTCTCTACGGACCAGATCACCAATCCACTCATATCAATTCCACCATTTAGGAAGTTAGTGAATACTTTGCATGTTTTATCAGTTTCTCAAAATCTATTTATAGACATGCACACATTTTTGTCAAATAATTTCTTATTGGGCTATTTCGACTGAACAAAAAGTTATATTTTATGCTATTTTATGCAAGCTATTAGTTTCTGCAAATACTTATCAAAACCAACAAGTGTTTTTTTTTTTTTGTTTAAATGGTATTTGAATTGAAATTAACAACCAGTGCCAAACTTGTTACACACAGGATGGTATGGTCAAATCAAAACCACACATACCTTCACAACATCTTCATTGATCTGCTTGGGGTCCCTGTTGATCAAGTCAATCTCCTTGGTGTGACTATCCCTCAGGATTTTCTCCTCGTTCGTGTTGTACTGGTCCGCCATATTGGGGGCCTCTGGCCCAAGACTGGTTAGAGCTGTATTGCAGAAGTGTCCGAAATAAAGAGAGTAAAGCAAACTAAGTCAGCGACCGAAGGAAAAGTGTTGGAATGGCCCACAGTCCCTAGTCCCTCTTAATTCTCCAGTCTGTGGACTGACGACACGCCTGGAATGCTAGGGACAGCTGCTCCGGTCAGGGTTCCTATCTAAAGAAGGGTCCTGTCTCTCTCTCTCTCTTGCTCATGCTGACTGTCTCACTCTGTGTTACCCTCCTCTACCCCCACCCATTACCTATTCTGCCCCACACAGCCCATACTCCCTAGTCCATAACTCACACACTTGGTAAAAGCACTTCTTGAAGGGGAAACCAGGGACCGTGTCACATTTCACACACGGCTGCAGGGTCAGCCAGGCAGGACTTGCACAGTGGCATGAATTTCCACTGTGAAGTGTTGCTTTGAAAACTGATGCCCAAAAACTTGTACTCAAGTCAAGTCAGATATAGTACTTTTTACAATTTTCGAAGCATCGGTATTAAGTGTGTTAAACTATTCTGGTTCAGGGTTATTCAGGTCAGTATTTTTGAGATACTGTTATAGTTTTCATTATTATTATAAATTAGTTTTTATTTTTTACATTTTCATTTTAATCCAGTTGAGGTTTTAGTAATAGTATTGTGTTGTAATTTTTGTGTGCATGTTTTTTTTTTAATTTTATTTTTTTAAATTACATTTATATAGCTTTCGTTCATTTTTAGTTCAGTTTTAGTTTTAGTTATTTTAGTCCATCAAAAAATTTAGTAAACTAAATGGAAATGAGAAATGTTGTCTTGACCACTAGCTGAAATACTTTTTAAAATATATTTTCATTTATTTCAGTTGAAATATTATTAATTTCAATGAAAATAAAATAAAAATATAATAACAGTAAAAATAACTGTTAAAATAATTTTAACACATAATAAAATATAAAATATTATTATGTTGACTTTTTAAAACTTATATCCTCCCAAATAACATAAAAATAAAATAAAATGAAATAAAATAAATAAAATAAAATAAAATAAAATAAAATAAAATAAAATAAAATAAAATAAAATAAAATAAAATAAAATTGTCCCGCTAAAAGATTTTTATACGTTCTGGGATTGAGATAAAAAGAGTTTCATTGACAGGAACAGCATAACATTTGCTGCTGCTTTGTTTTTCTTTTTAATTCAATTACTAATTATGTAACAAAATCAGCTTTGTGTAATCCTGCAGTTGCTGTACATCACTTTTCGTTGTTATGTCTATTGTCTGTATAATGAATGACACTACTAAAAGATAAAAAAAAAATAAATAAATAAAAGGATTTTTGAACATTCTTTGCTCAGATGCGCCAAAAATAGGAACAGGAGGCAGTAAATGTGCCGGAGGTGAGTGAGGAATGTCTTTCTGCTAATTAGAGAAATATTCTCAGTGTTCTGTGAGCTGGGATGGGGTTCAGCCCCTGAGGGAGAGAAGAGAACAAAAATACCCCACCCAGTCATGCCTGGGTCTACCATTTATATCTGTTGGACTGTTTATATCAGTGGGGAGTGAACCAACTTTGTCTGTGCTTAGGAAAGAGCCACAGGTCGCTCTACTCTTTAATACACAAACAAGAATATTTGAATGCGTGAGACAAAATTAGAAGCTGGCTGCTGTATTAATATGCAAACCTGATGCTTGAACAGACCTAGTTAAATGTTTTCGTTTTCAGCAGGCAAAGCTCAGTACTGTAGCTATCAGTACTGTTTTTAAACAAGTGATTTTCTAGACGAAACATGCATGAGTAAGGAAGAGGATGACATTATTCATGAACTCTCCCATGAGTAGCTTTTGTCTCAAGAGATGTGTTGTTTTTATTATGTTCATTCTTAAATGCTTGAAAAAGAAAAAAATTAATATTGTTGATGCTCATCTATCAGCTCTTCCAGCAATTTTGGTGTCCCAAGTGTGAACCAGGGATTTGCATCAGCTCTGCTTTATACATAATATCTCACAAACTATGGTACAAATGATGACTACTATTAAAAAGCTGACAAAAAGGAAGATGGGATGATCACGCAAGCATCATTGGTATGCAAATGTGCCTTTTGGAGGCTGATTGTGTATCTGTTTAAAAAGGCTACCATAGAAAATGACAGTCACCTTTTAGTCATGTAACTGTCCATCAGAGCACACACTTTCACAATAACTTTCCTCCCATTTTCACCCCCTGTCAGAATTCTTTGTGAATACATGTGTATGTGTGCATGATGTACAACCGCAAGGTCCGTCTTTTAGTCTTGCTGTACACAATTCCTTTATTTTGAGCCTATAGCCACTTGTCTAATTAAAGCTTTTACAACAACGAAAATACATTACTATGAGCACAATTCACCTTGGTTGAATATTTTAATATTCAGAGGCATAATAATCACTATTAGTTCTTAAATTAATTCATCTAATCACCAACTTAATTAATTAAGTAATCAGTATCATCAAGCAATTAAATTCTGAATAAATATAATTCAGAATTCTACAATTATATTTACTTAATAATAATTGATAATTACATATTAGTATCAATTGTTAAAAGTTTTTATTATTATTATTATTATTATTATATTAATATTATAGAATTAATGCATCTAATCACCAAAATAATTCATTTTTTAGCACCATGCCAAGTAATCATTATCAAGTACTGAAATTATTAGAATTTTGTATTGTTATTGTTGTTATTATTACTTTTATTATCTCTATTCTTCCAAAATCTCCAGCCCCATCTTCATTTACAGGTAACTCGATGTACAATTCTAAACAAAACAAAACAAAAACAAAAAATTAAATGAAACCTTAAAAAAATGCATGAAGCTGAAAAATGTTACAAAAAATGAGCTCTCTCTTTTCTGATTAAAAAAAATAATGAAAACCTCTACTATTAAAAAAAGAAAGCGAGAGAGAGAGAGAGAGAGAGAGAGAGAGAAGTCAATTGACCCTTCGCTGGCAGTTTGATTGACAGGCGATCTGACCAATCATAACCCCTAATCCGCCATTTTGTCAGACAAAGCAGTCAGGAGAGTTAATAGATTAACGTTGGTGAACTTGAGCTTGAAAAATTGTGTGTAACATTACTCACGTCTTTCCACGGATGAAATTCCTTCTGATGTTCATTCATGTTTATTTGATGCTATAAATGAACTAGTATGAAGAGATGATCGGTTCACGAGCCGCTTGAACTGAGGAGCTAC
Organism: Zacco platypus; assembly: GCA_038088235.1. NCBI lineage: Eukaryota > Metazoa > Chordata > Actinopteri > Cypriniformes > Xenocyprididae > Zacco > Zacco platypus. Next base: position 25,298,549 of record CM076074.1, read on the forward strand.
AGCGATCTGTCACGACACATTAAAGAGCCACTGTACGGTATTTATTGTTTAAATTTCTTTAAAAAATTGCAATATTTAAATATGAAATTGTTTCAAAAGTAGCCTGCTCTGTCTTGTCAGTCGACGTTCACTGTCCTCTTTGCTCCGGAATGTATTTTTCACTTCGTGAGAACATGATGTGTGGCGCAAGTGCGCATGGTTTGTCAGACATAGCAACAGTAACTAAAAGGGGCGGGTCTTTGCGAAGGGTCAATTGCATTTGCATGTCCAAAATTACATGAAACTAAAGAGACATACATGTATATCTTGTATATATATATTCATGTACTTTTCTGGAATTCTTTGCCTTTAAAAGATGATAGTACGGCAATGTGGTTAATATTTTTCCAAACTAATTCTGATGAATCCACAGCACTTCCCAAAGCTTCTGAAGAAGGGGGAGATTGCAGTGTCCAGCACATTATGCCAGACCACCTTTATCCAGTGCATGTTTATGACCAAGAGCTGCACACTGGGAACTATCAGCCTAAAAAGGAGAGAAGGCACAAGTCATTATTAGCTTTCTGGTCTTCTTTTCGAATTCAGTCCAGATTTTTGACACAGCTGACGTTTTCTTGGCTGTACTTGGGAGTCAGATAAGCCTTTATGGCAAATATATTGATTTACTTGACAAACCATGCAATTTTAAGTGTGCTTGGCAACTTTTTTTCCTGGAAAAATGATATAATATGTGATGTTCCACAAGACTGTAATCCTGAACCCACATGTTTCAGATTTTCATTAACAGTGAATGTACCAGCTTTGTCCATGTTAAATGACGGAGGGAGATATACTGTAGCAGTCACCTCAAATGATCTAAGCTCGACAGATCCCTCACCCGCTGTCACCGCTGAAAGTGCGTTAATGGCATTGAACTTGAGCATTACAGTGATTCTGTTGTAATTACAACACATTCAAAGTGATAAAAATCATCACACGCTACTCAAGCATTATGTTTTATTTTTTACAGGCTTAAAAGGAAGGGATGGAAATGTTACTACAGTTATTATCTACTGGTTTTTTTTATAATAACTCTTTTCAAGATACAGGAAAACACAGGAGATGATATAAACACAATCATGTGGAACAAAGACAATACCGGACAAATGAACTTAGGAAACACAGTGCTTAAAGGGTTAGTTCACCCAAAAATGAAAATTCTGTCATTTATTACTCACCCTCATGTCCTTCCAAACCCGCAAGACTTTTGTTCATCTTTGGAATGCAAATGAAGACCTTTTTGATGAAATCTGTGAGCTTTCTGTCCTTCCTTATCGCAAAAGCTCTTAAAGAGATCATAATCCATATGAATTGAGCTGTTTAGTCCAGATTTACTGAAGAGACATAATCGTTTTATACGCTGAACAGATTTAATTTAGGCTTTTATTCACTGATAAACATTCATCAGCTCACATCAGTTATGAAAGCTCAAGCGTGTTATATGTGAATAAAAGCCTAAATTAAATCAGTTTATCATATAAAGTGATCATGTCTCTTCAGAAAATTTGGATCAATTCATATCGTTTAGTTTTACAATCTCTTTATGATCTTTTTGAAGCATCAGAGTGTCAGTTGCGTAGATGTCTATGGAGGGACAGAAAGCTCTCAGATTTCTCAGAAATATCTTCTTTTGTGTTCCAAAGATGAACGAAAGTATGATGGGTTTGGAATGACAAGAGGTGAGTAATTAATGACAGAGTTTTCATTTTTGGGTGAACTATCCGTTTCAATACATGGGGAGAGTAATTAAAATAAACAGAGGGATAATTAACAACCAAGGAAACTAATTATGAACACAGACAGACCAAATTATTGATTAGTGTTATTAATTAATGTACTATATATGTTTATGATATATTGTCAGATAATCCTTTTATCAATCAAACTAATATACTAATGTTAACCTTAAATTATTGTGCAGATAGATGTTCTCACATTTTTTGCTTTATTGGATTTTATTGTTCACACACTTCTGACTTACCAAATATGTAGACAGCTGAGGACAGCAAAGAGAACACCTGCAGAAAAAGCCACCGGCAACACGAGCAACAGAGAAATGATGCGGTAAAACCAGAGTCTGGACACCTCAAACAGAGCATGACTCCACATCCAAACCTTATCAAAGCTGCGCACTGAAGCAGGCTCTGCTATCACATCCTCAAAGGTCACCTGAGTAGACGGACACATCATTTAGGAAACTATTTTAGGCTGCTGTTACTTTAGGTCTATTACTCATCCCAACCATTTTACTGATAGCAGATTATTCGAAGTAGAATCTGTGAGAATGTCTTTGAAATTCATGCAATACCATTGTTTAACATAAGAGGGCAGTGTAGCATTACAAACGCATTGTTGTTGATGTCGACCATTCAGATGTAAGTAATAACAGTAATACTGAAAAACATTCAGGTAAGGGTCAGCTATATAATTAAGATAGCTTTTAATTGAAAATTAAACTGTGTTTATAGGACATTTATGAATAATACTTGAATATAGTGAATATAGGCCTACATGTGGTGCCATTTTGGCTATATTGGTCTGACTTACAAAATCCCAGCAAACATTAGTCCGACGGCATCTTCGTGTCCCTGGCCAAGAATAGTCGCGATGGGACGGCATAAATCGGTAAAAATATGTAACAGAACATTTCCTAAAAATGCTTTCAGATACGTTTGTACATGTCTACAATTGTCTGTGGTTGCATATGTAATTGTTACTTTGACTTTCATTTAACGCCCAAATGTTTGCTGGGATGTTTTAAAATGCTCTTCACACTAAGAAGAAGAAGAAGAAAAATGGTTCTTTTAAAACCAAAAATGGCTCTATGGCACTGCAGCAAAAAAAAAAAACCTTTATAAGCTATACAGTAGGCTACTGTGCAAAAGTCTTGGCTAGAAATAAATAAATAAATAAAAATGGTTTTCAGCCAGTTATTTATATCTTTTGCTGTGGTGTGTCAAGTAGGAAATGTCAGTTTACATTTCAAAACATTCATTTTGCCAATAATTGTAATAATCCAGTGAGATTTGTGTATGCTCAAAAAGTCTGACAGCAGCTGATCTGATCTCACCATCATCGAGTCCATTTGGAATTACATGAAGAAACAGAAAAAACAGAGACAGACTTAATCCAGAAGAACTAAGGCAACTTCTCAAAGACGCTTGAAGAAATCGCTACAGTACTGTGAAAGGTTTTAGGGACTTGTGTCCCTAAATGATATAAGGTGAGGATGTATTCAAAAATAATGTAATAAACATATTTTATTTATCAATTAACTTCTATTAACTAAGTTAAATTAATATTTGGTGTGACCACCCTTTGTGCTTAAACAGCTTTTGTCCTAGGTACACTTGCACAAAGTTTCAGGTAAGTTTATTCAAGCATCTTGGAGACATTGCTACAGTTCTTCTAGATTTAGTCTGCCTCATTTTTTTTTTGTTTCTTCATGTAATCCCAGATGGACTCGATGATGGTGAGATCAGATCTCTGTGTGGAACATACTGGCTGTCGTCAGACTCCTTGTGCATACAAAAAATCTCACTGCATTATTGCAACAAATGGCAAAAAGAATGTTTGGAAATATAAACTGAAATTTCTTACTGATACACAACAGCAAAAGATATAAATAACTGGCTTAGAAACGTTTTGTGTGTGTGTGTGTGTGTGTGTGTGTGTGTGTGTGTGTGTGTGGAAATACTAGAGACTTTTGCACAGTACCATATGTCTAAACAAATAAAAAGCTCTAAATGGGACTGTTGCCACCATTAGGCTGGAGAAACTCATTCAGTACACATAAATGTCTGTAAGCCTGATAAGACCAGCAGGCCATTAGCCTGCACTGTGTTGATTGTATGACTCACCTTAAGATACTTGTTGATTCCCTTTGGGTCCCTGTCCTTGATGAGAGCCTTTGTGTTACTGTGAGCAGCCAATGAATCCTGTCCTTCTGTTTGCGTTTCTGTAACACCAGGAGCATCATTTGGATTCATTTCACACTGATCCAAGAGAGAAGACACCTCCTCCTCCTCCTCAGTTATTTCTACGTCTATAGCAATGTCCTTTAGAGGTGCTCCCTGGTCCATTGTGTGCTTTATGTGCGTGTTAGTGTGTTATTGTCTTAAAGACTTCCTGTGGTCATACTGAGAACAACAAGAACACAAAGCATCTTCCCAATAAGAGATGAAGTCACTTGCACCAAGATGAGACATGGCAGAAATATTTGTGCAGCCTCATCACCAGCCAAAATAGATTTCTGCCATCAAACAGAAAATGATTTACTATTTTTGGCAGGGGTTAGTTAATTGACATCGGTTGGAATGGTGGAATGGGTTAGAAAGGAAAGTTGCATGGGTACATATTTTCCATTGAACGAGTTTGGACTTCAATGTTGATTATACAGTGGCTTGGGGAAAGTATTTGGACACTTAAATAACATGTAAAAAATTATAAGCATTTCATTGTGTGTATATATATATATATATATATATATATATATATATATATATATAAACAAATTATTTTACTTTTTTTTCTTGAAAAGTGATTGTAAGCAAATGCTGTCCAGTTTGACCCTTTTTTTTCAATGCAAAAACAAGTGTTCAACAAGTGTTAAGTGTCTAAATAGTTTTTGCAGCCATGGTGTGATTGGAGACAGACACATTGGAATTAACATTGACACCAAAAACAAATGAAGGGAGGTGCACTGAAGAAAAGTGTGAAGGACAGGGGAAATGAAAGGGCGCTGCCAACGAAATGAGGAGTGTTGTGTCCTTGTGCTGGGCCTGGGAGTGAAGGAAGCGCCAATGTTGAGGAGTAAATGTCAGGCCACTGGAGGAGGCCTGAAGGTCAGCGGTGGTCATGAAACTTGAGGAAAATCTACATCTGCATAATGATAGTTTTGAAGTGGTAGTGAAACAATCTCTAAAACACAGATGATTTGAATTAGTCTGTATGTTCATTTTACTGTTAATACTTGCCTCAAAACAATAAAAAGACTGGGTGGAGATTGTGAAAAAAAGCACTTCGTCAGGGTTGGTTTTTGACGACTGATTGCTGTTCTACATTAAATTACAGTCCGTGCAATATATGCCATTTCCAAAGGTCACAGACACACAATTGTTCTTATTGACCTTGAGGAGAGATGTTACTGATTTTATATAGTTATATAGAAATATTTTTCAATTAAAATATACAACAAAAAAGACTCAAAATTTTAAAAATATAATACAACATCCCAGAAAGTCAATGAACATCAAGGTAATGTATACTTGCCTTATTTGCATGATAGAATCTTCTTTGAGAAAAAAGGTTTTCCTAAATTACAAGACTAATTAGATTTAGAGTTATTAAATATTGTAAACACAAGACATGTATTAAAGAATAAAAACAAAAACCCGTGCTTATTACCTTTTGCCTATGAACTCACTAGGAAAATCCTTGTCCTTATGGTGAAAGCAGTCACAAACATCTGCATTCTCCAAGCTTTACAGCCATTAAGAGATCATCTTCCAGATCCTCCTATTAATAACCGCTGTCAGCCTTGACTGTCTGTGAGAGGACATTTTTTCATCTGAGAGCTGGAACATTGTTAATCTCTCCTGCCTGTCCTTCCAGAGACTCATATGCGCAAGGATAGAGATGATGAATTCACTTCCAAAAAATCCTGAATTGCGTGACACTTATCAATATTATGTCCATAAATGGGAGGCACCTTGTCTCAAAGATTCATTTTTTTGACTTCAGTTTTCACTGGATAATCACACTGATTGTGTAACAGGACTAATTCCCCACACGGCTCAGCCTGAAAACATCTGGCTTCTGGATATGAAGGATTCAAGTCTATTCTGCCATTGATGCAGGGTTCTGTATGATTCAGAACTGATTTTAGAATGACTCGAGTCTCCATGTGTGTATGTGATTCTTCAGAGGCTAAACATTTTTAAATGTGTAAAAAAAAAAGTGCACTTTTAAAAAGAACACAAGTCAACTCCCATTTTGTTGCATTAAACTTAAATAACAATTCAGTAAATTCTTCCTTCTGCTATTCCAATTCAAATTCCAATTGAATGATTCAATTAAAATTCCAACTTTAAAAGTCAGCCCGTTCTGGCTTTTCTCAAAAAGTGCTCTAGTTTAAATATTTTTTAGGTGCTTCCTTATGAAGCATATGAGTTCAATCGCTTTTTCAATTCATCTACTCTGTCAGCAATTAAATAAGAGTAGGTTTAGCACTATATGCACTCTCTGCTTTTCTTATTTTCATTAATACAATGAAAAACATTGTACATAACAGAGATCATGTGAATTCCCATGGTGCATTAGTGTCAAACAGGCAATCACATTGACATCATGACATGAAAACCCCCTTGTGCCACTAAATTGATATAATAAACTCTGATCCAACTAGCTTAAGTGGATTTCAGCAGCAGGATGTTCCAACACTCACACCTGCCCCTCCAGCTGTTGCTGCAGTTAGAAATCATTCCATTCCAGATTTACTCCACCCCAAAACCTGGTTTGAACCAGCAGATTCAACAAATTTGCTTCCCTACCGAATCAAATCTTAGACCTTTCATAAACAAATTAATTAAATTAAAAAAAAAAAAATTCAGTTTACAGCTATTGAGAGAATAAGGAGAGTTTAATTATTCTTAAACACCAAGAGAATAGGGCACTAAAGCATCGTTGCTCATTTTATATGATAAGGAGTTTATGGGGGAGCTCAATTCTGTTCCTGGAGATTCACCTACCTGCAGAGCTCAGCTCCATCTCTGATCAAAAAAACCTGAATTAGCTAATTGAGATCAACGTGAACACTTACAAACAGGTGTGTTGACCTGGGCTGGAACTGTGCAGGAAGGTAGATCTCCATCAGAATTGGGCACCCCTGCATGTCTTAAAGGCATAAAATGATCCGTTTAATTCATACACCGTGGCTTCACTGGATGCGAGCGACATGACAAAAGCAAACAGCCTCGAGTTTGAGGCACGTCTGCACTGGACACAACAACGCGACAAATTTGTTCTTCGTTTCAGAAGTACATCTATTGTTCTTTGTGTCAGAAATAGAATGGGACATCAGTTTATGGTTGTGTCGCATCAAATGTAGACAGCATCATTGATTATAATGGCTTCTTTTTGCTTTTGTCGTGTTGCGCCACTCATGTCTAATGAAGATACAGTCTAAGGGTCATAAAGAGGGTGGAATCAATGGTCCTGAAGGACTAAGTTATGACTACATTATGGTGCAAAAAATCTACTGAAGAATATAATAATAATTAAAATAATAATAGAAATTAGGTAACACATTAGTTAACATGAACTAATAATGAACTGCACTTGTACAGCATTTATTAGTCTTGGCTAATATTAATTTCAACATTTACATTATTACAATCTTGTTAACATTAGTTAATGCACTGTGAACTAACATGAACAAACAATGAACAACTGTATTTTCATTAACTAATGTTAACAAAGATTAGTAAATAACAAATGTATTGTTCATAGTTAATGTTAGTTATTTACTAATGTTTAACTAATGAACTTTATTGTAAAGTATTACCAATAATGAAACAAAAAAACATGATGACCCCTTCACATTTTTGATGTGCAGATTTTAACCCACACAATGTTTAAGCAGGTCTTCGTCGCTTCATTATTGTCCATTGTGGAGGGGGGTGGGGTTTGCTGCTGATCATCTGACCATGATTTCCCCCCTCTTTAATCATTTTCCTTTAATCTTCACCTCAACATGTCTAAATCCTTTCAGGTTCTATTTTTGCCAGGCCTTGTTTTGATCATGACGGGGACACTCAAGTTTATGAATCCCTAATCATGCCACATGTACCTGGCTCTCGCTCTCCCTCTCCGTCTGTTTCCGACTCCCTCGCTCCTCATGCATGGCTCGTGGTTTTATTGTTTGAAGTGACAGATCAGGTCACTCTCTATTGAATCACTGATGAGAAAGACCTGTTTTGAACCAGAGACTAATCCACAGCACGGATACCTCATGCTAGCTTCTGAGAATATGGTTTCGTTCTGTCTTTTTCTTCTCACAGTGTAGTTAGTGTAGTGACCCTATTCATAATGACTCCAAAAGGCATAGATCTGTCTCATTTCATGCCTGAACCTGCCAAAAACTTGCTCACATCATAATTCACCCTAAAATGACATTTTTCTTACTTATGGCTTTATGCAAAATGTAATTCTATTTTTTCCTGTCTATTTAGGAGTGAAATGTGACCTGAAGCACTTTTATTTGTATATGCAGTTCCTTCACATAACTTTCATTTACACGTGCCAGCAAACGGATGTCGTGTTTACTAACTAAAGAATGAAATATACTGTACAGCCCAAGTTACATTATTAAAACAAATTCAACACCTTGTCTGCAATATGAACCGGTAAAGAGGTCATTGCTGCTATTTGCTGAGGACAAACAAGCTGGCTCCTGATTTTTGCCCTCTGTTTGTTAAAGTTGTACATTAAAAGGCTAAAGACCATAAAATTGCACCATGTTATCTCATTCTCTGCACTTGCATATCATGGTAATGATTTCTAGTAAATTGCTCTCGGAGGTAACATTAAAAGCCTACGTCTCAAACTATAGGTAATTTCATCCTGCATAAAACGGTTATTATCATATAGTGCAGCTTATAAAAAGAGCTAGGCTGAAACCCTTTATTTCAGCCAATCTGCTGGGACGATACTCAAAGGCGCCCTGTTGCTATGCAAGTCCCTGTCTCATCACATTTCCATGGTTACAGGGCAACAAGGAATTAGAAATGAACATCAGAGCTCCCTCAGATGCATGAAGAAGGTTTTTTCCCCTGTACTTCTTAATATACAATACAGTGGCCTTAAAGTGAGGCATTAAAGGACATTTCAAATGTAAGAAAAATGTTTTATTATTTTCACTGGGATTTTTTTTTTTTTTTTTTACATATTATTATTATTATTATTATTAATGCCTGTTTGTGTCATGGTAGTGTCAATATAGTGGCTACACGCAACATTAATAGCCAAAACTTAGTATGAGTGTTGATATTTTGAAATAAATGAATGATGACTGAGAGAAATTCTCAAATAACTCAACATTTCAACACATGGAAATAAATCAACATGTAACAAAAGGAATTTGATATTTAATCTTATCATGAATACTTACTGTTGCCATTGATCAATAGGAACCATAACAACAACTTATGGATCAAAAGATTACACTAGTCCAAAGAGCATTTAGATCTGATTGTGCATGAATTTAATATAGAATTAGAGTCATGCACATAATGCTCTTCTTAACAAAAACAAAAATTCAAAAGTTATGCCCTTTATTCATACCAGTACTCACACATTTTCCAAGTCATTCCTCAGGGATCTGGCCAGGTAACCTGGCACCCTGGTCTACAGTATTCCTCGGGCTGGAATTGCCACAACTGGGTCTGGTGGTTTCAGCCGTGCTGCTGGTCCTTTGCAGAAACTGAAGAAAGTTTTCCTGCATGGAACCTTCGTGACTGGAGGCTCGAAGTTCAACAGGTCTACTGGCGCAACATTTTCTCAGTTTTATCAGTTCCTCGCGGATCTGTCGGTTCAGAAGGCCGTAGAAGAACGGATTCACAGCAAACGAGGAATACGCTAGCCACGTGACGGCTTCTTCGATATCCCCTGGGCTCTGAAGCGGAGTGGTGATGGACATGTGAAGGTGGAAACTGAAGTATGGGAGCCAGCAGATAAGAAACTGGCCAACAATGACAACCAGGGTGATAGCAGCCTTTCCGCCACCAAAAACTCTCTCGGGAGACAATCTCTGGGGCAGGCTGCGTGTGGTGGTGATGATAGTGGTCTGGCTGTTGATGGAATCCGAGCGACGCTTAGCTTGCTCGGCCGTCCAGCTGGGCAGTGGTACGTGCTGACGGGCAGCTGTTCGTGCGACTTTGTATACATTGCAATATACTGCAAAAATCACAACAGCGGGCACCAAGAAGCAAAGCACACCGAAGAGAATAGCGAAAACCTTCCTGAGGCGACTGTGGCTCCAGTGTAAAGAGCAATGGGCCGCTGCAATGGAGCTTTGGTTCCCATATGCTGGCCAACCGAGAAGCGTAACCAAAGCCAGCAGGATGGATTTGACCCAAATAAAAACCATAACACCGAGCGCAAGGTTTAGAGTCATGTTAACCTCATATCGCATAGGATGAACAATATAGTAGTAGCGTTCAATACTGATTGCAGTCACAGTAAGAATAGAGGCACAGATGAGGAACACGTTTAAAAAGATGTACACCTGGCACTCCAGAACGGTAAACGCTACAGTGCTAAAGAGCGGAGAACTAGACACTATCCCGAGAGGCATCAACAATATAGCACAAAGCAAGTCAACTGCACAAAGATGACACACAAACACATACTTTTTCATATGAGGAGCTCGGGCAATGGCCACCATGACTCCGCTGTTGCCCAATAATGCTGCCAGGTTAAGGGTCACCATGCAAAACAACCCAACAAGATCCTTAATCTGGGATTGCGAGTGGATGACCTCCTCCATGCTGGGAGGGGTAGGCTTGGTTGTGCGCTGGCCGGACGTGTCATTTGGAGTTGTGTGATTGGTCAGGAGACCCAGCATCAGACCTGGCACAGCTTTCTCCATACTTTACGGGCTTGAGATGGAACCAGGCTTCTCCATGCGTAAATCTTGTTTTCTCTTCTGTTCGTCAAGCGTTTGTGTTGAAACCATCTCTGAGAAGAAATGAGCAGATCAATTAATATTGTATTTCATGTGATGTCATATGCCACAGAGCAAAGATTAGTGGTGCATATAGATAGATAGATAGATAGATAGATATATTTACATTTGTTTATTTGTTTATTAAAAATGTAACTTACAAATATAAATATAAATGTTAAATATTAATGTAAATATTAATTATTATTTATTAATATAAAATATAGTTAAATAATATGAATATCTATTATATTTGTAAATATCATATTTGTTATAAAAGCATTTGTCGAGGAAAAAACTATATATACATTATATATACACACATTTTCTCTTTTTCAATATATATTATTATATAAATACACACACACGCACACATATCCATGCATACATAGATATATTTGTTGATGCAATTTGTTAATACATTTTGTTTGAATTTTGAATAAATTTTGGCTTACAGTAGTTTTTGCCACAAAATTTGCTTTTATAAAATTAAGATAGATAGATAGACTGATAGATTTTGTTGATAGTAAATAAAGTTATTAGTTACATTAATATGTAATTAATATGAAGAATTGCAATATCAAAGTGACTGTGAAACTTTTATAAATGATTTTTGAGCAAGCTGGAAATTGTTAAAAATTCAAACAAAATATATCAGAAAGCAGTTAAAGCCCTAAAATTGTATAGACTGTGATGCTGCATATTGCAAACCAGTCTTTAAGAGGATAAGAGAATATTATGCCATAATTCATTGTGCAAAGGGTCATTAAAAGGATTGGTGACTGTTTCATACCCATAATGATTAGTTATGTAAATCTGTAACGCCTCCATCACTCATCATTCAGTGAGAGAGAGCAAAATCCCCTTCATGTCAAACTAAACATGCAATTATTATCAGAACACTAAGGCTATTACACACACACACACACACTAAACACTTGAGTGCAAATGGAAAGAAAATTCCCACATACAAAGTTAATGAATAAATCTTGAATGCATATTGGAAATCATTCCTCTAAGAAAGAACAGAGTTGCTTTTTTTTAAATTATTGAGCACCTCTAAGGTGCCAGATCATTCCCAGAAGCAGTGTCAATTTCCATTTACTTCAGTCTTCATGGAAAATCTCCCCTATTTTTTTTTTTCGACCCACTCACCAGGTCTCTCTATATGCTAATGAGGGCAGAACAACATCCTGTCCTTCCTTGTTGGAAACTGACAGATTGCTTTCACCCAACAGCATGTTTTTTTTCCTTGCACAAATGGGTTGTGAGATCAATGAAGTTGGAGAAATACATCACTATTGTTATTGTTGTTTTTTGTCAGTGGGAGTCACGCATGAGTCACACCTGATTGTGTGCCATGGCCTCCCCACAACACCCACCTACGTGCTGACCTGTCCCCTTCCCCGACCCACAGACACCACGGCCCCATGAACTTTTACTCACCTCGCTATAAATTCAAAAACACATTTTCCACTAAATTAAAATGAATGACTTGTTGTCATGACAGGTTGTGCTCTGCTGTTCTAAATTATCCTCACATGTTACCCTGACACATTACATCATTAGTGAAAGAAGACAATGTGAGTTTTCTTACCTGTCAACTTCTGGGACTTTTTCCTTGCTTATTCTTTGAGTCTCCAATCAGATTTGGGATTTGAACATCTGGACGTATTTTCACATGCGTATCAACTTCTGGAGACATTAAAACAAGTGCAGTACAATCTCACAGGAGGCCAGTGTTTTAAAACTCAACATCTCAGGTGATTTCTCTGGAGACCAACCAGAGTGGATCACGATCCATCAAATAGTATTATCATCCAGGAAACCTCCGGCTCTAAGAAGCAAAGTTCAGACAGGTTTCTCTTTCCATCTAACAACACCCCAGTGAAGCAGAATGGATATGGTCCCACCTGCTCTTCCTGTTTCCAGTAGTGTTGATCAGTATTCGCACCACTTAGGCCAGTGTCCGTCAGGATGCTCTTCCACAGTGTCCGGTGCTGTGGAAGGCTGTGACTGTCACACATTGTATCTCTGTGATTTTTTTTTCTTCCTCTTTCAAACAGACACATACTCCTCTGTCCTCCAGAGTGGCAGTCATCCCCTGGGTCCTACTGCACACCATTAATCAAAAAGAGATTTTAATGGTCCATTGTAGCTCGACCAAGTCATTTTTGTCACATGTAAGGATATTTTTCAAATATACGGGACATTCACACAAAAATAAAAAAAGTCTAAAACTGCATCAACAGTTGACAATTCTTATTTTTTATGGAATAGTAGTGTATATTATAAATGATTTATGCACATCATTATTATCATTTTTTTTTTTATTCATTTCTTTAATCGAAACAACTTCCCCTCCCTCTTACATTAACTTCCATTCTCTTTTCCGATGATGTGTTTACTGGTACGATAGTGGGACAACCTGTCACTCACATGAGACTACAGCAAAAGCAAACCACAACCATCCAATCAATTCCTGATGGACACAATCAAGTCCCGCCCAACATTTTTCTTGTTCAAGAAGCTGTTTCACTCAGATATAGGGAGGATGAATGTACATATAATGCCAACTTTAAATATTGCCTCGTGGGACCCAGCGATTTTTTTTTTTGTGAATTCTCAGAGACCCTACATGTCTGGTGTATCTTGTGATGGTTTGGGCTGCAATATCATGGCATTGCTACTGTGCTTGATGGGCGCATCACTGCCAAGGACTACTGAGCCATTCTGGAGGACCATATGCACCTAATGGTTCAAACATTGTAACCTGGAGGGGGTGTCGTGTTTCAGCATGATAATGCACACGGCAAGACTTGTGGCAGAAGGGCTTGTTGAACATGAAAGTGAAGTTGAACATCTACCATGGCCTGCACAGTCAGCAGATTAAATATTTTTAAGCCACTTTCTGGTATTTTGGAGGAGCGAGTCATAAAACATTTTCACATAGAGACCTGGTCACTGTTCTGGAAGAGGAATGGCTTGAAATCCCTATGGCAACTATTCAGGATTTGTGTCTGTCATTCCCAAGACAAATTGATGTTGTATTGGCTGCAACCTTATTGTGGTCCAAAACCAGGTGTTTCAGTTTCATTGTCCAAACCCTGTATATATTTATAGTTTTCAAAAATATATACATTTTTTTCATGCCATTTTGCAGTTTTTTCAAATAGGCATGTGTGGTGTTTAAAGAATGTGGGCAAAGACTATCACACTGCTATCTCAGAAGAACATATTTATTAAAAATCCACATATAAAGTCTAGAAAAGGATTCATTTCTATAATGATAATATAACCTTTGTGAACAGTTTCACAGATTGCATACAGCGCTGTGGATCTAACCGGACTTTGTGCTTTGAAAAGTGACATCTACTGGTTATGAGGAGAACACAACAGTACAAGTATATAATTATAATTATTTATTATCTTCAGTTTTTTCAGTCCTTAAGCACTTACATTAACATTTACAACAGAACTTTACTTCAAAAATTACAACATGAAAAAGAAAAATATATGGAATAATATCTATAGCCTTTGTAGTGCAATATGATTTTATAAAGAGCTTCAATTAAATGCTTGGTAGAACAAACATCTAACCAAACAAAAGTATAAAGGACCATAATAGCATTAGACTTTCTTCATAAGCCGTGATTGTCAGCAATGTATGAGCAGCTTGTATGTGCATACTTTCATGAATTAGTGCAAACTGAACTTGAATAAAGCAACGCTTGAAAGAAACAATTTTAGAAAAGAAAATATATTCTCAAAGAATTTAATTAAGCTTCAAACATACTTGAAATAAGTATTTTATAAAATACTCATATTCTGTGTCAAATAAGAGCATTTAATTTGACAAAAGAAAATCCAAACAAGCTTTCAAAAAGAAATTTCAATCTTTTATCCCTCTTCATTTTGGCCCTTTTTGAAAATGTTATATATTTTTAATAAAATTACAAAGTTATTCAACATTTTTCAAATGTTTAAAAGGTAAACATATAAGCTAACTTGTTTTTATGAAACCCACAGTTATGTTTCTAATATGAATAACATATCAATTACAGAAAAGTAATGATAGGAAGACATTCAAACCTCACTCAGAGAGAAGGTATAATGAGCAAACATACTGTAAAGCTATGCCAACCGAAGTTTACAGTACATGATAAAGATGTAATGTAATAATCACATATTTCTTAGACTTTCTGACTAATTAACTCAAACATTCAATGTTTTATACAGTATGTGAGAGTGAAACCACATAACAGGAGTGGCATTTATAAGTGGCTATATATATGTAGCCACCATGTTCTCAAATCATCTCTAGTAATAATTGAACTTCAACTCCAGGAGGTATCGGATGCGACACTGGCTTTCCTTATAGACAAGATACTCACTGTTGTAGAATGAACTTCCTTCATACTGCTGCTGTTTTATGGCTTTTCCCTGAGGAACCGCCACCTTTTTACCATCAAACTCAATGAAGACATCTTTTGAGGGATCTGAAGAAGAAAAAAAAATAAGAGACTGAAACATTGCCAAGAACTTAACATACTCTACATGAGAAATGAGTGATGATTTTAATTGTATTTGGAAAAACCTGGTTCTTGGCTTCCTCGTGCAACTACGCTGTCATAGCCAGCGGGAGCCTTCCTTAAGCTGCAATCATCCCGTGTGATGCTGTATTCATTTCCCAAAGCAACTTCATTAAGAAACATGATGCCAATGTTGTTGGATGGATGCACTGCAAACAATAAATAAGTTAAAAAAAATTATTTTGGAGATAAAGTATCTATGAGTAATGAGTTTCTATTGTTCTTTTTCATTTGAAGTCTATACTGATGCAAAGAAGGTCCTGTTTCTTACCATAGCCCGCAGATTTTATGTTTTCGGAGGCAAAATAGATTCCCCTGCCCACACGTCCACCAGAATGGGGCATAATACGGAGGCCGCTCTTCAGAATGGCTGCAACCACTGCCACGTTTGTTCCATGCCAAAGCAGCTTCCGGTTCTCCAATGCATCATTTTCCCTGAAGCGCTCAGCCTACACAAGCAAATGCATGCACACACAAAGGATTTAATTAGGATGAGAAGACTCAGTAGTGAACAGAATTCAACACCCACTGAGCCTGAGTGCTCACTGCTGGTTAGAAATGAAATTAGGAATCTAATGGGAACCTAACAGGAGTTCTAATGGGAAAACTGACAGTGTATTTGCATTTTTTTGACATTTACAGTTAAGACTTTACTGTTTACTTTTATAGTTTACTGCTTACTATGCTTAAAATTGAAACTTAAATTATGCAATACTATTCACCTCTGCATATCTGTCAACTTCCCAGACGTCCACTAGAGTGAGTCCTTGGCGTCCAGTGGCATTCAAGTACTTCTCAATTATCTTAAATACAAAAGAGAGAGAGAGAAAGCGCTGTATTTTTTCAACCCAGATATATATACATCAATTTCTTTTATCAAGCTTAGTAAATATCCATAATTTAACTCATAACTTATAGACTTAAATAAATTAAAGCCTTAAATGACTATAACAAAGGTTAAAAAATATAATTTTTTTTTTATAAACATTCATGCCTTCAGGGAAAATCCGGGAATTTTCATTTAAATCTGGAAATTTTGCATTTTTAAAAAAATATTGTTTAAAAAGTTGACATGTATATTTACAATTTTACAATACAAAACAATATCTACAATTTTTCTATTATAATATTTCTAAGTCAGATTCTTGTTAATTCTTTAATTCAACTTTTCAGTGTTATTCTGAAAAACATTGTATCGTATATATATATTAATATATTAATATATTATATATTTTAAAAGTTTGTTTACCAGATTTAAATTAGATTTTGAATCCCTGATTTTCAATATGGACTATAAATATTGCTGTGCACTGAAACCTGATATTCCTTCGATTTCTTATCCAGCAAACTTAGTTTGCATTTCAGAGACTGGTAATTTTGGTCGACTGGATGAGGCACCATGTCCTTCATTTCTTCTGTGGCTTTCTCAGTTTCAGCTTTAAGACTCTGGGCAACTTCGATGTCTGCAAGAACCTATAAGCAAAAGAAAGTTTGGATTGTGGTCATTCTTATCGAGATGACAAAGCATCTGACTTTTGACTTCAACAAATAAACCTATTCTGAGAAATATTCACAGTAAAAAGTGTGACAACTAGCCAATATTTCATTAAACTGAAACATTCTCAGTACACAGTAACTGCTATGTATCTCACCAAAAGCATCTCCTTCTTGCCCTGAAGAACAGAATCATCAGAGATGATAGGGGGTCTGGTGCGGCCAAAGTTATGAGGAATAATGGTGAAGAATTTGTTGGTGAGTTCTTCTAACTTGTTCCGTTCTCCCTTCTTTATTGCAGCTTCGATCTCTTCCAAAGCCTCAAAGCCTTTGGCTATCTGCTGCTTGCTGAGTTTCCCCAAAGGCATCTTCTTAATATCTGACAGAGAAATATGTGACACATGAAACTCTTCACAGAAATGGACCTTATTTAATGTTACAGATGGAGCTCAGAGAAGTGGTAGATATGGCTTGAATATGCAGTAAAAAGTCCCATCTTCAGTTTACAATCACAATGCCAAAACTCCCATGTGGCCTTCAGAAATGCATGGAAAATGGAAAATGAATCCCTGCATGATCTGAAGTCTATTTCAATGAGTTTATAAAATATAATTTATTTTTCTCAGCTACTAAAAACAAGTTATAAAAGAACCTCAGTAGCATGGCTATTGAAAGAAACAAAAGAACTGGGACTTACAGTCCTATTGTGCTTTTTCAGATATTAACTTCGATGTAGTATGTAATAAAGCTGTTTGTGAATGTAAAAGGTCAAAGATCAAAGTGCATGACAAATTGAGTTATTGTCTCCATAAAGAAAGAACCATTTTTGAACGGCCTGAAATGAGCTGTCAGTAATTCCAGCATTACATCCTGCACAAACATACATAGTTTTGTATAAAATTTCTATAATGGCAGCTTATGGTATTCACTGGCTGCCCGCAGACAACGTCAACTTTGACGTCAAACACTGCACTTGTAGCTGATGCCTGGAGGAGTTTGGTTTGTGTTGTCGACATGTTGAGAAGATGCTGTTTTCTGCGATGTGAATGGTCGTTTTGTTCCCAACATGCACTGTAAGCATCTGACCAATCAGAGCAGAGTTGGCTCTCAGAAAGAAAGGTTTTAGAGAGACCGAATCATTGATCGAACTGTTTCAGACACTATGAGAAAAGAGGTGATGATGCAATGTATATTGTGAGAAAATTAAAGTGTTCTTTGACCTTGGAAGCTTGTAAACCTATTGTAGGAGACCTCCAAAACAAAATTAGGAACCTCTGAAATAGCATAATAGGGCACTTTTAATGATTCATAGTTATATCACAATAAACTAACCCAAGTTCATGCTGGTCATGGCTTCTTTGAACATGTCATTGTTGAAGATGAATGAGATGAGTCTCTGGGTTGCCTCGTCCAGTGTACAAGGCAGAACATCTTGTTCGGTTTTCACCTTCACATTTCCACCGTCTACAGTGTCCACCTGCAAGAAACACAAAACATTAGAAACTGTCAAATGTGGACATGGCTTCAATCAAGGAGGTAATGAATAGATCAATTCTTTGAATGTTGCAAAAACTGATGAACAGGCTAAATTACCTTCACTTCTGCATCCTGATCCCCATCTACCTCTATCAATGTGTACTTCCCAGAATGGGAGACAAAGTTTTCTCGATCGCTCCAATTATTCTTGGTCTTCTCTTTGAATTTCTTTTCGAAAATCTTTACAGCTGCATCAGCGGTAGATGGACCAGCTAAATTGTTTTGGCCGGACTCTCCCTGAAAACAGTGAAAGATGGGGAAAAGTCATCCATTAGAAACTACAAGAGCATTTATGCAAATCATGTTGTGACATATTTGATGGACAAAAAAGGAAGCAACTTACAACTCTGCCCCATCTTGTCCAGCAATAGTAGTTCCCTAGAGACACTAAGACCTGGATTACATAGAATTTGTTGTTGTTGTTTCCAATGTTAGTTTGGTTTAGCATACAGTCGTAATCTTCGTGAACCTGTTTGTTTGGATCACACAAGATTTTTCTGTGAATAAGGGCAAGCAATAATTTGGATTTCTACAACTGAAAACTCACAATTCACAATGAACCCAAGACATTAAAGGGATAGTTCACCCAAAAACGAAAATTCAGACATGAATTGTTCACCTCGTTGTTCCAAACTCATAAGACTTTCGTTCATCTTCGGAACTAAAATAAAAGATATTTTTAATAAAATCTGAGCAATTTCTGTCCCTCTGTTGACAGCTACACAACTACCACAATGAGGCTTAAAA
Organism: Zacco platypus; assembly: GCA_038088235.1. NCBI lineage: Eukaryota > Metazoa > Chordata > Actinopteri > Cypriniformes > Xenocyprididae > Zacco > Zacco platypus. Next base: position 25,317,680 of record CM076074.1, read on the forward strand.
AAGTGGATTAGTCTGAATTTTTGGAAGAGACTTGATTACTTTATATGCTGAACAGATTGAATTTAAATACTGATCAGCAAATATAAACAGGAGCTCAACCATACACGAGATGCACGAGAACAAACCTCTTTGGTTCTTGCGGAATCTCAAATTTGTTGCGTAACACAAGATTGAACCTCATTGGTCATGTCAAGCGAACATGCTTGAGCTTTTGTTTATCATAACTGATGTGTGAGTTAATATGTGAATAAAAGCCTAAATTAAATCTGTTCATCATATAAAGTGATCAAATTTCTTGAGAAAATTTGGACTAAACCACTCAATTGATATGGATTAGTTTTATGATCTATTTATGAACTTTTTGAAGAGTCAAAGTGGTAGGTGCATAACTGTCAAAGGAGGTACAGAAACTGAACGAAAAGTCTTAAGGGTTCTTATGAGTGATGAAAGTCTTATGGGTTTGGAACAACATGAGAGTGAGTAAATGATGACTGAATTGTCATCATGTTTGGGTAAACTAACCATTTAATGTTAGTTTAAACATTGTTTAACACTTGTTTGGTCTCACCTCAGCGTTTGCTATTCGACAGAAGCTGTCAGGGTTTCTCGTGCCTTTCACCTGCGGTACTGTTGCCTTCAGGGCCTCTTTGACTGAGGTGAACTTGTCCTTCGGTGGAGCTTGAGGCTCCTCCTTTACCTTCTTTCCTCCAGCTTTGGTGCTTGATGTTGCCCTTCTCTTAGGTGCCATTCTCTTTCCTCTCTGTTCATAATTAATAATATGATGTTTAAATAATGTATACATTAAAACATTAAATAAGCAGCTCTGTCAGAGGTTATGTGGGGTCCTAGACCAAGTACAATATGCTATACATAAAGGGATAGTTCACTCAAAAATGTAAATTATCTCATCATTTACTCAGCCTTATGTTGTTCCAAACCTGTAGTAGTTTCTTTCTTCTGCTGAAAACAAAAGAAGATATTTTGAAGAAAGACAGTCACGGTAACAATTGACTTCCATTGTAATTTTTTTTTTCCTGCTATGGAAGTCAATGGCTACTGTCTGGTTACCAACATTCTTCAAAAAAACATTTTTATTTCTAAATAAGAAAGAAACTCATACAGGTTTGGAACAACATGCGGGTGAGTGATAATGACGGAATTTTCATTTTTGGATGAACTACCCCTTTAATATATTTAAAACAATCATATTTTTAAATATTGTTTTTTTTATCACAATATCACACTTAATTAAACATAAGGGTGAATTTTACATTTCTAACATGGAAAAAACAGGCAATTTATTAAGAGAAAATTCCAAATTTTTCTTTATTTATTCTTATTTCTAATCAACATTTTCAAACCCCCAGTTTGGAAATAGTATGATGTCAAATTTCAAAAGATGATAAACCACAATTCAACTCACTCAGTCCTACTGAGACATGTGCGGACATGCTGGAGTTTACTGTAAGTGACGTAACCTTCCTGGCAGCCAATCAGAGCTTTTCTGCATTGAAAATGCCTTCATAGAAATCACGGGGGTGTGTCTTGTCAACCATGAAAACATTTACTAACTGACTAAATGTATTCACAAAGAAACATATAATGTTATGTGAAACTGCAAGTGTTCAGAATCGTGATTTAGCCAGTCATCATGAGGTATGGCGTTAACGCAGAGCTCGCGGCTAAAACGAGTGCAGCGTTACCTGTAGCAACATCTAGTCAACAGAGCATTATAACCCGTAAAAACTATACGAGAATTTATTATTAGTTAGATAGAATGATACTGACCTGCAAGTGACGGTGCAGTGAAAGTTTGCAGATTCACTCTCACACTTCGGGATCGCCTGCAGCCTGACTTCCGTGTCTCTAAAAGTTTACGTCACATCCCTCCCTAGTTACTCAGCCCTGCGTGAAACAACTATGCACCACAGTAACTGTAGTTTACACAAACATTCAGTTACTACAATACTGTGAAACATCCATTAATATGGTATTAATATATCTTTCAGAATTTTTGTCATTTTCTTTTTTCCCTTTTAAATGACATGTATTTAACATGTATTTAATTACTTCACCGAAGGTGTAATGTTTTAAAACAGACACATTTCATAATTTATAAAATACACAATTTGATAATGAAAATGTTAATGATGTTCAATCAATCAATCAATCAATAAATCTCAAAATTTTCTCTTCTTTATTGCATGTGTTTTCAGTGAACTTCTCTGATACCATATTTGCCAAAGTGTCAAGTTCTTAAATGGGGACAACCTGCAAAAATATTTGTCATTTGTCAAATTATTATTATTATTACAATAGTTTTGTGTTACAAGTTGCTTTAAAAAAAAAATAATATGCCCTATGTGGCAGTCCAACATCCAGATTTGTGCTCCTAAGCTATGCTAAGCAGTTAAAAACAAAAAAAATTACACGAAAAATGATAAAACAAACAATCTTCCAGTGAGACTATGGACAATTCAATAGCAGGCCTAAATGCTAAAAACAATAGGGCAGAAAATGACTGCAGATGTAACCATCACAAAAAATGAATGTCTCAGGTTGACAGGACAATTTCCCATTTGTCATTTTACCGCCAGTGATTGAGTGTGCAACACGGTGTACACAGTTTTTGTAACATGGGTCAGACTGCGATAGCCTAAATACTGTGTGTTGACATTGTAATTATTATGAATGAATACTTTGTCTATGAGACATTTTTCTTCTGTAGACTGTTGTACGTGTATTACAGTTGTAGTAATAGCAGCATTTGCAATATTTTCCTTTTTATTTTTCTACCTTCTAACATAGTAGCTGATAAAATGACTTTATGTAACAAAGAAATTAGGGGCATAGTTTATTCCACTTGCATATCACCTGTATTATAATAGGGTCATTCAAGGTATTATTTTAGACAGTGCAACAAATTAGCATTTAACATAAAATATACATTAATAATAAAGCCCAACCTGTTCACTTTAGTTTAGCCTCGGCCAATTTGATGTGATGAGCACCTTCATCCTCTAGATGGGGACAATGTACAATTTTTAAACTGTACCATGATCACTGCATTTAAATAATTCATTCTTTAAAGCTGAAGAGTGGTATTTTCTGAAATGTACATTGATAATATAATATAATATAATATAATATAATATAAGACAGTATAACCAACCAGGAGAGCTTGTATTCATATAAAACACATTTTATTTACATAAATTACAAGAAAGCACAAACCAGAATCACCATAAATCTACATTAAAAACATCTTGTATATAATACTTTAAACAGATTTACTATATTTTAACTCCATATCTCAAACAATACTTTATTATGGTTTCCATAAAAAGAACAGGTATACAGAGTTTAAACTGGCATCCCACTGATATTATCTAACTAGTCAGAGAGAGAAAGAGAGAGAGAAACAAAATGGGATATTGTACTCACAGCACGTTGAGAACAACATAACAGGCATTCTTTATTCCGAATAGCCTCCTCAACATTAGCAAACACTTGATTTCATGACTAGTGAAGATAAGATTTATCTGTATACCGCATTTGGCAAACAAACAGGAATCCTGTTTCTCAGAGTGAAGATGTTGTTGAGTCCACTACCTCTCTGCCATTACATACTGTAGGCACGATGTTGGAGGCCGAGGCTGTAAAGACATTGTTAATAATATAAAGATATAAGTTGCAAATCACAATGTATCGCCATTGCCAGTCAATAGATGTTTTTAAAGGGTTAGTTCACCCAAAAATTACATTTCTGCCATTAATTATCTTTTCCAAGCCCCAGAAGGGTAGTAAAGACATCATAAAAGTAATCCATGTGACTCCAGTGGTTTAACCTCAATTTTACGAGGCGACACAAGTGCTTTGTTTGCACATTTCTTTTTAAATAATTTACCACTTCATTTACAAAATATTACGTGTATGTTGCAATGTCTGCTCTCATACCAACACGCATCATGGTTCTCTCGTGAACACACGTTTAAGATCAATATTTTGTAAATAAAGTGGTAAATTATTAAATTGTTTTGCACAAACAAAGCACGTGTCGCTTCATAAAATTGAAGTTAATCCACTAGAGTCACATGGATTACTTTAATGATGTCTTTACTACCTTTCTGGGCCTTGAAAGTGGTAGTTGCGTATGCTGTCAATGGAGGGACATAAATCTTATAGATTTCATCAAAAAGATCTTCATTTGTGTTCCGAAGATGAACAAAAGTCTTACAGGTTTGGAATAACATGAGAGATAGTAATTTATGACGGAATTTAGATTTTTGGGTGAATCTCATTAAAAAATATTTTATATTATATGAGAATGAGTATTTTTGCAGTACAGAAGTGAGAGTGATTGTGTTGTTATCCAAAACATCACAATACTAAATATAACTGATTTGTCATTTGATTTTGAGGTGAAATATATTATTGTGAGATTCACATATGCACTCTATCCAATAAACTAAGGAATATTTCAGTGCTAGAGTAATATCAATGTAATGCAATAAAGCCAAATATCTGCACTCACAGGGCCAATGATACTTTATGATACTTTATGTTTCTGCTCAAATATTACTCTGCCATCATACAGTACTGTGTATTTTGATCAATATCTTTCATTTCTTATGGCAGTTCATACATTGTCAGTCCATATTTTTGAATATGGGTGATACGAGTTAATCAATATGCTTGATTTACACAGCTGTTGTTGATTGATTATATTGACGATGATGCTGATATATTGAAGATAGAGATCATAAATGATACTGCACCTTGAGAGAAGCTGGAGCCAGGGCCAGTGGTCACACTGAATCGGGTGGTGGCCACTCTGAGCGTGGTGACGTTCTTCTGGGGCTGGAAGAGGATGATGTGGATCTTGGGAGCGAAGAGGCAGCCCAGCACCACTGAACCACTCAGACTCACAGAGATGCACATGGTCGTGGTCTGTACCTGAGAGAGTAGACACAAAAAAGCGATTACATTTACACCGTGATACCACCTGACTGACTTATTCATATTCAACAGGGATGTTAACATGGGATTGAATTTATTTTTCCATTGAACTCCATTCCAAAGTGTTACCAAAGCCTATGCGGCTAAAGATGTGTCTTAAGAGGATGAATCCATGTGCAAAGCAGGTGTGTGTGCCGTGTATAAGCAATCTCATGCATACTAATATTGGTATTAGAGACATGCATCGCCAAATAACATTTTGATGAGAGAGGGGGTGAATCAACAGGAAGATTTTCACTGTTTTGGCTGAGATGTTTGCTTTGTATCATTGTATTTCATTTGGCAGATACTTTTATCCAAATCGAAGTGCATTCAAGCTATATATTTTTATCAGTATGTGCGTTCCCTGGGTTTCAAAGCCACGGCCCTTGGCATTGCTATACTCTTTCAGTTGGGCAACAGGAGCATTTTCATTATAAAAAGTTTCCTTTTTTATTCTAAACCTAAACAGCTAACTGCAGCTTGTTTCGATCTAAACTGGATCACAAAACATTAAAAGCTATGGTGAACAGCCCTCTCAGGGTCAGACATCAATATGACCTTAACAATATAATTTTTCTATTTCTCAGTGCCAAATAAACAAAGAGTAGCTTATTCTTTCTTCTGTACAACAGATTTAAAAGTGTTTCTGTGAGAGAGGCAATGCATCAGAAAAAAACTAAATGCTTTAAATAATGCAACATTCAGAGAAGAGCTGTGCTTGGAAAGGTCTTGTATTCTTTCCCAGCTCTTGTCTCTATAAACATGCACTTTTCCTATAGAATATCATACTGAATGGGACATTATGTTGTAGTCTGTGTTTCCTCCATAATTGATCATCATTATTCTTTAAAAATATCTCAAGAGTGAAAACTGGAACGAATTAGCTAAGTACACAAACAAAGACGCAAATGGATAGAGACTCAAATAATCTTACATGGCTCTGGAATAATGTATTCTCATAAATTCTGTAGTTTTTTGTATCTATATACTACTGTTCAAAAGTTTGGGGTCAGTAAATTTTTGTAATGTTTTTGAAAGAAGTCACCAAGGCTGCATTTATTTGATCAAAAATACAGTAAAAACAGTAATATTGTGAAATTTGATTACAATGTAAAATAACTGTTCTCTATGTGAATATATTTTAAAATATAATTTATTTATTTGATTACAAAGCTGAATTTTCAGCATCATTTCTCCAATCTTCAGTGTCTCTGTGAAATCATTCTGATATGCTGATTTTCTGTGCAGTGTGGGGGTAACACATTACAAGTAACATGAGTCATGTTTTCAGATTACTTTTTCAAGTAACTAGTAAAGTAACTCATTATTTTAAATTTACATCAAAATATCAGTTACTTTTTTCAAATAAGTAACGCAAGTTACTTTGTTTTCCATTAATTGACTGACAGCTCCCCATAAAGAGTAAGATGTAGAGGCGTTGTGGTTATTCTAGACTAGTTCTAGTCTAAATGTGAGACTACATATACTCATTTACTTCTCCTGCGTCCTAATCGTTTATATTTCAGAATATCAGCACAGCTAAAAAGGCTTGTTTGTTTGAACTGCGCCCTCTACTGTACAGGCGTGAATTAGCATTTACTGTAGCCTGAGGCTTATTCATTTAACTTTTGGTGTGAAAGGGCCCTTACATTTGGCGATAAATAGAATTTTTGTTGTTATAAAAACAAACAAACAGCCCAACACAGATGAGAAAAAGTCATGCAAAAGTAGTGTAACATTACTTTCCATACAAAGTAACTAACGCAATTAGTTACTGTTTTAGGGAGCAACGCAATCTTGTAACGCATTACTTTTAAAAGTAACATCAATTTAATTTATTTCCAGGATTTTGAATCCAAAATTTCTTAGTATGGTCTCCCATTATTTTATTTTGTGATTTAAGTCTGGTTCTGAACATCAAATATTTATCATATCAATTTTACAAGCAGCATGTGCTTTTTCTTCAACATGACAGTAGTTGGTGGGTGAGAAGCAGAAATGATACAACTAAAATGATATCTGCGTGATGAATGAGGCTGCAGCATTTGCTGTGAGTGTGTGTGGGAGTGTGGCGAGGTCTCGGTCTCTAAAGCACACCTTGCTTTCTGAGCACAGGCCCCAGCTGGGAATCATCCTCCCATACTCTAACACATCACCTCACACACACACATATATATAAAACGCAGAAACCCTGAAGAGAGAATGACATCCTGTCCAATCAGAACTCAAGGAGATTCCATTCTCTCTCCTGAGGCCTTTTTAACTCCTGTTTTTTCTGTATTCTTTCGTCTAGTCTTGAATGAATGATGTAGAACCGACCCTTACAGAAGCCCCCTACAGCCATAACATCTCTGGATCATGTTTCTATCCTCTTTTTTTGCTCACTGGAGCATCCAAATACCATGTACAGTGGCTGTTTTACCAGCAGTGTTGGCTGTATGCACCAGTACTGGGCACTATGTTTTGGATGTTGCACTGTAACTTTGTAACAGTTGAATTTTAACCAATCAGGGTGTGATTCCAAACCCCTGTGTGACAATAAATAACTGAATAACAAAATTGAAAAAATAAAATAAATAATTAATAATAATAATAAATGGAAATTAAGCTTTTGGAAATTGCTATATACTTGTTTTTGAAAATAAACATTAGGACTTTTTTCTTTCAGTTTAGTAATGCATGCATCAAATGTTTTTTTTTTTTTTTTTAAAAAAGTACTCCATGTCGTCAAATATAAGAGTTTTTATTTAATGGTGTCTGTCCTGAGGTACTTGACTGAAGGATACTCAGACCAATTGAATAGCATGTTTTCATAGGCTAGTCATGTGCCGGGAAGAAATATCCCCACTTTCTTTGTTCTACACTGAACAGCTTTTGAGCCACATGAAATGTGAGCTTCTCCTTTCATCAGTGCAAAAGACAGGTGATCAAAGAGATTTTTCTATCTGCCATCTGAATTGGCAGGTAAGGTAACAAAAAAAAATCAATCAGGCAAACTCCCAGACTCGCGCTCTCAGGGAAATTGTATATATGCTAAAAATAAAGGATAAAGTCAGTGTCAGAAAGTGATTAAGGGTTATAAGAGAAGCTCATTATCTAAATGATGAAAAATATTCCATGCTGTCATTGTGTGTGCAGTGTGATTTGAAACAGCCCCTCTGATATCTATTCCCAGAGGAGAGCCGGTAATATCCCCCGGGCACAAGATTTACTTCTCAAAGAAATCACATTGTTATACAGAACACTCAAGCAAAGCATTCATTAACAATACTGCAGGAGAATATAGCATAGCCAAATCTCAAATCTATGTTGAGCATTAATGACATTTAAAGATATGTTCAGAGAAACTGTTAAATGATATTTTGGGTCCTCACATAAATCTAAATGATTTCGCATAATTTAAAGTTAACTAAAAATCAGATTCATTCATTCATTCATTCATTCATTCATTCACTCATTCATTTGTTTTTGCTCCTGTCTTATTGTGCACAATTCATCAGAGGCTTTACTTAAATATGCTGTTGTCCTGCTTTATATTTTTGTGGAAACCATGATATAATTTTGATGAATACAATTTAAAATGTAATTCAGGGGACCGGTTACCACAAGTAAAATAAATTAATGTTTACAAGTTAAATAAAGTTAAAAATGTATTTAATTTAAGGTTTTAAGTTGCAAACATTATTTTGTTGAGTTCTGTTGTCATAATAATGTTGATATAACTCAATATAGTGTGAAGTTGTAGTTGTAGTGAATTAATAAAATTGTCTTGATAACTTAAGAAATTGGGTAGTGGATTTCTAGTTCCCAGCATGCTTTGCATAGGACTGGATGAGGAGAATAAATGTTGAAATTAAGCATTATTTCTATTTTTTAAATGTTTAATGCTGTTATATTTGTCACTTAAAAGCGTAATGTTGAAGAGTAGACGCCATGAAGATAAACACAAAGATTGATTCTATAATCAATGACTACGGTAAAGGCAGTGACATGTAATACATGTATCTTAATTGTTCATTAAATTGGCATGCTAAATGACATTTACATTTACATTAAGCATGTGCTATACGAGCTGTGGATTTTGAGTTTTAAATTTTAAGGATTAAGTTCCTCTAACTCAGTGTAGTTTGTTGGCTGAACATAATTTAATTAAAAGTTGTCATAACTCTGTCACGGCTCTACCTCTGAAATGACTTTCTGTTTTTTCCTGATGCCACAAATCCCTCTTAGTATTCAACGCTTCTCCTCCAAACCACCTGGCTCCATTCTGTTACTGCACTTTTCACAATCCAGTAAATGAATGAACTTCATTCAACTTTTACCCATTTTCATCTTGCTGTATATCCTGTTGCACTCAGAAATACATCACATTATGGAAGTAAAATGGGTTGTAAAAGACATTTCAATTTGACTCAAACATAAATCTTATTTAGAGGCTATTATTTCCATAGAAAGAAGCTGACAAGCTATTAAATGTCATTAGTGAGGTATTTATATGTATCGCCACAAGTAACCATGCATTATACAGTTCATATTTACTTACCCTATAGTCACTGGCAGTAACATAGAAGATCGGCTGGAAAGCCAGCCAGATTATGCACGTGGTGTACATGGTGAAGCCGATGAACTTGGCTTCATTGAAGTTCTCTGGGCACTTTCGAGTCTTAAAGGCGTAAAATGTACAGAGGATGATGAGGACACAGTTGTAGGTTAAAGACATCAGCATGCTAGAGTCCTTGCTGTTGCACTTCAATGTCACCACATCTCTTCTTTCAGGACTGACCTCCTTTCTCACCCCTGGAGCCTCAACCAGAAGCCAGACCACAACAACCAGGAGCTGACAGGAAATAAGTCCAGCACAGATGGCCACCTGTGAAGCTGGACTGATGAACCTCGGCCTTTGAGCTCCATCTTTAACGCCGTTGAAAATCCGTGCAATGCGATTTGTCTTGGTCAGCAACGCAGAGTAGCAAACGGCGAAGGAAGTGCCCAGGCCGAGCCGCCGTAACGTGCATACTACGGCAGAGGGTTTGCTGATGTAGATGAAGGTCATGCAATAGCAAAGGAGGACACCTAGCAGAAGAATATAGGAAAGTTCACGTCCGCTAGCTTTCACCACTGGTGTTTCATTGTTCTTTATGAAGAGGCCGATGACAAAGAGTGTACAGAGCATGCCAAGGCAAGAGATGGTGACCGGCCCAATAGCCCAAGCGTCCTCCCAATGAATGTACTCCTCGGGTAAGTTGTAGCAGCCGGTGAGATTGTCCAGAGGCCATTGTCCGAAGCTACAATCCGCACAGGTGAATTCATCCAGGAGGTACTGGTAGGGCTGGCAGGGAATGCAAATCCAACAGCAAACGTCACCGGGCTGCATGCTCTTTATTTCGTTTTTCCTACATGGGTCGCTGCATTGGGACGTGGGCACCACCTGGCTTTCCCAAGGAATCAAGCTTGTGTTCAGACTTAAATCCCGAGCATAATACCCCACTTTCCTATAGACATACTCGTCATTCTCTTTGTGATAATGGAAGATGTTGTAGCGGCCCAGACTGTCTCCATAAGCATCAAAGTGAACATTGTTTTCTGTATCAGCTGGTCGAAATGGGGCTGCGGACACAAAGGGCAAATGATAAACATCATTTATTTACATACTTGGCAACAGATAAATAGATATTTTTCAGCAGCAAAGTGTATTTCTTTGTAAGCGGAAAAATGTCCAACCCAGAAAGACCTTCTTATGTAAGTCCACCCTACTTTCTTCAGCGTCCTGCCCTGACTAGTTCTCATTAGGTTTGTAGATGCATTGGACTCAGGTGCAAACGGTACATTTACATAATGGAAGTCAGGAGGTTGATGCATTGCCTGGTTTCTATGATGTAATTTGACATTCTTGGAAGAACACATGGCAAAAAGATCTTAAAAAATATATAAAGGATAGCTATAGGAACCTGACAGACTGCCATCAGTTCCCTAATACAAGCAACTGACCACTCGGCACAGACATTTAATATAGATCCCTGCTTGCACTTGTTTAAATCATTTAGAAGTTAGCATGGGGCTAATGAGGCTAATGCACGTAATAAAACACTTAGACTATACACAGTGCATATGTTGGATTCATGCATTAGTGTAATCTATATTACAGCAGCAGTTTTCCCCAGGGGGAAACTTCCTAGATCCATCTATCTTTCAAAATTGATTTCTTTGACCTAACAGAGAAGAGACATATATTTATTAAGATATAAAAGTGTTTGTTTTGAGATTTAAACTATTAGATTGGTGCAAATTTTAACTTATATATATATATCTTAGGATCTTAGGTCTTATCTTCAATAAAATGTAGAAATGTAGAGATACATCTTAATACGGAAATAAATAAGTCTTATAATAGAGGATTTTGGTAAAATACAATTATATTTTAGTCTGTTCTTTGAACAAAGATTTAATATGGTTTTGAATGTTTAGGATTTATAGGACAAGACATATAGACCATTTATTATAGTTTTATGGTGCTTTTTAGTCCTTTCTGCTTTTGAAAATGAGCAGTGTGAACATTTTGCTGCCTGGGCCATCTTTTGTTTTCAAATACGAAGAAGAAATTCTATTGAATTAGAACAACATGAAGTAAATGATTACAGAATATCATTTTTGGGTAAACTATTTTTGATTATAAAGTGAACATAAATGATACAATCTATCAGATTTAAAAAAAAAAAACTTACAGTCAAAATTTATCTTTAGGATGTAGTCCTTGTACAGCTTTTTTCCATTCACTGGTTTCATGGCACTGCAGAGTTTGGTGGTATTTGAGCACAGTGCTTGTTTCATGTTGTGAAGGGCATGGGCCATAGCGTAGACAGCGTTGACCACAAACATGATCTTGGATTCCTGCTCGAATTTGCCATCCCGGAGAGAATGTTTTCCACAATTAATGTCGTGCAGGGAACACTGGAAGCGATTTTCCCAAAACTCCCTGAACCAGGGGTTACGTGTGTTGTTGTAAGGATTGAGGTTTGTGAAGTACGCTGCAAATTCAGGGATCGGATAGGACGCGAGCTCAATGGTAAAAGCTCCTTCTGCTACAGTCTCGCTCCCTCTCACCACACTCTCCTGCGCCCCCCAGCCGTCGCTGGCCACCCAGATGAAGGAGACGTTCATGCGCTTTGCTGCAACCAAGAGCTCTCTTGCGTCTTCACTTCTGGTGAAGAGGATTACTACTTTAGCGTTGGACTTCTGCAACAGAGATCTGATTACTCCGTCATAACTGTAGCGGTCCATGGAACGACTGACCTTGGCGGACGTAGCTATGCAGATTTGCAAGGCGCGGGCCTCTTGCTGAAAGGCATCGATACCCGTCTCGCCGTAATCGCCCTCTGAGGCAACTGTGGAGACGTAAGTCCAGTTGAAATAGCGTAGGATTTCAGCAATGGCTTTGGCTTGGTAGAAGTCAGGGGGTACAGTCCGGGCAAAGTAATCATAACGGGATTTGTCACTCAGTTTCGCACTGGTGGAGGCATAACTGATCTGAGGAATCTGGAAAAGACGCAGGAGATTGGCCACCTGCAAAGGGACAAATGAAAAACTGTGATGAAAAACTACTGAAGTGTGTAAATGGTCACACTATTTCACTGTGATTCACGAGTGTTGGCTGTCAGTATAATTCTCCTAAACGGCGTGATCAAAATGTTTACTTAGACCCTACAACCCTGTGGGGTTTTCATTTTCAGCCCAGTATCCAAAGTCACAAAAGATTTATAGTTCAAATAAATGCTGTTCTTATGAATCAAAGAATCCTGAAAAAGTGTACTGTGGTTTCAATGGAATTTTAAGCTGCACAACTGTTTTCAACATAGATCATATTTGTAACACTTTACGAGAAGGTTCATTAGTTAAACATTAGTTAATGTATTAACTAACATTAACTAACCATGAGCAATACATTTGTTACTGTATTTATTTTCTTTGTTAACATTAGTTAATGAAAATACAGTTGTTCATTGTTTGTTCATGTTAGTTCACAGTGCATTAACTAATGTTAACAAGATTTTAATAATGTATTAGTAAATGATGAAATTAACATTAACAAAGATTAACAAATTCTGTATATGTGCAGTTCATTATTAGTTCATATTAACTAACGTAGCTTTTTTTTCAAAAACATTTAAGAAATTGTACTTACCCCAAACAGTGAATGATATAGAAACATTAATAATATAACACTTTATTGTTCATATGACTAAAATGATCACAGAACAGACTCTTATTTAAATGAATGTTATTTAAAGTTTAAAAAACATCGAGAGTAAAATAAAACATTAAACAATTTAAAATAAGCTAATTTTTATCTTTCAGTGTTGTTGCAGTTGTTTTGCAATAATGCCTACATCAAAATAATTAATGTACCATCATCTGCAATTACAGAAAATGTTGAAAATGCCAGTTTAACAAGTTCAAAGAAAGAAAAAAGGCTGTTAGGTCTGCCACTTAGGTCTAAGCATGAGAATGTAATTCCTCTAATAACACAAATTATGGCCGTTATCTCCAGACGCTTAGCATACTGCAGTGATAAGTTAGTCTCACCCTTCTCACTTGTTTCATCTCTGAGAACCCCAATGGCAACACTTCACATTTCCATTTTCTCAATGAAATAATGTCAGTCCAAAGGAAATGACCCCAGGAAACTTGCCTTCTCTATATCTGACATGTGTGCAGCATCATCATCCACATAAAACTATGACTATCTATTCTTGCATTTATTAATCTTAAAAAGAAACTCTTTAAGCCTTCCTCTGTCATAACGGAGATTTATGTGTGAAATGTGCATGAAAACCGTAGCTCTTTGAGAGAGTTCAGTGGCTAGGCGTTGACGGTTGCTGAAGCACCAGATCTGTATGATTTTGCATACTAATTCACTTCGCTCAGTAAACCCGAGACACTTTTTTTGCCAGCTGTATGTGAGTGTTTTTCAGTTGTGATCATGTGATATGCAATAGAGCCTGACTGGTCATCGCCTCAGGCAGTTCCTCAGAAGCCTAAGGGAAAGTCAGCAAGAAGATGGCAGCAGCGAATAAGAAAGCTCTTCAGTATTTCTCTGTACTGTATGTCAACATTGCATAACATGTAATTGTCTTCTGACTTACAGCTTAACATATTAAACATCACATAAACTTTCACAACCAGAAAACAGTGAATAGGCTATGCATGTGAATACGCTTCTATACACAATATAAAATGTCTTATAAAAAGAGTAATACACAGATAGTCTTTGCTATCGCTGCATGCTATCCCAAAATGTTTTTTATTTTAATGCAGTGCTTCTCAATCCTATGGAAGCCCGTTTCCACCACTGAAAAAAAAGAACATTATTGCTTTTTATCTCACAATTTTAAACTTTTTTTCATTTCAGAATTGTGTGAAATAAACTCACAATTGCGAGTTATATAATAAGAATGCAAGATATAAAAAAAGTTTTGTGACTTTATAACTTGCAATTGCAACTTTTTATCTCACAATTCTGACTTTTTTCTCGCAATTGCGAGTTTATATCACGCAATTTTTTTTTGCCTTTACAACTTGCAATTGTGACTTTATATCTTTATATCTGTGAAAAAAAGTCACAATAATCTTCTTTTTATTTTTTTTTTCAGTGGCGGAAACGGGCCTCCATACAATCCAGATGGGACATATAACAAAAGTTATATGTAGTTTTCATATGTAATATAATTATTGTTGAGGCTCAACAAGTATGACATATCAAAGCAAATCATATCTACACAAATTGTTTCATTTCCTTTGAAAGTGACAAAAATTATTTGATTCATCACAATTAGATATTTTAAAAGCCCTAGACAATATTTGTCTAATGCACGTAATAAAACACTTAGACTATACACAGTGCATATGTGCATACTAGTGCATACTAGACAATAAAGTATGTCCTGGAATCTGCTCACGTATTTCTGGTTGGTAATCTTAATCACACTGAACAAGTGTCACTCTTCACTCACTCACTTTGTGTCTGAGAGAGTTTGCATTAAGTTGTTAATTTAACCCTAACACATCTCCTAATAAATGTTATTATATATATGTGCACTGTAAAATAAAGCAATTACTGAAATGTATTCTGAAATACAAAAATGTATTTTTGTGAGCAAAAATGGAATAAAGATACTAAGCAAGCATCAAGGCCACAACCTGCTCTTCACATCCCCCAGACTCAAGACTTGCTTTCTCCTTCAAACAAAAGGCAACAAATTATTAATGTAACTGCCTTTCTTCATGTACTTTCACTTAAACAGCCATTTAGAAATACTACCTGTCTGCTATGATGGCAGTAAAATTTCTGTTGCACACTGCCCCCACTTACTGTAAGTGCTTTACTCAAGAATGTGTACAAGAGCAATTTTCATGTTATTCTGTGGTTACTAATGCATGGCAGTCTGTTTTGTGTCAATATTAATGTCACTTTTGACTATGTGACACTGCTGCGGCCAAAACTAATACTATCAAAGCTCATACTAGTCGCTAGCGCAAAATAAACCACAAAAGGGTAAAGAAGTGCTTATACTTAAATGACTGCTCACCTAATAAATTTAAGCGTGGACATGAAATATTGATTTGAAATTATTTTACAATCTTGCATTGTAAGCTAGGACAAATGTAGTAACAATAATATGAGTAACTTGTTACAATACAGGAGCACTAATATGCATCAATTCAAGCTTAATTAATGCACAAATAATCATGTGTTAATGAATGACTCATGAAGAAATGAACCATTTATTAATCATTACTGCATCAGCAACTAATAGAGATTAATAGATTAAGTAATATATGAATTGTTGTTAATTAAATGTGTCATAATGTGTTCATTCTTTAATAACATAGTATTAACTATCAGTGTAAATTAATGCACAATGGGTCGAAGCCATGTATTTCAACTTCCAATTGTCTACTTTAATTAATCATTAGCTAATGATTTGCAAAGGTATCATTATGTTACGACTTTACTTGTTGAGGCACATGACTATTAACTAATTGTTAAGTAATATGTCAAAATAAAGTAATATGACATCTACACCAAGATATGGATTTCAATTTCCAGCCGTCTACAACAGGATTCCACTGTGCCAGATGAACTGCCGCATCCAGTACCTTGTTGTTTATGACACAGGAATATCTCAGGTTAAGCTTGAGGTCTAGGATTCATAGGAAGAACACTGAGGACATGCGGCCGGGCACTGCTATTTCCTAATAATGTGTCTAGACCGGACAAAGACAATAGAACCTATTATAACCAGTGATATTACACTGGATGCCACGCAACCCTATACAACAAAACCCGATAGTAAGCTAATGCCTCATTCTATTTCTGACGTATTCCAAGCTCTTCCACTACTTCTGTTACGAAGGACCAATGGACTTGGTCTGTCATGTCCAGTGTCGACAGCTGTTGCGGCATGATGGTCATGGTCGTGTCCAGTTTAAACATGGTGTAACAGCGGACAGTAGTTCAGATTCTGCTATGCTGATATTTGACAAGTACCCATCCTTCAAACACATTCTCTGACATTAGATTCACTGCATGTATAACTGCCCCACAGACCTTTAGTGGGGATGTCAAAACCCATAACCACAATGGCATATTACTTAACAATTAGTTAATTGTTATGTGTCTCAACAAGCAACATCATAACATAATGATACATTTGAAAATCTATAGCTAATGATTAATTAGCGTTACCTCATACTCATGCCCGGAAAAGCGGATATGGCGCCAGCAACTGTGGCGTAATGAAAGTTTTGCTGCTCATGAGGCGTGTGTTGTGTTCCACTGGCTGTGAGGTGAAGACCACATGTCCCAAGATTCCTCGCTCAAACTTGGCGTCATCAAGCTACGCCTTTGTTTTGAATAGGCGACCTCTAGCGGATGAAAAACTACATAGTGCACCTTTAAGTGATGAAAACGTTATTTCGGAATGTTCAAAAAATTGTCGAGTTTTTAAAATGTTTTTTTCTTAGTGTTTCGTTCATGAGAAGAATTGTACATTGTTGACTACTATTTTGAAGTGCTGTGTAATGATGTAATGTTTGTGAGAACGGAAGTAAAATAGTAAAGAAGACTGATGAAGTTCACAACTCTGTTTCTTTTCCCAGTAACTCCTGACAGATACCACACTTGGTTATGGGAACATTCCATTTTATTATTTTTCAAACGTTATTAGAACGTTACTTTGAAGCATTTAAAAAAAACCAGATGAATGTAAACTAAAGTGTTTCAGAAAACACTTCATAAATGAAGTATATAACATTTTTGTGCAAAAGTTTTGAGAATATTATTAAAGACCAAATAAATTTGAACTAGCTGAGTTACAACATACAGCATGAGCTTCGGCCTAGCAACAAGACGGGCACTACAACAACTATTATACTGAGTGAAGGTAGTTATTTAAGGAAATATCAGATCACTGAATGCTGCAATTGACCAATCAGAATCAAGCATTCAAATAAAACCATGTAATAATTATTAAATTGAATTAACATTCTATAAGATGTATTTTAATGATAATAGGTGACACTAAAAATATATTTTACAGATATTAGATATGACCTTCTATCATAAAACTCTCTCTCTCTCTGTAATGCAT
The DNA here is from genome assembly GCA_038088235.1 of Zacco platypus. Taxonomy (NCBI): domain Eukaryota; kingdom Metazoa; phylum Chordata; class Actinopteri; order Cypriniformes; family Xenocyprididae; genus Zacco; species Zacco platypus. The sequence continues at coordinate 25,335,328 of CM076074.1, forward strand.
AGTATAATGACCTACAGTATACAGACTCAGTGATCTCATATAGAATCATCTTATATATAAAATTTCCAGGGGCATTTTTACAGTTCTCAGAGAGACGCAATATGAAAAGTTCAGCATACATTTTTCATATCTGTTGCTATAGAAACAAGTTGGGTTGAAAATAAAAGGGTGCCTTTGAGATGCAGAGGTTAATGTTGTTACTTTGTTTCCCCAGAGGTTTCCTATACCTCACTTTGAGATCAGCCTTTCTGACGATTCAATGTCATGTAACATTAGCTTAAACTAAAACCTCCTTCTGTGACAAGTTCAGACTGTGTTTAAACATATTAGAAGACAGCTGCCAGATTTGCTTTCTGTTTTTCTTTTCCTTCACGTCCTCTTGATTCACACACCCTTACTTTGATGCAAGGTGAACTGCCAACAACATTTTTATTTAATATTGACTTTTTAATGGATAAAAGGAAGCAACATAATGTGTATCTAAGACATGTAACTTTAAGGGTGTTACAGAAATATAACTAGAGACTATCAGTAATTATCTAAATTATAGTCTATGCTCTAATCGCCTCTTAATTACAGTCCATTTTCTAATTTGCTCTTAAATTAGATTTAATAGCAGTCTTATATTCATTAGACAGCTTTGTACTACAGTAGCTTCAAATTTGTCGCCATCAGTCTAAAGTGCATGCAGGTGCTCATGCATATTTATTTATTATGGTTCAGGTTTTTAATTCAGATGTTGCTTCTGCCTGATGACTTTCAAAAAGCTGCCAATCACAATGAGATGATTTTCACCAAGCCAGTGTTTTAGAATATGGTATAGCCTGATAAATAGCAAAGACCCAGCGTACAAACTAGTTACAAGTTACAAACTAGTTAGTTATAAAGTGTTTTTTTTTTATAGCACCATGGTGAATCAATCATGTCTGCAGCACAAATGATGTGGGACAAGTTACGCATTGTTTTATACTAAAAGGGTAACTTCAAGTATGATCAATAGTAGCAATATTGCTTGTGTTAGCAAGCACCGGTAATGAATGAATGAGATGAAATACTAAAAAACAGATAGCAGTGCACAGACACTAAAATATCATCAAAGGTTTCAAAATTCAAATTAGTTACAGTTACAGTACCAGCTTAATGTTCTCAACAGGAATTTCAATCATATTTGAGGAGCATTTCAATCCAATTGATTAGCGCTGATTAGCCGTGGGTCGCTTTTCTATTATACCAAATGGCTTTGTGTGACTTAAACACATTAGATATGGAGCTAATGCCCTTTTTCATAATGTCATGATGCTGAGAGTCTGCCTTCAAGACACAGCCTAGGATTTAATTAAGAAAATCACCAGCTACATGGATTTGCAGATGGAAAAGTAAAATGGTTTAATTATTCTAGAGGAGAGGATGGCTCTTGAACAGCAGGATTTGTGTTTGACGGAAGAAGTGGACATACTGTATGTTTGTTATTTAACATATCCGATTATTCCTGTTACACAATACAGTCTATTTTCATGTCTCCATATATGTCTCATTGTGTCTAAAAATATTGGAAAATTTTTAAACTCAATCATTTAAGATGAAAATCACATAAATTTTAACTTCTATCATAAAAACTGCAATTCATAAAGAAATATATATATATATATAAATAGACATCCTGATATTTAAATACAATTAATTAATAAAAATGTAATAAAATTAAAATATGTTTAAAATGCCAAATATATATCTGAAAAAAAATAAATAAATAAATAAATAAAAAATAAAAAATAAAAAATAAAAATATATATATATGTTGAATATTATATATTAAATATATTGTATACTAAATGGACATTTCACTCTATAAAGGTAAGAATAATATGGTCTCTTCTTCACTTAAATTGTAACGTTTTCTGTCAGCATTTGAATTTTTTCCTCTCAAACTGTAAATTTGCTGTTTTCTCCAGTGTTTCCGTGACTAAAGCAGGAAAACACAAATATGCGATTGGCTGTCTGTTGCTAAGGGCTTAGCTGTAATACTGCATCGTTTCATACGGTTACCTCAAGTTTCATAAACCCGGGTAAAAAGATGTACTATCCCTGCTTCTGAAGTGTAAAAGTTCCTTTACCCGGGGTTAAAAGTGAACGACGATAACCCAGGGTTAAGCGCAGTGTGAACAGCCCTTTTTATAGGTCATTTCTCAGCCAAATTTAACATGTGATTAATTTGTGATTAAATTAGATTAATTAATTGCCATATCATGTAATTTTAATTACACTAAACATTTTAACCGCTTGACAGCCCTAAACATGTTTTCTTTGGAATATTGTTGTAGTTGGTAAATATTTTCCACAAGGATTTTCGTCTTTAACTTTCTTATTCAGTTTGTCTTACTCAATTGAAAACACTGTACCGGAATCATCCGCATATACATCTTGCATTTACTGATGAGCATGTAAAAACTTTTCCATAAAGGCATGTTTGCAGTCTGACAGGGCGCTCATGTCTTATTCATTTACACAGCTGCTTAACACTGGTCTGCTGTCAGCCACTCCATCAATACATCCTCTGCACTGCCTTCATATTGACATTTTAGAAGAGGAACGATCCAGAGGCAAAAAAGGAGGAAAATGGAGAATAGAGACGGATAGAGAGATAAAGGGAGGGAGGGGGAGAGAGATTACGATGTAGCTACTGTATGGTAAGCAGTAACCTTGTTTGTAAGGCTCTGGGAGCTTCTGCTCACACTAGATCCAAGCTGAGCTGGAGATAACACAGAGTGTTGCACTATTTCCTTGGTCCAATGACTCACAGTTTCTTTACTGAAATCCATGATTTTGGCTTCCTTTATAATGCAAGAAACATAAGCATCAGAGCAAAGAGAGACACGCACCCTGCGCAACGCAGCATTGCATTATATCTGGAAGGGTTTCAAAAATGAGGAGCAGAGAAAGAAGAGGAATTTAATGTGTATTACCGACATTTTTCCATTCATATATCCAGCACCCATCTGTTTGCAGCTTAAGAATGAATTGGTCCGACTGTCCATCTATTCTCCCACTCACTCCTCACTCACTATTGCTCTTTTAACTCATGTAATGTCACACATTGTGCTTGTTCTTTCACACATTCCTCTCTATAAAGCTATAGAGAACGGCACAGCGCTGGCTCCAGCGAGCAATTTGTTCCCAACCACAGAAAGTGTTACTATGAAATATGTATAAACAGAGTAGAGGGGAAAAAATGAAACACATTTTGCAGAAACTCTTACATCTCAGAGACATGGGGACAGATAAAAATTTAGAAATGAAGATCAAGATGAACTCTGGATTTTCTTCTGACCCAAATTGTACTTCTTAGGACTGTCTACTGTAAGGCACTGTTTACAATACTAAGATCCATTTTGGTCGATCGGATCACAAGTGTTTTGTCCAATTTCAATCACTTCTGTCCTGATTTCTTCAAGGCGAGGGTCTGAGGTGGGTAAATGTATGTTTTTTTTTCCTATTCTTTTGATCTAATGGACAGAATAAGCTCACGCGATTTGCATTAACGCACCCAGAGATGAAGGAAAAACACACAGACAGCATCAGCTTTTGTTTCTGCTCTGACAGCCGCAAGACATGCTGAACGCTGTCAGTGTGTGTTAGATATCAAGAATGGTGAGAGAACATTGTGCTTGGTCCATTTATCATCTTCAAACCAAACGTCAAACCAAGCTGACAAAGTTTGCCCGTCTATCAAGCACGCTTTCTATAATGTTTACGCATGAGATCAGTAGGCGGAGAGTATAGGCGGTCTTTTGCGCTGTTTTAACGCATTCGACCACATGAGGATTTACACTACGAAAGCAATCCGGGTGAATGCGTTTTTGACTACCTCTGGAAGTGGTCGAAAGTGGACAAGCTCAAAACGTTTTACACCCCATTTACACCTGTATTTAGCATTGTCTTGTTGACTTGGGATCGGATTGACCAAAACGCATCTTAATACCAGGTGTACACAGAGCCTAAAACTGCTTTGAAACTATAGGGTAAATTCAGGATGATTGGGACACAGTTGCCATTGAGCAACCAAAATTCCTGTTTATTGGGATAAGCGCTAGACAAATAAATTTGAGTTGAACTGAATTTTTTTTTCTCTTCAAGTTTATATATCAAAAATTACTCTAATGGGGGTAGAAAAAGACAGAACTAAAAGTCAGAATCTTCCAAATAATTTTGACTTCAGTAACAATATAAAAGCAAACTATTTAATTTATTATAATATCACACTTTTAATATTATAATATCACTCAAATAGCTGCCTGTATATTTAGCGGATCTCTTTCAAGGGGATCATCATATTCAGATCATCGTATTTGCGTCAAAGTGTTGAAACCTGTCCTCTAGATGACATGAGACATGATCAAAGAGGTAAAACAGAAAACAAAAACAACACTTTCAACTGAGATGAGACGATAGATAGATAGATAGATAGATAGATAGATAGATAGATAGATAGATAGATAGATAGATAGATAGATAGATAGATAGATAGATAGATAGATAAAAATCTATAATTGTGAAATTTTTCAAAAGTACAAATAATGTTTTTTTTATTATTATTTAAAAGCACTTCAAAATGTGCCCCCTCAATTTGAATGGGCATGATTCTTCTGCTTTGATAAAGATGTCATGACTTTTTCGACATGAAAAACCCATCTGTTTGTCCCTAGAGATTGTCTCATCCTACTTTACCATGAAAACACATTCCCAATACACATTGCAAAGACAAGCACATTCAAACACAAGCCAAAACTGCATTCATGCTCAAAAACATGTAGAAAAGTACAACAATTTATACATGCAGAGGTACGTGTGAGGAATACAATATGTGGATTATAAATGCAGTGATGATGACAAAAAAAAAAAATTATGATAATGCAGCTGACATCAGTGATAGTGATGATGAAGAATGACAGTGTCAGCACTGACAATGCAAATATTAGTGACACGGAGGATGATATGAATGATGAACTAACACTGCAGTGACATCTTTCGAGCAGCTTTGTTTGCCTCTATATCAGAGGACGTGGATTCCACATTCGGGATTTTGAAGAGTTCCGTTGCCAGGCAACAGCTGTGAATGTGTTTGGTCAGGTGGAAGTGTGACCCGGTTAGAGAGGAGAGGATCGCTCTAATCTAACTCTGATCCTTCACCCCAGCCTGACAGAAGACTCTCTTGCTCATGCTCGCTCTCTTTCTAACAGGGGCCTTTACTTTCATGTGCCCTTTAGGTGGCATCAAAGTCACTGGCCACCATCCGAGCACTCACTCTCACTATCTCAACCATCCTTGAGTACATGAGTTACAGACTAATGATTATAAAAGACTAAATGAGAACATTTAATGCAGCCTGTGTGATGAGCAAGTTAAATGTCATTCTGATCTCAGGTTCTCAGTGAGCTGCACATCAAGTGTACACGCAAAAGTATTTTTTAAAAATGATTGAAATTTATATACACTACCATTCAAAAATTTGGGGTTGGTATATTTGTATTTGAAATGTTTTTGAAAGAAATCACTTAGATGCTAACTAAGGCTACATTTATTTGATCAGAAATGCAGTTAAAATCTACAATTTCAAATTTCAAATGCGTAATTTCCTGTGATGGCAAAAGATTAATTTCCAGCAGTGTCACAATATCATTCAGAAATCATTTTAATATGCTGATTGCTGCTCAAGAAACATTTTTCATTATTATCAGTTAAAAACAGCCGTGCCGCTTAATATTTTTGTTGAAACGCGATCATTTTTTTCCAGGATTCTCTAATGAATTGAAACTTTAATTTTAAATATAATTTTTTGTAAGAATATAAAAGTCTTGATCAATTTAATGAATAAAAGTATTAATTAATTTATATATATAAAATAAATCTTACTGTCTGTCACATATGTATTTAGTTCTGTCTTGTCTTGTTTAGTTTAGTCTAGTCTTGTCTATTTTTAATTCAATTCTTCACGTCTGCACCTGTCATTGTTAGTCTAATTAGTTTATTGTTATCACCTGTTCTCATTTAGTAGTCGTCATCTGTGTATTTAAGTTCCTTCCTGTGTTTCATTCAGTTGTCAGTTATTGTTTGTGCCATGCACTGTTCCGTGTTCGGCTGTGTTACCCTGTCTCCATTGGATTATACCTGCTGGATTATATTAAAAGTTATTTGTTTATATGAACTTCCTCGTCGTCCCTGTTCCTGAACAGCCTACCGTTACACTGTCCCCTATAAAAGCTTTTTTCTGCCATAGACTAAAAAGATTTTAAAAAGTTATTTTGAGTTTTCTCTTGCATTTTTTTCTGCCTTTTTCTCTCTCACACACAATTGTGAGTTTATCTTGCAGTTTTCAGTTCAATGAGTTTATATCTTAACTTTATTCCTCAGAGTACCAAGTTTAATTTTTATCTAAACTCAGAATTCCGAGAACAAACTCACAACGTGCAATTCTGAGAAAAAAAGTAAGAATTGTGAAATAAAAAGTCGGAATTACCTTCTGTATTTTTTATTTGGTGGAGCAAACAAGCTTCCATAGGTCTCAAACTCTTCAACAGGAGTGTATAATTTTCTTTTTTAAGCATAAACTTCACAAACACAAAAAATTATGATTGCAGCCAGAAGAAAAACAAAGGTGTAAAAATTGACTTAATTAAAGTTGAGTTCATTCAACCACTTCATAGGGTCTTTAAAAACAAAATCACTCACTAATGTATAAAATTGCACTGGGTTATTTTACCAGACAGATGTGGAGTGTTGATAAAGCATTTAAAGAGATAAACTGCCGCTCATTATGGCGCCAATAAACAATCTCTGTCATGCAGACGGAGGTAATGATATGTTTCTAACAGAGAGGGTCCTTACAGTATATCTAATTGTCTCTAAGAATGGTGAACACAGTCAATTGACTTTCATATTTCTATGCGTATCTATACTTGTGAACGCTCAATTACCTAAGCCATTTTTTTCTTTATTCTGTTGGTTTAAAAAGATCTGCATTCGACTTTAATATTTCAGAGATTTCATTGCTGCTGAACTGCTTTGCTGATTTATCTGTTGTCAGTCTGTTACCATTAGTGCAGGATACTGCTTCATTATTAGTCACAGAAAGCTAAGAGCTCCAATGAGCTGAATAGAGCTGTAGTTGCCAGTATGAATTAATCACTAGCTATTCCTGAGGCTAAATGTTCCTTAGTATGATTACAGAATGCAGGCAATCAACAATTAACATGGAGCTCTGAGCATTCTCTCAGAGAGGAAGTCAACTTCTATAGGATTATCATTCAGCGCTTTGCGTGAGCACTGAAAACGGTTAAGGATTTAGTTCACTGTAACCACAACTTTCCACAGATTACTTTGTGGTCCTCTTGAATTTCTATCCTTGTTTGTATAAAAAACAAAAACGATATATTTTTGACATAATCATAAGCAAACACTTTAGATCAGGAAACGAAAAAAAAATAAGACACCAATTATGAAGGTTCTACACCTGCATCTCTGTGAGTCACTCAAGTGCGGTGAATCATCAAGAAACTCGCAGCTCATACAGCAGTTCACATGCACAGGCCCACATGCAACAGCGGCTTCATTAGCAAAAGGCCAAAGGCACCGGTGGGAGTTTTCCAAGTTAAGCCTTCTGTCCGGCAGCATCAATCCCTGGTACAAAAAAAGTAGCTAAATCACAGGAAGGTTGTGAGGTCAGCTGAATATACCACCAGAGATGTTTTGTCCATCCAGCAGGACATCTACAGTAGGACTAAGGCCAGAAAATTCATTAAGGATTCAAACAACAGACTGTTCTCACCGCTGCTGTCAGGGAAATGCTATCACTAGAGACCAAAACAAAGACATTCAGGAAAACTACTCTGTATGGTTGGCAGGGCAGTTGCTATGCAGTTGGTGTTCACAAAGAGTGTTTTTTTTTTTAGTTTCTAAGGCGTTGCTAGGTGGTTTCTAGGGGTTTCTGGGTGGTTGCTAGGTAACTGTATACTGGCTCAAAATCAATAGAGCACAAGTCTCTATACTGTATGATCATCTAAAAGCCTAGACCTAGACTAAAATGCATATTTGAGCTGTTTTTACTGAAAGTAACTTGCACTGTCATATCTTAAAATATGCCATAGATTTGTCTCAAGATGCACACCAGTAATATATTTTTTTTAAAGCATGTTTAGAAGAGCTCCTTAAATGTCCTAATTAAACTAAGGGCTTATCCTGGCTTAATCTAAGCCCTGTCTTTGAAACCAGGCCTAAAATTAACAAATCAAATACAAAGTATGTTTTCACCCAGTGCTCCCAACTAACAGCTGGTTACCATCAAAGTTAGTTCAAAGTTATTCGTTCAAAGTTATTCGTTCTTTAATAATGTTCTCAAAAACAATTGATACATAGTTCATAGTTTTTTTCCTGAATCGTTTTAGTTGGACGTTCCCCTAATGTTTTTAAATGTTTGCAGAACGTTCAGATTACATTCAAAAGTAACATTCCCATAATGTTTGCAAAATGATGAAATTTTCTCTTAATGTTTGCATAACCATTAAAACATTTAAAAAACTGGATGCTTTGAACATTTAGAAATAATGGAACCTTGTCAAGATATTCTAAAAAACATATTTTCGATTGCTGGGCTAATTCTGTTAAAGTTTAAATCGGTTATCTGAAACCGGAAGGGAAGAAAAACGGTCTGTGTTCAAATGAGTGCCAAGAACATTTCATGCAAACAATCAATAATTCAGTGCAAAGTTTGATGAAAAGATAGTCAGAGGAAGTTCAACAAGAGAAAGCTCAACAAACAAAGCCATGCCTTTCCACTAAAAGATGACTTCTTTCTTTCACAAGGAGGAAGAGCATGAGGTGGAACAAGACATGAAGGAAATTCGGGAGCAGAGGATAAGTGAGGCGTGACAGAGCACTGTCACTAGTCTGTCATCTTATCATAATATTCAAGTTAATGAATTGAATGCATGTTTATGGGCCATAATTAACAGGAATTGCTGCATATTTTTAGCATCAGACATCTCAGTTACATGCCATCTTGCGCTTTCTGTGTAGGAATGTAAATTTCTGCAGTGATATCTGTGGCACCACGAATTGCGTTGTAAACCGGTTGACATCCCTTCAGCTTTGATGTACTGTCAAGCCAATGATATATGTTTCAGATTTAGGGTGTTGGGGCTGTGCTTTGGAGCAGACACTTTAGAACAGCAACTCCATAAATAGCTGCCAGGCAAGGACATGCACTTTTTATGAGAAAGGCCCCAAATGCCGACCTCAACCAAAATTACATCTCGTTCATCAGGCGCTCTCTCCCTCTTGCTCGCTCTCATGCCCTAAAAGCTTCTTTGCGTCTGCGCTATCAAAGCCCGCCATTCTTATCGCTCCACAGGAGAGAACGCCAATACAGGAGAGTGGAGACTTAACACGAGAACCTCTAAAAGCCTGAAGCAACCTCCCGTCTGCTTCAGCTGACTCCACGCAGCTACCAGTGAGTTCACACTGCTGTCAAGCAAGTCTCACCTTAACAAGCCTGCTCTCATTTCACAGCCATATGTCCCTGAATGAAAATTACAGCTTAGAAATTCAGGGATGGATACAAAGTTATCAGCTCATGGTGTGACATGAGAAAGCGCTGAGAGTATTTTGGGAATGCAGAGTGTACAGTATAATGGATATTTATTCCATCACACCGTAACAGAAAATTGCCCAGAAACATTTGCATAGAATGAGGGTAATACTGAATAAAAAGAAAAAAAATTGTTTACCAGCATTGTACAAAATTCTCCCTTTCAATTAACGATACAGAATTTGAATTGAATTGGAATTAGAATGCACGGGAGGTTTGGAATGTCAAGCAGAGGAATTTACTGAATTGCATTTCAAAGAAATTTAATGATTCTAAAGTTGAAACTTCCTAAAGTTGGTAAGACTTTGTAATGTTTTTGAAAGAAGTTACTCTTGCTCATCAAAGCTGCATTTATTTGATCAGAATTAAAGTAAAGACAGTAATATTATGAAACATTATTACAGTTTCTGATAAAATATATATATTTTAAAATGTAATTTTTTCCTTTGATGACAAAGTTGAGTTTTTAGCTTCATTACTCTAGTCTTCAGTGTCACATGATCCCTCAGAAAATCATTCGGATATGCTGATTTGCTGCTCAAGAAACATTTCTTATTATTATCAATGTTGAAAACAGTTGTCTTGCTTGATATTTTTTTTTTTCTGGATTCTTTGATGAATAAAAAGTTCAAAAGAACAGTATTTATTTGAAATAAATCTTGTTTAATATTATAAATGTTTTTAATATCACTTTTGGTCAATTTAAGGCATCCTTGCTGAATAAAAATATTCATTTATTTACAAAAAAAAATAAAAAATCATACTGACTCAAAATCTTTGAATGGTAGTGTATCTGTAGCCAACTGCTGAGTTTGAAAATGTGCGTATTTTATTGTATGGCATGCAAAACCAATGAAATAAAGCACATAAAATACAGTAAATGGACTTGCCCTAGACAGCCCTTGGTATGCTTTGGTTTGTACAGAAAACCAGCTCAGAAATTCTTCAGAATATCTTATTCATGTCACACAGTATAAAGTAAGTGACAGAATTTTTATTTTGCGGGGAAATATTTCTTTAAAGGAAATGATGGTTGTAAGTGGCGGAAAACGGCACAGGAACAGGGATTCCCCAGCGACATGCTTCAGAGGAGAGCTGCGAGAGAGGTCTCACTCACACTAGCCCTCCAGAAAAGATCTCCCTGCACTGTTCGAAGCGTCTCTTAACAACAAGTCAGTGGAAGGAAACCGTGCAAAAAGCAGGAAGATAAGCAAAATAAATAAAAACAATTAATTGGGAAAAGAGGAAACAACAGTTTGAGTAGAAACGAGAGGGAGAGGAAGGGAATTTCTATACAGTGATAAAATATAATTTCATAGACTCAACTCTCTCTTCCTCTTTGTCTGTTTTTTCTGCATTATTAATGCATTCCATGTCCCTGTGCGGGCACTGCAGTAATTATGCTCGTGAAACCTTAAGAATGAACAAATTTCTCTATCTCTGTCTCTATCTCACCGAGTGACTCATACTCCAACCACAGCATGCATCTGACTGCCACTGATTTTAATGTGTTATTTAAAGCCTCCATTCATCAGCCAACATTCTTCTGTTGGAGGGATAAATAATTAACTTGTTATTTCAATTCACTGAGGCTTAAATTGTCAAATGTACTATTGGTATTTGCAGTAGATCTTAACAAGCACCTCATTACCTGTCATGCCAAAAGCAACAATTTAAGAATGTTACAATAATAAAACAAGAAGTTTTTTTATTATTATTATTAAAATTATTTGTACAAGACCTAAGAAAAGTAATAAAACACTTCCTTGAAAAGCCACAAAATTTATGTCTGTGGCACAAATAATGGGGGATGCAGTGCTGGTGTTATTAACAAAAACTAAATGAAAACACTGTTATTAATTAAAATCAAATAGTATAATTGCAAAAACTGAAACTAAACTAAAATGCCACAAATTATTTTTAGTTCATAGATACAAAATATTCTATAAAACAGGCTTCAATGAAAACTAAACAAAACTAAACTACACAAAAAGGACAAACTGAAAATAAAATACAAGTAAAATGAAAATTAAAACTACATATAACAGCATTCTGGCTCAATGCTTTTGTCGGATATATGAATGCGTAAGACACATTTTGAGAACATGTAAAGAGCCAAATGAGATTGAAATTAAACAGGAACGCGGTAAATTGCCGTAAAAAGCACAACTGCCTTCCAGTACGATTCATCCACAACAGAGTGTAGATCAACTTTCATTAGAGCAGAAACTTTCATAAAGCAGGAATGGTGATCAAGTCAATCAATTTATTATGCATATTAAATATTTTGTTCTAATTATCATTCTAACTCTCTCTTTAATATATTTAGATCTTCAGAGAGCAGATCTGTGTAGAGTATAATCAAGCTGTCACTGCCTTGATTTCTTAAAGCTAACATCTGCAGCACGTCTGTCCTGACATCCCAGGGAGTGTCAGGAAACGCCACATGGTAGGTGGCAAATTGGATGGGTTGAGCATATGGATGACAGGTAGCCAGACACCACCACTATTTTTATTTTTTTTTTTTGCTCATTAAGAGATTGCAAATTTGTCTAAATAAACGCTATAGTATGAACCCACAGATGTGAGATTGTTCAATATAGCTATCTAGTTATGTTCACAGAAAAAATAGACATAGATAAATACTGTCAGTCAGTGCATTAATCCATAAAAACTTTTTAAAGTGGAGTACCCCTGAAGGGTTTACCATCCTTCTGCGTACCCCCTCTCTTCCACTAAGATTAAAGTCACACCTTTTCCATTAAGGGACAATATTTGCCCCCCAAATTAATTTTCCAGTGCATATTTTTACCTTCATGAATAACTTTATAAAATGTTTTAAATAAAAAAAATGTTCAATAGAAAAATATGCAATGATGGTGAAAACAAAGTGATATTTTAATAAACTAAACCCGCCAGTAAGTCTTAATGAGTGAGTCATCGAGTCATTCATTCATTAATGAAGCAAGTGGCTGTATTAATGAATGAATCACTGAATCATTGATTCTCACGATTTGTTCAATGGAGCAGAATTGTTTACGGAATTTCGACTCCGGCTTTGAATGAATCGAGTTGAAAACTTGACGGATTTATTCAAACGTGCATTAAATATGTTATATGATGTTATATGGTGCATTTATTTAGCAAAATGCTCCTATCTAGAGTTAATTTTTCTAGCTGTCTAGCAAGTTTATGGTCACTGAATATGGTTTTCCTGAGTTAAATGTGACATTACGTGACATATTGTAAGCTGTGACGTCTTTCAGAGGTTGAAACATTGATGAAGCGTTTACCATAGCAGCATTTTGCCAGTAAGAAACACATGCCCTGTTTGAATGCTATTTTAAGGTAGGATGGAATTAAATGAACTACTCAGCATTTTGTTCTCGTATACCCCCTTCTGTCACATCACGTACCCCCAGGGATACGCGTACCCCACTTAATGCTAGGGACTTTTCAGAGACTCTTTCTGCAAGCTACATTGTTTTGCCAGTGAATCTTTCATTTAACCGATTCCTTAAAAACACTGATTCATTCAGGAAGGAAACAAGTGACTGGCTGCATCCGAAATCACATACTCTCTTGCGTAGGTATTTATTTTGAATAAGCTCTTATTTTGTGAAAGCTACATGTATGATCTATATAGTATGAATGTGTGTAGTATGTGTAATCTGGACATACTACATTTTCCATGATGTCATCATCATGTGACCTACCGGCATCAGTTGTGTTGCTTCACTGCCATTCACAAATCCTCTCCTGTGGCCTCGTGGGACATTAAAGTGTCCATCGTATGCACACCTCAGAATCTCGCTGGACATCCAGGTACTTTTTGCCTACTCTTTTATGAGTTCTATGAATTTGGACATACTTCTTTTGTCACATAATGTTTTTCATCCTACTATAGAGTAGGGAAGTATGCAATTTTGGACACAGCCCTTGTCTTTATGTATAAGTTGAAATGAATAATTAATTAAACTGATTTATTCACTCAATAATGTTGACTAATCTGGCAACAGTACAATTGACTGTCTATATGAACGAGTCATTGAATCATTCATTTAACTAATTTGTTAATAAATCCTAAATTAATTTGGAAACGATTCGTTCATTAAACTGAATCGCTTAGGAATTAAACACCACAGTGTGTTGCCTGGAGACACGCAACAGTTCTTTGCTTGTTAGCCATGGCAAAAACTAGTAACTTACTCTACTGTAACTTAAATCTAAGGTACTCAATAATACCTTCTTGTTTGTATATACCTTCTTGTTATACATATATATATATATATATATATATATATATATATATTGTTTTTGTTTAGTATCATTATTTGATACATTTGGCTATATATGGCTCATATAATAGGATATAGGAGACTATGGAGCTCGTACTCAAGAAGGAAAAAACAGACATTAGTCTTTGTATCATATAAGATACAGTTAGCTTTACATGGTTAACTGAACCATGAGTGTGATAAACGCAATATAAATGCAAACGAATCCTCATGCACATTTATGACTCGCTACATCATGATATATAATCTGATTTTCAAGATATTTTGCTGAAAGGAAACAAACAAACATGTGAACAAACACTGTTAAAATAGGTGACGGGAATCAGTACCTGTATGGATACATCACTGTAGGAGCCTCCAATCACTCCGGAGATTGCGAGCGGAACATCATCATGGATGGCGTAGGATCCATCTGGGCATGTGTACTCACTATCGTCTACTTTCGTAAGCGAAGCACGCACAAATTCAAGCGACTGCTCCAGCGCGTACGTGTCCTTAGAGCAAGTGTCCAGAATGTGGGCACCTAACGTTACCCCGGGCAAAATCTGATCATCTTGATTGATCTCGTCCAGGGCTAGCAGCATTGCCTCCAGTCTCTGAATCCCTCTCTGTGCATTGATACGGCCACAGTCCTGAGCCCCCTCCCCCTTTTGATGAACAGGAAACAGGCCTCCAATCACCAGATCCCCCTCGATTATGATCTCCTTCTTGGAGATGTCAGTGTTGTAACCTGGGATAGCCAAAGCCTGGGGTGTCCTGGCCAATAGAAGCAGCAGTAGAGTGAGATGAAGCGGCCAGGATTGTCCGTGATCTCTGAAATGAGTTGACCTCTGAGCCATGGTGCGTAAAGATCTGGGCGCTTTGCAGGTCAATCCCTGTGTAGCAGTCTTTGGTCCTCTTATGTGTTGGAAAGGGATAGTGCTCAAGCTGTGCTAAGGGAAGACTTCAGACACTTCAGTATGCATGTAAGCACGCGTAGGCAAACTCAAGCATCATTGCCATCTCTTCTTGATCAGAATCTGTGGATCAAACAGAGAGAGAGTCGGCATTAGATGCTGCACTGTAATACACAACAACTGCTGTGACTTACCATCGCCCTTGGGTTTGTTTTTAACGAGAAAAGTTTTCTTAGGGTGAAGAATAAACCCGGGGGCATGTACATCCCACAATAAAAACCTAATTTGTCCCATGCACTTTTTTGTCTGTCATGTTTTTCTACTTAAAGGGATAGTCCACCCAAAAATTAGAATTTTGTCATCATTTACTCACCTTCATGTCATTCCAAACTCATATGAGTTTTTTTCTTCTACAAAACATTATATGGACAAAAAATACAATGGAAGTCAATGGGAACCAAAACTGTTTGGATACCAAGATTCTTCAAAATATCATTTTTTTTTAAATGTTCTCCAAGGTTTTGGAGGGACATGAGGGTGAGTAAATGATAACAGAATTTTCATTTTTGGTTGGACTATCCCTTCAATTCAATTGCTATGGTAACACAATTCTTGAATATTTTGTACATAATCTATTTGTGCTGGAACCACATGAATAATTTTCGTCTGCATTATGGTAGCATTGTTGAATCTGGATATCTAGTTCTCAGTGTGCATGGGTAGGACTGGACAGGAGAGTAAATGTCGAAATTAAACATTACTTTATGTGTTTTTATGCAAGATGAAAAAAGTATAAACTTATTCATATTTAATATCCTGCTGTGTTTTTGCAGCATTTCAATCATATTTGGTGGAGTTTTGAGGGTTTTATCAGTGTGGCGAAGAGTAAAGCTGGAGTGATTAACATTAACATGTGGAAGCATTACATTTAACATGCTATTCTGCACTATTTCTAGATGCTTGTATGCATTATTGAGCTACTTAGACATGTTTTATTTCCATTTTCTGAATTCAGCTACAATTAAAAGGGATTTGAGTAAAATTTACAATTTAGTACTACAAATCATGTCATGCTGAATTGTATATAAATCAGAAATGTATCATCAAAAACATTTCCACATTATCAAGATCAAGGCAGGGGAATTAGAAGATAGCAAGTATAATAATCATAAATATTGCTGTTTTATTGCATTGTTAAATTGAATAATTTCAAATCCTTTATATCGTTAATTGGACTCCAGGACATTTATATCACACAATAGATCACACACAAATCTGAACAGTTAATTTTAAACAAATCCATGAGCAGTTTCTATAAAACCGAGAAGAAATTGGACCATTAGCGTTTGTTTTATTCTTTGCTTATCAGAAGTCGTGAGCTGCACAGAGATCCCCAAATAAGGGACTCCAGTGTAATTTGCTGTGCAGTTGAAATATCCTCATTTGGCTGCACTGATTTTCTCTGTAACTCTCTGAAATGAATTTCTCAGAATTTCTCTGTTATTCCATCAGGCAGCTGGATTCGTTAGCTCACAGCGCTAGGTATGCCCTCCCTAAGGTCCCTTTCCCTTAGGCTCCTGGCTAGTCCATTGAGCTTTGTTCACTTGTGTGTTTTTTGGGTAAGTGTGTGTGTGCTTTTGTGATTTATGAGGACACAAATTTGTATAACAACATGGGTATTACGACTTAAACATGAAATATGAGGACATTTCATGCGTCCTCATATTTCAAATAGCTTTAAAAACACACTAAACAATATTTTATTAAAAATGTAAAAATGCAGAATGTTTTCTGTGATGGGTAGGTTTAGGGGTAGGGGTACTGTAGGAGGATAGAATGTACAGTTTGTACAGTATAAAAACCAGCACGCCTATGGAATGTCTTCATATTTATAGGAATACCTGTGTGTGTGTGTGTGTGTGTGTGTGTGTGTGTGGTCCTGGTCAATCCCATGTTATGGTGACAAAATGTCCTTTCCAAAAACCGTTATTTGGTCCCCATGACATGACAGCTTGTAAATCATGCTAAATTATGTTTTTTTGAAAATGTAAAAATGCAGAAAGTTTTCTGTGAACATTGTGTTTAGGGTTAGAGCATGGAAAGTACAGTTTGTACAGTATAAAAATCATTATGTCTATGGAGAGTCCCCACAAAGATACCGAAACTTAACGTGTGTGTGTGTGTGCGTGTGAAGCAGCTGTTGTCTTACAAGCTGTCTGATAGGGATCCTCTATGAGTTCAGGCGAGCTAGCTTTACACTACAATAGTCACACTGTCCCCTGAGCACAGAGCCTGACACACACACATACACACACACACACACACAAATTTGTTTTGCTATCAAAGTGAGGACATTCCATAGGCGTGCTGGTTTTTATACTGTACAAACTGTACATTCTATCCTCCTACACTAACCACACCTCTAAACCTACCCATCACAGAAAACATTCTGCATTTTTACATTTTTAATAAAACATTATTTAGTATGTTTTTAAAGCTATTTGAAATATGTGGACTCATGAAATGTCCTCATAATATTTCATGTCTAAGTTGTAATACCAGTATAATACCCATGCCATTTTACAAATTGGTGTCCTCATAAATCACAAAAATGCACGCACACACACACACACACACACACTGGTTTGTTTTTGCATCTTAGTGAGGACATTGCATAGACTTCCATTGATTTTATATGGAATATGAAATGGAATATATTTTTACATCACTAGATTTAAATAAAAACATCTTTTGGCTAATTTATAAGCCTTTTTAAGTAGTGAGGACCAGTCAAATGTCCTCACTAGTGGGTTATCAAAGTATTTCACAATATAAGTGAGGAAATTTGGTCCTCACAAGTATAGCCAAAACAAGTACACACACACAGAGTTTCCATATTTTATGGTGACTTTCCAAAGGCATAATGTTTTTTTTTATTCTGTACATTCTATCCCCTAACCCATCATCACAGAAAACATTTTCAAAAAACATCACTCAGTCTGATTTATAAGCAGTTTTCCTCATGGGGACCAAATATTTTCCTCACAAGGACAAGGATTTCGGATACTGCCATTTTATACTGCCCCATAACTTGGGTTTACCATGACCACACACACACACACAAATACATACACAAGGATCAGCAAACACATTAGTACAGAGACTTGCATATATTTGCACTAAATAAGACGGTGACCTTAAACAATGCAGTTACATCATGCAACAAAATGATTTTGTAAAAGATTCCCTCTGTAGGCAAATTGACTAAACAGGCCTATTTTTGTTTTCCCTCTCTCTTTTTTTGTCTCTCTCTTATTCACAGGCATATCAATAGGGAGTATACATGCTAATTTCACACATGCTAAGAGGTGTTGAGTTTAGCTTTCAGATGCTGTGAATGATATAATTATGAGGTTTGCAGCCTCAACTCCTGAAGTGTGTGAGAATGAGTATGTGCTGAGAGACTGCATGTCAAGGTGGTTATTTACTTTTACATTACAATGACATTTCAACTGTACACCACTGGAATTTCAATGAGCGAAATAAGAAACAAACTACACAGATTTAACCCTCATGTTCGGTTAATATAAAAACATACATAACTCTGAAGTATACAGTTGATACTTCAAGGTGAGAGTTCAGAAAGAATTGCAGCTGATCGTATCATTTGCACGTGCTGTCTGAATTGTTTCGGTGCTTGATTCACTAAAGGAATTATGCAAATCAGGAAACCAGCATGTTTAAGAAATTGTGCTGAATGCACTTTACACAGCACAATTCCCCAGTTTGAAGGCCAGTTGGGAATGAAAAGTTGTGGAGGATGCTGAATCCGCAGTTTAAAATGTCAAAAGCATGTTCTATATATGTGCTTCTGCAAAACATGCTCGTATATAATGCTCTTCTCCATCATTCCATCGTCAGCTGAATTACTGCTGCAGCGATGAATAGAAAATATACTGAAAAATAACTTTCTGAAAAGTCTTTGGCTTCTTTGAGAAACAAAAGAGAGTTAAACCTTTAATAATATCTGTCAAATAAGTTTTGATTAGATCAGAGGAGCACATTAAAAGAGGTTCATTTTAAAATTATTTTTAGCATCCTAAAAATTAAGACAGTAAAATGAAGTTTGTCACTTCTGATTTTGTAATAAAATTGGAAAAGTGGTACAGAAAATGTTTATAAACAGCCCATTTAACCACAAAATTCCCATTGATTTCCCACTCTATTGTCCGCCTCCAAATTTTCAGAATATACAGCAAACTGTTTTGTCTTAGTGAACCACCATGTTGGAGAAATAAAGGCTATAAATAACCAGAGGGGGAAAGTACATTGTAAATTAGACTATTTATTTTCAACAGGCCGTGTGTCATAAACATCAAATGAAAAATCAAGAATGAAGAGCCAAACAACAGTCCAGCAATGACCAGCAGGAGAGACAGTGTTTTTTGGAACTGGAGTGTGTGAATGTGTGTATCCATATCTCAACAATATATGTGTTCATCTCAGTGAGACACACACCTACTCATTAGGGTCTTCTCCCTACCCTTTGTTTCCATGGAAACTTGCCAGACAAGAATGAAAGGAAGAGAGAGAGAGAGAGAGAGAGAGAGGGAGCAAAAGAAGTGAGGCTGAAAGGGCCAATCTAGTCTGCTAGGATGGGAGTGGAGTCCCTATGGGAATTCTTGTAAAGCTGGTGTAAATTGGCTATATCTTTTTACGACATACATCCCCTGAACCGCATCTCTTAAGGATTAATACTCGAATCCCTTCGGAAACATAAAGATAATTTGAGACCTCTGTTCTTCACAACAGAATTTATTTATTGGATGATAAGCTTAAGTAATATCTGACACTATATGGGTAGTATTGTGAAAGTGAGATGAGCTGCTCTTGAAGTCAGTCTAGGATTGGTGTTCAATTTGATGTTAAAGTGCTAAAAAAGCACCATATTTATGAACGCAAATGGTAAAGCACAGTGGACAAAAACAAGGGTGGAGTCAGTATGCAAGTATGTGAGCACTATTGTTGCTTGAAAGATGTTTGCAGTATTAAAGGTTCACCAAAAAATGAAAATTCTGTCATTATTTACTCACTTACATGCTGCTCCAAACTTTTATGGTTTTCTTTTTTATCTACTGAACACTAAACAAGATATTGAAGAATGCTGGGGTCCAAACAGCGTTGGACCGCACTGACTTTCATTCACACAAACAAACAAACAGAATTAGAAAAGGCAGAAACCTTTTTTTTTTGGTGAACTATCCCTTTAAGTCTGACAATTGGGTCTATCCTATGAATGCATACACACAACACACATCATCTCGACAACTTCTCATTTTGACACTGTCTAAATAGAGGCTGATGATATCAATACAAATAATACTAGGTAAATATTTCCTTAATATTTTCCTCATTTGTTTATCAGATACCAGTTACAAATACTCAGTTAAAATATTAAAGAAACTGTCTTTTCTTGTAACCAACCCAGCTAACAGGGAATGTTCTCAAAACTTCTCCAACATTCAAAGTTATGAGGAAACATTCTTCTGGAATGTGTTTTCTAAAATGTTTTTGTTGAACATTCATCAGGACGTTTCAGAGAACATTTAAAAGTAATGTTCCAATAATATTTGCAA
The DNA here is from genome assembly GCA_038088235.1 of Zacco platypus. Taxonomy (NCBI): domain Eukaryota; kingdom Metazoa; phylum Chordata; class Actinopteri; order Cypriniformes; family Xenocyprididae; genus Zacco; species Zacco platypus. The sequence continues at coordinate 25,355,798 of CM076074.1, forward strand.
AATGATCAAATGGAATGCTCCCTTAACGTTCGCATAACCAAGAAAAAATGTTTCTAAAACGTTTAAAAAACTGGATGTTCTGAACATTTAGAAAACAAATGTTTTCGTAACTTAATGGGAACATTAGCAGAATGTTCTTAGAGCATGTTTTTTTTTTTTTTTTTAATAGCTGGAACAACTTCTAAACACTATAAGCCTTCCTACATTACTGCACATAAGTAATAAAATAAAGGCTTTTATGATTGCTTTCCCCTAGGATGAGAGAACTATCAGACATTCAAGACAGTTTCTGAACGCTTAAAATCAAGGTGTCGGAATTTACTTTCCATTCGCATTTTATTGGAGCTTTCAAAGGAAAACACAAAATATATGTTGAGAACTAAACAATCAGTCTATTGAGTACTGAAATCAATGCAGAACAATTTTACTTCTCTAATGCAACATAGTTCTGAGTGAAAAATGACATTTAACAAGAAAACATTTGATTTTATCCAAATAAGTCTGGCAGAGCAATTTATTGTATTTTAATGATAATATTTATATATGGCTTCATAAGAGCTGCAATATATTGCACGAGTCGTATGGCCACTTTTATGATTTTTCATGAAAGTGATGACTTTATTTTGAGGGGGTGAACTATCGCTTTAAGAAAGCATATTGGATTGATTGATTTTGATATAATGTTGACTTTAAGCTGTTTAGCTTATTGAGATATCTGCATATTTACACTAGAGATATGCTACTTCGCTGTAACCACCCTGTAACCGTGCTGAAGTGGAATATAACATTTACATTTTTTCAAATTATGTAAATATATGGCAATTAAAGACCCATAAATTTGCCTGAATATCCAGTCCAATTTTTTCACATCATGCTCTCTTTCTCTCTTCTCTCCACTCCTTCTCCACTATCGCTTGTATCTTCCGCTTCACCAGATGGCCTCTTCAATTTGATGGCACTGCTTTTGCCAGTCTTCAAGACTGCTCCAGACACGCCGTGTAAAGACGCAGGGGAACTGAGAGATGCTGGCAGAGCGCGGAGGGAGAGACAGAACGCAAATAAGAGAGAGGAAGGAATGAGCAACATTAAGGAGGAGGAGTTGTGCAAACCCTCACAAAGTGTTAATCCATTTCAGTATTTTCAATCTCATGCTGGCAAAAAGAGCAGCATGAATATGGTAATAACACATCTAGGAGAGAGGTCATCTTTATGTAACCGCAGGGCAGATGGAGGAAAAGGTAAGAGAGGAATTCCATACAAGGGCTCTTCTGCACTGATTAGAGAGGAGAAGCTATGTAAATGAATTTCAGGCCACATTTTAGATGACAAAAAAGGAAATTTCCAGGGAAGCAGGGCATCTATGCTGCTGTTTGAGAGTACACGCTTATAAATCGATCCAAGAATCCCTCTCGGTGATAACCTGCTCTTATGAGACTGACCAGTTGCTTTATTTAAAGTTGCCCACATCACTCATCAATTAAACTGCATTCACAGCCGAATCGAATACGCTCAATTTTAAATTACATTTTCCACAGTTAGCCATGCGATAAACGTACATTACACACTCGTAAGAAAATGACAGCTTCTCAGTCCTCGCTACATTTGGGCCGTTGCTGTGCCAAGTCCATGCTGGCAGTGATAAAGCTGAAAACAATAAACTGACAGAATTACAACTTCAATTTCTGCTAATCGCTGGATTGCAGTACATTTTTCGACAAGCTGACAAATGTCTTTTTAATTCGGAGCTCCAAACCCCAAATCCAATTCGAGCAACTGCGAGTGTGAGGAACACCACAACCCAGCAGGCACGTTATTTGATAATCATCCAAAGAGTCGGTGGCTGCAGTCCAAATGAGGTTTTGAACACCTTACTCAGGGCCCTTTGAGCGGCCACATCATCAACCACCATTTGAAGGGGGAATTGCAATCAAGTGTGTACAACAGCTTACTTCAAGGGGCCAAAATGACTGTTAGAGAAGGCTACACGTACTTCCTGGAAATCAGAACAGGAAACATTCCAATGATTCTCTACAAAGATTACACAATTGTAAAATATTCCTACTTCAAACGCGTTAAATGAAATAATTCATTTTTATTAAAGTCGACATGAAACATGGGTAGTCGTGGCCTACACTCAAAAAAATATTTCAGTCTAAACATAAGTTTTATGTAATTTAATTACATAGCAATTTTCCAACCATTTGCATTACATAGTTTTAACATAAACAAACTAATAAACTTAATGTGATTCATATTTGTCAGTCATATGTAAATGAAATAGGTAAGATTTATGTAATAGTTGAGTATATGAATAGTGAGAGATTAAATGTCTTTTATCTTCAGTTGATTTCATCGAAGGCTGTGAAGTCAGTTGTAGTTCTTGTGTTTCTCTGTCCTTCAGTGATTCTGCTTGTTAACAGCAGGTGTTCATCATTAATGCTCAATCATCACTTAATGATCTCATTAACTCTGACACTGCTTCAATGATACTTTAACTCAGTAGTGTGCACACACATGACCACTAAACAGTGTTAATTAACCTGGGCATTTTTCTGTGAACTATTACATAAATCTTACCTATTTCATTTACATATGACTGACAAATATGAATCACATTAAGTTTATTAGTTTGTTTATGTTAAAACTATGTAATCCAAATGGATGGAAAATTGCTATGTAATTAAATTACATAAAACTTATGTTTAGACTGAAATATTTTTTTGAGTGCTGGTGAGGGAGTCGGGCTTGTAACCTGAAGTTTGCTGGTTCGATTCCCACACTGGCAGGAATTGAAGGTGGGGGTTGTGAATGAAGCTCTCTCTCCACCTTCGATACCATGACTAAGGTGCCCTTTAGCAAGGCACCTAACCCCTAACCCCTTGTAAGTCGTCTGCCAAATGAATAAATGTAAATCTAAATGAAACGGAAGTTACGATAGTCTTAGGGAAGCTATGGCGAGATATATCTGAGTGAAACAGCTTCTCGAACGAGAAAAAAATGTAGGGCGGACTAGGACAATTTGTCGGATGGTTGTGGTTTCCCATTGCTGTGATCTCATGTGAGTGACAGGTTGTTCCGCCATCTCGCCAGTAAACACGTCATCAGAGAAGAGATGTTGCCGCATAAGAGAGGGGAAGTTATTTGAATAAAGATTATGAGGGCATGTGGATTGAAAAAAATACTGTATTTTTAATTAAATACTGTAATATTCCATTAAAAACAAGAATCATCAATTTTGAGTTCATGGTGACAAAACAGTTCTGGTCCTCTAATCTGATTGGCCAAGAAAAAATGGGAGTGGAATTCAAATTTGCATATTCCGTATGACAGTGTTATATTTCTTTTAAAAAAAAAAAAGGCAAATGGAAATATAAAAATGGACTCATTTTCATTGCAGAGAATCTAAAGAGGCAAAAAAGTACAAATAAAAAGAAGAAGAAATAAGAATGGTAAAAGAAGTTCTAGAGCTAATAAATATATATTTGTGATGTAGTCCATTTAAACTCTTCGCAAATAATATTTTATTTAAAAATATGCACACATTCACTCTTGTTTGTTTGTCTAATATGTCAAAAACGTAAAAAAACATCTCTTTTCTCGTCGCATTCAGTTATGAATGACATCATTTAAATGATAGATTTTTTTTGTTTACATCACTGTATGTTACTGTGGATTGTTGAACATATCCATCATAAAACAGTTGTCAAATATTAAATGTTTAGCTGCTTATCTTACCACTCATGCACTCTTCCACTGTAGAAAGTAATAGTGTCGCGTTGGAATTCACACTCGTCTTGAGTGAATTGTAAGCCACGCCTTCTTTGATCTGATTGGCCATCATCTTGACATTGACGAGCACTGTTAGACCACTGAGGCAGACCAGCCTAAAAATGTAACTAAACTGTCTGTCATCCTAACAACAAATAGAGTCCATGGGAACCAAAAGCCTATGATAGAGCTAGTTTTAATGGTAAACGCTCACTGCGAATGAAAAAAAGAAGTAAACATAGCAAGTGCAAGTAATAACAAATAAAAACACTAAACATATATTGCTCTATTATTCGAGTAAATGTTGGGTACTTTTAAGCTTTAAAAAATTAAAATGGTGTAATTTACTACAAAATCTATCACTCACCCTCATGTGGTTCCAAACACAATGATATTATGTAAGATATTATGAAAAATGGCCCTTTTTTAAATGTCAAAGGGGTCCAACGGTTCAAAATATCTTCTTTTGTATTCAGCAGAAAAAAGTAACCTACAAGTTTGGAACGAAATGACGTGGAGTAAACAATGACAATTTGGGTGAACTATGCTTATAAACTTGGCTGTGTGAATTAATGTTTTAGAGGAAAACAGAACTGATTTTAAAACACAGTTTAAAAAACTTCCAACCTTTTTCCAGCTTTTATGCTAAACACTCGCAATGAGTGCCACAGTGAAAAAGGACTAAACAGGGATGTGGTGCAGCTTGATCTGAATTATGATCACTGACAATGTAACAATAATAACACTTCTCCTTTAAAACTTTAGAAGGTACATTTTAGATTATCAGGGAATGATACTGACCTTTTCACATGGGGTACTTAATATCAGATCACAGTAAGAGACAAATAAAATTTAAATGATATCCATCCAGTACAGCACGAAGAAGACAGTGAACAGCAATTAAAATGCTGCCAATCAAATCCCCCACACACCATACTGTAAAATCAACTGCTGAAAAGATGAAGAGATTGCTCAGTAAAAAGGGATTCTCACTCATATGTTTAGCTTATATATATATATATATATATATATATATATATATATGCTTCACTCTTTGTCTCTCACGCTCTCTAATTACCGTATGTAGTGTCCTTAACAAATACAAGGACTTAAGGAAAGCTTCTTCTCTGCATTCTATATGGTCTCTCCTCTCCCTCTCTAAATTTGTACATTATTCATGTTCCAGTCACTGGAGGCCTGTGAGATGCTGCATACAGGGTTTCCCTTTTGCCTTTAAACACTTTAATGCAACCCTAATACATCACATTAAGTATTTATCTCACACATTCTCCTGGGAGTGCGAGTGAACTCAGATATGGTCCTTTCTCCCAGTTGCATAAAAGTACACAGCATAGACCCACTGCGATGAAACACCACTATATGTGTACATTTAGTTCAGGTATTTGCATTTTTTTTTTTTTTTTTAGTTTACCTCCCTATCTCTTAGAAGTACATGCAAATATACACACGTGTCCTATTGCACGGATGCACAAAAGACACACTGATCCTCCTGTCTCCGTGCACGAGTCTCTCCCGGGATCTGCGTGGTCACAGAGATTCTCTGTACGTCTTTTACCAGATGCCTGACAAGAAACACACCATCTGCTATCAAATGTGTCAGATGCATTCCAGAGGATCTTAGCATTACCTCAGACAGCCATAGTGAAAATGAAGACAATATTACCATAGAACTTTTACCGCAAAGAGTTCAGCTGATGTTCACAAAGTGGTGACATTAAAAAGCTGCTACAGTATAATGCTCTGTGGTGTAAATGGCATCGCATAGAGCAGATATCATCGATTTGACACTGAATCAACGTTGAATCGATGATCTTCGCTATTTGTGGTAAGTCAAACACCATAGGAATGCATCATTAAACATACTGTAGAAGTGGGTTAAATTCATCATTCAGTTCTCACTTTGTCCATAAAGTTTGGCATAATAAAACCAAACCTTATTATGCCATTAAACGATAAGAGTGAATTAAACTGCCTCATTTCATACAACAGTCATTTAATCTGTTAATCATGTGGTAGATTAATAAAATGATCTATGATTATCTGGGATGAAGACATGATAAGATAGATATCTGTTTAATGAAAACACTCGCTCAGTCCTCATGCCCACTGTCCTCTTGAGAAATTTGGACCAAGAGCGGCAAAGCAAAATGTAAAATCTATAGCTTTACTTAAACATAAAATTCTGTCATCATTTATTCACCGTCATACTGTTTATAAGGCAACCAATGCAAACCATCAATGAAAGTTTATTAATTCACATTGTTTAGTGATTCTGTGAACGTAAAGTTACTGAGCTCAAAAGCAAAAAAATCTAATTGGCTCTGAACATCCATATTTTGCTCTTTGTTTCTCGCATTCTCTAATTACTGTCTGTTTCTTATTCTCTTCATTCTATATGGTCCTCATGTTGTTTCAAATCACTACACATTTCTCAAGATATCTTATAGTCCACAGAAGAAAGAAAGGTTTGGAACAACAGGGGGTGACCATTCATACTCCACACAGAAAGCTCTCCCAGCTCAGCCGGGACTCGAACCGGAGACCTTCTTGCTGTGCGGTGACAGTACTCACACTAAGACACTATGACACCCCACTTTACACCTCCATTACTTTTACTATCATTGTTGCTGTAACCTATCAATCACTCCCACAGCAGATTAATCTCACAAGAGGTTAATCTATTTCCTGCCAAAGACACTTGTCAGCGTCTGTGACTTATCCCACCACCGTAAATTCTTCACCAAAATGCTTGCCGTCCAGTCTAAAAAGCCATTAGGTGAGTGTTAGCAATTCTTACTTTTATTGTTGATCAATTTTCAATGTGGTTGTGTTACTTGCAGATAAGGAAGCACTTTCACATGCCATGACGGTGATAACGCAGCGTCGCATCTCCACTGATCACTGAGACCTGAAGGATTGGCTTTATCTTTCGCTCATTACAGATTTCAACAGAACAGATATAACAAATGAGAAATAAATGTAATAATTGACTTTTCACACTGTTTGGGGGCAGAATACATACAATTCAATAAGTGCTGTAATTATAAATTAAATAAAAATAGTAATCAAACATATAGGGTGAATTCAGGTTCATCTTATTTCAATTCATCTCAATGGCAAAAAAGTGTCCCAATCACCCTAATTCACCCCAACACAGACACTTAAAATACTGTAGTACAAATGATACATGAACACATTCGACAGATTCATAAGTGTTTTAATCCACTAAACAGACTAGAACTGATTCAAGAGACTATTTCAGTCCTCGTCGACAAAACAGCGCACGTTCGCGAACCGTTGACGGAATCGAACGTCGTGAAAATGTCAGTTTTTTTTTTTGAAAGAAAGGAACTGGTTTAGTTCTCGCTTTCTGAGAAGCTTCGATTCTTGACTCTCGCGCAAGTCTTCACAGCAGAGGATATAAGAGCACGCGCTTGAATTATTTAAACTAGCCAACCTAACGGTTGTGTTTGGGTTTCTGTTATTATTTTTAAACCACAGCTTGTGTTGGGCTGCCCTGCTCGCCAAAAGCCACACAGGCGACGTAGTAGTCATTCACATGTATTCATTTCCATCTCGGTTGTATTTAGTGGATTCATTTTGAACACGGTTCATAAAATGATTAATGGCGTGCAATTTTAGGAGACGGCAGACGTGGGCAAACCTGCACACATGATTTTCATCGTTACATAGAGAAATCAAACCCCAGGGCACGAACAAACACCATTATTATTGTGATTCGAGAGAAAGATTGAACTTGAATGGTTAAAACATACATTTCTAACAGTTAGCACTCTCTCCACGCCTGGGTTGGAAAACAAAATCACAAACACACTGTAAAGAAACCAGTCAAACGCTGTTAATTGGTACCAGAAAAACGGTATATTAGATGCTATTTTACTGTAAAGTATGTAAGTATGAATAAGCCAACAATATATTTAGGGATAAAACGTAGCATAACTTATTGATGTTGCTAACCTGACATCACGTAAATATAATAAAATGTTTACAGTGTATTACAATGCATTTTATATTTTATGATGTTATTGCTCAATCGTAATTCTAATTTATATATAAATAAAAATATTTATATATATATATATATATAAAGCAACATGTTAGAAATGTCTAAATATGCAAGACTTTATAATAAGACTCGAAGTTTCAGGGTGGTGTGAAGAGTCGACAAGTGTTGAAATTTAGCCTTTAATTAGACAGCGTCACCAAACTTGTGATATGTTAATCCGAATCTATCCACTGTGGTCCACTGTTGAACATTCTGCAACAATCCACATTTTATACAAATAAAGTTGGAATGGGAACATGCTTCCCATGCAACCCCAGTCAGACACACCCCGGAGCGGGAGTGTTTTGCTATTCAAAGCAATGTGTGAGGACATGTTACCTGTGCGATTGTTTGCCTGATCTGACGCTTGCTTTTATTGCCTTTTTGAAAATGCAAATGCAAAACCAATGCAACACAATTTGATTTAAAATGCCATTTATTTTTTAATACTATTATTTCTTGATTGTGTCAGGTGTCAAAATGTGATGCGTGCTTTTAACCAACTGTTAGCAACACTAAGTTTATTCCTGTCTGCATTTGTCGGACTAACCGACTTCCAGAAATCACTTATTTATTGAAACAGGTAAGATTGAGATGATAACAGTCTTACCTGACCTGTCCAGTTCACCTCTCAACGGCAGACTCCAGGCAGAAGACATCCGATTATAACTCCGTGTTTTTCTTCGTATCCTTGGCGACAGTTTCGGATTACTCTAATGTTGCGTTTAAAACGTATAGCTGAATTCCAGCAGTGGAATCCAGGTTTTATTCAGCGGGTGAAGTTTGCGTTGAGCGCGCGCCTCGGAGACGCTGTGCGCGCGTGGAGCTGTCCGTGGTACTGAAAAGGCGTCGCGCGCGTCATTGAATTCCTTGAGATTTTTTGCCCCCCTTGACTGAAGTAGTCTACCTAAAAACGCCAAAGAACACTCGCTTCACTAATCACCATACACAAAACTTTTTGCTTATTTCTTTACAGAGTGTTAAAGAAATGCGTTTGAAGTGTTACAGCTTAACCTTTTTATGCGTAAGTTTTAATACCTATCGATGACGCGTGTGTGCATGCGCGCGTGCTCTGATGAGATTAGATTTCCACTGATTTGATGTCTAACCCTGAAACGGTGAGCTGAAAACATCGACTGGATTTCTTCAACTGAAAAACAACATGAAGTCGCTTCCAATTTACTGACCACTGTCAGAAAAACATCTACAACGGCATTTCTAACCGGCAACAGAAACGTTCACTGACCTCATATGATAAACTAGCAAGACAACAATGCTGACAACTTCACTCAATCTGCTCTAACTGCTCCGAGAAACACTGGATATGTAAATGCGCAAAAGACGTCAGACGGTGTCGATTTTGTTTAATTGGCCAAGCACCAGTCTGTGACGGCGATGCATTAAGGTTGGCTTGTCAGAATCACACATCATGGGATCAATGTCCCGTTTCAGGTCGATGGACAAGTTTCAACATGACACGAGTGGAAAGCGCGCGCGAGAGCACGAGCTCCCGTGAGGATGCTTTCAAACCGAACATAGATTGCTTGTTGACCTCTTACCCTCGTCCCATCTTTGCCTACTGTTTTATAACTTACAAAAGAGCATGCTTGTGAAATCGGTGGTTGTAGACCGACAACAATTTGTTTTTTTAAATTACTCAAACAATCCTAAAACACAAGAGACAACGTTAGTAAATAATAAATTGATATACAAAAGAACTGTGTGCATCCCTCAGATAAGTCAGAGCATTTTGCATGTGTAAAAAGATATTCAGTCTGATGATTTATGTTTATTCAGAATTCAGTAGTGATGATAATAATCCATATTTCCATAATGTTGGAAACCCCTATACATTTCTTTCTTCTGTGGAACACAAAAGATGTCATGCAGAAATGTTAAGGACTGACAGCCTGTCACCATTTACTTTCATGGCATCTTTGTTCAAACAATGAAAGTGAATAGTGACTGAAACTGTCAATTTAGCTGACATCTTATGTTCCATGAAAACAGATAGTGTACCTATCAAAAATCTAATTTATCAATATTACACCTCTAACAGTGCTATTGTGATGAGGCTGAATCATATTTGTGCTTATACTCAGGTAATCACAGTCGGGTCACTATTCAGTACAGCAACGCTATTGCAAGTGTGTTTCTGTTTTTGACACAATATGGCCACCTTTTGTTTTTTTGAAGCACCAATGAAAATAGGTCAAAAAGAGTATAACTTCGATGCTCCTCCTTTTCTGTGCTTCACTAAGCTTGCAGCAATCCTGTGACAAAGTGTTTAGGAGATGGAGAACCTGTCTGAACTTTTTGCTTTACAATCACAGGAATAAATTACATTTTAAAACATTAAAATATAATATCATCTTGAAGAATGGCAGTGACTGATCACATCGGAGTAACTGTCAGTACCAAAAGATGAATTTACAGTTTCATACAATTTATATTCCAGCATTCTGACACAGTAAGAAAAATACAAACCAAAACAACAGGGTTACACTTTATTTCGATAGTCCACTTACACATATTATACATGTACTGTACATATTCTACTAAGTAACTTTGTAACTATATGTCAACTAACTCTAAGAGTATTAGTAGACTGTTAGAAGGTTAGGGTTAGAATATGTAGACATGTACTTGCATAGTATACTCAGTAGAATGTCTGTTGGGGGACCATCGAAATAAAGTGTTAGCAGATATTAAGCATACAGCCTACTAATACTCCAATGTTGACATGTAGTTCAAAAACTTTTGATATACAAAGATGGTACACTCATATTAATATGAATGGGAGAAAGTGTAATGTACAATATGGCAGAAAGTCTTGTCTTCTAAGTAAACGAGCCAATTGGTGAATTCATTGCATCACTGCAGCTGCCATTAGAAGCTCCAGAAGCTATAGAAACATTCAGTGTTCTGAGAGATGTATTTAGGACTGTGCATGCGCATTTGGTCATGATTTGAGCATTTTGAAACAAAATTTATGAGATAGTTGTTGATGGTGATGTAACGTGTTATCCTCTGAGGGCGGAGCACCCAATCAAAACAATAGCCCAGGATGGAGAAGTGGAGGCAGTCCAGGGGAGGGATGGAGGGCCAGGCCTAAGAAAGGGGAGGGGGCCTAGATCATTGGATGATTCTGGACCATGAAGAGAGGAGGACCTAGGCCATGGAGCAGAGGATGAGATCATGGAGGATCAGGTGGACTTGGACTGTGGAGCAGGGCTAGATCATGGAGCAATGGCAGGTCTGGACCATGAGCTAACGGCAGGTCTGGACCATAGGGCGAAGGAACACACCATGGAGGATCAGGTGGTCGTGGTGGGGCCAGTGGGTATGGAAACCACCAAGGCAGCACTGTGTATGCGGCCCACACACAAAAGATGGCGCTGGCCACTACTGGAAGCACTCCGGATAATGGCATGACTTCCAGGACCACCAGATTTGGACTTGAGACCACCAGACTGGACCTGCTCACTGCTCGAACTGACCTCAGTAGTGGATCCATAACACTGGCAGTTAGTCTCATCCGCCCTGAGTTATATCCCACTCTGGCATGGTGACTGCTGTCAAATTGCAGGCTTCCTCGTCCACAATTCCGACAGTAAATGAGGAACCACTCAGCAACAAAGAAAAGTCAAGAGTCAGTGAGGGTTCCTCGGAATGTTGGGCATCAGATAGTTTAAAAAGTCACCCTAGCCATTTTGAAAAATGCCCTTTAACACAATAGCATTAAATTCCACCACATCACAGAGTTCACACAAGTCCTTCACATACGACGATTCCCCTGGTGCACACGCAGGAGAGTAACTGCGGGGTTCACGGCGAGGTCTTGCTTTCTATAACATGTTATCCAGTGAGCAGAATTGAACCCATGTGCAGTTTATTTAAATAAACATGAGCCGATACAAATAAACAGAGCTAGACAGTGACTTGACATAAACCATGAAAACAAAGACTCACCAACAGTGGGTTACATTTAACAAACCTAATCAAAAATTATTGGGAACATAAGGGCTGTTTATACACAAAGAATAATGACTAACAAGACACACCTGTGAATAATCAAGACGATAAACCAATGACAAGACAGAACTGATGAAACAAGAACCAATGATATTGTGACATGAAACAAGGGAGCCAATCAGAACATTACACACATGTCACTGACAGGATCACATGAAGGGAACGGGGAATGACATGACATGAAACATGACTGTGAGAAATATCAATATAAAAGACATGAAAGCATTAACATAACCAAAATCTAAAACAGAAGTGACAGGTGATTTCAAATATGAAATTTAATCATAAGCTTAATGAACAGCTTTGGAGAAATTTCCCAATTCATAGAGATAGGAGCTGCACTTGCATTACTGAAATAGTTACCCGAGAGGCGTTTCAAAGATGGTCGCCGAGTGAAATGACTGGCCTGAAAGGGACTTTGATGTAGTTGCAAAGTTAATTGTATTGTTAGTAGAATGTCTAAAGTGGATTTTCGAAATAAAGTGTTATCGACAACAGTCCTTACGCACTTTTCCAAAAACAAACAAACCCCAACAGATCAATACATGGGGCACAAAAATAGTATAACCAGGTCAAATTAAACACACTCCAATCACTAATAACAACATGCACTTTTTATTCTCACACTTTTTCAGTTCTATCCTACAGCAACAGACAGCATTTGGAATGAATTATTCATGTTTTGAAGCAAACGCTACTGAATACATCATCTGTAGAACATGTTAATGAAATAAAATGTGTGATTAAGCTTCATTTAGTTGTTAATAGTGTTACCTCATTTTCAGAATGTGCCTGATTTACTTGCTGCCTAAATGTAGTTCATGATTACCGTGGGAAGACAGACAATAGAGAAAGAAACATATACAATTCGCTTTCTCAGAAATAAATACAAAGCCAAAGAATAATGTGCATTTCATTAAGTCTTTAATAAAAGGATCTGAAAGGGATAATTGCTTGTTTGCTGATAACAAAGAAATAACTTTTCGGATATTTAGGGATGTTAATTTCAAAGACTTACAAAGAAAAAAAAACAGCCTTTGATGATTTCAAAGACACTGACAAACTTTCTCCATCTCACAATGCACCCACACTCACATATGCGCTCATCATTCACCCACATTCCCTCTAATCCGCTTTATCCCTCACTCCTCCCTGTTCCCGATTGTTTCTCCCACCATCACAGGCTTCTGCTGTCCATTTTGGTCTTCCTCCTCTGCTTCGTTTTTCTTCTCCTCCTCCTTCTCCTCTTCCATTTCCATGTCCAGCTCTTCAAAGGAAGAGCCACTGCCTACAGACTCACTGGACCCCTTGCCCACTTGGTCCCCATCCTCGCTGTGCCCCTCTTCCTCGCCCAGACCCGGCTGAGAGCTCTCCAGCAATGGGACAGAGGCTTCCACCACATCCCGGCTCTCTTCAACCACTTCCTGGAACGCTGAGCTTGACTTTTGCTCCAGCTCACCTGGAACATAAAGTATATTAACGGTTTAATCAATTAACTTTTTGCACCCGAAAGACATTTTTAAAAATAAAGATTCCAAATGGGGGATTTCACAGCGATGACATGAAAAAAAACATTTTGGGTTCTCCAAAGAACCTTTCAATGAACAACTCTTAAAAGAAGTTTTTCATTAGTGTGAAGAACATTTTAAAAGGATAGTTCACCCAAAAATGAAAATTCTGTCATTAATTACTCACCCCCAGGTCGTTCCAAACCCGTAAGACTTTTGTTCATTTTAGGAACACAAATGAAGATATTTTTAATGAAATCTGAGAGCTTTCTGTCCCTCCATAAACAGCTATGAAACTGAAATTAACACTTCAAGAGATCTTAAAACTAATCCAAATGAATTGAGTGGTTTAGTCCACATTTTCTGAAGAGACTCGATCGCGTTATATGATGAACAGATTTAATTAAGGCTTTCATTCACAAATAAACTTTCATCAGCAAACATAAACAGAAGCTCAACCAAACCTGCTTGACGGAAGCTCAAACGTGGTGTGTAACATGAGAATGAACCTCGTTGGTTCTCGCACATCAAGCAAACATGCTTGAGCTTTTGTTTACCACAACTGTGCGAGTTTAAATGTGAATAAAAGCCTAAATTCAATCTGTCCATCATATAAAGCAATTGACTCTCTTCAGAAAATTTGGACTAAACCACTCATATGGATTACTTTTACATCTCTTTGTGAATTTTTTGAAGCATCAAAGCATCATGTTGTCTCTGGAGAGACAGAAAGCTCTCAGATTTCACCAAAAAGATCTTCATTTGTTTTCTGAAGTCTTACAGGTTTGGAATAATATGAGGGTGAGTAATTAATGAGTAATAAATTTTCATTTCTGGGTGAACTATCCGTTCAAAAAAATCCAAAAAACTAAAAAATATTTACCCAATAGGTTCCATGGAAGCAATGATGCAATAGAGACCCCCTTTTTTGTGTTTTTAAGATATAGGCCATATTTTTATGCAAGGAAATCAGTATATTGTATAGATGAGATTCTATTCATGAATAGCCTTTAATACCATTAGGAACAATTCTGAGTGAACATACTGTACATTATTATTAAAACAAGCCAAGTAAAGTTGAAGAACTTGAATTATAAAACTAAAAAAAGAAAATGGTATAGTTTAAAGTCCTGCTGTTATCACTGATAGCCTTTGGGGATCCTTTAATGGCATTTCAGCATCAGAGGGTTACAGTCATTTACTAACAGCAGTATAATTGCACGAAGCTGTGCTGTTATCGTGACACACACCAGGTGAGAGTTATAATTGCCAAAAAGCTAAATATGAGCTAAAACAACCCCCAAAGGCTGCATTTGTGCCAAATTAAAGAAAAAAAAAATTCCTCCAGAGAGATTTCAAATATTTAACTCAGAATTAAAGGTTGGACGTCAGTAAACAGCTGCGATTCTCTTGGCTAAAAAAAAAAAAGAATTCCTTCAAGAGGAATAGCAGCTTTATGAATCGAGTTTAGTGGTTACTATACAAACATGCTAAACATGGAAAGACTCAAATCAGCTGTTTTTTTTTACTATGGCTGCATATTGATTACATCAATAAATTAATTACTTACACAAAATGCTATTTTACTGGATTAATCAATAATTTCCGAGAAAAGCCCCCAAATGAAGATAATTCAACGACACTACATTATTGTGGCAGACAAGTAAAGCATTGAATAGGCAAAACAAAGCTGCTTTACAAGTCAATACATTGATTATCTACATATAATTGAACATAAGCCTAATCACAGACTGAAATCCATTTGGAAATCGAGTAAGGGACTGTTTGTTGAAAACGGAAAGAATGGTAACTTGAAAAAAATGGACAAAAGAATAATGTAACTGCATTGAGTCTGAAAAAAATCTTTTGGGCAAGAAGCCGTGATCAGTTTGAAAGGTGCAATTTAAGAGGGTCATTGACTGAAATCCCTTGCTGAAACTAAATGCTTAAAATGAAGAAATAAAGTGACTGAATCACAATAAGGATGGAGATATGTGAAAGAGGGAGGAAGAGAAGGAGGAAGAAAGAGAATCTACACTGAGAGTCTAATACCAGCTACATGAACTAGAATAAAACTTCCCATTTTGCCTAATTTCTTTTAATACCGCAGTGAATTTGACCTCTCGTCCTCCCTGCCAGCATTATTTTAGATGGAAAGAAATGATCCCTCTCTCATCTAGTCCATCTCAACATATTAGATATGGCATCTCAATTAAACATCGGCTCTCTGCTCACTGTGGAGATTCACACAGGCAGAAAAGAGGAGCAAAGAGGAGAAGACCTTTTCAAACCCCATTAGGTGCCACAACACACCTTATATTTGCCCAGCACATAAATGTCTCCTCTCAAAGCCTGAATGAATGGTCTTTTTCATAACAGTAATAAACTCCTGATCAAAGCCAGAGCCTACTCAGCTATGCAAACCATGACCACAATATGAATTTATCTCTTAATATTTTATCTTCAAAATTATTTTTTAAAAAGATTATATATATAAATAAACTGATTGGTTATTATGGCACTTGTGATCCAAGTTAGCCGTTACACTTTCTCCAATGAACCCTCCTATCTCCCAATAATAAGACCATCTCTGGTTATCACACTGAGCATCTACAATGACGCAAGCACCTGTAACCCTGATAGGCAGAAATTTCTATTCTAAACCCTTAACCCTGTTTCGCTTCTCTGTTTGCGACCAGATTATTTTAAGTCGCTAAACTCCGGGAAAGTTTTCAGACTAATGATCCAGTAGCACCCGTGAGTCTGTTATTATTTTGTGCAAACAAACCGTGCATGTGTGCTCTTGACCCACCGATCGCACATGTTTTTATGCACAGACGCATTTCAGTACATTCAAGTTGTTTCCACATACATTTGGGATAATGTTTTTATCTGTCATGTGTATGTTGCTGTGTATAGTAATTCTGAATGGAGCCGTGTACAGTACTGTAGTCGGATACAACTGTAATGAAGGGGTGCAGCAATCAGTACCAAGGTACGGGGCTTATGGGAAATGTAGTGAAGGGTGAATGAAGTGGGAGTGTAAGAGTATGTGTGTGTGTGCGTGTCAGTATTCAGGTGAGGGCTCCCCCCTGTGACAACAACTAGTCAGGTCAAGGTAGTTTTATTTTTGGTATCTCTATTTGATTCTGCTCAGTATTGTAACTTGACATAGGGCTGCACGAACTTGAACGCGATTATCGCTTAAACACGATTCCTAGTGTGATTATGAAATCGCAAAGGCTGCGATTATTTTTTATGCGCAGCTTGTCAATGAAGTATGGCTCCAAATGCTAATCCATCTGAAAGCACTGCGAGTTTGAGTCGCTTATAATGTACATTCGAAAAAGCAATACGCGTCAAACATCTTTCCAGACATGAGAAGCATTTATTATCATCTTGTTCAACAAAAGACAACATTTAATAACATATTTTTTACTCCAAACTCACTTAATAAAGACAGTTGAGCATCTTTCTGAGAGATGATGTGATTTCTTACACTTCTGTTTATTCAGCTACAGTGATATTACACATGTTATCTTCTTTTGCGGCAGGGCATATTTTGAGTTTCTGCACAAGAGTGCCATCTGGCTTTCAGATGGAGAAGCATTTACTACTGATCACAGAGCCGTACAGCTCTGACAAGCTGCACATTAAGTAATCGCAGTCTTTGCCAAATCACGTGCAATTTAATTGTGACAAATCATGCAGCCCTAACTTGACATGCTTAAAATGTAAACAAGCTCTAAAAAGCTCCAAACAAGCTCTTTGCTGTTGCACTGTACACATCCTGTACACTAAATTCTGAAAAGTTTTGCTCTGTAATTTTTTAATGTGCTTTGGTATGCATACATTTGTGAATTATATGGACTCCTTATATTATTTGGTTATTTAGCGTCCTTTTGGAGTCTCTGAGTGTCCTTTTTTGGTAATACAACAAAATTTACCTTGAAAAAAGCTTGCATAAAAATACAGTTTTGTGAGAATATTTCAATCTGATAATTTACTTTGCTGGATATAGCAAATGAAGAGAAAATAAAAGCGTTAAACAAGACAAATGTTGCACGCTTAATTTCACAACAAGTATGCAACTAATAGCAATTAAATCACACAAAAAGGTTAATGACCTAAAAAAAAGATTCATCGCATATAGATTTTAATCTATTGACAGCCTTAATATATATTTTAATTAAAGAATAAAACCAAATGTACTGATACTTAATGAGGACATTTTACCCAAACTGTTCATTTAAAACCTACTCATTCTTGTCCAAATCACCACTGCTAATTATAACCTCTCAGTTGGAGTATGTGAGAAACCTTTTAACAACCCAAAAGGGCACAGCTAAGATTAGACTGGGCTTTCCGGTCCTGGTGAATTTGCCTGTACTTGTCCTTCACATTGTGCAGAGTGTACCCTTGGTGCTCTTGAGTACCGTGACACTGAAATTAGCTCTGTTCACAGCTTGGATGACACCCTCTAAAAGATCATTGTCACATCTGAGAATGGTCTCTTGAGAACACAACGTGATGCTCAGAGGGTCCCTAATTCTCCAGCTCTATCCATTTTTCCTAATCATTTCCGGCCGTAATAACTCACCTTATTGTCATTATCGGGTTCAGTTCTAGACAGATCCCAACCTGCCTGAGTCGCAGAGTGTCAGACCACATGAGATGAGGCACAATAGATTAAATATGAAAAACATATTTCATTTCATGTTTTTAATATATTTTATATACACAAAAATATATATATATGAAATAAAATATATCTGTATTAATGACTAATTAAATGAATATGAAGGGCCTCTCAAAAATCATTCCACCATTGTATATCACTGAACAAACAGGAAACAGTTTTGGCACTAACAGGTCAAATATTTGATATGTGGGGAAGACCTTCCAGTCCTAGAAATTGCTTCCAGTCTCTCCAAGCGGTTTGAAATTTCAACAAAGCTGAAGCATATCTTTCCTCGGAAAGCCTCTTAAATCGCATTTGCCTGAATTAGTTTCTAAATTGGGTCCAGTGGGATTGTTAACAGAGCTTCAGGATTTTTGTTCAGTGAAATGTTTTTAGAGGAAAAGGATTTTGAAAGAGGACAGGACTACGTAATTATACAGTAGGTACAGTAAAAGAATGTGAGTGAGAATGAGAATGAGAGTAACAAAACCATATATATTAGATTTAATTTACAATAATCAATATTTGTGTATGTGTGCTGTGTATGAGTATATATATATATATATATATATATATATATATATATATATATATACTTATATATAACTAAGGAAAATCCCAAATTCACTGTCTCAGAAAATTAGAATATTGTGAAAAGGTTCAATATTGAAGACACCTGGTGCCACACTCTAATCAGCTGATTAACTTAAAACACCTGCAAAGGCCTTTAAATGGTCTCTCAGTCTAGTTCTGTAGGCTACATAATCATGGGGAAGACTGCTGACTTGACAGTTGTCCAAAAGACGACCCTTGACACCTTGCACAAGGAGGGTAAGACACAAAAGGTCATTGGAAAAGTGGCTGGCTGTTCACAGAGCTCTGTGTCCATGCACATTGATAGAGGCGAAGGGAAGGGAAAGATGTGGTAGAAACAAGTGTACAAGCAATAGGGATTACCGCACCCTGGAGAGGATTGTGAAACAAAACCCATTCAAAAATGTGGGGGAAATTCACAAAGAGTGGACTGCAGCTGGAGTCAGTGCTTCAAGAACCACTACACACAGACGTATGCAAGACATGGGTTTCAGCTGTCGCATTCCTTGTGTCAAGCCACTCTTGAACAACAGACAACGTCAGAAGAGTGTCGCCTGGACTAAAGAAAAAAAGGACTGGATTGCTGCTGAGTGGTCCAAAGTTATGTTCTCTGAAGAAAGTAAATTTTGCATTTCCTTTGGAAATCAGGGTCCCAGAGTCTAGAGGAAGAGAGGAGAGGCACACAATCCACGTTGTTTGAGGTCCAGTGTAAAGTTTCCACAGTCAGTGATTGTTTGGGTTGCCATGTGTGGCTCCCTTCCTACTCTAGCTTATGGTACTGAGCAATGTATGAAACTTGTATTGTGAGCACGTCCTGTGTTATTTGCCAATTCATGAAGAATCGCTTGTTTGTTTTCCTCACTTGTAAGTCGCTTTGGATAAAAGCGTCTGCTAAATGACTAAATGTAAATGTAAATGTAAATGTCATCTGCTGGTGTTGGTCCACTGTGTTTTCTGAGGTCCAAGGTCAACGCAGCCATATACCAGGAAGTTTTAGAGCACTTCATGCTTCCTGCTGCTGGCCAACTTTATGGAGATGCAGATTTCATTTTCCAACAGGAATTGGCACCTGCACACAGTGCCAAAGCAAACAGTACCTGGTTTAAGGACCATGGTATCCCTGTTCTTAATTGGCCAGCAAACTCGCCTGACCTTAACCCCATAGAAAATCTGCGATATGCCAGATCCAACAATGCAGAAGAGCTGAAGGCCACTATCAGAGCAACCTGGGCTCTCATAACACATAAAAGGAGCCCCTACTAAGCATTGAGTGCTGTACATGCTTTTCATGCTCATACTTACTTCAATTGGCCAAGATTTCTAAAAATCCTTTCTTTGTATTGGTCTTAAGTAATATTCCAATTTTCTGAGACACTGAATTTGGGATTTTCCTTAGTTGTCAGTTATAATCATCAAAATTAAAGTTTCACTTTTGAATGGAATTAGTGAAATAAATCAACTTTTTGATGATATTCTAATTATATGACCAGCACCTGTGTGTGTATATATATATATATATATATATATATATTTATTAGTGCTGCAACGCGTCGACGTCATCGATTATGTCGACGTGCGTGAAATTCGTCGACACGTCACTCTGTTTACATTCATCTCGCGTAATGGTGGCTTCTGCTACTAGGAACAGAGAAAGTTACATTCTATCACAAAAACCTAGACCACGATTATCAAAAGTATGGGAATACTTTAAACAGAGGCCAAATAAAATGGTCCTTTGTTCCCTTTGCAGAACCGAAATGGCGTACCACCTATGGAATTGGTTCTCTGCCAAATTTTTGCGCGCACAAGATCATATTTTGAGCGTGCAAAAGGGCATTTCACGCGTGCGTGAACTGAGTTGAGGAGAAAATCTTCGTCTCGCAAATGAGAAAATATTTCGAGCGAACGAAAATCAGTTTTGCATTTCAAAGAAGTTTATTTGGATGTGCGGACGTTCTCTTTCGCACGTGCAAGGTTTCAGTTGCTCGTGCTCCTGATACCCGGCCTGCGCGCTCGCTAAGACTCCCTGCATTACTGCATTACGTTTGTTCAATGGCTTGAACACTATCAAAGTTCCTTTTAAGACTGTATAGAAAGTCTTTGACACTCTTCATTTTAAAGTTCAAATATCTACCACTGGACGACCACACATAAGTGGCTTATTTTTAATCAAAATCAAATCGTATTATTACATAATGGCATGTCCCAGTGTTTCTACACCTCAACGAACTGCTAAATTAGCTCTAACTTCTTCTGTAAAAAAAGATTACTAGATTAATAAAAAAAAACCTTAATAAAAATAATCGTTAGATTAGTCGACAGAAAAAATAATCGTTAGTTGCAGCTCTAATATATATATATATATATATATATATATATATATATATATATATATACACATACACACACACACACACACACACACACACACACACTGCAACCGAGCTTATATACTGCTTAGGCACATGGTATGAACAAAGGTCACTGCACGTTCACACTGAACTCAATGAATGTGTCCAATGAGCTTGATATACCTACACTGAAATCCAAGCCCTGATGGAGGCATTTCTCAGTGCGTAAATCTAAGTTTGTGTGGTTCAAGTTAAAGCACCTAAGAAATGAAAGAGAGGGCAGAAAAGGACTAGATGTAAAGAAAGAGAGAGAGTGAAAGAGAGATGTTCTGAACTGCCCTGCAATCCCCCAAATGAAGGAGTTTGATTCACAACCTGCACTTGTCAGATCCAGCTGAGCAGCTGTGATTGAACGGCCTTTAATTAAGAGAGCTGCAGGCACACACACACACACACACACACACACACACACTGAGTTTAGCTGTTGTCTCGCTGGAGTAATGACTCTGTTTAGCTGTGCAGAGCAGAAAACAGCCCTCGGACTTTAGCATCAATCTTCTCAGCCATTTGTTTTACTGACCAAAGATTGAACTGTGGACAACTGCTGCTGTGACTGGGCTGCGTACCTTCATTTTTCTCAGTTTCACAGAGTTTGTCGGCTCACAGCAGAGACACAATACAGCAGATAAGGCTTGACTACTGTGCAACTGCTCTGGAATAAATCCACAATGAATGAGTCCTTATGAACACATTCATGCAAGTGTTCGCACATCGTTTTAATGTTGCAGGCAAATTCTGACAGATTTATAACATCTGATATGAGGGTAGTGGTTTGGGGTCCCAAGCAGGGGTAACTGAAGAACTGGACATTGAACATGGCAATAACATGAGCCATCGGTCTGTATTCTTGTCTGTAACTACATAAAGACACAGCTGCTATTTTTCTTTGCTAGACTGTGATATCACTGGTCAAGGGATGAGAATCAAGAGACAGAGTTTTTATGGAATGATTTTCATGGAGCTTTTTTCCATTAATGGAATGTCTGCATTTATTTACACTTTATAAATTGTAAACAAACGAGGTATAATGACATGTATAATAATAATAATAATAATAATAATAAATGAATGAATACTCTTAATTTATTTTAATATCAAAATATTTACAATATTATTTAAATGATTAATATATATATATATATATATATATATATATATATATATATATATATATATATATATATATATATATATTTGACTATAAATTATTTAAGTAAATATTTAAACATTTAAAGCAAATTCATACTGATTTATTTTGATGATGATGATTAATAATATTAAAATATGATTATTATTTATCATCATTATCATCAACACTAAATATCCGGTAATTTGCAATTTCTAAATTGTAATTTCTGGTAACACTTTACAATAAGGTTCATTAATTAACATTAGTTAACTACATTAGTTAACATGAACTAATAATGAACTGCTCTTTTACAGCATTTATTCATCTTTGTTAATATTAATTACAACATTTATTAATACATTATTACAATCTTGTTAACATTAGTTAATGCACTGTGAACTAACATGAACAAACAATGAAAAACTGTATTTTCAGTAACTAATGTTAACAAAGATTAGTAAATACAGTAACAAATGTATTGCTCATGGTTAGTTCATATTAGTTAATACTTTTGCTTATGTTTAAATAATGAACCTTATTGTAAAGCGTTACCAAATTTCCTCTGCTAAAATATTCACTAAATAATTTTAAGAATTTGCAGTTAAAAATGAATTTAGATATTTGTGACCAAGCAAGCATAGCATTTTGGATTTGATTTTTGATTTGTTATTATTGCTCTGTCGAAATGTATAAAATTTATCTCATCATTTCAGAAAAGGCTGAACATTATTAAAAATAGCGTCACGAAGGAACAGTAATCGTTAAGTGGAATTGGTATCAGAGACTGAACAGTAATATTCTCAACCTTATACTGGCCTGATGAGTAACATACCCGCCCCTGAATCTGTGACATCAGCGTCTTTATGCTCCACTGTTTCCTCCATGTCATCAGATGTATTCTTCTCATGAAGTTCAGGCACGCAGAAGTCCATCTGATTCTCTAGAGGACACATGTAATGGATCAGATCTCCTTTGCATATCTCCAGGAATGGGTACGCATTTAGACTCCTTTCCTACAGGAATAAATAAAAGAGAAACGTAAATGTTGCATACTCACAAAGTCACATAAATGCTGCGCTCCTTTATGTGCAGTGCAAGAACCACCAATGAAGAGTACTTCAAGACAATAATAAAAAAAAAATATTCTGGAAAATATTTTCATGTATGTTCCATGCAAGAAAGAAAATCAAATGGGTTTGAATGGAAGGATGATTATAAATAATGAATGAATTGTTCATTTTGGATGAACTTTTTGGAGAAAAAAAATCTGCTGATTGATTATACACAATAGTAAATTTCTCATGCATTTCACCAGAAGGTTATATCAAACTGTTGGCTACCATGATTTAATTATTCTAATATTATTTTGGAAACATAATAGCTATATAAACATCAAACCAGGAACTGAAAAATTAGTGGTGACACCAAGTTATTTGCTCTTTAATACATTCGGTACTAATTATTTCTGTTCATTATAGCTAAGAAGGGAATGACACTGTCCTCTGCAAAAGACCTTCAATGATGTCCCACCTCATTAGAATCAAACTTAGGCCAGACCTTTACTGATCAAACACACCAGCCTTATGACAACTTTGCAGCTGGACTAGGCAGGAGTTTACACCAATTAGTCTGCCTTTAATGAAGCAGCCTCATTAAGGATAAGACCAAATGCCACTGTAATGATCTGAAAGAACAATGCAAAACAGGCAAGCTGATCAGGCTGTTTCCCAAATAAAATCGCTAAGCGTGAAATCGCGAACTAAGGTTAAGACTTTTGGGACAATTATTTAGATATAACAGCTCCAGCATGTTTAAAAAAAAAAGTCAAATGGATTTAGAAGTAAATAAACCACTATCACTTATCAAACCGAAGTTTTAAATCTCTATTTATTCATTTAATTCCATACTACCAAATCAATTGCACAGTAAGCCATGTCTTAGATCTAAAAATAAAAACTAATAATGTATATCATAAAGCTCACATGTAACCAACAACTAGAAGCTTATTGCTTCAGAATACATTCAAATAAGAACAGATTTAAAACGCATAAAGTAAGAATGTGAGAATATTGGATGTGACATGCCATAAAACATCATTAAGGTTTCCCTATATAGAACCAGAATACATCTGCAGAAAATGCTTTGCAATGTATGGTAATAAAGATGCAGATGCTAGCAACATCAGACAGTGCTGCAATATCCTTTTGTACTGTGAATGATTTGATATATATTTATATACGTGGAGGATGTTATGTTCCACCAAGCCCTCAGGATAGAGCTGTGCTTCCATAATTGTAATGGCTCTTCATGCTAAGAGCTTTGTTTTGATACAGTAACACTGTTTAGAATGGCCCATAGAAATGACAAGTGCCACAGTAAAACAAGGTACAGGCCAGACACAAACAAATATACACTGCCCGGCCCAAAAAAAGTCGCTGTTTGGATTTAAATAGGCAAATGCTGGGGAGTCTATGATTGGATCATTATTGCAGTGATTATTATGTTTCTAGCATGCTATATTTTAGACAACAGTTCTTCCAACCTTAAGTGATGGAGTGTCCAGCTTTTCATTTCTTAAACAACCATGTAAGAAGACACATCATGGCCATATTACAGAATGACAATGTCAAGATTCATCAGGCTCAAATTGACCCTTCGCAAACAGTTTGATCGACAGGTGATCTGACCAATCATAATCCCGAATCTGCCATTTTGTCCGACAAAGCAGTCAGGGGAGTTAGTAGATGAACTTGAAAAATTGTGTGTACTCACGTCTTTCCGTGCTTGAAACAACATTCCTTCTGATGTTCATTGATGTTTATTTGATGCTACAAATGAACTAGTATGAAGAGATGATCGGTTCACGAGCCGCTTGAAGGAATTACAGCGATCTGTCACGACACATTAAAGAGCCACTATATGGTATTTATTGTTTAAACTTCTTAAAAAACATGATGTGTGGCGCGAGAGTGGCACGGCTTGTTGGATAAAGCAACAGTAACTAAAGGGGGTCTTTGTGAAGGGAATCATTTTTACACATGAATTGACACCTCTGAGAACAGACCTTACATTCATTGAAAGTCTTTTGGATGTGCTGGAGTAGACTTTACAGAGTGCTTGACTCTTGCATTGCCAATACAAGATCATTTCCATCAAGAGGTGCATCAATTTTTTAAGCTATGATGACATCCATGTTTTCTCCAGAGTTGTTATATAGATAAATAAAATAAATTAATAACTAATGATTTTTACAATGGAAATTAATCAATACTGAGCTTACTTAAGCTGGACTATTTTCCTCTAGAAACAAACTTTGTTACATTATTTTCCTGCCATCACTGTAAAGCTTCTTTGAAACAATCTGCATTGTAAAAATGCTCTATATAAATAAAGGTGACTTGACTTTAAATTTCAAACAGATTTAAATCCAAACAGCGACTTTTGCATTTTGAATTTTGCATAAAGAAAGCTTATTGAACCTGCTGTATGTCATTTCTTTGTCTGTACTAAAGCATGCATAATACATTTGCAGAGACTCCGAAAAACAATGCTACAGCCAGTTATTCAACTTTGAAATGTTTATTCTGTGTCGGAATGTCTGTTTTTGTTTTGGTCAGTGTGACCTTGCACAATGCCAATTTACTCAACAGTATTTCAACACCCGGGTTGCCAGTTGACGGAAAACATAGCATATTGCAACCATAGAAGCCAGGAAACGAACTAGATTCTCTCCGACCTAAAAAGCCTCAGCAATAAAAACATTGCAAACGTAGAACTGATCAAACTCTGCAAATCTATACATTAGCTGATCAAGCTTTCTATTGTTAACTGTGCTCGTTCCTGTTCTGGCAACTTGCGTGAGCGTCTGAGTCTGAGGAAGAGTGGGTGGAACAAACAAATCTCTCATATATATTGAATTTGAACTGCAGTACCCATTTCAACCGCTAGTTGTCAATATAAAGTGCTGCACCTTTAAGAATTTGTGCATTGTGACATTATTTTTTTATGACAATTAAGCATGTTTCCTCAGTTCTCTAGATTATAATGTGAAATAATTATGCAATTAATATATACAGATTTTAAATGGAAAAAAACAGCATTTATACTTTAATACAATTAAAGTGATATTGAATATATCACAATATAATTAATGCAATTTAGGGTCTAAAATGTGCTAATTGTCATGAAAATAATGTCAAAATACAAAAAACAAACTAAAAAAAAAACTAATTTCTTCATTTGATGTTGAGGCGAAGTATAAGTCCCTGACCCATGAAGACAGAGAAGTGGAGTTGAAGATGTTTAGTAGTTTCACTCTTCTCTTTCTCGTGGCTAATTGATTGGTTTTATTCTAATCCTCTGTAAAAGAGTCCTGCTCTAAGCAGTATGAATCACCTGATACACATAAAGACTCCAGCCCTTTGGGGCTCACATGCAAATGAGAGCACATCTCCTTGAACCAGGAGCGATAATGAGTGCGAGAAAAAAATAAAGACAATCCACTCCACACTGTCGCCCCCATGAAAACAATGTCAAAACACCAAAGCGAGAAACAGCAATAAGCAAATTGCAAAAACCAGTCTGTAATACTTTCGTTTGTGTTTGCTCACAGTCAAGACTGAGCATTAATGTCCTGTACATTTAGGTTATACGCTTCTAAACATGTCACTATGATCTTGTCAAAGCTTTCAGTCTCTTATAATAGTGCCATTTGATTGCTGTTCATCAACTGTGTCAACTAGCATTGCTGTAATAACTATCTTCCAGACACCTCATTAGTGTAACAGCTTGTGCTCTCCATCACGGCTCTGAGTGACACTTTCAGTCAGACAACAAGCACTTAGAAGACTAATATAAAAAACACCTTTTACACCTTTCATGCATGTCGCTTAATCTAATAATGAACCTAATTACCCCCTATGAGATTTAATGATGATTAATAAAGCAAATAGCTTGCAGTACATGCACACTAGGTCTGAAAGAGCCAGTGGTGCTCCGAGCAGCAAAATCTTAGCGATCTTTTGCTTTGACTGTCTTTATTAACATTACTGTAGGTGTCATGGGGACAACAGCTAATATTTGCACTTTAAAAGCTAATTAACCCAAGACCTCAATATCCTTTGCAACTGATATATCCGGTGTGTTTAGTTTCACCTCAAAAATTTGCCTTTAAATGTGAACTCTATCTGAACTCTAAGTGAACTGGTTGCTTTTACTAACTGGCTAAAGTCTCTGTAATATTCTGGTCTCTAAATATGGCTTGTGATATTTAGCAAAATCCATTATTATCACATTATAAAACAAAGACTGATGGATAATCCTGAAATGTTTGCATAACACACACACACACACACACACTTAACTAATGCTTCTATGGTAAGGCACCTGTATCATTTTGAACACACAGCTGAGAAAGCGGCATCCATATATAAATAACACCTGGCGGTTCCAGCATCTCCCATCTCTCAGGGCTCCTTTGTTATGTTGAATATCTTCATGTCCCGTCCATCATAAAAATAAATAAATAACTAGCCAATCGATTAACCTGGCCTGTTATAATTGAAAGTACGCTTCCGGCACAAGCAGTTTTAATTATGTGGAGACGATGCTCTATTTTTCTTGTTGCCCTTTTGTATACGAAACCACACCCCGAGCGATGGCCACGGGGCGAGCGTTGCCCAGCCCAAAGAGTGGAGATGACTCCACTTACCTTAAGCTATACGGGGTGCAATCAGGAGATAATGAAAGTGAACGTTGCCTCACAGCAGGATGAAAAGTGTCCATTTTATGTGAGCAAGCAATCATGAGAGCTCGACTGACGGGCTTTTTCTCACTAAAGTGAACAGAACAGCTGCACTGTTGGTATTATTGGCCATGTTCCATTACAACAGCATCTACTTCAAGTTTGAATCAAGCACTTGGTTTCCCAAGTTAGGGAAAACAGGTGTCAAACTGGATTAAATATATAGGGCTCCAACCAAAATAAGGATGCACTGATATTAAAAATTAGTGATGTGCAATATAATGGCGGCCATATTGGTATCGACTGATAAATGTTAATATTTAATGTTATTGGTCTGATTAGAAAATTAAGTTAATATATATTTAAGCTAAATATTTAATATACCCAAAATGTGAGCATTATGGAGCATAAAACCCTCTTATTTAATGTCTTTTTATTTCATACTGCAGATACCCTCATTCAGAAAGTCCACTCATAAATTCATAAATCTTATAATGTTCCAAGAAATCCCTTATATAGACAAAGGCATCCAGATATCGCTGTAGCTGAATAAAAGCCAAATTGGTGCATTAGTATAAATTTTCTAATAGAGATTAGTCGATAATTAATATCATGCTATGTGCAATAATCGGCAGATATTAAAACTCTATACTATTTTATCTAAATAAAAAACAGTAAAGAATGAAAGAAACAAAGCAACAAAGAAAGAAGAAAATGTAATAAAAATAGACTACTACAAACTAAAATCAATTGTCTAAAGGCTAAAGTAAATTTAGACATCACAACATAATATACAATATGAAAAATGGATCATTATTCTGAGATTTTCTAAAGATCATATTAAACAATGTTATTAAATTATTATTGCTTTTAAAGATTCAATTCAAATGAGAATTAGATAAAGACAGAGGTAATAAACCTTTAATATACATCTCCGATACAATACAGTACTGATGTATCCTTCCAGACCAACCTGACCATCTTAGGCCAGAGCTATTTCAGGCTGTAGAGGTCTCTAGGTTGTATCTTCCTATTTTAGGAAGTTCTGAGCTCTTTTTGAGACAGATATAGTGGAGATAGGACAGGAAATTAGTGTAGAAAGAGGCCAGGTTGTGACATTCATATGAGAACCATATCCCCAATGTGTTACGTGTCAAGAGTTAAACACTAAGCGATGGCCCAACTCTACTCATTAAGTTTAATGGAATATCATTTAAAAATATCTATACATGCTGAAATAAGCTTACATCAAACAGGTCATGATAATTTGATACTTGTCCGAGATTTCGCTGTACAGCCATAGAGATAAAAGTCTATTTATTCCCTCATCGACAGGTGAGATTTGTGCAGAGAAAGTCAATGTGTCCTGATAGATCCTTGTATTCCCGCTATGATTCAGCTCAGTTCAGGCCAATTACTACTTTATAGATCAAGCTGTCTAAAGTGTGTAGCACAGTAGAGAACATGTGATATCTGAAACTGCTTTTATCTTTAAAGTGCTCTAATCAAATCCTTCCAAAAGAAAAAAATAAATAAATAATTCACTCCAGGACGTGTTAAACTTGTGAATGACAGAAAAGAGAAAACAGAGATAGTGAGCTTGTTCACTCAGGGCAATCACTGTCATGACAGCACTAAGAATAGTTTTGAAACAATTGGAATAAATCTCTCAGTGTTTGCAGTTAAGCATTACTTTTCACTTGAGAGGTGTGGGTGTCTGGAGCAGATGCGTCTCTGGATGAAGTAAACATAAATAATAACGGAATAAAACACATAGATAACCCTGGGATAAGAAGCATGAATGAAAAAAACATTAGCATAAAATATATATAAAAAAAGCAAAGGCACATAGGAAGTCTAAAAGGACGCTCATTTTTTCCTCACCAACTAACCAACTGCCAACCACAAAAACCAAGGTAACAAGATGGAGCTGTCTGTCAATGTCCTTGTGAATATAAATAGCCTGTTTCATTTTTCATTTTCATTCTGCACAGGGGTTTTCAAATAAGGGTTCTAGGCCTCCAATGAGTCATAAGCGGGTTCCAGGGAGCCCATGGAAATGTATTATTATTTTTATTATTATACTTTTTTAGAGCTGTGAAAATGATATTGACATTTATTGGAATGGTGTGATAATTGTTGAGAAAAATTCACCCCACACTACTCAATATAGATTAAAATATACAGAGAGGGTCTCTCAAAAGAGGTTAGGGTTATTTGCACAAGAAAACATATACAAATTATTATTAGCTAACTATGGGAAAACAACCATGATGACACACAGAAAATAATAATAATAATACATACAAAATTTTGGAGTCAGTAAGATTTTTTTTCATTTTTATTTTATTAATTTCAAAGAAATAATAAATTTGTTCAGCAAAAAAAGTAAGAAAGTATCTCAATTGACCCTTCGCTGGCAGTTTGATTGACAGGCAATCTAACCAATTATAAACCCGAATCCGCCATTTAATTCGAAAAAGCAGTCAGGGGAGTTAGAAGATTAAAATTGGTGAACTTGAAAAATTGTGTGTAAAATGTTCATTCATGTTTATTTGATGCTATAAATGAACTAGTATGAAGAGATGATCGGTTCACGAGCCGCTTGAACTGAGCGATCTGTCACGACACATTAAAGAGACACTAAATGGTATTTAATGTTTAAATTTCTTTATTTTAAATATGTTTCATATCAAAAGTAACCTGCTCTGTTTTGTCTATCGACGCTTTGTCAGTGTCCTCTTAGCTACGCGATGTATTTTTCACTTCGTGAGAACATGATGTGTGGCGTGAGAGCAGCATGGCTTGTCGGACATAGCAACAGTAACTAAAGGGGGCGGGTCTTTGCGAAGGGTCAATTTCCACAAAAATATTTAGTAGCCCAAACAACACTGATAATAATTAGAAATGTTTCTTGAGCATATTAGAATGTGAGAATGCACGTTTACATTTTTACATTTACATAAAATTTGCGTTTTAAAATAAATTGAAAATAATTATTTTACTATATGTTTAATCAAATAAATGTCAACTTTTTTTTTTTTTTCAAAAACATTAGAGAATCTTAACAACCCCGAAGTTTTGTATGGTAGATGTTAGATCCAAAACAGACAAGTGTTCAATTCTGGATGGCATATGGACAAATTAATGCATGTAAGTTTCCCAAAGTATAAAAGCTACTGTCAGTTCATTTTGTTGTTTAAATGCTGATCAAGTGCAGGAAAGCATCCCTGCTTCAGCCACGTTCTATGAGCAAGACCTTCAAGCTAGTGGCCTGTATTAAGACATCAGTGTTGAATCCCTTCCTGTTTGCTGTCAAAGAGTGTTGTGAGTGTGAGGCTGGACACAGAGATGCAGAGGACGGGAGGAGCATGACAGACTAGTCACATGGAATGCCAGGCGAAAAAACATTTGCCTCAGTGGTGACGGATAAAACACAACAGGAGGCGTAAAGGACTGCAGTGCACAGTGTAACATAAGAGTTTCTCACAACATGCCACAAAACCATTGATAAAAGCTTGATAAAGTCCATGTATGCTGAACTTGCTAATACTTAATTAATAATGAGAGGTAAAATGGAGAAGATAAAGACGATAACACTGAAGAAGATAACACTAAATTGATTACACATTCTCAATTAGCATGTGAGAGTGCCTAAACCTAATTGGTTTTTCTAACCTGCACTACAAACGTTTTCTTTAAGAGTGAATTAGCAGTTAAAATCAATCAAATGTAATTTGAAAGTTCATTAAGAATTAAACAACATCCAGTAAAACTAATCCAAATCACAAAACAAATTAAAGGAATAGTTTGACTACAAGAGCAAATGAAATATGAGAGCTTAGATGGTGCAGAGCCAACCTGGTCGAAAACCACTGGTGTAAAGAAAAGGAAAACTGATAGAAACGCCAATTAAAAAAGAAAATTTACACGTTAAAAAGACCAACTTAGCAAGAAATCATCTTAGTAACTAATTAATGTGGCTCCAAATGATAGAAAATGTATATTTGTACCAGTAGCTCATTTTGGAACATGTGGATGATAGATGTGAAGGACACATCTACTCAAATGTAAAACTAGTTAGAACACACATTTAGTTGTTCAGCATGCTGCTCACTGCATCATCAAATATATTATAATTTAATTCTTAATAGGCCGTAAATGAGCTAAACACACTGTACAATGTAGATACAATATAGAGGAAGTCTGAGAGAGGGAGAATCAGAGGAAAAGAGTGACAGAAGGGAAATTCTCCAGGGAAATGTCGTGACTTTGTTCTTTCAGGCAGCTGCTCCATGGATTTGTCTCCTCCCACAAACAGAATGTGAGCACTCACAGGTGAGCACATCCCCAATCTCCCTCATCTCCCCGGGCTCCCACTGTTACATAATGCACACCTATCTCAGCGCAATCAGAGGCCAGTCATAGAGCTGAGAGATGCTCCTACAGACAGTGTCCATGTGACACAACAAACCCAAATGATACTATGAATTTCAGAGGGCAAATTTGATGCTTAGCTATTATTAGTGTCGCCACAATAGTTGACGATACTACTCTGAAAAAACAAAGTAAAATTTACTTCATTTTTCTTTTGCAAACTTTTGCACTCAGATTTTTATGGAAGCCCTTTTCTGCCACTGAAAAAAAATAAAAAGAAGATTATTGCACAATTGCACTTTTTATCTCACAATTCTGACTTTTTTTTCCACAGAATTGTGAGATATAAACTCGCAATTGCGAGAAAAAAAGTCCAAATTGTGAGATTAAAACTCGCAATTGCGAGTTATAAAGTCAGAATTCTGACTTTTTTTCTCGCAATTGCGAGTTTAAATCTCGCAATACTGACTTTTTTTCTCTTGAATTTTCTCTCACAATTCTGATTTTATAACTCACAATAGCGAGTTTATATCTCACAATTCTGTGAAAAAAAGTCAGAATTATGAGATAAATAGTCACAATAATCTTCTTTTTCTTTTTTTTCAGTAGTGGACATGGGTTTCCATAGATATTCACATCTATATAATTAAGTCAAATTTACTTAACTATGTACAATTAACAAAGAGAATAATTCACGAGTTCACACTTAATATATAAATATATATATATATATATATATATATATATATATATATATATATATATATCCTTAATAATCAGATAGAGTAATTAGTATGCATATTTGACGTGCTGTCTGAGGAGAGGGCTCTGAGCTCGATATTTGGCCCGAACCCAGAGTACTCCCCCCGAATTTCTGGTTTAGGACAGTAACCAAGCAAATGTGAGGAGACGGGGTGGTGGAGGGATGCTGAAAACTGTCAAAAAATATAGGTGAGTTTGTAACAGTTTTCTGTTACTAATAAGTGTACCAGTAGTTTCTCCAGTAAATTTACTGATATTAATCACCTGGGCATTAGGGGGCGCTCTATTTGAGGTAGGAGTTTGCCTATTTAAGGAAGCCAAGAAGGAGAAAGGGCAGGAAGTGATTCTCGAACTGCACAGTGTCCTCTCTGCTACGGGATGTATTTTTAACTGCACAAGAACATGACATGTGGCGCGAGAGCGGTATGCTTGTCGGACATAGCAACAGTAAGTAAAGGGGGCGGGTCTTTGCGAAGGGTCGTGTCTGTTCCCATCTGTTGGCACGATGTGAATTGGCCGTTTGAGTTTGTTGAGTAATTTCTAGTTACTCATTTTTATAGAGTTTTTATACTCAAACAATGTAGCACTGAATTAAACAATACTCTTAAAGTGTGTTAGAAACATTGAAGTAAACAATACAGTAGATCTATTGATGATGTACCAATCTGAGTGTTGTATAATCTATAAGACAACATATCTAAAGAATATAAGTAATGAGGTACCCAACCGAACACAGAGACCTCAATACTTGGTACACGATACACAATAACAGTTACAGTCAATGGTGTTTTTGAGTATGAATGAGTAAATGTCACAAAACAGCAAGTTACTAAACCTAACAACAAAAGCAGCAATAAAACAGTGTAAAAACTGTTTTTAATTTTTTAAACATTATTAATATTTAAAAAAATGGTCTTAATCTATATTTGTCCTGTTTTCCAGTGAACTAAACATCTAAACATATCTAAACATTCTTAAAAATAAGTAATAAATACAGGTTTATGTATTTATGAGTTTCCACTTAAATCTAACAAGATTTTGTGAAATGTATGCTCCTTTTAAAGGATATTTAGACTGAAAAACAAGGCAAACATACTGATTAAGGCATTTTTTTTTAATCAGAATCATGTCTTATGATTCCCTATACTACCAAGCCACAGACTACTTTTCTGTTGTAAATCAACTCTTCATAGTGAATAATTCCTGAATAAAACAAGTAAGCAAAATCTCTAATAATCATGTCCTTCAAAATCATTCATTCATGAGAAAACTGGCCAAATGCAGCAAGAGCAGAAGGAGGAGATGAGCATCATGAACAGAGAGCGACTAGACATGCCCATCAAAAGTGAGTGAGAAAAAGGAGGCCTATCAGTCACCTGCGGGCATAATAAGACAAGAGGACAGCAGCTGACAGCACACGCATCTACTTGTGAGACAACAAATGAGGCCGACAGTCCACTGAATAATGAGGCAGAGGTCAGAGAGAGGAGGAGACAGATAGCTCAAGCAAGACGGAGAGAAAAAGAGAAAGAGAGAGAGAGAGAGAAAGAGAGGGGCCATTTAAGTCTCATATAAGGAGTGACAGGAAGTAGCTTCAAGACCATCTCAACAGCATGCCCACTTCCTTTGCCCACAAGCTTCAAACGCAAGGTCTGATCATCCTTGCTCGCAAACTCTCCAGCTAACGACAGATATCCCTGCCTATTCTTAGACCAGCGATTTCTTACAAGGATCCCTGGGCAACACACAGACGCTGGAATTAATACATCCACAAATCACAGTGACAATTGGCGACAGTCCCCGGAGCCCTTCCTCCCCTGCCTATTTACTTTCATACGCTGTCACACACTCGCGGACACACGGATCTGTGAGAACAGAAGCAAACTCCATTTCACACCTCCGGTGCTGTTCAATTCCGACCATCCCTTGTGGTCGCACGCTTGAAGAGGGCTGTATTTTTATCTTACATGATAACACCTTTATTCTCCCCCCTCCATCCGCACGGGCATGTCCAAACCGGCGACAGAGTTCTGAAAGTTTTCTCTTTTTTTTTTTTTTCGTATAGAACAAATGAACACACTAGGGACGTTGTGTGCCTGTGCGAATGCTCGTCTTTGTGAAGCGCGTGTCTGGGTATGTGTGGGTGGGTGTGCACTGTGTGTACCCTGCCAATCGATACGCCACGTTTCCTGATGAACAGTAATTGTGGGGACTTAGTCGACAGCGGTGTCCACGTCAACTCAGAAGTCCTAAATCGATTGGCTGTGTTGGGGAAGAATGTAGCCAATCAACACTGATCTAAAAGTCACACTTCATTAATGGTTTTGTGATTCTTCATGAATGTTTTTGCAATTCTAAATGTTGATTCTATTGTTTAAAAGGATAAATCTCACAAAGAAATGTCAAAACAATCTAGCATTGGTTACCGATTACTGGGTACTACTACTACTACTAATAATAATAATTCCATATCTATTCAACCAAGACCAAATACATTAACATTGTCATGTCCATTACCATACTAAAACTCTTCAGTCATGATTGAAATATATATATATATATGCATACATACATACACAAATAAATGCATACATACATATATAGTAGGTTACCAGGTTATAATGAACTGGTTTACGGATATCAGAGTGGAAAAAATCTAAATGGTAATAAAATGGACTTCATTTCCTTTTTGCCATTTTTTTGACAGTATTCATGAGATTTATCCAAAACCACATCTAATTACTGACCAACATATCCACAAGTGATGAGTTTCAGACTCAACACGTGTTCTGTGTTCATGTTTCATGGATCAATATTTAGTTCCTGGTGAGTCTTTCCTTATATAAAGATCTCTGCACCAAGAGCTTTACAACTCTTTCTTTCCTCTAAACACATATACAATACAGCTCAGCACAAACAAATCTGTTTGGCAGAGAACACGTCTTCTCTCTGCTCCCTAACACACATACACAATGGTATGTGAAAACAGCTAATTAAAAATCCATTTACGCTTGGCATTGGTAGGGGAGAGACTCTCTCTTTCTCTCTCTCTCTCTCTCTCTCTCTCTCTCACACACACACACACACAAAGTTTTCTTTTGCTATCTTAGTGAGGACATTCCATATACGTAATGGTTTTTATACTGTACAAACTATACATTCTGTCCCCCTACACTACACCTAACCCTAAACCTAAGCTACCCATCACAGAAAACATTCTGCATTTTAACATTTTTAATAAAACATTGTTTTTTAAAGCTATTTTACATATGAGGACTCATGAAATGTCCTCATAAAACATGTTTACGTCGTTATACCAGTGTAATACCCATGTTATTATACCAATTTGTGTCCTCATAAATTATGAGAACAAGCGCGCACACACACACACACACACACACACACACACACTCCTGGCAACACAGCAACAGTCCCAAACCCTACAGAAGGAGCAGTATATAATGAAAGCCAAGGGACATTTTTAACTCATCTAGTCTCATCACAATATGTCATCAGAAAATGTGCTACATGGTAGTGTCAGGGTCAGCTGTGCATACTAGACATATATCCTCATCCTACAAATCTGACAAGGATAGATGAGTCGACAAACAGGCACTTGACAGCCATGAACATGAACATGTCGATGGAAGCCTGCTTATATTCATTGCTGTCAACTTGTTCACATTCTTTATAACCCAGATGTAAAGGTCAATTGCTGAGAATGTTTGCCTGTACCTTCCTCCATTTATGTAAACTATATAATACAAAACAATATTAAAAAGAAAATTATAATTTCCATGCATTACGAATGAATGAATGAATGAATGAATGAATGAATGAATGAATGAAAGAAAATGTAGGTGCTTTAGTGGGTAGTAAAAGCATGCAAATTGGGAGACATCCAAAACTGTCCCAGCTACAGATGGTCTATTAAAACACTTGAGACATCAGGATTGATTTTTGTCTGAGCTCTAAGGGCTACATGGTGGTGTGATGATGACAATGAAAGAAGCAGACAAAAGACAATACCTGGAGAGTAAAAAGACATTGCTGGCTATCTGATGGGTTCTGAGTCTGATTGTAGATAGTCTTTAAATCTTTAAGCAGAAGACAGAGAGGTCTATTCTAAAATCTCCGCAAAGAAAAAGGCAGGGGCCTTTAAAGGTGTTTAATACAGGATTCAGACAAGAACATTCAGATATTGCATTAGGAATTTGTATCCTCTTATAGCTACGCTGTTCACAGTGTCAGTTCAAATACAATTATTTGTGTGTCTTTGGAATTAAATCTAAAATTATTGATGTCCACATTGTGTATTGCAACTGATTTGTGTGTCCATGCCGCTCTTATGTTTTGTGGAATATCTGTATTGGTTTCTATGGCAATGACGGTGCTTTGGTAGACATATGCCAAAAACATGAAGGGTTTGCATTACAGATGTTGTCTTATTTACAACATGACATTGTGTGGCTACAGTGCTGGACTACTGCATCTTCTGAGGCAGCGGCAAATATGTAGAAGACTGGTATGCGTGACTTTATTTCACATTGTCATCTCCGCCGGTTTCTGCTAGTCCGGCACTTCGCAACATCACAGCCTTGTTTCTGCGGCGACTTTCAGCATGTTTCTTATTACAACGTCTGATATTTACATTTTATAAAGTCACATAAACCATGCAAAATCCAATATACTCCACTTCATGTGATTTTTGGCTGTTCACACATGCTAAATCTGACTGGATCTCAATCAGATATGCACAAAAACTGACAGTCTGAATGTAGCCTAAGAAAACGTCCATCTTTAAAATCCGCTATAAAACACTGCTACAACACACATCACACATCATAACACATCTCAAAATCCCTGCATTCTATCCCATTCCTTTGCTGGCCATCTAGCTTCTTAGACCCAATTACTTGACTAGTTATTCAAGTAACACACAGACTAATTCATTTATACATAAATATAGATAGATAAATTGATTAGTCGGTGTGTTACTTTATATATATATATATATATATATATATATATATAGGTTGGTATATCTCTAAAAGTCTCCAACATGAGAATTTAGGCCTCTGACCTAATCTGACCCCTGCACCTGGCCCCTGGTTCACCCCTGGCCAACAACTATTAGCACAGAAAGAGCACAACACTAATAGTCTATATTTACTGTCTTCACCGCCGAGAAGCCTCTTTTCCTGCACTAATGACTGTGATTTTAGGAGAGACAGACAGACAGACAAGAGAGGAGGGGGGCATCTGTGGAGATTGTAAATGAGTGAGAAACAGAAGACAGTTTCAGACAGTTTTTTTTCAGAAGGCAGTATTTTTTGTTTTGTTTTTTGTCAAAATATAATAATTGAGTGTCTAAAATGTCAATATTACAGTGAACAACCGTGGCAACATTGACAGCAATCTTTTATAGCATGAATTTGTTATATAAGCTAGAATGTGAGACTGCAGTTGAATGTGTGCTGAGAAGTAGCAATATTCTCTGGGTATTTTTAATATGGGATTTAAAAAACATGATATGGGGAAGTAGCTACAGTGAAGGAAAAAAAAAAAAAAAAAAAAGAACAGGAGAGGAGAGGAAACAGATGTTACCAGAACACTCAGTTTGCCCTGCTGTCCAAAATGAACAAAAATCAGTAAAACTACTGAAGATGTTGAAAACCTGAAGGCCTGTTCACACCAAGAATGAAAACTATATTAGTGTCCACACTAATGCACAATAATCTTCTGTTTATTATAAGTGCGCACTGCAGTAATGTTGTCTGCCACTTTAAATGCTCAAGCTCTTTAAAGCAAGATGGATTCTGATTGGCTGTTAATGTTCATCGTCAGCTGGAAAAATCATTTCGAAAGTGATTCCAATGATACTGTTCATCTGTGACATTATCATTATAGTTATCATCTTTGGTGTGAAAGGACCTTTAGTCATAGTAAAATCGCATTCAAAAAAACATGGATTTTGTGGTTTATTGCTTTTATAAATGGAAGCCAAGAGCAATCTGATATAAAAACACCTTGCAATGAGTTGTTTTGAACATTATTATTGCTGTTGTTATTATTTATATCATTAATAATAATAATAATAATAATACATCCACATGGTATCATCACTTGCAACTATTCCTGACAATAATGTTTTTTGTTTCCATATTAAAACAATTAATATAGACATGTCTGTCCCAAAGGGGTACTCCTAACCAGTCTGCTATGGATTCAGATAATATTGGCCAGAGTCAAACACCACCTTGCTTTAGAAGGAAATACCTATTAGCAATCTTTTTTTATGGTGTACTTGTATTCTTACCGGGAGCAAGAATTCAAACAGTAAACGTTTAGTGGGAGTGAGTTACTCGATTTCGGATCCAGCATATTGTAGGCAGTGGCTAAAGACTGCAAAGAATTGTAAATACAGAGACAATGCCTTCAAACACAGGCACGGTGCCATTCGGAGTACATTACATGAATGTGAATAAAATGTGTAGAATGAGTAGATGAGGTGTGCTAATGTTGAGCAGCTATTTATGTGTTTATTGGTGTTTTGGTCAGGCGATTCTGGAAAACTGAAAGACCTAGGAGGGAGAACTTTTTCTCCAAATCATCAAAACAGTCTTATTTGACATCCATTCAGAGAGCCAGCAGGCAAAAACTAAGAAGATGAGCAGTAGATGCTTGTACTGCACACAATAACTGCATTCAGTATGAAGGCTAACAAATGTTTCTAAACTTACTCTTTTAAGTGCGAGTCTCCTTTTATTTGGAGTCAAACAACACCTTGCTTTAGAAGGAAATACCTATTAGCAATCTTTTTTTATGGTGTCTACTTGTATTCTTACCGGGAGCAAGAATTCAAAGAGTAAATGTTTAGTGGGAGTGAGTTACTCGATTTTGGATCCAGCATATTGTAGGCAGTGGCTAAAGACTGCAAAGAATTGTAAATACAGAGAGAACGGCACAACGAAAATTCTGAAAAACCTCTGTGTTTGTATTCAACATTTCAGACTGGATGACCACACTATTTTAAGCCAAACGGAGATGAAAAACGGAAAGAAACTGCTGTTCTGTCAGTTATGCCCAAAACGGCATCATGTAGGTAAGAAACCTGTAATTTATAATTGTTACAATGGAGACTCAAACAACAGGCTTGAATCTTGTATTTACTTCAAAATGGGCTGATTTTCTATGTCAGTATGCTTCATTTACAAGCCGTCATCAACAGTCACAGCAACTCAATAACCTCTTGAGTTAATGGCCCTACTAACTCTATTTTTGGTCTCTGAGCGCATCGAACTATCTGTGGTTGTCAGTGGACAACTATCTCTTGCAGCCTTGGGAAGTGACCAGTGACTTCTCAGCTCCAATTCGCACTGAAGAACTGACAAACTATTGCACTTCTTTCTCTGCAAAAACAGAGCCACCTGACATCGCGACAAGAACATGTTGACTGTTATCCATGCTGAGGTGTACCAAACATTTTACTTGAGCATGCCTCAACTTAAATGAATACCATCATTCACAGAGAAAGAGAAGTCAATGTTTACTGAATATAAATTGTTTCTCACTAAAGCTGACAAGTGTCCTTGGTGCACTCAAACATATACTGTCCAAGGCAAGCCCTAAAGCAACACATCACAAATATTCACAGGGCAAAGTCACTGAATGAATTGCATCAATTCAGTCTATTACAATTATATATGTTTGTGCTAAGCTCCAGTTCTTGTATCCGTGAGTTTTGTGTTCATTTGAACAGATATTTAACCTGTTGTCTATTCGTTTACTGAACCAAATATGCATGATCGTAATCAGGCCGTTAACACAATTTAATAATAACTAATTATAAAATTACATTAAATCAATAAATACTTGTTTTGTTGTTGTTGTTTACAGATATTTGCTTTTTCCCCAAAATATTCTAAAAAGATTGTGAATAATATCTGTTAATAATAATAATAATAATGATAATAATAATAACTCTTATGTAAATATGTATTCTGATACAATTATGAATATTTATTACTATTCTTCTTATTATTAGTAGTAGTAGTAGTAGTAGAAGTAGTCTTGTTTTTTTATATGAAAGCTCAAATAAACAATTAATAATCAGTTCTGCAAAAAATGCATTTGTCTGTAGTGGTCTTGTAGATATCAAATATCAGCTTAGTTAACTGCCATAGAAGTTAACTCATAACCTTAATCATAAATCTGACTCATTATGGAGACTCTGGAAATCCTTGTTTTTTTTTTCTCATAGAACTTTAATTGTCTGTTCCAGGAAGACTGCCTTTTCTGTTTGCATTATTATTATTATTATTATTAGCCATGAATCTGTATAATTTATGCAGGTAGAGATGTATATTCATATAATTTAACTTTTTAAAAAATATTTTACCTTCCCATATATATATATATATACATATATATATATATATATATATATATATATATATATACCTTCCCATGAGCTGTTCAGTTCTTCCACATAACTTCACTTCACAGATACCAACCGCATGGCAGCCCCACAGCATCTCTCTGGACATCATTAAAGGTTAACCTTGAGGTTAAGCTCGGAGCACTCTTTAAATTATTTCAAATGTTTAGCAATTCTACAACACTATCACAACCATGAGCCCATACAAAGAGAAGGATGTTGCTGCATACATACAGCTTATCTCCATTATTAGTCCACGAAGACCGACAAAGGAAACAATATTATTCTCGCAGACCTATTATCAGACAGAAATGATGAGCGAAGACCAAAACAGACATCTGAGCCAAGTCTGTCACTAATGGAGCTAAAAAAAAAAAGAATTAGCACAATTGTGTTTGCAGTCTGTTGCACCTCTGCGCTTCCTGCAAATGTCCACATCACAGTGCTGTGGTATGGGGCAGTTTTGTAATGTTAGCTTGGCCTGTTTTCTAGTTTGAAGTTCTGCACTTGCAAAAACAGAAAAGAAAAGAAAAAAAAACACTTGCTAATTGGGTTTGTAGTTCCCTGTTGGGATGTCAGAGAGCTTTGTCAGCACTAAAGGGGAGGGCAGAGGAATATACGGGTCAAAAAAAAAACTACTTAAACCCAAGTCCCCATCTAGTTTCCCAGCGAGAGTTTGTGCTGTTGTGGCCAGAACTGCATGGCCTGAGGCTGAGAGGAAAATAATGCGGGTAAATGATGACAGAGAGGAATTTTAAAACCCAATGGGAAAGATGAGAGCCG
Source organism: Zacco platypus (assembly GCA_038088235.1). Classification (NCBI taxonomy): domain Eukaryota; kingdom Metazoa; phylum Chordata; class Actinopteri; order Cypriniformes; family Xenocyprididae; genus Zacco; species Zacco platypus. Next base: position 25,398,116 of record CM076074.1, read on the forward strand.
AAATCACATTCAAACACAGGCACGGTGCCATTCAGAGTACATTACATGAATGTGAATAAAATGTGTAGAATGAGTAGATGAGGTGTGCTAATGTTGAGTGGCTATTTATGTGTTTATTGGTGTTTTGGTCAGGCGATTCTGGAAAACTGAAAGACCTAGGAGGGAGAACTTTTTCTCCAAATCATCAAAACAGTCTTATATGACATCCATTCAGAGAGCCAGCAGGCAATAACTAAGAAGATGAGCAGTAGATGCTTGTACTGCACACAATAACTGCATACAGTATGAAGGCTAACAAATGTTTCTAAACTTACTCTTTTAAGTGCGAGTCTCCTTTTATTTGGATGACCACAATAAAGGCCTCGATATCCTTCAAACAAAATTGAAGAACGAACTGATGTGACGTCAAAATCAGGCTGAAACGAAGTTCGTCTGGAGTTTGTTTTGGAAGTTCGAAACAGCTTGCCAAAGCGAACTTTCTGGAAAAGTACTCTGCTGGTTGTCTCACATAACCAGACCTGTAGATTGATGGCAGAAGGGCTGGACTCAATTGCAGTTTTCATTGGCCAATGACCACCCAAGAGGATGTCTGACCGACATGTAAAGCAACCAATCACAGTTGGTTTTGTTCCATGTTTAGGGGCATAAAAATGTAAAGTCGATGTCCCAACGATAACAGGTCGGCGTGTATCTAATAAATTATTTATTCAAGAACATTGAGGGCTTGGCTTCACGATGGCTTTGTTTCCAGGAGAACCGTTAAAGAACGCGACACACACATCTCCCAGAGTCTTGTATGGAATTCAACCAATCAAACTTCGACGACTTCGAAACTCCTGAGCTGTTTCCCATTTTTTCCCAGACATTCAGCCAGTGCTCCGTGGGTCTGAGACTACTCTGCAGGTGACTAATGTGGAGTGCCACAGTGAAGTGTCTAATAAACTCTCTGTCTTGAGTTTTGTCAGTTTAGCTGTTTCCCCCTTCATCCAGAGGCCTGGCTTAAGTGAGCTTGTTGCCAGGACAACAGTCTCCGCTGAGCATCACTTTTCCATGGAGACAGAATTCTTTGATAATCCAAGGGATTGAGAGAGAGGAGGTGGGTGAGAGGAGCAGAGTGTTTTGCTGTGTCCTCTGAGGCAGACAGACACACACACACACACACACAGACACACAAGTAACCGTGTGTTAACTAAATGCAACAACTCAAATGTCACTGACTACACATAACCCTGGCAATCTCACAGATGCACAGACTGTAAACTAGGAAAAGGTGTCACAATGTAACACTAGATTTTTATATTTTTAGAAGAAAATGCTTGCACATGCAAAAATCACCACCGCTATGACATGGTATTCAGGGAGGTTGCCAATATTAAGAATCAATTTGAAACCTTATGTGCAATTTTATATGTGCAATAAAATATTCCTGCTTTAAATCTTATAATGTTACAATTAAATATTCAAAATTGTAGGAATTAGTTTTTTCATATTAATAGTTTTTTTTTAATCTCATAACGCTACAACTTAATGCACATAATTTTGGCGTTATTTTCAAAATATAGCTATTATGAAGTCGAGAATATGAGAATGAAATAAAAATAAGAAAGTCAAAAAAAAAAAAAGTAAAAGTAACCGCAAGCCTCTCCAATGATTCGAGGCAACATTGTTCACATTACCAATAAGTAAATAACAATATTAGCGATACGTTCAAGCACCACTAATTAACAATTAGCCACTAATTAACAATCTTTGTAAAACCACAGTGAAAACCTATAGAGAAAAACAGAATGAGCACCAAAACTGTCATTTAGGATAGAAATTCTTGCATTTTGAACACATGTAAGGAACATGAAAGAAAATGAGGGAAATAGAAATGGAGGATGAGGATTTGGAATTGTTCTGTGATGTGTGACTGCAGCAAATGTAAATGTTATCCCTCATCATTAGTGCACAAATAACAATCAGACCCAGCACAGCCATTCGCCGCCACCTCATTATAAAAGTGCATATTAGTGTGTGATTGTGCAATTGAGTAAGTAAGCAAGAGGGCACAAAAAGGGACATGGTATAATATGGGTCAGATTATCATGCCTTGTGTCATATTCTTTTCTTCCTAACGCTACAGAAAACAGATCGACTCCCAAGGCAGTAGAGTGGTGTTGGTTTTAGATGGTGCTAGGGAATGCTAATGGCGGGGGGTAGATGAGATTTCCACTGACGCATATGCACATTTCTGCAGCCGCTAACTCTATGCACAGGCCAAAGACATGGACATGGTGTTTGCCATGCTTCAATGGGTTTTTTTGCCCATCTCTCAAAGCCTGGCCTACACTGAGTCTTGTCATAAAGAAGAATTTATTTTGTACTGAGTGACAGAATACCAAATGGGGCTAATAATAATTATACAGCAACTATACAGCAAGTATTTTTTTCCACATTTAATGTATTTTTAACATTCATTTGCCCACATTTCTGGTAGAGGGTTTTGATCTGAACTAATTCAATTTGTCGCTTTGTTAAGCTTCTATTCAAAGTGCCCAAAAATAAAAGATTTTTTTTTTTTATGATCTTTATTTGTTTTACTAAACAACCAATTCAACAGCATTAGCCTTGCTGTTGCCACTACCAGCTCTGGAGAACTCAATATTGCAGTGTTTATTATAACTCATTTAGCCGTGTTAGAGCTGCATGGTTAATCGTTAAAAGATTGCAATCTGGATTCAAACACCCAAGCGATCTTATTCCTAAATGACAACAATTCACCTGTGTCTAGTAAAATTAAAATTCAGATCTCTCTTAAATAACTGTATCAATTACATCCTTTTGGCATTATGTGGCGACAAGTGACTGTTAAAAAAATATTTGTCAATGAATCATTCATTCAAGAGATTCATTCAAAAACACAGATTCATCCAGTAATTAAACAAGTGAAGTATTTATGAGTGAGCCATTGAATCATTCACTCAAACCAATTTTGGTTTTAAACATTCAAATTAATTAAACATTTGTAAATAGACTATAGTGTAACAATTAACATTTTGTCATAATCTCTAGTAAATTACATGTTATTTTTTTATTTGTCTATTTGAAGTCATGGGAGAATCATTGTGTCTATTTGAAAAAAAATTGTGATTCTCAATTTATCCGGAATCATGCAGCTCAATAGGAAGAAAAACGCAATTTCTTTTTCATGACAGAATTTAATGGAGATTCATTTCACATTTTCAAAGACAAACCAACCCCACGGTGGTTTTTATGAATGATCACAAATTTCATAGACACAATAAATGTTAAATGTGAATGGGTATTTTTTTCAATTTCAATACAATTTTATTTTCTAAAATGTTGTTTCTGTTCTCTTGTTTTCCAAAACAATTTTTTTCTACTTTACTTACTAACCAATCCCTACTTCTAACACATCAACAAACAACTGGTCATGTGATCACAAAATTGAGGCAATCACAAAAAGAGGACCTTATGTCAATCAAAATAGCTTTTGTAAGACAACTAATATAACTAGAATTATAATCTGTGAGTGTACATCATTTCAATCATTTTTGTACTATTCTTAAAAGTACTATTCATTTGTCCTTGCACCTGCTCCATCTATCTCTTTGTTTTTTTCCTGACTTAGCATGCACTCATCTGTCCCCTGTCCTCCCTTTGTTCCCACAAGCCCCGTTTACCTCTGTCTCCTCTGTGAAAATCACTCACTGCCTATCGACACAACACAAGATGCATTTTAGCATAGCTCAACACCCGAGGTGCTACATTTCCCTGCCACAGTACCACGACAAATTAAACAACCACCAAAAGCATCTACCCATTAAAGTGTCTGTTCTGTGGTAATCCACAAACCTATAACTTTTATTAACCACTTCCCTAATCGAAAGAAGATGCGAATAGATCTTTGATGAGTTTCCCACCGCACATTAACCACCAGGACGCAGCAGTCCCTCAGGAAGATGAAGGGACGGATGGCTGGAGGTCTGTGGGTCGATGGCGGGAGGTTAATGGCCCCCCGCCCCCCTTCTACATTCACAAGGAATAACAGGAGTAGGAAGAAGTGCTTTCTGCTCGTGGGCGCTAAGGCGGGAGCGGTCAGATGTGAGTTTTATTGCCCTTGCATTGCCTGCGTCAATCAATAGCCACTGGTGGAATGAAGCTGGCTGTGTTAAAACACCACTTCCACTCCTGTGAGCTGAGAAGTCTGGCAGCACTCAGGTGGATGAGACCCCAGCAGGCTGAGAGAGCATGAGCTGTGCATTACTGCAAGCAAGTGTCTAGGACTGAAGGGTACAACAGAAAAAGCAGTTGTAGCATCTCTCTCACCTCTCCCTCCAACTGACTGGAAGATATTAACTTATTCTTACTCTTCTCTGTCAATTTATCCAATCTTTTTCTGTAGTGGTCATATGCTAGTCTGGTATTTAGCTATGGCTTCCTACTAGGGCTGGGTTAAAAATACTGATTTCTGATTTGCGTTCACACTTGTCATGTTTGGTTCGATTAAAACGAACCCTGGTGCGATTGCTCAGTTAGTGTGGTTCGTTTGAACATATGTGAACGCCATTTGAACTCTGGTGCGCACCAAACAAGCGGGCCGAGACCGCTAAAAAGATGGGTCTCGGTCCGCTTCCAAACGAACTCTGGTGCGGTTTGATTGATATATGAGCGCAACACGGACCAAAGATATGTAAACAAACCAAAAACAAGACGTGATGTCACAAGATGCAACGCTACAAGTCAGCTGATTTGACGACGCGGAAAGATCGGTGTATCCAAAATGAGTAGAAGGCAAACGTGGAGTAACGAGGAAGTAAAGTGCCTCATCAATATTTGGTCCGACGAGTGGTCTGTGTTGTTTTTAAAGTTTTGAACATTTTATAAGCTCTTCGTGAGTTCTCAACTGGTAAAAATAAAACCATATGTACACGCATAAAATGATCGCGTTTAATCCAGCATACAGCATTGTTTTGAATGTTCGGTAAGCAAGCTCCGTCGTGAAATATACGTCATAAAAGCCGACCAATCATCCCTACCGTATCCCTACGCCTTTGGTTCGGTAACTTTAGGTTCGCTGTTAAAAATGCCAGTGCGAACGCTAAGCGGACCAGGACTATATGTTTTGTTTTTGTTTTTTGGTCCGCACCAAACGAACCAGACAAACCGAACTACGAGTGTGAACGCACCCTTAATCAATCCTCATTTTGATGGACCGATATTGGTTCTTAAATCCCAAGAATCAATGTTCTAATCTATGCTGTTTTCAGTTGATGAATGAGCAAAACTTTGTAGCGAGCCTTCCATCCAATAAATCACAAAAAGCTTTGTTTTGTTGTGTTTTTATTAGAAAAAGCTTTAAAAATCTACCAATTTTATTACAAAATTTGAAGAATAAACACAGTTTTGGTGCTCTTTAATGTGGTGTGATGGATCGCTGTAGCAGCCTTCAAACGAAACAGAAGCGGAACACACATGAACCGATCATCTCTTCTTGTTTACTATTAGTTATAGCATGAAATAAACATGAAAGAACATCAGTAAGTATGTTGAAAGATACAGTACAATTTACAGAAATCTGTATCATTTCTCATGTGTCAGTGTTTCTACTGTGGAAAGATGTCAATAAAACAGTATGTTTTATGAACATTATGTTTAATATCACGTAATGTTACATTGACCTCAGAAAAGCCATTCAATCACCATAATTCAATCTTGATCGAGAATCAATCAAGAAAAATGAACTCACTGAGCATTTTGCTAAATATACACACTATATTACTGTCACAGTTAAAAATCTAATCGCTGGTGGTAGCTTTTATTGTTTGGACTTATTTATATGATCAATTTAAATTGAATCAATATCAGAATTGAATCGAATCACAAGCTTGTTAACTGAAATCAAATCAAATTTGTGACAATAACCAGCCCAACTTTTTACTCTGCCATTTACATATGTCACTAAAAATGGAGATGGGGCACAATAGACAGGAACAGAAATCAATATGGTTTAAAAGTTGGACTGTCTTTAACAACCTTTCTACTGTACAGAGCACAAATATGGTGTTCACGGTGGTAGATGCTGAAGATATAATGAAAATACCAAAGATGCCTATCTGACGTATGTCTATGTTAGATAAACAATCAAAAAATTGCGCAGACAGAATGCATTCTTTGTGAACAGCTTCTTAATCGGCTCCTATAAATGAGAGAACGTGTGAGAAATGTCAATTATAAAAGGCTTTCATTCGATAATGAACAATATTGATAAAATATTTAATCAAATTTACATTATACGTTTTAATCAAAATTAATACTTTTATTCAGCAAGGATGCATTAAATTGATCAAGGGTGAAGACATTTATCATGTTACAAAAGATTTCTATTACAAGTAAATGCTGTTTTTTTAACTTTCTATTCATAGAAGAATTCTGAAAAAATATTTATCACAGTTTCCACAAAAATTTTAAGCAGCAAAACATTGATATTAATTAGAAAGCACCAAATCAGCATATTAGAAGGATTTCTGAAGGATCATGTGACACTGAAGTTTGAAGTAATGATGCTGAAAATACAGCTTTACCATCACAGTAATTACATTTTATATTAAAATTACATTTTAAAATATTTAAAAATACAAAAAAAAAATCCTTTTAAATTGTAATAATATTTTACAATATTACAGTTTTACTATACTTTGAATGCAACCTTGGTGAGCATAAAAGACTTCTTTAAAAAAAGAAAAGTGATATAGGAATAAACTGCAAGCAGCAATCTAATCTGCGAATCTCTTGTCCAAAGTACAAGTTTTTTAAATTCTTTTTTGAATAAGTTCCAGTTTACTTAATGTCTATCTGAAACGATTTTCCAAGATGAGGAACAACGGAAATGACAGAAATAGCATTTACAGCAGACATCCAAAAATGACTGACATCGAACGGGCAGGAACTTAAACGACACATGACTACTGCTAAACGGAAACAGCTGACAAGACATAAATAATTAATGGATTAACGAGAACTAATACAGACAAGACAGAACTGAACATACACATGAGACTATCTTCTATTGTTTTAGTGCTTGAAATGCATTTCTTTATATAGACAATCAATAATAAAATAAAGAATACTTAATTTCACTTAATTGAGAAATATGGTGTACTTGAAGATTACATACAATTGTTTCAATTTCATTTGTGTGCATGTTCAATAGCATGCTCATTTTTGCTGCGGCATAATAATCACCAAATTTCAAGTTACTGGTACTGATTACTGAAATCTTGATAATCTGATAACCATACTTAGAAGTTATTCATCTATGATGACCTTAAACAGCAAGGCATCTCTAGATTTGATAACATTAATGATCTAGAGGTTAATACACACTTTTTAAGATGTTTATCAAATTTTTAAACACTTAAAAGAGAACACAATGCTCTACAGATGATGTACTCTTTGACAAATGCAGAGATGTGTGTGTACTTCATAGTTATGAATCTCCTGTCCATCATTTCATTTATCCATTAAGTCTGTCTGTCTCTCTCTTTAGTTATTCACTAGCGTATATCAACCTTTCAAAGCAGTCGCTTTTCATTCTGTTCATCTGTAGTCATGACAGAGTTGAAAAAGCAATGTGAATCCTGGTGGACGATGTTTTTTGCAGCAAATCACCCCTAAGTAAAAGAGCATATCTTTACTTTAATATTCTATTAGACTCACTAAGGAGTCAAGAGAGGCCTGAGGGGCCATCCTATTCGTCACAGGAACAAAAGACCGTTCTCCCACTGCACATTTTGCCACAATAGTTTCTGGCATCAAAAGCTTCAACCCATCTCAATACCATTGAAAAGGTCGCCACTATAATAGCAAAACATCATAACTGATAGCATTTGAATGCTCCGTTCACTTTCAGTAGACAGGTTTGATGTTTTGTCAAATTAAATACTATGAAATGTGGCAAAAAACCTGTTTAGACATGTGGAAGAAAAGCCCTTTGAGGTATTTATCTACATTTGAAGTGTATTTTTTTATACAATTTGACTAAATCCAGTAAAAGCATCTCAGAGAACAAAATACAAAATGCCTGCCTCTCTGATAAACATATAAAGAGGTGTCCTCAGAGGCCACAGGGATACACAGACCGCCGCAAAGAGCAGTAGGTGAATAGAAATTGAATAGTGCGCAAAGGGGGTTTGGAGCCCCAAAAGGGTGCGAGGAGAAAAGAGAGGCTCCTTCGGAGATGCTAATGTGGCATTTGAGGGTATATCTGATATGTAAGAAATGGACAGGAAATTGCAGAGATGCTTTTGAACTTTTTCAACCTTTAATAATGACCACGAGATCACTCAAAAAGGAAAAAAAACAAAAAAAAACATTCAACCTCTGAATCATTCTGTCTCTGTGAGTTAAAATCATGCTTGATATTTTTACATGGAGATTACTTTCATATAGTCTTTATAAAACCATTGGAAGTCTTGAAAGCTGATTGGCCAATTCAATATTTCGGCATAATACAGTAACAGCTACGATATGAACCTCCTGTTCAGCTATCAGAGACTTTATCTTTAAGCTGAAGGATATGATTAAATAATTTGTTTAATAAAATAAAGTGAATGAAATCTATGCTACTTTCATTCAAAAGTCTAGTGTCAGTAAGATATAAATCTATTTAAAGAAACTATACTTTTGAAAGGCAGTGTGTGTGCACTTCGTATTTTTATAATGTACAAATATTATGTACTAAAATCAATAATATTACGGGGAAAAAATGGAATTGTTGCTGTTATATTGTGAATGAAGTCACCACTGAAGAAGTTTACAAACTGGACTATATTTAACTTCTCTTATTGCGCCACCAGTTTCATAATGACAGTAAAAAATAATTATTCACTCTCTCTGCCTGCCATTGGTCATACAAACAGATAGTCCCGTCCCCAATCTCACATTATTGGTCAAACAACGGTTTCTGCGTTGGGCTGGTTGGGAAAGTAATGTTTGTCTCTGAATATTATGGGAAAAAAGAAAGTATACATGAACATCGAAAAATTGACAGACATCACCTTTAAATAAAGACTGCCATTGTTTGTGAATAACAGGATTTCATTTCCTTTCAGATTTCAGACAGCAGACAAACTGACAAAGCCAAACCGGCAATTGCAGAGACAGTAATTGCTGGTTTGGTTTACCAGCTTTCATACAGGAAGGACAAACACTGGCAAATTCTGAGTGATGAATACTTCCTCTAGTCGCTTATGGTGTCAGGTAACAAAATTCACTGCTTTTTCTCTACTGACAGACACAAACATCCCACGATATTCTCTCCACTTTACCGATTCTATTAATCCCAATCACCAGTGATAGCTGTAACACCGATTACATTAGCCACAAAGAGATCAAATTAGGGCTTGGCATGTTCACCTGAGTGACAGAAACTGCTGCAAGAACATAATCAATTGGTTTTCATAATTTAATCAAGTGGCTCTGTGAAACCACAACTCGCATTGTTGGTTTCAAGCCCCATGAAAAGGCAGAGGCTCGCAAGAAAACCAACACACAGAAACACTCGCACTTATGTAATATACCAGCAGATGAAGCACACACACTTAAAAAAAAAAGAGGTAAGATGCAGGATGAAACACACACAGTCCTTCACATGCAGAGCAATGAATGTCTAAACATGAAAGTCCGCCTCCTCTCTCCACCAGCATGAAAGAGGAGAACAAAAGCACCTGATGGAAAGCCACTGGGTGGGAGGGGCAATCGTCTGTCTTTTTAATAAACATCATACAATCAGTGCCTTTATACAACGCACACACAAACAAACATACACACAGGTACGCAGATCTCCAATATGTGGGAGGGTGATTTCTTATATCGCCTAAAAGGACACATAAACTCATGAAACCGAAGGCAGAAGCCCGCCTATGCTCTCAGCTGATGCCTGATTCCAAGTAAACAAATCAGGAACTTGGCTGAAAAAAAACAAACAAAAAACAGCTGGTTTCAGGTAAGGATGAGGAGAGAGACCTCATGGATTTCAACTAGTGACAGACGATATGGATGATATTTAGCTATTTGAGATCATATCCGCTTGGTCAATTTACAGAATTACTACCTACCCTATGTACCCTTAACAAAATCTTGTCAATGATTACCGTTTTGATTTAAATTTGTATTTTTGTACAAACAACTAAACTAACTAACTAACCGACTATTTTAATGAATGACTCTTATGAGTCAGTTCTTTTTAGTGAATCAAAACCATGAGTCAGTTGGAGCAGATACTGAATTAATTAGAGGCTTCTGTATTAAATTTATTTCTGATTTAATATATACATTCTGTTGAAATCTGAAATGATTCAATCATGTGGCATGACGCAACAAGAATTAAATTTATATATTTCCTAATAAAAAATCATCATGAATCTGATAAGGAACCAGAAGTGATTGGAATCAGAATTAAATAAGCTCAGTCTACCATATTCTACCTTGATTAATAAAATCCACCCTTCCATTCTCGCTTATCTTCTAGGGTTGCGTGATTAATTTCATTCTGCAGATTCTCCCTCAAAATCAGCACAGAAAAAAAGCCATTGGCCACCCTGCTTTTTATACCAGCATCAGAAAATGAAAAAAACATAATGGTTGACCTCTAACTTTTAACATGCATTATATACACATGCTTTATGAGAAAAAATTAAGTAGTGCTATTATGTATATTAGAAAATATCTTTTTCTGATGTGTGGCTGCATTGTAATCATTTCTATTAATAAATTACATAATCTATAATTAATGTCAAACATTATCAGGCCTGGAGTGGTCATTAACAGATACAAAGACTAAAAAACAGAACACTTTTAATACGATTACACATTAAAACAGTTCTTTTAGCACTTCATTTTAAAGTCTGCGTCTAATTTAGGTGGAAAGCACACAGCCAAAATGAATTGTTTAATTACAACCTAAGAACCCTATGATTTCCGGCCGTCTCCTTGTGTAACTACCTACGATTGTCTCTGCTGGACCAGTGCCCTAAAGATGTACCCCCCCTCCCCCCAAAAGTGTACAATTACAGCTGGAAATACCAGCAGCCTGGTCGCCAACATCTAGCACATCTTTCTCTCGATGAGAATAACCACTTCCTCACAGCACTGGGAGACCAGCATTGTGTTTTGGACTTTAATGACTGTAGTTAACGAAAATTGGGATGTGATTTATGCCTCTTTAAATATCTCTGATGATGGACAGCACTGTGTGAAGGCTTATTAAGGATATTAAATGGGTGTTATAGGCAACATAAAAAAATATATATTTTACAGACCAGCAAAGGTCAGTTTGAATCAGTCAAATTCTGTGTGATCTTGAATATCAAACCTATTTCTTTACATTACACCATGTTCTATCAGACTACAATACACTACACGGCTTAATATCTTTTGAGCACACCTAGTGACTGCGGTAAGGTGCGAATATAATAGTCTGACACCCATAACAGGCACGTTTGTACTAAAACACAACATAACTGAACCAGCCTCACAAAAAATGTTGCTTAAAAAGGCAAGTGTGTAATTTCTGCCACACTAGCATCATCAAATTGAATTGCATTAGTCCTCTGTCGGCAATTAGCTGAATTAACAGACAGCTCCACCCCAAACTCACGCCATTGGTTGAGGAAATGTTCCTGTGTTGGATGGTCCTAGAGCCACAGAGCTTTCAGGTGAATCAACTTGTGATTGGCTTATTTACAGTTGTCTTGGCATATTAAATTGATATGGCAGATTAATAGAGAAAAAAGACACATTTCACCCTAAAATAGGCTGAAACTTATCCTATAAGCCAAGTAAATGCATTAAAGGGATAAAAATGAAAATTCTGCCATCATTTACTCACCTTTGCTCAGTTCTTTGTTCAGTGAAACATAAAAAGCGAAAAGAATGTTAAAACCAAACAGTTTTCGTGTCCATTGACCAGGAATTAAATGTAAGGTCTGACGACAACATTAAAACATTTCAATAATGAACTTTGTATTTTTACTATCTCTTCATATAAGCTCCACCAATTGAATCGCCAAGGTTTTAGGTTGGGTTATATTTAGCATGCACTGAAACACATTTGAATGCATTATGGTCTTGTATTGTTGAGTCCTGTCAATGATGTGAAGGATGACTGGTTAGACGAAGTTTAAGATGAAGAGGTTCTCAACCATTTTGACTCCAAGTCCCCCTTTTTCCCCCCATCTTGAGGCCCCCTTGGGAGTTTGCTGAGGCTCCCTAGTCTGTTCGGGGCCCTAGATGAGAATCACTGGGTTAGCCTTTAGTTGCATTTATAATTCTTAAGGGTTATTGATCCCACTGGAACCAAATCACATTAAAGAACTCAACCAAGAACCTGGGGTCAAGCTACATGGAGCAGAAAACAACATAAAGGTTGACTTGGCTTATCTTTCTCAGACCAGCTGTGAATTACATTGTCTACGACAAACAAAGTACAAGCACATCTAATATTCCATGAGATAAATGCAGTTGGTTTCTCCGTGGTGGCATACATCACTATACAGGCCTTCACTGATGAAGCGAAGAGGAGGAAAACACAGCAGAAAAATCAATGTGGCACCATAAACTAGAAATATAACCTAGAATATACTAATAAACTACATAAACACACTGCTTTAAAGATTTTTGGGATTGGTATAATTTGTATTATTATCAATGATGAAAACAATGGTGGTGCTTAATATTTTTTGTGGAAAACCTGATACATATTTTTAAAAGATTCTTTGTTGAATAGAAAGTTGAAAAGAACTGCATTCATTTGTAATAATAATCTGTTATAACGTGATAAATGTCTTTGCGGTCACCTTCAAATCATCAATTTAATTCATCATTGCTGAATAAAAGTATCCATTTTTTTCCTTTTTCTTTAAAATCTGACCAAACTTTGGAACGGTAGTGTGTGTGTATATATAATATTTACGGTAAATCTATACTTTAAAACATATATTATATAAAAACACCACAGTGGAAGAACAGGCACTTTACAAATGAACAGAAAATGAGCATGGTACTATAATTTGATTATACAGCCAACGTGCAGGAGAAAACCTGCTTTTTAAAATTCATGCAAAGGGAAAAAAAGCTTAGTACACACATTTTTTAGAAAAAAATATTGATTCTGATACTCTGTCTAGTCAATATTTTCAGTTGATCATAGGGGGAAATAAAGAAAACAGTGTCTAGAATAATTAACAGGCAGACAGTCTTGAACTCTAACCCGTTCCATTAAATAATTCAAGGAAAAAAATCTTAAAGTAGACATATATATGAACATTTCATCTGATAAGTGTGTGTGTGTGTGTGTGTTTTCATGGATTTTGAGGTGCCAGAGACTGATTCATGCACTGGTAATGTGCAAGGGTGTTGGTGTGACCCCTCAACCAAACTCCCTCTGGTTCTCACTTCCATCACCGCCAACTTATCACCTTAATGCAGAAGAAAGTAACTGGGAAAGTAGCTTAACACAAATCCAACCGATCCATACAACCATCTCAAGTTTTGGTCAGTAGACAGTGACTTTCTTTCTTCCGTGCATGGATCACAAAAGAAGATAATTTAAAGAATGTTAGTAACTGACAATTTTGGATCCCATTGACTGTATGGACAAAAGATCCAATGCAAGTCCATGGGAATCGAAATCAGCATTCTTCAAAATTGTATTGTATTATAGACAATACTTTTTAAAGGGTTTGTGCATTATACAACAGGCTTCATATGATTTTAATGTAATCTAAACAACCTTCAATGGAGTGTTTCTCATCCCAGAATGTTTTAGACGTCTCACAAATAAATCTCTTGATTCAACTCATCAGCTTTAATGTTCCATGAAAGTCACCATGAAATAAAAATGGACAATTCTTTTATTTAATGGAATATTGCAGTATTTATTATAAATGATTTATCCAAGCACATCATTATTTTTTTTATTCATATGTCCCATAATCTTAAATTAAAAACAACTTCCCCTACCTCTTAAAACAACATCTCTTCTCTGATGATGCGTTTACTGGCGTGAGGGTGGTACAAATCTGCCACTCACATGAGATCACAGCAATAGCAACCACAACCATCCAATAAATTCAAGATAGACAAAATCAAGTGCTGTCCTTCATTTTTTCTTGTTCATTTCACGTGTATATACGTCCCAGGCAATAAAAGATGATCCTAACTTCTGTTTCATGCCATCTTTAAATATGGAGACATTCTAAAACATCTGGGAGGTGAGCTTTGAAACACTTCTTTAAATGTACTGTATACAAATATGCATATTTTTGCTTTAGAAACAAATTCAAAACAGAAAAATGCTAAGCCTCAAACTAAACTAGATCAATTTCCTATTTATCTGTCCTACAAATCACTCCTGCCTGCAGGGATTTTCTGTTGAACTTTCCTTAACCTCAGGAAGAAAGTGAATCCATGAACATATCCCGGGACTGGATCTTAAGCATTCACTACAAAGCCCACCACGGTTCAGTGCTGTGATGGACACGTCTTTGCTCCTGGCTCATGCCTCAGTTTTCCAAGATAACGTACACATATAGTCAGTGACATCACACACACACACACACACACACACACACTCACAATGCTCCAGGAAGACCATATCAATTATGAAGCAGCTATATCTGGCATACTACCATGCCCTCACAAGAATGGATACACACACACACAAACACACTCACTGATTGGCTCTCTCACTGATTAAGTCATAGACTGTCTGACTGAACCACTCAAGTGAGAACTGTCTTTCTCTCCTGTAACTGTCCTCTTCTCACAGACAAAGACAAACAGTCTAATAGGTTGCACAAATAGTGTAGTTCTTGCTGAATGCTGCGCAATTACTGAGAGAGAGAGAGAGAGAGAGAGAGAGAGACATTAACATCCAGCTGATAACAAGTGGTTAGCTTGCAGAGAGATTGCCGTTTAAACCTTTATTAACCTATATTCCAGAAAGCAGGTTATGTGAACATACCTGGGTAAGTAAGCGGATAACCTCAACTTTCGGTTCCAAAAACGGAGGTAACTTTCAGGTTATGTAAGTAGTCATAGCAACTTACTCCCTGAACATAACCTGCTCCGGACATAGTCGAACAATTGATGCTTCGATAGGAGGAGCCTGATTCGACTATACCATTCTCACAGTCGAATCTTCGCAGAGGTGTTATAAGATTAGGATCATGCCATTTTGGCTATCTGGAAATCTATCTAAAAATATGAAAAGAAAGAAGCTTTTAAAAAATATTTTTAATGTGCGTGAATAAATCCAACCTCCCGTGACCAAGAGAGGAGCATCTTGGTGGCAGGGATTTAAATCTTTAATAATGTTAACAATGGGATAATACAATCTAAAGTGTGGAATCAGATGCACTCTGAAATGGTAAAAGAAAATTTAAAATTTAAAAAAAATTTAAAAAATTGATTTTTGGATGCTGTGAACATGTTTAGCTAAAAAGACTGACACTCCAGTTTAGCGTTTATTGTCTCTGACAATATCGATTCTGACTTATTTCGTTTTTTTATTTATTTTTTTAAGAAAGGTATATTCTGTTCTAATTTAATTCGAATTTGAATTGTTTTTCGGTACATCGATGTTGAGCTGTACTTTATCATTAGCTGATTCTATTTGATTTGCCGACATGTGAAATGCAAATCTTGTTTACAGTGTGGCCTTTCTGTGTAACATGTATTGATTATAATTTTTTTTATTTTTAATTCACAGAAAACCCTCATATTTTTCCGTTGGAAATTAATACATGTATGTGAGAAAAAAAAAATATTTCTTTATTTCTTTCTGCTTTCGTCGCAGTTGTGACGTCATTGGTGCCTGGCGTGCGCTCACTTCAGTCCGCGGGAGGCCTGAGCAGAGCGAGATATGGATTTTGTTCACTTCTGTTGAAAAGTGTGTTTCCAGTGTAATAATCACTAGTTATTTGATCTGTCTTTTGTCAAGATGTAAATGAGTATGCATGAGTGTTATCTTTCCTTTAAACCCGTTTTATTTTTATTTTGCAGAGTGAATGCCATGTGACGTATGTCGGTGTGAAAGTTGGCCTGTGAAGCGTGACTGCTAATTTCTAACTATGTTCGAATGCTTGGCAGGAACAGGCTTGTTCACACAGTATTGACTACGTACAACTAATATTTACTGCTTTTTCCAACTCATGCAGGTATGGTTATGTTTTGATCTGTTTTCTTTTGTCTTGTGTGTTCGGAATTCAATTTGTGTAAATTATGTATACAGGAAATGCAGGAAATGTGGGTGATGAAGAGGTGCTTTGTTTAATTTGAATTAGTGTGTAATGCATTATATGAATATTTCTTTGAAATTTATTCACTGATAGGTATGAGGTTTTATGACATTTTATATATATATATATATATATATATATATATATATATATTGATGTAATTAGTATTAATATGATTTATTATTAATAGCATAATAAATAGCATATGCTGTATGTTGTGAGCTCTCGCTTCAGTCTGCGACAGGTCTGAGTAGAGCAAGGATCACACAATATTGACTATATTTACTGCATTTTCCAACTCATGCAGATTTTGCCTCTTGAAAAGAAAAAGATCCACTGAACCAGCAAACCGACTCCAGTCTTTGTTTCACACTCGCAGAGGAGTTGTGACTCTGTAGCCGATTCTGAGCAGCAATTTATTATCTGATTCGACTATACTACGACTAAATCCTTACTCAGCGACACCCCTAGTATGCACACTTCCAAATTTTTCAGATGCACAAAACGGACGTGAAGAGCAGGTGTGAAAATGCCCAAAGTAAAGCTAGGGGAATGTAAAGAAAGTGAGTGAGATGGGAGGGTTGATAGGGTCTCATTAAAGATGTAGGGCTACCTGTGAGGATCAAACGGCTCAAAACAGCCTGTCTGCCAGCCCTCCCACACACACACTTCCTCTAGAGGGGCACATACAGCATAAAAGGGGAGCCTGTGGTCAGTTTCCATCCCTCCTTCTACATCTATCTCCTCTCTCTTCCTCTCTTTAGACATTGACTGTGTTAGAACAAGCTCCAGTTAATATACTGATAGCATGAAATTACTAGTAGGGGTAAAAGCCTTCTAAAATAAAATGCCTTATTAACTTCCAGATGGGGTCCTATCATTAGCAACTAGATATTCCCTAATTAGAAGAACTGCACAGGAATTGTTTTAATAGCATGTATATAAAATGTTTAAATTTATAAATGCTTTAACATTTAACATTTACTAAAAGTCTCACTTATCACAATATTCTTGATTCCATTCATCTTTTTATCAGATTAATTTTTTGCCCCTAAGATTTATTGCTTCTCTTCCAACTGCCCACACAGTGGAAATCTCATTAAATATGGATGGCGTGTACAACCACAACCAATTTTCCATGTTTAATTTAACAAATAATAACATCAAAGAGGATAGGGAGGGACAGAGCTGCATTATTCATGAGCTGATTGGACCAGAGGGAAACAGAATCGGTGTGTTGTTCAGATAACTGCCAAGGTGGGTGGAGTCAAATTGAGAGATTTTTTGCAATTAATAACGGGTAATGAAGGTAACGAAACAAATGAAGGGAACATATCATGCATACTGGTCTCAAAATCTTGATGAAACAAGTTAACAGCAAATGGTAAAGATGTCAAATAATCTGTAGGCCATCAAAGTAAAAGGATAACGGCATGAATATGTATAGAAATGTCCTCTCAGTCTGAAAACACACACAAAAAATGCATTGAAAAAAATGTACTGCGCTTATAATGTAAGTCAATGGGGCATTGCATTGATTGAAATGATAAAATTCACGCTTTCCATAGTTTAGCCAAAAGACTTGATCATTAACATGAAACTAGTGCGATACGACACTTACTAACGTTGTCAGTGCAGTTATAGTCATGATTTGAGGATGTAAAAACGGTTTGCTTTTTAGTATACCAGAAAATGATGCGATATAACCGGCAAAATGCTATTTAGAACAAAAGTGTAACAGCGCAACAGTCGGGTTCCCGAAGAAAAATACCGTTAATTTTCTCAAGAGGACATTTTTAACATTAAGGTATAAACTTTTCAAGACAGACCGATTCCCAGGGAAGAACCTCACTATCCATGATCTTGAAGAGAGATTTGCCAAGCAGAGAAGTCACTGTTACCATGGAAACAAGAATTGCATCAAAAGAACTGTAAATGATCATATATATTTGTATATAATTTAATATTAATGACTTGGTCAACAGTTTTTCATTAGATCATATCACTTCAGAGCTGGTTGTTTTGGTTCATTACTTAAAAGTCTTGCCTGAATCACTTTTTGTTATGCGTATGGAGAAAATGAATGGGAAAATACTCCCTGAACCTAGGTCGCTGAAAAGGTGGCCAGTTAAACTAGCAGCTATGACTGCTATAACTAGCAGTTCATCCACCCAAGTAGTTCTACAGCCTAAAGGATGATGCAGACAACTTTACAGATCACACATTTTTGTACTAAACTAAAGCATTCATATCGGATATAATTGAAAGAGCTTAGCATGTTTTTGAAACCAGGTATAAGACACGATAGCACAGAGCAGATCATATCCACGAGTCAGCGCAGACCACAAAATATATTGGAACAAATATGGTATTCTGCCATAATTTACAGCGATATGGAGGAGAAAATGTTAGAGATTAGAAGGAAACTCTGGCTCAATTGAGCCTAGCTCAATGGCTCTGACCAAGCTGTGATATAAACTCTTGGCTATTTTAAAAAAAGAGGAGGGGAGGAGTTTTCCAATATGTCCCATCGTGTCTTCCTGTTGCACATGAAGTTATGTCAACACACTGAATAATGCTGCGTGTTGCAAGGCACTTCAGTGGGCCTTTAAACATGAAGTTGAGCTGATAATTGGGATGCCGTTAATTGGATTAAAACTTTGTGTTTCGAGTTTGCACAAGACTAGCATTGAGACAAAAGTGCATTGTGGGAATACTGTATGGGTTCAGGCAAATCCCTCTAATGCATGTCATCTCGTCCTTCCTTTAGCCCTTATTTTTTTTAAAAATCACTTCTTTTAATGGGCTTAGTCAATCCTCTGACAGCCAGTAGTCTGCTGGATCAACACGGCTCACTCACGCGTCGGCATGCACTCCAACACACACACACACTCACAGCTTGAAATCACTGTTACGATGTAATGGGACAGCCCACATACTCTGTGTATGCTGTTTCTAAGGAGTGAACTCCTGTGTGGGTGCAGGAGATTCTGCCCTCTCGCTGTCTAACAGATGGTCCGTGTATGTGTGTGTGTGCGTGTGTGTGTGTGTGTGTGTGTGTGTGTGTGTGTGTTTATCATCTTCAGCAAAGGCTCAGCCTCTCAGCAGATTGAGAAGAATGTGTCCGTGTCTGCTATCGATAGAGGGTGGACAAGTGATATATCTACCCTATGAAGAAGGATAAAAAAAGACAACTGAGGGACCAAAACAAAGATGGAGAGGTATGTGGGAGAGGAATAAAGAGAAAGGATTTGTCAATGGAGAAGATAAAAAGGGATATCTAGGGTTGGCAGTGAGACAGTTCAGTGTTTAACCCGTGCCATAACAGACCACACGCCTCGTGCCAACTGCCACGCTCGGCAGAGAACCAACAGAAGCCATTCCCAACACATGTCCACTCCAGAGACGCAAACAAGGGCCGAATGATACATTGAATATTAAAAAATAGAAATAAGAGACAGTCATGCTCAAAAGTTTACATACCCCTTGCAGAATCTACAAAATATTATTTTAACAAAATAAAAATTATACAAAATACATTTTTTTTTTTATTTAGTACTGCCCTGAATTAGATATTTGACATAAACAATGTTTACATATAGTCCACAAGACCAAAAAAAAGACTAAATTTATAAAAAATTACCCCGTTCAAAAGTTTACATACCCTTGATTCTGAATACTGTGTGCCGTTACCTGAATGATCCAAGACTGTTTGTTTTTTGTGATGGTTCGTGAGTTCCTTGTTTGTCCTGAGCAGTTAAACCGCCCAACGTTCTTCAGAAAAATCCTCCAGGTCCTGCACAATCTTTGATTTTACAGCATCTTTTGCATATTTGAACCTTTTACAGCAGTGACTGTACGATTTTGAGATTCATCTTTTCACAATGAGGACAATTGAGGGACTCACACACAACTTTTACAAAAGGTTCAAACATTCACTGATGCAGAAGAGGTGTAAACTTTTGAACAGAATAAATGTGTGTACATTTTTCTTATTTTGTTTAAATAACATATTTTTTCATTTAGCACTGACCTTCAGAAGCAACCGAAGATAATTGTGTCCCAGAAGACATATTAAGTACAATTTACCTTGATCTTCAAATTCAAAAAGTTTACACTCCCTGGTTCTTAGTGCATCATATCTTCCTTTAGAGGTTTTTATTGTATGTGCGGCCGGGAAGATACTAATATGTGTGCAAAATCTTGTGACTCGTAGGACTGCAGCAAAATATAATTATCTAAAAATAAAAGCTATATATGTTTTTTAATGATTTTAAGGTACAGAATCTTATTTGTATAATTTGTCTATTGTGCAATAAAAAAATGGACAATTTACAGGCTCAGACTAAAGTGTTATATTAGTATCATTATAGCTTTTGCTACTGTTAAAAAATGAGACAGAATCTAACTGGACCGGGACTAAAAAAAAATCCCCATAGACCTTTTCCCCTGGGCTTTTGCAGGGAGTACCGGGACAAAATGTGAAAGTTATAGGACAAAATAATAACATGCTTTTTCAACGAGTGAGACAGAATCTTGCAGGAACAGGATTAAAAAAATCCAACCTGCACAGACCTCTAGTTCAGTTTATTTACATGAGAGAATCAGTACAAACTGAATCAGTTAAAAAAAAACATGCAGATTTAATCATTCATTTGTATCACGCAGAAATGTTCATGGATGACAATAATATGTTACAGTTTTAATGTACTAAAATATATTAGTAAAAAATATATGTAAATTAAAGAGTTAATTTTGTCAAAATTATATTTAAGACAAGACACATCCTAATAATAATTGAACTCTTAGAAATTTTAATTCAAACATACTGTTGACAAAAATCTGATGAGAACAAAGAAGCCTAACAGTAGAAATGCATTAACATTGCTCTTCGTATAGAATAAAATATGTGGAAATAATTGAATAAAATAATCCAGTCGCAATGTATTACAGATGAGCAAATGCTCTAGACACATATACCAGGCTCCATGGTGACTTGCATGTAATATCTGGTTTGTCGTTGAAGTGTGATGCATGTGGTGGTGGTGGGTGTACAGAGGTCTTTGCAGGAAGTCTTACTTTAGTTCCATAATAAAGGAAACGCCAGTCTGAACTTCTGCCAGACCCTATTCAATAAATCATTGCAAAGACATGTCCCTGCCTACACACACGTGCATTTGTGAATGTCTCTCCATTATTCATCTGCTCAGTACCATCTTTGTACACTCTGCCACTCCACATACATCACATTACAAACTCATACACAGTCTCGTAATGCAACATACATCTTGTGCTGACTCCTACACTGCACAGCTCATGTAACTATTGCACTACTCTTAATAAGCTGTCAGACAAGCTAAGTTAGAAAAGGTTTGTGTGTGTGTGCGAGTTAAAGAAGGAAGGTAAGCAAAATAAAAGTAGCAGGTCAACAAGTAAACGCATACTTTCACTGTTCTTACATCATAGTTTTAGTCATTTTCAAGACCTATATAGCTAAATTGCATTTATAGTCAATCCCTTTTTAGAAATAGCTTTATGAGACCACAATCTGAATAATATATTTAAAGTAATTTATATTAATTATATATTTAAAATGCATTTTATATTTTTACTTGCGCTGCTTTGGGGAAAAGCAGACCTGAACCAGTCACTGACTGAATCCAGCAGTTTGAATCAGACTGATTCATTGAGTTGTGATTCAAACTACTGACCAACAACTCTGAGGCTGTTTCGTGAATCTTTTCAACTGACTCATTAAAAAACAACCAGTTAATAAGAGCCACACTAATAAATTATCTTGTTAGAATGCGTGTTTTGATTAACCAGTTGATTAAGTCACTCAGTCGTAAAGATTCACAAAACACCTTCAAAGTCGCTGACCAGTTAGCAGTTTGAATCTGAATAACTTTATAAATTGTCACAAATATTTATTTGGTTTATTTCATGCTTATTTTAGTCACAGTCTAAAGCCATGCTGACACATTAACTACAGAAATTCCTTGTGTTCGAGCAAAGCTAGTAGACTAAATTCATTTCCATGTAGTGAAATAAGTGAGCATCTGCTACAGACTGCTTTGTAACTGTATGAGACTGCCCTGCGCACAGCACTACAACTAGGACAGATTGTCATGCCAGTATTGCGAGTCACTAGGATGCCAATTTTGGTTGTGTATTCCATGTTGGTTACCCATTATACATACCCACCACAATGCAAAGGTGTTGTGGGTGGTTGCCGAGGCATTGCTAATTGATGTACATTTAGAACACAAGAAAAGCATTAGCACTAAAAAAGTGACATCTATATAAATAACACCTCAAGATTCACATGTCTTTATGGTTCACAAACGGTAATCGTGCATC
Source organism: Zacco platypus (assembly GCA_038088235.1). Classification (NCBI taxonomy): domain Eukaryota; kingdom Metazoa; phylum Chordata; class Actinopteri; order Cypriniformes; family Xenocyprididae; genus Zacco; species Zacco platypus. Next base: position 25,420,780 of record CM076074.1, read on the forward strand.
ATCCATCACATTATCTCACAGCACTGAACTCATGCTGTTAGTCGCCAACCAGCAAGCTCAAACTGACCTCATTAACGCCCTCTTTACCATCTCTCTATCCAGTTATCTGTCCATTCAGAAGTTGTTAAAGACGTTTCTCCCCATTTACACGATTGTTCCTCGCTATACATTCCACATGTTGTGCTCCATTAGGTGAGCCAGATATTGACCACTAGTGATGTGAGGTGTGTAAAGCACCATAGAAATTTTGCTGCACTCTGACCATTTGTAGTCGGCCAGGTAACGTATATAGCAATTTAGTGGTATATTATCATAAGCTGAAGCAATAATATAGAGATGGATGGATGTAGATAGATAGATAAACAGACATTCCTGCAGTATTCATTGTTAGCAATCATCTACATGAGTCAAATGTAGAAATAAGCATGACCGTTACCTTTATATACTGTTGTAGTTCAGGGTAGACTCTATAAGCACCGCAGACGGGGGACAGTGTGCATCTGTTCGGAAACGAGGAAGTTACAGCACAGGTGACTTCTGGGAAGGAGATGACTTTGTAGCCGAATTTCTCATACAGTCGCTGTAACTTTTCATCAGGTTTCTCTTCGTTTTCACACAGTATACTGCCCACTACATACCGACACTGATCTGCTTGAGTCTGAAACACAAAGAGATACAGATTACATCAGATTGTGCTGAAAACAGTATTATTGTGAAATTTAAAATGACTGTTTTCTATTTGAATATGTTTTAAAAACACGTTCCTGTGATGGAAAAGTCATTTTCAGAATCATTAGTCTTCAATGTCACATGATCCTTCAGAAATCATTCTGATATGCTGATTTGGTGCTCAAGAAACATTTTTAGCATCAGTGTTGAAAACTGTTGCTCTGCTCAAAATTATTATGGCAACTGGGTTACATTTTTTTCAGGATTAGCTGATGAATGTAAAGTTCAAAAGAACAGCATTTATTTGAAATATAAATCTTTGTAACATCATTAATGTATTTGACACTTTTGAAGAATTTAACAGATCCTTGCTGAATTAAATATTATTTTTATATATTTTACTAACCCCAAACTTTTGAACAGTGCTGTACATAGTAGGGGGCTGTTACTTTAAGTGTGTTCAGAAAAAAATAGTCACTGGTATTTCTGGTCATATTATAAAGTCTTCATACATTTCTGCCAAGTATTTCACTGTTTTCTGTACAGCTTTTTTCTACCCTTCAATTTTATAGTGGTTTCAACCAAGTTATATAAGACTGCCACAAAATTCATGTTAAGCACAGCAGTCAGTGGTTGGTCAGATGGTTTCTTACTGTCTAAGTAAGTGTCTTCTTGCAATGTCTCACAGTGCTATCTACAACTTTTATTAACATAAAATGACCAAGAGGTTTAAGTCTCATGGTATGACTAACACCTCCTCACAATCACATGTGCATTGGAGCTAGCGATCAAATAAAACATTAATGACAAACCAATTAAGGCATTTATAAAATTGTCATCTTTAATTACTTATCTAGCATGTGTTCGCCCACCGCAGTGAATGATTCAATATGTAGTTAACATCCGTAATTTAGATTGAATGCTTCACGTCAGTGCTGTCGTGCGACGATAAGATGATCTTCTCAACAGGTTGACAGCAGCGACAGGAATCGACATCATGCTAAACGTATCTACATCCTTTTCTTAAGCCTATTTTTTCGGTTTCCTGGTTTGTCTTTCTTTTCCACCTCCATTCTTTGACTCACTCATCTCTCTACCCTGCAGTACTTCATTCCTCTGTGTGCATTTTGTCCCTCTTCCCTGCACGAGGAGCTTGTTTCTCCAACCGGGGACTAATGATGGTATTCAGAACTCTCTCCATTGCTGTCGTCCTACACAACTGTCAGCAAATAAAGTGGGAATTTCAGGCAGTTCTCCAGACAGCGCACCCAAGAGACAACAGGCAATTACTAGGAGCAAGAAGGCCTACACATACACTTCCCTTCACTTGTTGTTTGTCTGTTTATGTCGAATAATTCACCCAACCGATGTGGACGAACAAGAAAATGCAGTCTCAATTCAAATAACAACCACAAACGCTCTCAAACAAACCAACTAATCTTCACACTGCCACTCAAAGATTACCAAGAAGATTTGGTCTCCAGACATCCATGAAAAGGAAGCGAATTTAGCGAATCAGCAGTTGCCCCAGATTTGACTACGCAACACTAATGGTACACGATAAGGCCTTCTTTTAGAGTGTAATTGGTTCTCGAGTTGTTGTGGCGACCACATGGATGCAAAGAAGAAACAATACGGTGTGTTGTGCATCTTCGCATTCTGAAATCACTGAAATAGCCAGGCTAAAAATGGCACTGCAGCCACATTTATAAACGCATCTTCTTCATTCATCCCCGAATGCTTAGAATACTCATGATTTGAACTGGATGATGTAGGAAACGGTCTTCAAATGCACTTTTTCCCCATCGGGAATCCAAGATGGCCACTAAAACGCAATACATTGTCATTTGCTTGGCTTCTTCTCGGTATTCCCTCCAGAGGCCCGCTGCAGGGAAAAGCAATTTTCAAAAACAATTCTCTGCACGGCTTTGCAAGGGCCATTGTTTTTTGACAGATGAAGCCTCTGCAACAATAAAAAGGTGGTAATTCTTTATTAGCAGACATGTAACAAGGATTTACTCCCCTCATCTTTCCCAACCCTTATCCTCTCCCTCTGCTCCATCCTCCTGAGGCTAGGACTTCTGGGAATTCCCCCCCAGCCAAGTTCGGCATTGCTCACGGCTAACGCGCGGTTTATGGAGCGTGCAGGTTGGTGAGAGTGTTGCATTTTTTTAAGGGCTGGCAGAGAAATGGCAAAAGCTCTCTGCATACCCCAGGAGACCCTAAGGTGCTCAGATCTGCATAATTGTAGAGAGCGAGGTGGCTCAGCCTTGGCTCAAGAGGCGACTCATGAAAATTCAACAGGCATCTGCCTACTTCATATTGGAGGCTGCAAAGCAGATGCGGAATCAACTAGATTTAGCAAAAATTAGCAGCACCAGATCATTTAGACATTGATAAATAATTCACAGACAGACTCATCAGACTATGCAGACTATGGGGGGGGGGGGTTGGCTACACTGAAGCAGTTCAGGCAGAGTTATGTGTAAAATACATAACTAAAATATGTTATGAAACATTTTTTTCTGCCAAACGCACAAATGTATGTGTTTGTGGGTGTGTCAAATCATACATGGCAATATTTATATACTACTGCATATACACAAATTGGCACACATTGCTCTCAAGATATTATGTACATTTTATTAGTTCATGCTAGCAACATGCTGTACTGTTTGAGCTTTTACAGTTTCTCCATATCTTAGGACTTCAAAATGCTGCTGCCAGCTGGTTTTGAGGCAACAAAGCCATATGAATGAAACAGATAGTGAGTTTCCTGGGTTTATTCATTACCTGTGGTTTGATATGTAGGGCTTTCATGGCGCTACGCAGTATGGAACTGTCCTCAATTTAACCTGATGGATTTTCTACAAACTATTTCTTCCTCATATTTAATCATATGTGCAGCCTTGTTTCATATAGAGAGCAAAGCTCCTCTTGGAGATCTCCTGTGGAATGTTCTTGAAACCTGTAAGGTGTGTGATTACTAAAAGTTTCATGGAGTTTACTTCAGAGAATATCTTCTGGCACAGACGAACTCCACAGTCTGAACTCTGAATTTTTTTTTTTATAATTTATCTGAGTAAAGCAAACTAGTGGACATGGGCAAGTTCTACAGAAGGCCTACCTGTCCTACTCTCTAAAATTGCAATATAAATAGCAAGGACTGTTTCACACCAAATGCATAAGCAGCAAATTGTAATGCATCAATGTAATTATAATATAGGCTCACACTGTGTTCTCAAACTGAGCGTTTCTGCACCATAACGGAGCTGCCAGAAGACCAAAGCACAACAACATCTTAAAAAGCAAATTCAAAACAATATAATAAAATATAACAAATCATGTAGTGGACTGGAAATATGACAAAGGTACATTGAAGTACATTGAAGTCATGAATAAGCATTAGGGAGACCTCTGCTGGCCACCCAAAGAAGCTGCAGGTATAGTATATTTCAGAACAGATAAAATAAAATGCAGTTTGTCTTTGGCTTAAAATTATATATCAAGCTTCACATCATCATCTTAACTTACAAGAGGGAACATTCTGTGATTTTGACTGCAGATACACAGCCAAGCAAAAACAGGCTGTATGCAACACAACAAGTAAAACAACACTATCCAGGTCAACAAGCAGCACATTTAACATTAAGTTTACAGCTAGCCTGCATACATTAAAGAATAATAGCAATGGCACACTTGTGAACAAGCCTTGAGCTAATGTTTTCAAAAAAAAAAAACTTGAAAAAAGGGCTTGCATTACATGATATTTCTAAAACTTGGACAAGAATTGCAAAAAATATGTGGTTAACTCAGGTATTTTCTGTTAATCAAGTATTTTCTCACTGAGTTCATTTTAAATTCATCATGGATGACAGTTCATGCACGTCCCTAAATTACTTTTTATGTATTTCAATATATTAAAAATATTATAAAAAATATTTAAATATTGCTGTGTCGTGTGCACAGGATCATGAATATGCATAACCTGCCAGTTCCTCAAGATGATTAGCTGCCCTGAATGCCCTCAAATGTTGCATAGACTCCCATGCTGAATGAAATTGAAACTGATGGCGTATCATTTCTGGGGAAGCATAGGTGATGTGTTGGGTAGGGGCCAATTTGGACAGAATTAATGGGGCAGAAAATAGAGTTTGCAAAAAAAAAGGCCAGTTTGGAAAGCCTGTGATAATATTTGAGTTGGCATGGAAAAGGGTCACAAGAGCAAAGCATTGGTATTTGCATTTAGCGGACAACCCGAAAACCTGCACTGCAAGTCAAAACCATCAGCGTTTAGGAAAACCATTTGATTCTTAATAATGCATGCTTCAGATTAAGTTGATGGATAGCTCAGGTTATCATTTAAAGATGGCTAACCTCAGCTTCAAACATAAGTCAGAGAAGAAATGCGAGGTCCACCTTACATGCACTCGATTCCGGCTTCATTAGCTGACTGACACTGCTAAACTGAAGCGCCTGGAACCACAATGACTGTCCATCAGTCATGTGCTGCTCTGGCAACCAGGCTATAACTAATCATAACTTCCAGCTCAAGGCAACATTCACGCCATCCATCTAATTAAAAAAGGCAGAGGAGGGCGACTGGCATTCAAAAGTCAAGTATGTAGGACATTTTGCTAGTAGCTGGACAAAACACTCATGATTGGTTAATTTCCTTTTGTCATGTGAACAGCAATGTCAGCAGGTCAGCTCTTTTTTGGCATGTTAACACAAGGGTTCAGAAGCACTGTATAAAGCCTATAAATGTAAAGACAGTCTTCCTTTTAACACCATCTAAGATAAGGTCTTAATCCTTAAACTTTAAACCAGTGCCCTGAGACAACAAAGAGCCATTCTGGAGAAAGCATTTACCCCTCCTTTAGTATTTTTTCCTCATAAAAAGCCTTTATTCCCCTGGACTGTGTTACTGCATCTTCAGAAGGGTAAACAAGAGATAATAATGTACAAAAAAGCTGAACATGAGGGATCAGCTCAGCTCATAGCCCAACAAATGTTTCAGTAAACAGAAATGTATTATCACGTGTCATAAGGGGATGGTGAATTCAAAACAACACATCACAATGGACTAGACGGCCTTTAGGAAACACTGTATAATTGGGCTTGTTTTAGGGTCATATTCACTAAACACCCTTTAGACATGCACTACTGTTCCAAGTTTCAGAAAGATTTTTTTAAAACAACTTTTTTTTGCCTTTTTTTTTAAAATTGAGATAGGACCGGATGTGAATTGGGAGGAAAAAGAGGGGGAAGCGATCGGGAAAAGTCCATGATCCGGGAGTCGAATACAGGTCAACCGAAGCTCGAGCTCCATGTGACGACACGCTGCCCACAAGGATATTGGTGCCGACAACATTTTAAGCATTTGCAGTAAATTGTATGAAAGTGACAAAACTACAACAAAACAATCTATTTCAAATAAAAGCTGTTCTTTTGAACTTTATATTTATCAGAGAATCCTGGAAAAAAAGTATCATGGTTTCCACAAAAATACTGTTTTCAACACTTATAACAATAAAGTGTATCAGAATGAATTCTGAAGAATCACGTGACACTGAAGACTAGAGTAATGATGTTGATAATTCATCTTTACCATGAATACATTATATTTTAAAAATATAAGAGTAAACAGTTATTTTAAACTGCATTTATTTTATTTCTGATTAGCCTTTTTGAGCTTTATTAGATACTTCTTTCAGTAACATTGTAAAACATCATACCGACCCCAAACTTTTGAAAGGTAGTGTACATGCAAATCAGTTCTTCAGTAACTGACAGATACTCCATAAAGTATAAATAAACAGCCTAACTCTATCTCTTTATTGCATAAAACTATCATAGTACTCAAAACCTGCGGGTTATGGATAAAAATGGGAACGCTGCTCAGAGCAAGCGATTTGAAGTTTGAAAATAATTGTCCTGAAATAGAGTGAAAGCTGCGCTTTGATGGCTGAAGCAGCAGTGCTTCAAAGGTGATGAACTGAGAGATGCTCAGAAGCGACACAACTGCTCATAGAGGGCTGTAGGAAGCTGCTGACAGTAGATACTGGTACATCGTGTCCTAGCCAGATGTCATAGTGATAAATACAAGGCTCTTTCATGTATATTTCTAGTTGTCCTAGATTTATAAAACTGTATACTTATTATACATGTTATTTTTAAAATATATAGGTATACCTGTGTGTGTGTGTGTGTGTGTGTGTGTGTGTGTGTAATATTATATAATATGGCATAGAGAACAATAAAGCCATGTCAGATTGCTTTTAGTTTAGAAGATGAAAGTGTAGAGCAGAGTATAGGGACTTGATGTGCTGTGAAGTAGCTATAAAGGTTTTTTATTCATTTGCTGATTTAATTTATTAACTTTGGACAAAGTAGGCCAGTTTTAAATGGCAGCTCTTTGCTTCTACCATTAACTTCCATTATTGATTCAGTGTTTGTGGAGGTTCTGTGGAGTGTTAATCAAGCCTGTTCTTCTGTTCCTCAGAAGTAACAACTGATTCATTTTGACTGCCGCATAAAATCTCTCCAATCAGCCCTGTATGTAGACACCTGGGCTGAATGAACCACACAAAGAGAGAGCTCTTCCATTTATAAACAGTTATAAATAAGCTGGTTTCATGCTGGTACATCAGAAGGCCGAATGGCATTAATGAAGGTGACTAAATATAAAAATAATTGAGAGTTCAAACGCGGCATAAAGGATTAAAGTCAAAGTTGTCTCACCTCTGAGGTTTCTCCTAGTCCCATAATACCCTGCATGAGTCACAAACCATCACTTGAGTCAGTATTTATAAGCACCAAAACGTTGCTATGATCAGCAACTTCACCCACAGAAATGGATCAGAAAACCGAATTAACAACATATTTGCTGATTTAATGTTTCTGTACTACTTCCCTAAATTTTATCAAAATTGTGACTGTTAATGCTTTCAAACTATTGCCATAGGCTTTGTAAAATATGACCATTCAACATGAAAACTGATCACATTTAGTTTTTTTGACATTGCTGTGTACTATACACAACTCATCAGTGCACATAATTCTAAAGAAAAAAAGTTCTCTGTAATCGTTCAATGTGCTATGTGCTATGTGTCAACTAGCTCCACCTCTGAACTAACTTTGCTTTTCTGTTTTCATCACGTGAAAGATTTAAAAAAAATAAATAAATAAATCAATACTTTTATTCAGTATGGATGCATTTTGATCAAAAGTGACAGTATCGACTTTCACAGTGTTGCAAAAAAAATTCTATTTAAAAAAAAATGCTGTTCTTCTGAACTTTATATCAGACAAAAAATGAGAACAAAATTAGCACATTTTCCACAAAAATATTAAGCAGCACAGCTGTTTTAAACAATGAGAATTTATTCATTCATTCAATTTTGAGTACACCATCAGATATTAGAATGATTTCTGAAGAATCATGTGATTCTGTACACTGGAGGGATGATGCTGAAAAATCACAGGAATAAAGTACACTTTAAAATATATTAAAACAGAAGACAATTATTTTACATTTTAACAATATTTAACAATATTACTGTTTGTAATTTTTATCAAATAAATGCAGCCTTGGTGAGTTTAACTATATAGCTTCGCTACTTTTAGCAACGCTACAGCCGATCATAGGAGATACTGTATTTTTACTATCACTTGTGGATGAGGTACTCATGAGGTAAAGGTGCTGTGCACGCGACTTGCTTGCACAGTATATATAAATATAAATTGAGTGTATAATATGAGTCACCAAGAAGATAATGCTGAAGATAAATCAGAGATTTTCCATCGTCCCTGACAAGCTTAGAACAGTCATTCTCAGCATCTTTCAAAAGCGATCTCCCTCACTTAAGTGTAAATTCCTCTATTTTACCCTGTCAAGCTCGAACACTTTGGATCCGTTGGTAGCTGACCTTCTGAAACAGACCGTATCAACCCCTGCCTCCTGCGGGAGAGCTGAGCATGCTAATAAGCACAGAGCATTATGTCAATTAAAATCGGACAGCGACCTCAGCGAGAGCTAACAACTGATCATAGTCAGATCTGAAGCTAATTGGCTTTAGGGGAGACAGTGGCTGGACACTAAAAGGTGAGAGTGCCAATCAGAACCCCCAACGCTGTCATCTAAATACAAAGACGATAAACACAGCGAATCCCCTCGGATGCCACCCATGCACATGACTGCATTATATACAGCTGGAAAGCAGCCAAAATACTGTAGAGCAGCATCACAGACCTTTATCTGGCTTTGAGGTGGAATGTAGCCAAGAACAAAATCACTACCTGCATGAATGGTTACAGAGTAACATATACATTTTACAATTTAAAGGGGTCATGATATGCACTTTCAGATTTTTATATGAAAACTACCTTTTAGTCGCTCAGTCGCATCATTAAAAATAAACTTCAGCCATGCATTTGTAATGCTTGGATATTAAGGCTATGCTATATATATATATATATATGGGAAACTGTAATAGATCTAACCTTACATTTCAAGTAATTTTCATCTGAAGGTTTTTAATTTTAATAATTATTTTTTTCTTAGTTTTTTGTTCTATATATACACACTACCGGTCAAAAGTTTTAGGACGCCTCAATTTTTTCGGTTTTTATTGAAATTTACGCAGTTTAATGTCTCAATGTACTCTGAAATTAAAGCATAGAACAAATAAAAAATTGGAGATAAAAAAGAAATCATGGAATCATTTTGTTTAACAAAATGTAATCTAAATTTTTGACTCATAAAAGTAGCCATCTTTTGCAGATATAACAGCCGAACACACTCATGGCATTCTTTCTACAATGGAAATCAAATATTGTTCGGAAAGTTCTTTCCAACACTGTTGCAGAAGTTCCCACAAATGTGTTGCACTTGTAGGTTGCTTTGCTTTCACCCTTCTGTCCAGTTCATCCCAAATCAGCTCGATGGGGTTTAAGTCTGGAGACTGTGCTGGCCATTCCATGATTTGAAGCCTACCGTCTTGTTCTTTTCTTCTAAGGTAGTTCTGACATAACCTGGAGGTATGTTTTGGGTCATTATCTTGCTGTAGGATGAACCCCTTACCAACTAGGCGTATACCAGAGGGTATTGCATGGCGCTGCAAAATGCTGTGGTAGCAGTTTTGGTTCAGGGTGCCACTCACTCGGTGCAAGTCGCCGACTCTGGAACCAGCAAAAGAGCCCCAGACCATCACGCTTCCTCCTCCATGTTTGACAGTTGGTGTCACACACAGAGGAACCATCCTTTTGCCTACTCGACGGCGTGATGAACCGAAGATTTCAAATTTCGATTCATCAGTCCATAACACCTTCTTCCAGTCTTCAGTAGTCCACTGGCGGTGCTTCATGGCCCAGGCAAGCCTCTTTTTCTTATTTTGCCATCTTAGCAATGGCTTTCTTACTGCCACTCGACCTGTCAAACCTGCAGCTCTAAGTCTTCTCTTCACAGTTGAAACTGAGACTTGCTTACTTCGACCAGTGTTAAGCTGTGCTTCAAGCTGTTGTCCTGTGAGCCGCCTATCACGCAAGCTGTTGACTCTCAGAAACTTGTCTTCTGATTCTGTTGTGGCTTTGGGTCTGCCAGACCTCTTCCTGTCAGTTTCCTCCAGTTTCCAAATGCCTTTTGATGGTATAGGAAACTGTACTCACTGACACCTTGGCTTTCTTTGCAATTTCTCTAAAGGAAAGACCTACACTTTTAAGGGTTATAATGGTCTGTCTGTCTTCCTTTGTTAATTGCCTTTTTCTCGCCATTATGAGAGCAATATACTACTTCCTGCGGTACAATACTGTCCAAATAATGCTTAAGAGGGTGTAGTAACACAGTCTGTTCCAACACTGCTTTTATACAGACAGAGGGTTTGTAAGTAATCAACAAAAGTTGGGACACCTGTAGGAATTGTTAGCATCAACTTTCAAGGCTTAATTTACTTCCATTGCTGCAGAACAGCTGTAAGTTGTTAACCCATTACTTGTTCCCTGAAAAAGGCCTTTTTGTATAATTATTTTTCAGTTTTTGGTAACCTAAACGTTTTTTTTTTTAACCTCTGGCAGTTTACCGCTTACCTTTGTACCATTTCAGGTTATTCACTGGACTTGAACTGCTTAAATTTCAATAAAAACTGGAAAAATTGGGGTGTTCTAAAACTTTTGACCGGTAGTGTATATATATATATATATATATATATATATATATATATATATATATCATGGAACTTAACCAATTAACAGTCTTTTACAGTTCAAATTCAATTAATTGTTTTTTTACAATTTATATACACAGCTCCAAAACTTAAATGTATAAGTGTCACTGCGTGAAGATAAAAAATAAAACAATTTATTTAAAAAAGAAAAACTAGTAAAATTATAAAAAAATGTATGAAAACTGATCAACATTACATAAAATATTTGTTTTATTATTCTTATTAATATAAATTAATGAATGTCTATGCCATTGTTTTAGATAATATTAATAATATATGTATATATATATTTATATCTAAAACAATGCCATTCATACATTTTTAAGAGGCTGTAAGTGTCCAGATATGGAGCCACTGTCCTCATAAAATGAATACTAAAAGTAATAGCCCTGCAAATTTTAGACATCCATATCTGTAGGCTTTAACTTGACTGTACCGCCATCTAGTGGTTAGGGAACTACTGTACTTATTTCCAAAATGCATGACCTGCTTTGACAATTTCCATTAAAACAGCTTAAGCTGAGTAAGCTAACGTGGCAGTTTATGCAGCAGCGAGGAAACACCCTTATGTTGTGCTGAGCTTTTATTTTGCATTTCCTTATTTGATTTACCGGTGCAAACATCCGAATAGTTCAGACCCAAAAATGACAATTCCTTCCTCGTTTACTAATCTTTACATATTTTAAAAGTCATAGGACTTTCTTTCTTTCTCTAAGAACACAAAAGGAGATGTCCAGGCCAAGCCTCTCAATTCCATATGTGAAAGTGAACGGTGACTAGCCGTCAAGCAAGATTAAATGTTTGTGTTTTCCTAACACAGAGCTATCACATAGCTTCAAGAAGACTTGGAAAACAGCATACAAGTTGTATGAACTAGTTTTATAATGGTTTTAAGGTGCTTATTTTGTCCTCTTGTAGCCTGGTCCATATTCACTTTGATTCAATGGAAAAGAGAAGCTCAGACATTGTGCTAAATTTAAATCTCTCCTTTTGGGGTTTAGAACATAAGGGTGAGTAAATGACGACAAATGTTCATTTTGGGTGAAGCAACATATTAATCTAGCTCTCTGGAAAAGAAACATATCATTTAATTTATCATTTTCATGCCACGTCTCATTTTCCACTGACAAAAATGTACCAGGGAAGTACCACAAAAGAGTGAAGTACCAGATGGTATGGCATTGCTCTTAATGATTATTTTTTATTAATCCCAAAAATAATCTGATTTTTCTTGATGATACTGATCATGGTGTAATACATTCCTAACTTACTTTAGCAAATATCATGGCCATTAGTGTGGTCTATAACGCCACACAGCCAGCCTGGCATTCACTTAATTTGTCCTTTTTTTTTTTACCCACATTACTCACATTCTGTCTGAGTCACATCACCATATGGTTTCAGTTGGCTCTGTGTTCAATGCAGAAGCATAAGACTGAAAATGTTTCATATTTTCCTTTTTCTATTCTAAGATGGATGACATATATCTGAGTGTCTGTCCAATAAGGTCTAAACTGGATAGGCAACTCATACTTAAAGTCACCATGAAATCATAACAGACAATTTTAGTTTTTTTAAAGGAATATTGCAGTATTTATTATGTTTTTTTGTTTTTTTTAGTGTATGTAAATAATTGTAATCTTTAAATCAAAATAACATGACACGAGACTGCATTTTCATAACTGAGCTTGGACTATTTGAATTACTAGTATACGAGTACAAAAAGGTTCAATGAACACTCTTCAGTTGACGTATGCAGTCAGTTTATGCCTTTATAAATAAATCCATTGATTTTATTATAAAATATGATCATATGTACATTTTATAAATGAGGCCCAGGTCATAAATTTGCGTCAGGAAGGAGACAAATACGCAAATGGGCAAATGCTAATGCTACTCCTACCAGTAAGTAATATTTTACAATATCTCTTCCTGTTCCAAGTTATACTGAAAAGAACAACAAATTAGCACCACACTGCTATGCTTAAATACATGGAACCGGTTGGACATTCCCAGTCATTCCTGCATGCCAGCGATTCCATTTGGCAATGACTGTCATGTTGCACAAAATAAAACAGCGGTTACCTCAGCACTCAACTTTAATTTCCAATGCCCAACCTTATAATGCTGATGCAAAATTATTGCATAACAACCGCAGCGACTGTGCAGTCTTAGATCAGTGCAGTAATGTTAATGACACCCATCCAGGGACTCTACTGGCATGACCTGTTCGGATCCATTATCTGCTGAGATATCTGACATATTTTACATGCATTTTTTTTTTTTTTTTACATGCATAGCCGTTTTACTTTCTGCTAAGAAGGCCAGTATGAGGATGAGTATCAAGAGTGTCAAATCTCTCAACCATCCAATTTGTTCCTCCATGAGGTCCATGTTCACCTTCAGAGCCATGCACAGCATGTTATGCCAATTTATTGTTTAGATACTCTGAATACTAGGATATAATGATAGATATGAGACTTTATGTTAGGAAAAGACCAGATGTTTGGTGTTAAATTAGATTTTCAATTCAACTGATGGAAACAGTGAGTCAGTATTACTGTTTACTAAAGTGAGTCATTTATTTAAAATAAGGCTTTATTCTCATGAGCCTGTGTGTCAAAAATAAGCAAAATGTTTAGTAGGCAGCTCAAGTTTTGGACCACAATTAGTGTCCATGTTAATTAAGACTTAATAAATAAAGAAACAAAAGAAAGCCTTTCAAAAACAGCTGTTTTGCAAAGTTAACAATAATACCTCCCTCTTATAATTAAATGCATGGTGACTGTAAGTTTTGAATAAACTTACATTAATCACTCTTTATTTCAAATCACCATGGTATTACCATTTTATAACATCCCTACACCATGATAGGTGTTTATTATTATTAAACGACTTGGTGAACAACATTACATAAAACCAACCGCCAAATACATAATCAAAGTAAATTACAATAAACGCATTTAAGTGACGTAATTAAAAGAGCAAGTTCGTTACAGAAAGCCTTTTTCAAAGGAGGCGCTTTGGACTTGATGACGGGCGTTTTGTTGTTTTTTCACCTGATGACAGGTAGCGACAACGTGACGTCATCGTTGTGGTGGAAAAATTCAACAAAAAGGAAAAAAAATCTAGTTATATGATTAATTAGTGATGAGAACATTGCATAAATCGTCGCATTTTCGTTTTTAAAGCGGAAATGTTGTTTTTAAAACTCGGCAGGCGAAGTTGCCTAAAGAATCAGTGAATCAGAAAGAAGTGAGCTACAGACCTGACTAGGGTCATCGTAAAACACACCGACAGAGGACAGCTTCGGTCCGATACTGCAGCTCTCTGTAAAAGCAGCTCCGCTGTCCTTGTACGATCCTTTTCTCAACTTATATGCAATCGTGATGTTTTTCACCGGAGGAGATCCAGTCCGAATCACGACTTCAGAAAAAAGACCCGTGTAAAAAACAAAACCGACCAGAGTTGAGATGAGACAAATGACCAAAAAAAGAATCAGCAGTAAAATGACAAAGTCAGACATTTTTGCCCGTCTCAAGCACAGAAAAGCTCAATATGAAAAATTGTCAGTTAACGTTACTGTGATGGCACTCAAAAAAACAATCCTTCAGCCTCCCAAACAGGCCTGTTTGTTTACATCCGTCTCGCTCTGCAGATGTTACAGTATCGAAGCTTCACTGCGAGGTCAGTTAACACCCGTCTTTTAGTTTTGTATTGACACAGCTGAGCGTTTGTTTATCCTCCTCTGCACAGAAACATTGAACGCATTGCTTCCTGGATGCACCATGTGACTGTGAGTCAGAGGGATGGCTGGGAACGAGCCAATCAAAAAGTCCGATTCAAACTCGCGAATCGGTTCTTTCGAACAGAACAGTTCGAATAGTTATTTTAAAGCCGTGACGTCAGCGGACGCATATTATCGTTTGTGACTTTAGTTTTTTTTTCAGTTAAGGCTTATTAAGGGTGTTTATTGCAATTTTATTAATTAGAATTGTCAACATTCCTTTCACACAGTCAAATATCTTCCTGTTGGACAAGAACATACATAAAAACTCCAAGTCAAAATTAAGGTAATTGACATGAATTTACCATTAACATTGCACTGAAATATGAAACAGACAAATTAACATATTAAAACATGCAAACAATTAGAGAGCTGCTCAAGAAAACCACTTGATTAGTGTTAAGTGAACATTACACAACAGCTTTAATCGAAGCGCATTTTATTTATCTTTTCCATTTAATACGAAAATAATAAATCCCCAGAATAATTTGAAGGATTAATAAAGCAAAAATATTGTACTGATCACGTGCAATGCTTGCTCATTTCACTCTGATTCATCCGATTCCTCCACTTCTTCCTGTCCATTGTTCCTCTCATCAGAATCGCTCTCCTGTGTCAAAACAGATTGAATTAAGCATCAAGAAATGAAAGACATCACAAAATGTCTCATAAAAGATCTCATGAGGAAATGAAACTCCCAAAACAAGCGACATAAAATTCATTACAGTCTATTAAAGGCAATTATAGACTTCCAGGCGACATGCTGTTTATTTGCTTCTGTGAATTACATGATAACAAACTACTGCTGCTGCGCAGGTGATGACTATGTTAATGTGGTATGAGAAATGAGTTTGATTTTTTTTAAAAATAACAATATTAAATCAAAATTACTGAAGACTGGAGAAATGGCTGCTGAAAATTCAGCTTTGCCATCAAAGGAAATTGTAAATTTAAACTGTAATATTCCACAACATCACTGTTTTTACTGTATTTTTTTTTCTTTACTGTATTCTTTACTGACCCTAAAAGTTATGTAATAACGAATTTGAAGGTTGTCAATTTAGCTGGATGTCAACACTTAAAAGTAAAGGTAAACAGGATATGAAAAGGGGGTTAAGTTTAAAATTTTAATGCAGTATACCCAAATACTGGTCTTATTACTTTGTACATGTTTTAAGTGTGTAAAAATATTTAAATTGGGATGTAGCCTACACTGTCCAAATGAATGTTTTATTTTAAAGGAGTACAGGTGATTAGACTGCATTTCTGTGCATTATGCGGGATAATGCAAAGTCAGCTGGTCATTATACCTCCACTTCACTCTGCAACCGAGAGGACTCTTCCTCCTCCTCTTCATCAGCTGCCTGTGACCTTTGTGAGAGAATCTCTTCACCCTGAGAGAAAAAAAAAATTTAATCTCTGTATTATCTATACATGCGACACTGAGCCCTGTATTACATTATAGTTTTATAATCTAAACCTTAATATAAAGTATTATATATATATATAGCTTGTGAGTCCACAGTTTGCAGTGTTGTTCAATTCTCACTAATAGTAACATGTGTGCACCAACTTGGGTGGGTTAAATGCAGAGGACAAATTTGGTATTGGTTAACTTACTTGGCCTTCACATGTAATTTTCCTTCCTTAAATCATTTATAATAAATACTGCAATATTCCATTAAAAAATAAGAATTGTCCGTTTTGATGTGACTTTTCTCTCTTCATCCGATTTTAAAATCTCACCTTTAAGTCTCTGTTCTTCAGGTTCCCTAGCCAGAAGGCTTCCTGGCAGTGGTTAAGAGTGAGCATGGCTTTCACACGATACACAAACTGCTCCAGACATTTTTTCAAGGCTGGAACGTGATTGGTCAGACCTGTATCTTGCCTAATCTGAGAACAGAAAAACAGTGATTATAATTACAGATGCCATATCCTTTAACGTCTTCAAAATTAAATGTATTATAAGATTTTCTTGTTTTAATCTTTAATCCCAGTCTAGCTCCACAGACCACCATGCACAGCAGATGCAGTCATTCACCTTTGAGTGACCACACATGTGGTGGAGTTGTCTAGTACTGAGCTGGAAGGTCTTCAGTAGACTCTGGACATCCTCCTGAGAAGATTCATCAGTACAATGATTAAAATATCACTTCATTTTCGTTTTTTACAACTTTTGATTCTGCACAAGATGCAATAAGTTTAAATGAATGAGACAAAAACCTTGTGTTTTTTAAAACTGTAGTCAAGCAGAGGCATTCCAAGCTTGAGGAACGACTCCAGAAAAAGACGACCATACTGAAAAAGAAAGTGAAAACAATGTGGTGAATGACATTATCTTCATAAACATACTCTTGTGTGTGCAAATATTTCTCACCTTTAAACACACAGTGAGTACAGGTCTGCTGTCAAAGATCTACAGGAAAAAAAAAAAAAGAGGAAGAAAATCCTACAGGTTACCATCAACAGCTGTGTAGCAGAGGATTTCACAATCATAAATGTGAAGGGTGCACACTGAGAGCACAGGAAGCACGTCTCCGTACCTTGACCAGGTTTATAAGGATGTGGAAGTCACGCACAGCCAGATTCCATGTTAAGAGCTTCTCGCTCTGCACCTGAACAGATTTAGGTCATTAGCTTAAGACACACACTACACAATTTCTCTACATGTCGTGAACATCTCAAAAAATAATTAAAGTGCTGGCATTATGCTATATTAAAAGGTTCCTTTTTGTTTTGGAGGTCTCCTACAAAAATTTCCCATGCATCCAAGATCAAAAACACTTCATTTTTCTCATAATGTACATTGAAGCATCACCTCTTTTCTCAGTGTCTAAAATAGTTCGATAAAGGATTTGGTCTCTCTGAATTTCAGCTTCAGCCTCAGCACTTATATATACACCGTGACACAAGTAGTATCAAAGAAGACGTTGTTTGCTGGCAGCCAATGAAGACCATAGGCTGGCATAATGCAAATTTGTTTTAAGCAGGAAGTAAGACTGGAATTACTAACTCGTTTCAGGCTGTTCAGAATCAGTTCTTTCTTTTGGGAGAAAATAACTCCATTTGTCGTGCACTATGATCTTAGAAATTTCCAGACAGCTATATTACATATATAAAAAGCATAATGGGAGCACATTAAAATAATATACACACACACACACACACACACACACACACACACACACACACTAGGGCTGCACGATTAATCGCAGTTAACATGAAATCCCACTTGGCTTAGAGCGATTATGAAATCACAAAGGCTACGATTTATTTTATGCGCAGCTTGTCAGTAAAGCACAGCTGTGTGGTCAGTAGTAAATGCTGCTCCATTTGAAAGCACTGCAAGTTTTATTCGCTTATAACGTCCACTTAAAAAAAAACAACACACATCAAACAACTTTCCAAACATGAGAAGCATTTATGAATCTCTTGTCCAAAAAAAGACAACATTTAATAGCATGTTTTCATTCCAAACTCACTTCATAACATCAGTTGAGTGCTTGAAAACATCATTCTGAGAGATGATATGGCTTCTTATAAAGGAATAAGCCCCAAGAAGCCGTGGTTTACAGTGAATTTACAGTGAGAAAAGTGTTTCTGCATGAGAGCGCCATCTGGCTTTCAGGATGCAGCGCTACACTGACAAGCTGCGCATGAAAATTATATATTTACATTTAGTCATTTAGCAGATGCTTTTATCCAAAGCAACTTACAAGTGAGGAATACAAACAAGCGATTCTTCATGAATAGGCAAATAGACACAGGAAGTGCTCACAATACAAGTTTCATACATTGCTCAGTAACATAAGCTAGAGTAGGAAAAAACGAAAAGAAAAAAATATATTGCAGCCTTTGCCAAATCCAAGCCTTTGCCTTTGCCAAATCGTGTGCCATTTCATTTCAATTAATAGAGCAACCCTAACACACACCACAAACAAACACACCTCTTGATTATCCATCTTTTTGCTGGGAGGAATCTTGCGCACAGCTCTTTCCAGCTCTGCCATCATACTCTTGTAGTACACCAGGAACGTCAGCCTGCAGCATCAAACAGAGCACAGATATCTGCATTTACCACGCAGCTCTTTGGAATACTACATTCTGATTGGTTGAACATTGAGTGGTCAAATATTTTTGTATCAAAACAAAATATTTATTTATGCATTTATTCACTTTACCCTAACAATTACACGGATACTTTTGTTTTTGAAGCTGCTGTACCTGTTGAGTGTTGGCCAGCTGCGAGAGTTAGCGTCTTTAGCAGCATTGAACAGCTCAGGAACCCCCTCACCTGCTATTTCCTCCACCGCCTTCAGAACATCATCAGTGTGCTCAAGATAAATACTGGAAAGGAAAACCAAAATTATAGAAACATGCTCAGAAATATTTTGCATCGGCCTCTAACAGTAATATTGTGAAATTTTTCAGAATAGCAAAAAAGCAGAAAGAATAGCATTTGTTTGAAACAGAATATTCATTTGAATCTTTTGTGACATTTTAAATGTCTTTACTTTTGATCAATTTAATGCATCCTTGCTGAATTTTTAATCTCTTTCCCCCAACATGAAATATTAATGTAATGTTATAAATGTTATTAATATTTGACATTTCAATTAGTAAAAGAATATATTATTATAATAATTATATTACATTTGTAAGATTACATGAATATTTTATGTAATTAATTTTGTCTTCTTGTATAATGCAGGAATTAGACTATTTCTAAAATGAGGGGCAGATAAATGAGTCATGAAGCATATAAATCATTTTACTGACTCTCACCCTTACCTATTACACTGTAATATCCATATGTATTAATACCCAAATTGTTATTTTAGTATTTATATACTATTAGAGTATTTATTAGCTTTTTTTTCTTTCTTTCTTATGGGACAGTGTAGTGACAAATGCAGGGGAGAGAGAAAAATGCCAACAGCTGAAAATGAATTTTAGTAGATTTAGATAACAACACTGCCTCAATGATATTTGGAACTGAATGGGAACTTAAGCATTACAGTTTGCAACGTACCCAAGGAGAGTCTGAAGAGCATCGTTGTATTTGTTTCCTCGCTCTTTCTCTCCACTCGCTGTAACCCACTCCTGACAGAGGAAACGCCTTGTCAGCGATGCTGAGGGAAATTGTAGCATTCAAAATGAATGTGTTATAGAGAGTAACTATTATTATACAGCATATAGTACTGGAAACATACTGATCTGTTCTCTGTAGTTCCTGTGGTTTGATCCTCCGTACTGGGAGAGCACAATAAGCAGCTGGGTCAGACATAGAGCTGTGTTCAGGCTGGGCACTGTGCTTCGGAAGTTCTGCAGATACTCAAAAGCATGCCTGAGCATATAAAACACCACAAATAGATGATTACATTGCAAATCCTCCATTAACAGCTAACAGGAAGTATGTGCACTGACGTTCCCACCTGCTGAGCTGATCTAAAGTCAAATCTGTCTCGTCCTCTTTTAGCCGGCTGGCCAGGACCCCCAGAGCACTCTTCAGCAGAGCACGATGCTCCAGACCAGAAAAGCCAGCCCTGAATATGAACAGCAGGTGAACGAAGATGGTCAGAAAGTTTTGTAGTTGTCAGGAAAGTCAACTAACAACTAACTAGTCTGGGCTCACCAGCTGAACGTGGTGTGTAGCACTTGGAGTAGCAGGTGATAGGATGAACACATGAGCTGCTGTTCCTTCACGTCCACACCAGGAGCATCAACAACACCCTGATTCTCAGAGAGCAGAGTCTGTGTGGACAAACATGTTCAGGGTGACAAAACCAAATGTGCTAGCCAGCACCAATTCTTACACAAGGAACATGTTTGCAAGGTTGTGAATGGAAATGTGTGTGTACCTGAAAATGATTGTGGCAGTTCTCCAGGTGCGTGCAGAGTGTGGGCAGTAGTTTAATGCAGAAGGTGGCGATTTCTTTGGCATTTTTCTGTTGCAAGTGAGCAAAGCCTACTGCTCTGTCCGTCTTACTCTAAAGAGACATCAAAGAAAATATTTGTGTGACCTGTAAGTATTTTTGTTTTTTAATTCATAAGTATTCATCAATATTGCATATTTAATTGTTCTTTTTAAAAATGTAATTGTTCATTTGTTGTAGCTGCGCATTTCCCTACTTTACATTTTAGATAACTTTGCTATCATTAAAGTCTCATTAAAGTTCATCTTTAAAAACACTAATAATTTAATTTAATTACATGAAAAACTAAAATCAATCAGTTTAAATAATACTGTTAAATGTCACCTTTAGCAAATCTCAAAATGCAAATTTTTATACTGTTTGTTATAATGATGCCACAATTCACTTCATTTTGGCATCATTATAATTTACAATACAAAAATTAATATTTTGAGATTTGCTAAAGATTACATTTAACTTCAAAGTTGTGCATGAACATGTTCTACTACGTGAATCAAGTTAAAGTGTTGTCAAGTAATGTCTGTGTTCACACTTTGAGAAATGGAGCCTTTTTGGCTGGAGCAGAAGCCAAACTGAAGTCCAGTTTACGCCACATGTCCTCGAGCAGGAAAAGCAACTCAGCAGGGCCCAACTGCACTTCCTCCCTTAACTACACATAAAGCAATTATAATATTTAGTCTACAATTTAAGTATGCACTTATACTCAGAATCACCCAGAAAACAGACTTGTTTTACCTTACTATGTAGCTCAGTGTCCAGTAGTGTCCGGGACAGAAGGCCACACTGTAACACGCTCAGAGCTTCAACATCCAACTCTCTGAAGAATGGCCAGTACGAAGACAGACTGACCCCTGATTTGGTATCCTTTTCTTTCTCCTTTTCGCTCTCTTTCTCTGGATGGTCCTGTCATAACAACAACAACAACAAAAAAGAAGACAAAGCTTTAACATAATATTTAAAATTCAGGTGACATCATAGTAAAATCTCAAAATATTGCATTAAATTAAATGAAAGAGTTACATATTCTCCATTCCATTCCATTATCGCTTTACCGTCTTACTTTACCAGATGTTTATGCCAATGTCTGTAAACCAAGAGACAGGAATTATATTTGGTCTTTACCTGTTGGGACTCCTCTGCCTCTGCAGCCCCCTCCAGCTGTGACTTGTCGCCTGAGGAGTTTTTACTCGCTGAGGCCTTCCTCTTCTTCCCAGATGACTCTAAACACACACACACACAAACAGTGAAGGACTGACCCACATAAATAAAACATACAAAACAGTAAAGTTTGGTGATTTCTCCACAACCTTTCTTTCCTTTCTTTGGCGGAGCGATTGAAGAGGAGGGTATCATCCCCTCAGCACTCTCTCCATCAAAATTAGCCTGAGGAGGAGTGTAGCCTGGTGTGGCTAACACAGCAAACAATAAAACAATGTTAACCTTCACAGAGAAGATAAATATAGTAAAATAGATAAAATAATTAAAAATGAAAATATTTGAATACTGAATATATATATTTGTCTCTCTGGTACCTGCCAAGCATGTCTGCAGTAAACTCTGAAGGAAAGTGATATTCTGAATACGAGTTACAACCTTCATTTTCATCTCAGGATCGTTCTGCCTGCAAAACGCATTCACCACCTACATTCATAAACAGACATGCATAATAACATTCATATTAAAATACATTCAGTAATATCTATAACATCAAAAACCAGTAGTCCATATGACTAGAAGTCTTCTGAAATTTTGCGTGAGGAATAAAGCAAATTTAAGATAATATTCAGTCACAAGACATCCATTACTGTTTGAAGTTACTAGTTTGAGAACTACAGTGAAGAAAAAGATAGAAAATGAGTAAATGAAGACAGACTTCTTGTTATTTTTGTATAAACTATTCATTTACAATCGAAGAAAATAAGTGAGCAAAATAGTCAAATCAGAAGTTGAAATGATCAGTGATGATTGTAAAGTCGCTCTGCTGTAAATGAATTCAGTACTATGATGTATTGAGAGGTGTACTAACCTCTCTGAACCAGTTGATGGTGTGAAAGAGCAGAGAACAGAGGAACTCTCTCTCAGACTTAGACAGACTCTCCACTTTCTCCACCACCTCCATATCAGTCAGGATGAGAGGACAGCCTATACCAGCACAAAACTCCCTTAGATGACCTCCTGAATCAAACTTAATATCTCTGACACCTCTTGAGATGTTAACGTAAAAATAATCATCCTCATTATAATTAAAAGCAGAAGTGCCTAATAAATTCCTTCTGTGCAGTGATCATGACAAACCAAAATCTAGAACAGAATGATGAAGATCACTGATTTGATACAGGTATATCTGACCTAGTAGAGCATCAATCTCCTCCATATCCCCCTGGTGCTGCACCTCTTCACACAACCTCAGCAGGCGGAAAAATGGGGAGAGACACAGAGGAGACACGCGCCTAGGAGAATGAGAGAGAGTCATTTAAACTGTAAAATTGTGTCAGAACCAAAACCTTAAGGGCACCACTTCAAGTTTCAGCTTCCTGATGCTGTTCCCCTCTCTCCTCTCTCAACTGTCCAATCAATAATACTTGCAAAAATTGCAATATGCATTAAATGGAAGGGATTATTAATGATTCAACCACCAACAATGTTTTAACAGAGTCACCGATAAATAACAAATAGAAACTTTGTGTCAAGCCAATGATAGGTTGAGATACAGTATGGATTACTGGCATCAACCAATAATAATGCATGCTTGGCCAAATAACTGAAGTCTGTGCAATTATGGAGTGCAAAATTTTGTTTACAAATATTTTGGGGTGAATTTTGAGTAAGCATTGTGTAAAATATTTGTTTCAATTTAATTTAATTTCAGCAATTTTGCATGCATTTCATTACCAAACTGCATATGTATGTTAATCTAGATGTCAGCACTGGCTACTAAAAACTCATACCGATCCACCATTATTATCTATACCAGGGAATCCCAAAAAATGTTTTCAGCTGAAAACCTTTGACCTTTTAGTTTAAGTATTAACTATTACAATCGTTTAACAAGACATTTTCATGTTCACAGGTCTCTGATGTTGATTAAAGGTCACCTGACATGCAAGTTAACATAAAATATTTATTTGTAGTGTTTCATTTTATTATTTTATAAATTTTTGTTTTATTTATGTAATTTTAACATTTTTATGATTTAATAATTAGCTTTGTAATCATTTTTATGATTTGTGTGTTTTAATTATTATTAAATTAACAGTAACAGAAGAGTTAAACTGTTCCACTGAGTTCAGCGAACAGTATTCACTAGAGACCTCTCTCTCTTGACTCCAGCTGGTTGGGATGTGTCTGTTTTGAGCTGCTGCTCTTGAGTCATGAGAGGCAGTAGATTGATGGCGATTCCACCCTGACTCTCATCCTCATCCAAATTATACATCACAGTGGCAGGAAACACAAACGGGCTGAAAGAACGCACACACACAAAGGGTCATGAGAAAGTTAAGACATAAACAAATAAAACAGCTGATTGCTTTCATTTAAAAATAATATAACAATAGAAAGGTGTTGTCTTTATGAGCCTTGAATGTGTCACTCACCCTGATAGATCTGGTCCAAGGTCTACAACGAAGTCTTCCTGAAAATCCTCTAACACACTCTTCCCGATCCATGCCTGAGGGTGACAGCCAACACAGAGAGCTAAATGTAATAGGAAGATCTTTTCGTCATGTAGACATGCACATGAATTGTACTACTTTTTGTCTATAACTTAATTCAAGTCAATAACCCACACACACCAGCACTAGAGGGTCCAGTTTGCAGGTCTGCAGCAGGTTGGCCAACTCATCATAACAGAGAGCAGCAGCCTCAGGGGAAGTCTCACTGCACGAACGTACCAGCTCCAGCAGAGCCATTACCTAAAAACACCACAAAAATGTATGTGGTACATGGGTCAGTAACAAATGACAATGAAAGTAAGCAAGAAATTTATGTTACAAAGGATTTATCTTCAACTAGTTCTTTTTAACTTTCTATTGATCAAAGAATCCTTAAAAATATTAGTATCACTGTTCCAAAAAAATGTTACTCACCTGTCTGTGTGTCTCAGTGGGTAGTGTGCCACCTTGAGAGCCATCAGGTTTACTTCTACAAAAACAACACATGATTTACAACTACTGAATGTGTATAAGTGAAACATTATAATGTAAAGAGCATACCTGCACGCCCCCATACTGCCCACCATCATGACTGCTCCAATAATACCAATGCGCTTGTACTTGGGCACCGTGCTAGACAGCTGCTTGCGGATGACGATATGCATGTCATCCTGGTGGTGGTGATATTGAGAATTGTCATTTTTGGATCAACTATCTCTTAATTGAAAACATGACATACTATACCAGGGGTGGTGAACATTGTTCCTGGAGAGCCACAGTCCAGCTGAGTTTTGCTTCAACCTTAATCAATCACACCTGAACAAGCTAATTAAGTTCTGAAGAGTTACTTGAAAGCTACAGGCAGGTGAGTTTTTATCAGGGTTGAAACTACACTCTGCATGACTGTGGCTCTCCAGGACAGGAGTTCGCCACCCCTGCACTAAACCTTTAAGATGCAGTATGTTTCTCACCTGGATGTGTCCCCCGTGCTGCTCCTGTCCGAACGCCAGGCGGCTGAGCAGGTGGAAGAGTTGTCTAATCTGCTGTGAGGTCAGGTTGTCCATGTAGTCCAGAATACCCTGCCAGAATACCCACAATTCACACCAGCAAGCAGGTTAAATATCATTATGAAACACCGAAATGATTCCCCCAACATACTTTGAATAAAATAAATGTAATAAATTACTACAATTGAATAAAATATTTAATCATTTATAAAATAATTTATACAAATTCTATTTTTATTATATATATATATATATATATATATATATATATATATATATATATATATATATATATATATATATATATATAAATAAAAATAGAATTTGTATAAAACAATTTGCTTCCAAAATAGACCTTTAGTTTTAGTTTGCACAAGACCAGTATTCGATGAATAAATATTTAGACTAAATATAAAGGCAAAACAGGTACAAATGTATATAAAATTTCCATGTTTCCATGACTTTTCCATACCAGAAAAACACAATTTTACAAATACTTCCATGTATTCCATCCATAACTGCATGGGTGACAATCCTATAGTAAACTGATGAAAGAAAGGGATTAAGGTCAAAAAACCAGGCAGGTGTTCATACCTTCACAAAAACTGTGAACTGGCTCATCTCTGCAGGTCTCTGAGACACCAGCTCACAAAGCAGCTCAAGTGCCACATCCACTTCACCACTCACACCACTGCATGCGTGTGTGACCAGAGAGCCCACCACCTCCTACACAACAAACACACATGTAGTGGACATCAGTGCTTTGAATGAATGTCGGTGTCCATAAATCTGCAGTGTCTTAGTTGTAAGGTGGCAAGGTTTCTCTTACCTGCCGACAGTAGGAGTCAAAGGCATTGAAGGATTGTTTGTACACGTGACCACCAAAAGGCACCACACAGCAGTCTGAAGAACGCAAGAGTCCTTGAGCTAGAGCCAGAATGGATGGGAAATAACCCCGCATCACCTGTGTGAAACAGTTACACCATACTTGATATGAGGAGCCAAAACTTCAGGAATCATATTTAGGGCTTTAGGTCATAATCATGTGAATGAAAGCAGACCTGAGCATGACCCTTAAAGGTTTTCTGCAAGAGGCTTTCCTGAATCAGACCCTTGCGAACTTTGACTTTTAGCACTCTTTCCGCCCCCCGTCGGCTGTGGTTTGCATTAGTGGAGTGAAGGATGAACAGCACCAACAGATCAACCACCTAAAGTAGGGTTATTAATGAATTTGGATGTTCTGGTGTGAAATGTGGCTAATGGCAATCACATAAAAACATTTTAATAGAAATCAATCACACCTTATGGTCCTCTGACTCATCAACATTCTCTATGGCCTGAAAATTAAAAATATTAACAGTATTTAAATCACTTCAGTTGGATGGAGACAGAATGGCAATGAAAATCATATGAACTCTCCGCTGACCTTTAGCCAAGCCTCTGAGATGGTTTTCTGAAAGCGGATAGCCGACTTTATGACCTCCAAAATCAAAGCCACACTGTCCTGACCACTGCTGCATGATGGGACATTGGATTTCCTGAGAAGTGACAATCAAGAACAGGTCAGAACACTGCCAACAGAACTAAAGATATTAGATATAAACTTCTTATTTGTCTTCCACGGAAGGAAGCAAGTCATTTGGGTTTGAGAAAGAAGGATGAGAGTGAATAAATGACGACAGAATTTTCATTCAAGAGAAAGTAAACTGCTGAGACCATCACATCTTTTAAGAAGCATTTTAAACTCTGGTTTGACCACAAAAAACGCTTAAAACCCCAAACCAATGCACTTATGCATGAGAACCCACACACATTTTTTTCCTATTCTCTAGCTTGCTTCCTAATCTAGTTGTCATATAAACATGGTTTTCTATATTACAAACATTGTTGGCTCCTAGACTAATTGCTTTTGTTCCTCTTTTGTAAGTCACTTTGGATAAAAGTGTCTGCTAAATGCATAAATGTAAGAGAGAAAATGTCTCACCCTGACAAGGATTTGCTTTTCAAACGACTCTGGGAGGCCTGCAGAACTGCCGGCAAAACACACTGCTCCAACTCCAGCTTTTTACGCAGGTCACACACCACCTGAGGAACGTGAACGGGACATGAGCAAAACCACAGCTCTACAGCAATAGAAAAATTATTTAATTGTTTAATGTCTACCAGAGAAAAGAAATGTTCATGATCAGAAAAAAAACTGTCATAAACAAGTCAGTATAGTGGCCTAACCTCATAAGCATCAGATGCAGAGATGGAGTGCAAGACGAACTTCACTACGACAGGAAGATCCTCTAACTGCACCGCAGAAAGAGTTCTCATTACTGCCTCACGCACCTGATAGAGAAAAAGAGGATTTTGAACGCTATACATAACTGTTAAAAAGTCTAAATAAATGAATATTTTTATTCAGCATGGATGCATTCAATTGAAAAAAATGATAAGATGTTTACACTGATACGATAAAAACTATTTCAAAATATATTAAAATCAAAAACAGTTATTTTAAATTGTAGTAACATCTTTCTTTTTTCTCTTCCTTTTATAAATACTGTCTTGGTGAGCATAAGTCACTTCTGTCATGCCTATGAAGTGTGCTTTTGTTATCTTTCTTTAACAAAATAATCAAACCATTTCATTTTATTTAAAGCAATGATGCTGCATTTTAGGGGACATATTCACATGTTACCTCTGCCAACAACACAGAGCTCAGATTCAAGCTGGATAAAGCATCCAATATTGGCACAGTGAGCTGAGTGTTCTGCTGAAGTAATTCACTGCACAAGGGAGTAGACACAAACACAGACTCACATAAACACAATATACACAATGATAATAAGCATCTACGTAACGGTCACACTCATCATTACCATCACAGCAATAATTACTAAACCAAACAACACAACTGAGTATACATCAACTTTAACAGACACTTCTACCCCCTCTCATGCATTAGGACACTGCTGACGTACTTCAGCTCTTTGGCCATGTCTCCATGTTGGGAATCCTCCAGGATTTCTGGGAGGCTGGTAATAATGTCCCGCTGGATCTCCACTGGAGCCACAGACACCATCTGCATCAGCTTACTGCTCAAATCCTACACATACACAGCGGTTGTGGTAGTCAGACATCGGTCACAGCGATGCCACAATATGGCTATGACAAACATTTATGTCAGCTGCAGATCTGTTGGCGATTATGACATTCACAGGAACTATTCATCACTGGGCCAGGAGGACTGTGTACCTTGCCGTCTACAATTCGGTCCAGCCACTTTAACTGGTTTATTACGAGACGGGGAACGTTGAGGCCGTCCTCACTAACACTGTAACAGAGCACATTACACTCACTGATAAGCGAATGATACAGGACTTTGTAATTGAAGTGATGTGTACAAAAAGTCATCAAATGGAAATTTACCCCTCAAACATGAACTCTGGAAGCTTTTCAAACAAAGTGTTTATGACCGGGGTCTAAAAGTAAGAAAATGAAAAATATCTATTACTCATATTCCGCCTTAAAATAGCTTGAATTAAATAAATGTAATAATTAACTTCAGTTGCAATTACAATAAAAATACAATATTCATAAATATTCAACAGAACAAGTAAAAAGAATACATTAAAGACCAAAAGGTATTCCACATTGAAACTTACAATGTTCTTTATCCATTGGATTAAAAACAATTACAATTATTTATCAATATATATATATATATATATATATATTTTTTTTTTATTTATTTATAGAGTTTCCTCTTGCTTTGTATCTTAAGAGGTAAATTGAGCTGATTTGTTTACCTGCAGCATCTCTATTCCAAGCAACAATCGTACCAGACTTTCCTGATAGGAGCCAGAGCTGATATTAGAGGAAAAGTGAACAAATATGAGTATATAGAGGAGTAAAAAAAAAAAAAAAAAGAAAACTGTATAAAACATTTTAATGAAATCTTGTAATGTTTTCTGTTGGAAAAACAGAAAGAAGTGCATTACTTGGAATCCGGCTGTGAAGTGGATGATGGCACACAAGGCAGCAGACAGTTTCTGAATCTCTCTGGGTCTTCGATGAATGTTTCCAGCGCAGATATAAACTCCTGAATTATCTACAAAACAACCATTAAACAATGTAAATATACACAGTGTAAACTACTCCTGTAAAAAGAAAAAAAAGTGATATAACGATCCGTTTCTCACATTGGGGAATCTGGGATTCTTTCGCAGATGCTGCTGGAGTCGCTTCTGAAATATAACTTGGTCTACAGCTGTTATAAATAAAAATGAATATATAAAATGCATTGTGTGTCAGATGAAATTCTGTTGTTATGAACATGTATGTTTTTTTGTTTATTTGTTTTAGTATGTTCACATTTATTGTATACAACTTCATTGTCTATCATCTTACCAATTTCATTAGCCGTACTGCCAGGTGTTAAAGTGACACCGGATTCCTTCAGAGACTGAATAAAAAGTGAGTCCGGGTAGGAGTCCTGTATTGAAGACTTTGTGGGTCGCCCACTGCTCTTGGTCTTTTTTGACTCTGTATATATGAAGACACATCAACAGATATAAGCAAGACATCTTTTTAATGACACCAACCCCAAGGATTTTAGCAACTGACCCTTCGCAAACAGTTTGATTGACAGGCGATCTGACCAATCATAACCCTGAATCCGCCATTTAGTCTGACAAAGCAGTCAGTGGAGTTAGTAGATTAACTTTGCTGAACTTGAACTTCAAATATTGTGTGTACTCGCATCTTTCCGCACTTGAAACAACATTCCTTCTGATGTTCGTTCATGTTTATTTGATGCTATAAATGAACTAGTATGAAGAGATGATGGTTCACGAGCCACTTGAAGGAGCAACAGCGATCTGTCAAGAGCCACTATAAGGTATTTATTGTAACTTTTTTTTTTAAATTACGATATGTTAAGTATGAAACTGTTTCATTGGCCTGTCGACCTGTTGTCAGTGTCCTCTTTGCTCCGCGATGTATTTTTCACTGTATGAGAACATGATGTGTGGCGAGAGCGCATGGCTTGTCGGACAAAGAAACGGTTCCTAAAGGGGACGGGTCTTTGCGAAGGGTCAATTCCAGAATTATTTAGATATGACATCATCAGGATCTTACTTGGAATGTCAAGTGTGGAATCTTCTTCCACTGTGATGGATGAGCGCTTCTTCTTACGCATCATATTTAACTCAGATCAGATGGAAATGATAAAATAACAAAGGTTACCTGTTAGGGTTAAAACAAATGAGCTATTTCACATGGGCTAGATTAAATCTGAAGAGCTCTGAGTGTGTACACAACTGACAGTCTTGTTTCAAACAATACCAGAAGCCATTTCGGGAAGATGTAAACAATCATTTCAAGACAGACTGAAACAGCAAGAGCTAAATTACACAGTCGACAAACTCGACGAAATTACCGTATTTGAGTCAAAGTGTCGTCAGAAGTGTTTACCTTAAAGTTACTCCCCGCGATGCTGATCTAAAACGTTTGTCGTTTAGATGTTATGTTAATAAATGCTGATTAAATTTAGTCTGTAGCATAAAATGTATGTTTTCGTAACCAGGCTAATGTCACAAAGCTTCCCGCGCCTGACGTTCGTAAAATTTAGGGGTCGTGGTAAAATTCTCAATTCTGCATTGATAAAAGAATTGCTTTGGGATGTTACTGTATGTTTTACGTGTCGACTATATCTCTCTTTATAGTAATGAAAGTACTAAATACACCAAATAACACGGCCCAAAAGATAATAAGAAAAATATTTTCAACCTTGAATTAGTAACATGAACACTTTGGTGACACTCCCTAATATTCAATGGGCGTGTATTAAAAGTGGGCGTGGAGTGTTTTGCGATGATTGGTCACTGCATATCACACCGCCCACAGTTAACAGGTTTATATTGTGTTTCATAGGTCAGTCTGTACCTGTGGATCAGATAGCTGCGAGGCATCAGAGTAGGGATAAACATGGCTGGAATAAAATCGTTTTACGACATAACAGCAAAAACCCTTACAGGAGAGGAGTTCAAGTTTTCTTCTTTACAGGGTAAGGTGGTCCTGATCGAGAATGTCGCTTCTCTATGAGGAACGACCACCAGGGATTACACCCAGATGAACGAGCTCCACGAGCGCTTCTCGGATAAAGGGCTTGTGATTCTGGGAGTCCCCTGCAATCAGTTCGGGTATCAGGTAAGATGACATCAACACCTGTCCGATTCATTCAATAGCCCTTCACTGCCTGCCGGTCAGGACCTGATCTGCCATTTCCTGCTGTCTTACACACCTGTTTCATAAATGCTGATTTATCTGTAAAACCAAAGGACAGTGTATATTAAAAAAAAAGGTAGTAAGTAACACACAGAAGTCATGAATTTGTGAATTATTTAATTCTTAAAAGATCATTAGTCACTTTACATTAAAATAGTTTGAAATGTCAAAACATTTGGATTTACTTTTTTTTTTAGGGTGTTAACTACTGATTAAGTATTTTATGCTAAACTTTTTAAAATAAAAATTAAAGAGCAATAAACATCCAATCGGCTGTCAAACAAAGAGAAATAAGTGGTTACAGTTGAAGATAATTACAATATTAATGATAATACTACATAATACATTTAGATTTCTTATTAATATATGTAATACAGTATATGTAAGAGACTCCATAACCAAACCAAAACTTAGTTATATCAAATTCCATTTAGTAATACTTTATTAAAATGAAACGTCTCTTAATATTATTTAATGCTCTTGCGATAACATGAATTCATGATGACGTTGCATTATTTTTTTTATTATTTCCTTGAGTTTTTACTTTTAAAGAGATTCTCGACTGTTTATTTGTATAATTTTTACTCCTAATATATGATTGCAATAATGAGCCATGATTTATTAAAATGTGTTTGTGATTCTTTTGCCTATTCATTTAATTCTTTATCTTTGCTTACAGGAAAACTGTAAAAATGAAGAAATCCTTTTGTCCTTGAAATACGTCCGTCCAGGCAATGGCTATGAACCTAAATTTCAGCTCTTGGAAAAGGTCGATGTGAATGGGAAAGATGCTCACCCTCTCTTCGTCTTCCTCAAGGAGAAACTTCCATTCCCGAGCGACGAGCCAATGCCCTTTATGAACGACCCCAAATTTATCGTTTGGAGTCCCTTATGCAGAAACGACATCGCTTGGAATTTCGAGAAGTTTCTTATCGGATCTGATGGAGTGCCATTCAAACGTTACGGCAGGAGATACCTGACCAGCAACATCGAACGAGACATCAAGAAACTTCTCAGCATAGCCAATTAAAATGTCTTAAGAGTTTGTGGGTCAAACGGGTGTCAAAAATAACCTGCTTGCATTCCTGAACCTATATGGGTCTCCAATAGGTTTTCAAGGCAGGTTGTGCTCTCATGTGCATGATGTTGCTGAGTTTGGACTTTTACTTGATGAAGATGCTCCTGTAAACATGCTAGTCTGTGGGGAGCAGCTGATGTACTGCAAAAGTCCTAACTAAACAGTTCCATTTAGCTCTTGTATGGTACAACATGCATTTTGGACCAATAAACATGAATGTTTTCTACTAAAGTCTCAAGATTGTTTTCTTTCGACTCAGCTTCAGTTAGCGTGGGAAGACTGGAACACAGACTTCTAGGGTTTTGTTGCGTAATACGGTACTGATCATCAGGTGCATTGAAGAGGTTCATTCTGTATTAATGAGTTCCAGTGGAAATTTATCTCTAGTGTGGGTGTGTGAGCGGGGAGTAGAATTTCACACTGCAGTTACTAGGCCAAACATGTTTACACGCAGTTGCACTTATCCTTTAAATACAAAAATTCCCTTATATTTTAGTTTTTCAAAATTGGTAAAAGGAGGACCAAATCAGTATATTAGAATGATTTCTGAAGGATCACACGATACTGAAGACTGGATTATTGATGCTGAAAATTCAGCTTTGCCATCACATGAATAAATTACATTTTAAAATATATTGCAATAGTTTTTTTATTGTAATACTTCACAATATTACTGTTTTTACTGTATTTTTGATCAAATAAATGCAGCCTTGGCGAGTATAAGAAACTTTTCAAAAACATAAAAAAAAAAATCTTAATTATCCCAAACTTTTACTGGTTAAATTTATAGTTGCCTGACATTATTCAATAAACAATCCCTAAACGCACACATTATTAAAAAGCATTGCAAACTTTCATATACACCCATTTAAATTTACATCAGACAATAGCAATTTCCCCATGTACTCTCTTCTTATGTTGGCTCTACCTGTGCAAGTCTAATTTTGCAATTACTTACATTGCATTCAAGGTTTATACATTTCGATCAGTTTATGCATCCCATGGGTCTCAACCCTTGGCATTGCTAGAGCAACACTCCACTGTTTGAGTTAGAGTTATGCAAATATTATTCAAAATAATGTAAAATAGTACTAATAAAATAATAGGCGAGTGGAAACTTGACTGATGCTGTAGATACTACTTAGCTTAAACTAAACTTGTAAAAGAAAAACAAAGCCATTATCTATAATCAGGCTTCCACATTTTATTATATTTTCAATTCAAATAGGCTTAATCAAAATCTGGTGTTGCACATCTTGGCATGATAAATAGAACACAAAGCAGCTACGTACTGTGCCCCAGATTATGATAATGTACATCTATGCAAGAAAGGTCTATGAAATTACAAAACAAACAAAAAATGCTTAAATGGATGTGTCACTGATGTAGGAGCTGCAGGGGGACAGCTTGAGTCAATGATCAGTTCAAGTCTTAAATTTTATAGCTGGATCACGAGTTATTTCCATAAATAACAAGAATAGTGGATTGATTTGCCAGTGACTGCCAATACCATAGAAAGGTAAACACCAGGAACAACCATCTAGTTACCAATTTGCAGATTTCAAAATTTGCATGCTGTTATGCCACACACACACACACACAAAAAAGAACACGCTTTGTGTATTATGTTCAGAGCAGTATTGTCTTTTGAGTTTTGAGTTGTTGCTAAAGCCATCCGACACACAATGCCACATCTAAATGCAGGGCAGATGTGCCAATGTACATCTACATGTAAATTAACAGCTATTTGTTGTATCTTTAAGGTTATTCTTATTTAAAACAATGGCCATTCTTTGTGTTGCTCTTTGTTGTGTACCTGTTCAAGTGTCATAAATATAGCACCACGTTCAAGCAGACTCCATATTCCTCTGGACTGAAGCCATTTAGAGAGAAACCATAAAGAGAAAAAATGAGTATTACTACAAAGCACAAACCATCAGATCAGAAATAAGACGCTTTGGAACTATTTTGGGGCACGGCCGTGACTTACGTTCACTTGTTCCACTGATTCTTAAGCTTCCCTTTGCAGTTTTTGGGGAGTGAAGGCTGTTTGCGTGAATATATTAGAGATCAGCCTCCCCCCCCCAAAATACAACATGATAACAAACCTGACATTGTGATATCCTTATAGTCAAGCAGTTCTGAAAGTGAAATATTTAAAGACAACAACCTCCGGCATGGTATATTTAACAAAAAGTGTGGCTTGTGATAGGATAAAGGAAACATGGAGACAATATTTAATATAAGAGCGCAAGCTTCTCTGAGAGAATCTCTGTGCTTCTCACCACACACTTAAGTTATTAAACACAGAGTCTATTCTTCACAGGAGGCACATGTTACAAGATGCTGATAGCTAGAGTCCAACGCAAGTGGGTAGAGGCATAATTTAGACATTTCAGAAGAGCGTAATGTTGCATACATAGTCTATTTTTAGGCATTTCCCATCTCCTGATCTATTTCATCTAACATTCATGTTGTCCAAAGAGAGGTTATATTGCCATTTCACCCTCATTCTCATTTCAGACTAAAAGAAATAAGCTTCTATAATCAGCAGGCATCGAGGTCCAAGAATAAAGTCTTTCATCTCACGCTTCAAACTAAAATTCTCTTTATTTATTATTAATATTCTTTTTTGGCTCTTGATAAAGACGCATGTGTGAAAGAAAAAAAAATAAAATAAAGCTAAAAACAGAGGGCCTGTTTGTGAGCCTTTAATAGTCACTGAAGTAGCCAGGGATGTGCGTTGATGCATTGATGATTTCATCTTTATGTAGTTTTTGTTTCAGTGCCAGTCCTTGAAAGACTAAAAGAAATTCAGTTGGTGTCCATGTCATCCAGGGCCTCTGAAGCTCCACCTAGTGATGCAGAGGGGGTGGATTTGGATGGTGTGTCCGCGTCTCTACGTTGGTAGAAGAGCACGTAGGCTGCTTTTGTCTGTGGATGACAAGTGAAAATTTTTGAGTACACTAAATGCCACTTCCTTTATTGGAGAACAATGGTTCTTTGATATTCATTAACGACAGGAATGCTTTATCAATCTGGAAAGGATGGCAAAGTATATATTTTAATAAAGAGGAAAGGGTAGAAGTTTAAAGAGTCTCACCACAATCTGATCCTCAGTAGCAGCAGACACACTGCTGTCGTCAAAGTAATACCATTTTCCATCCATCTTGTTCTTGCCGTATGCCGTGTCTGCAAGAGGAATGAAATGTAATGCTCAACCGTTGAACTTGCGTAATCAAAAACAAACCGATCGTTTCCAGGAAGCAATACAAATGACAATGATGTAAATGATCAACTCAGTGTTAAAGCTTCTTAAGAAATCTATCATTTATTCTCCCTTTCAACTCATATCTCATGTTTGATAAAGTAATAAAGGGCAAATAAAAGACTGCTGACACAAGGATAGGAAGGATTTAATTTCAAGGAAGGATTTTAAAAGCAGTAAGAGTGACTTACAGTGGCCTCCACCCATTCCTCCATAATGGTTGGAAACAGCAATGAGGTCATATACATATGGGTCAGCTTTGGGGTCGCAAACAAACTCTGACATGTTCAAGTCCCTGTGTGAGGAAAATTTACATTCGTTCATTTTTCATTTAAAAAAAGAGAAAATATCACAATTCCATAAGTTTAAATTTAAAACAAAAAATATATATTCTCAAAACACACACTACCAAATAATAAATCGTTAACAAAGAGGGTCTGCTGAAATTATTTTTACATTTCAAAAACATTCACATTTTTTTTTTTGATCAATACATTCAAGTACTAGATTCCAGTTCTATGTTAGTCTACTCCACTTATCACAGTGAACAATGGATGGGTTTGTCTGTCCAGACAAGCATGACTCAGCTTCCCAGAAACTGACACCTGATGCAATGCACCTGAATTCTGTACACTCTTTCCTGTTTAGTAAGATGACCTAAAACACCCCCAGATGGGATGAGGGCCAAATGATCAAGGATAATA
This sequence comes from Zacco platypus, assembly GCA_038088235.1. Taxonomy (NCBI): domain Eukaryota; kingdom Metazoa; phylum Chordata; class Actinopteri; order Cypriniformes; family Xenocyprididae; genus Zacco; species Zacco platypus. Next base: position 25,457,378 of record CM076074.1, read on the forward strand.
TCATGGTGAGTTGTCCAAAAGCATGTCATTGTTAGTATCTGTGTCAATATTCTGTATGCTACAAACGAATGTCACATTATAAACTAAAATTAGCTAATAATGAAAAAAAATCTGATGTACTAAAACAAATTTACACCAGAAGTTAGATATTTATTTGCCATCCTAAAACTGGCCTAAGACAATGGAAAACTGACTTCTGTGTGAGCGAGGAAGAGATTTGGCGCCATCTGGTGGGAAATTAACAGAAGCACTTTACATGAAGAGGGCACATACTGATGTCATTCTTTAAGGGACAAATCTCATGCTCTTTGAAGAATGATTAAACGCTTTAAGCTATTATGTAAATTCATTTTGAAGACCATTAAGAGTAGTTAAATTAATAATAATTTTTGGCATTCAGGAAAAAACATATCAAAAGAGTTTGCCAAGTTAAAAGAACAGTAGGTATGGTATATGAATAGTATTTATTAACTGTGTACATATTATATATAAATTTGCATTTTTAAATGTTATTCATTATGTCATTTACGCCATTATGTTAGTATACTGTCACGCAATGAAATGTCCTTTAAACGGGCAGAAGTAAATTAGTTAATTACGGTGGGATACATCAACCCTGCACAAACGCAGACATGGATCAATCTAACAGTCACAGTGGTTCTCAATTCCAGTCCTCACAGCGACCCAACTTCTCTTACTTCAAAAAGGATTTATGGCCATTCACGTGGCGTCTAAACACACGTGGAAAGCATGGCCACTCCGCTTTCTCCTTTCCAAAGCGCTTGTGCTCCCGTGGCGTCTGTCGATGCTATGCAACCATGAACTGCGCTCTCCAAAATGACTACGCAGTATCAGCAAAGGATTAATTCATTTCTAGCCCTTGCATTAGCTTTACTACTAGATACATTTATGCAGATGAGAAATAAAACCCCGCCCTGTACAGCTGTGATCAGATGTTCGGCTGAGCTTTCGATGTTGTAACGGAGAGGCCGAGGCTGATTGGTTGGTTCTTGAGGCATTCTGAAAAGTTGAGATGTTTTCATCTCGCAACGGCATATGTGCGCCTGGAGAAAAAAAGAAAAAAACGTGCACGCACCGCATACGCTTCTATTCCTTGCCGCGCGCCTACATTTGAAATGGCGCCTTTAGCAGCTTAAAGGACAACGGATTTTAAACGTTCTGCCTTCAAAGGCCGGACAAAAACACTTACGATGGCTGTGGCTTTGCCTTTTCCGGCGGCCCATCATCCAGAATAGCCCCTAACGTTATATTCTTCTTCAGATGTTCATGCGTCGAGCTTGAGCTGCTGTGGTATGCCAACGATGGCCGTATGTAAAGTGTACAAACCAGCTTTTTATTATTAGCTTATCTGAAGTACTCCCTTACTTTAGACTCCTTCAGTCTTTGAAAAATTTTACTTAACGCGTTAGACATTGCACTGGACTCCACGTCACCCACAATCCTTGACGTGAAACTTTGAGGTGATGCGCGTTAACGTTAGCACACTAGTGGTGTGGAGGAAACGGTTGTTATTTTAGTCAAAGTGTGAAACCAAAATTTAAAAGGTAAAATAATTAAAACGATCAGTCGATTAAAAACATTGATGTCGACTAATTATCAGCGTCGACGCAGTCGATTATATCGACCAATTGCGGCAGGCCTATTAATCACATTTATTTTATTTAAAATATCTCTCCATCAATCTATCCATCCAACCAGCTGTCCATTTATCCATCACTCCATCTATCCATCCATCATAATTGTAATTTAATTTTGTCATCCGCAGCAGTTGCATCACACAATAGATTTACCTAATTGGAAAGTCCACAACTGTGTCGAGCTTGTCTCTCCAGCAGCGGTTGTAAGAGAAACGCTTCAGATGAACAACCAGAATGCGTGGGAGAGACCACAGGTCAAACTTCTTTGTGGCCTGCTGGTGTCTCTTACACGTGGGGCAGTACCTACAGAGGAGCACAGAAAACATACACAGCATTAAACCTGCACTAAATGTGGTTACACTTTGGTAAAACATTTGACCTTGGAAGCAAGGGCTCCTCACCAGGGGTCATGTTCTCCTAGGGTCTCCATTGTCGTAAAGAGCTCAATGCATTCTCGTAAAGCTACTGTAGTCTTCTTCTTCTGAGCATGTAGCATGCTCTCATGTTTGTCATAGGCCTGGGGAAAGACTTGACATTAATGTCAGAGGAGACTTAGGACAGATAGCTAAAAGGAAGGATGGTTCACTACCACATTTTTGTGAGGATTATGACAGACATCTTTGATCAGATGACCACTGTGTCATAACTCACTAGACCCCCAGTTACACAGGGCTTGCTCAACATTGATTAATCAAGTAGTCTTCAAGTATATAAACAACCTGCCAACTAGTCGATTTTGAAAATATGCATTATACTTCTTCACCTTTTTTGAGCTTATTTTAGTGTTATGTTGCTGTTTGAGCATGAAAAGGGTCTACAGAGTTGCAAAGCACAATATCACAATATAGTTTCTGAATTCCCTGAAATGCCTCGATTGTAGTCTTGAGCTTTCTTCCAGGATTGTACAAGTCAGAATGTTCCTCATTTAAATAATTCCCGGTCAAGGCATATGGAGGAAGAAAAAAAAAAAAAGGCAGAGGCCTGTTTGAGTTACGTTAGTAATGTGTTGAAACTCACGTTTATGGTAAGGGCCGTGACATTGCCGAAATACACTCAAAGCAGCTGACCATTCACAACACAATGGTCCAGCCGACCAATCAGAGCACATTGCGCTTTTAAGAAGGAGGGGCTTCATAGAGACAGGAACTAAACAGAACGTTACTGACATACTGGGAAGAGAGGCACTGCAACAATGTAAAATATGTGAAAAAATGTGTTTGTTGAACATTCAAACATGAAATCCTGTTGTAGTAGGCCCCAAAAACAAAAGACTTTCTACCAAAGCATATTAGGTCCCACATTTTTTAAATTGTAATTTCACAATATTACCATTTATATTTTTGATCAAATAAATGCAGCTTTGGTGAGCATAAGCAGCTTCTCTCAAAGACGTTTTAAAACCAACCCCAAAAATTTAAAAAAGTTTTACAGTTAGTGCAATGGAGATCATTACCTCAGCTTCCTGGTCATCGTAGCACAGCTTCTTCGTGTCTGAGTCCCAATCAATGGCTACTGTCGAGTGAGCTGTAGAAAGGCATATCTATCAGTTTTGATTTAAGGATATAATGCAAGTGATCCTAAAGAGTTCACATTAGACAAAAACATGTTGTTTCACTTTTAATAATTCACCTGATTCATTCAAATAATTTTTAGTATGAAATGTAAAAATGTGATATTTACTTGTGAGCTTTAGGAGATTGCCATCAAATGGGAGAGAACTGATGTTGGCTGTGCCATAAGAATTGACCATGCTGAAAGAAAAGAGTTTTGGCCGAGAAGTAAAAGATTTTCCAGCACTGCTATTGGGCCCATTCTCTGGTTCAGAATCCTCCTCTCCATCCACAGCTTCTGAGTGGTTGTTTTCTGGTTCTGGACTCTCCTGGTGGTCCATGGCTTCCTCATCACCTAAAACACACACACACACACACACACACACACAACAAAATCAGATCTGTGCTAAATGTCTGTGGGGGGAGTATATAAAATGAATGACAGTATGAAAGCAGCATTTGGGAGCTTTATAACAAGTTTGAGTGTCCTACCATCACAAACTCCATTGGGCCCGTTGCAGGAGTGGTTGCTGCCATTAGATCCAGCACTGCAGGAAGCTCCATCTGAAACTGGGCTGCTGCAGCCACTCAATGCTGTGCTGTGACTGGACACTGAAGCAAGGTATTCTGGTGATTGGCTGCTGCTAGATGATGTGGCTGAGGCAGATGCTCTGCTGTCTGTAATGGTACCCTGTGAACGTTTAACGTAACGCCTAAAACAAAAGAGAATAAGTTAAGTTTGAAATGACAGAATCAGTGTAATATTAGAATAGACTAACAAAGCACAATACCAACCCAATCCTCTCCAGCACGCGCTCATAGAGGGTATCCACGGTGAGGTTGTGGCGCGGGACGGTTATGAGGAGAGGCTGACCAAAGAGCATTGTGCCTGAAGAGCCTCCGCTGTGCTTAGCATGCCTCTCTCTGAAGTACACTGGCAGGTTCATCCTCTCACTATCTTCCTCTAACACCTCATAACTAAACCACAGAGACACAATCAGTAATAGACCACAACTAAAACAACACTCAGATGAATGGGAAAAACTTAAAATATGCAATACAACTCAAACATGCATTAGTGCTCAAATGTTTGGGGTCAATACGTTTTTTTTTTTCATTAAATGGATCAAAGGTGACAGCAAATACATTCATAATGATATAAATAATTTTATTTCAAATAAATGCTGTTCTTTTGAAATTAATGGCTGATTAGAAAATATTTTAAAATGCAATTTATTCCTGTGATTGCAATAATAAAAAAGCAACATAACTGTTTTTTGATGAAATAAATGCAGCCTTGGTGAGCATGAGAAGCTTTTCAAAAACATTAAAGATCTTACCAACCCCAAACTTTTGAATGATAGTGTAAGAAGATTTTAAGAGATGATTTACACAAAAATGTCATCCTTCTCCATAATTTGATTGAGACCATCATCCCGTTTGTAGATTTTGTGGAATCTGTGATTGTAAACATCTGCCACCACCATCTAGAAGAGACAAAATAGGAACACTACTTTAAAATTAAACACAAAATTAAATAGTTTGAAAAATATTCACTCTGCTCTTTTCCACTTAATGCAAGAACACAATGGCCTAGTCCTGTCAAACTCCAAAAGAAAAAAAAAAGACCTCAAAAGAAGCCCACATGATGTACATGCTTTATGTCAAGAAAGCTATATGGGTTTGGAACAGCATGAGACCAATTTTTTTTATTTTTGAGCTATCTCTTTAAGCATCATTTAAAAAAAAAATGGAAAAGTGACTTAGTTTGAAATGCAGGGATCAGAAAGTCTTACATTCTCTGAAGGAAGTCCAGATAGCTTGGCCAAAGCGCTGCACAGGTCTGCTACTACACCCATTTTGGGAACCACTACACGGTACTGGAAGATAACAAATAGATATTTTAGCCCACATTTTCAACTAAAACCTGTGCCTGAGTGTTTTCAGGAAAACAGGTCTTACTTGCATGGGTCTGAACTGCGGGTCAGTGCGGACCAGGAACACTTCCATAGTGCGATCCTTTTTCATGGGCAGGGGTAGTGTGAGGTAGCAGAAGGGGTCAAAGGTAACGGAAACTTTGGAGCATTCTGGGCAGACCAGCGTAGATTTGAACAAGCCATGGAAGATGTCCACGATAATGGAATCATTCCGCAACCGGTGATTCGCCCATGCTTCCTTAGCTACAATCTACAGACAAATGAGATATCCACAAATCAAGCAACATTCTTCAGTTTACAACTCAAGTCAAATGCTTAGAATAGTACTTCTTCACTTGTACAGCACATAGACTATTAGGGCTGGGCAATATGACAATATATATCGTTATCACAAAATAAAATGTCTATCATTAGAGACTGTGCTATATCGTATATATCGCAGTATGTAAATATATTGCACTATTGACACTTCAGAGTAATGAAATGCATGAATGAGAATTTAATGAGTGGGACATGCTTGAAGTTAAGAAGAGTTATAAGCGCAATACGTCCTGAAAATGAACTCGGTGCAGCACTCATACTGACTGGCGCACAGAGAAATGTGTCTCTGTCAGAAGTCGATCGCGAATAGGAGCGTGCTCAATGTTAAAGTATTAAGCACAATAAGTAGAGGTGGTGATAAACTGGTAGGTACAATTAGCTGGAAGAAATTTGTCAACCGGTATAGATTTCGGACTGTCGTCTCAGTCGCAGTTACGAAAACTTATTTGCATGAGTTGTTAAGCAATGCGGTTTAAATACAAGTGGTTTTAAACATTTCAAGTGCAATTAGGATGAAAGATAACTCATTTCAGCATATGTGTGCGTTTCTCAGCTCTTTCTGAGAGACTCGCGACATGAGGCCACTGCGCATAGAGTGTTTTTCCCGCCTAATTGGGCTTGGACGGTTATCAAACAACAAAAGATAAGACCTTTCCCTGCATGCTTTTGAAACTTTAACAACAATAAATGTATATTTAATTTAGATAGTATATACTATGCATTGTCTTTTCATACATTTGATTACTTTAGTTTATACATTATATGTAGTATTTCTAGTGCTTGAAGTTTTTCAGGTAGGTCTATTTCATCCGTGTCTTAGTTTTTCTTTGCTCTTTCTTTATCCCTGTTTACTTGTGAGTTTTTTTTTTTAGGCTAGCATAATTTTTTTTTTTTAAATGACACTGAAAATGGTGATAAGAATTATGAAATTTCATGAACATTTTTGATATCTTGAAAATCTTAATTAAAGCAAAAATAACTATATCGTGATATCTCGTCATCGTGATATAAAATTACTCATATTGTGGTATAAGATTTTGGCCATATCGCCCAGCCCTATAGACTATAAAAATATGGGCAGCACGTCTCCGCTTCCTTCCAATGTAAAAAAAAATGAAGCCAAAATATCCAAGTAATGGTTATTGCCCATTACAGTCCGGAAACCGAGTCTGCTCAATAGTGGAGCCGCAGTATCAAGGTTTCGCCAACACTCCTGCAGACTCAATCGTAAGCACAGCTGTCAATCATGACATTACACCCTGTTTTTATATAATAAAATAACTAATTAAATCGTGATAAGAAGTACATAAAATGACAGAAACGATCTTTGGAAAAATAACTTGAAGTGTAATTGGATTTTTTAATTTGGCTCAAATCCCTAAGGATTACATGTAGAGGGCGGGGTTTGACCTATACTGAAGCCAGCCAAATGGGGGCAATCGAAAACCTTTGGCTTCACTTTTTAGGACTTGTGTGCCACACTTGGTACAACAGAAATAATAGTTTTTTTCCTGGTCGTTTTGGCTACTTCTGAATTTTGCTTTCAACTAAAATGCATGTCTTGTTGTGGTTTACGCATAATGATTAAGATTAAGGTTACGCATAAGGTTTACCTCATCAGGCCGTCCCTCAGCATCTCTCAGGGCCAGGTAAGGCTTCTTCTTAACACGGTTAAGGTCCTCATGTAGGCCGTCCAGCAGAAAGGCCAGCAGCTCCTGAGAGTCTTGTTGCTGGTACCCTGAGAACTGCGGGGCAAACCGACCCACCTGGGTCTGAAGATAGAGAAGAGAATCTTAATATTCAGATTAAGGGTGAGTGTTGGAAATGTTCATTTACTTCCAGAGCAAGTTATCAAACACTGATCCACTCACTTTAAAAGTGCGTGGAGCCACGTAACTGCTCCGACTAAGCCACGTCTGTTTGACCAGATCTGCGTAGGCCTCTGCAATCTCCCCTCGCATCCCTAATGGATTTTCCCGGTTGATCTCTGCTTCATACCGGTCCTCCAGGAAATATTCTGTCAGAGGGGGTGTGTTGCTCAGGCACTGTAATTAGAAGGAAAATAGTCTTAATCAAGGATTCATAGATATCATAGCTAGATGTCATAACTACACTATCTGGGCCCGAAAAACATCTTTTTCCATTGACCGCCATCAGTGGAACCAATTGCCCATGAGCAAAACACGCAATGAATATGCACTTGTGTACCTGGAGGGCAGAGTTCATAAAACAGGTATTGCCCAGGTTGCTCAGACCGCAGAGGCCCGGTTGAGCAGCAGATTCTCTGTAACTGTAGGAGGAGCTGTAGGAGTTATAACTTCCCAATCTGCAAAAGGTATGATCGATTAGAAAAGACATGTACTATGTAATCAAATGCTGAATGCAGGAAACCTTGTTTCAGTTCCCCGTTTAAATTCTCTCAGTAAGGAACTAAGATAACTGTGGAGTAATCTAGTTTTATGTTATTTAATGTTCAAGCTGACCTGTTACCAGAAGTGCTGTTGTTCAACATGTAGCCAGAGTTGCTATTGCTATCCCCATTCGTTATTGTAGAGGATATGGTAGCAGATGAGTTTGAAGAAAGTTTTGGGGAGGTTGTATAATTCCGAGAGGTGGAAGTACTGGACCTATGCATAAATCAAAAAAATATGTTTGGATTATTTAAAGCAATGTAATAATGACAGGAGATACTGGCAAGAGAAAGAAACTGATTTAAAAGAAAACTTCCAATGATTATCTGAGGAAAGAAAAAAAAATAGAAGTAATACCCCTCAGACACCTCCATATCTGAAACTAGAAGAGAGTTCTTTTAGCATTAAGCTGCTTAAGTGTGAGAGCAACCTAAACTGCATGTACATACTTGGAATGGCAGGTCTGTCTGGGCCATGTGCCATCCTCATTCTTCTTCTCTATAACAAGCACCTGAGGAGTGAGATGAGATTGGTTATGCGAGTTCATAAATCCTTTGAAAACGTCAGTCAGCCAGACAACCACAACAGGAATCAAATGAAATGAAGCGCAATAGTTTACCTGCCCCTGAAAAAGCCCTGCATCCTGTACAGTGCTGTCGAGCTTGTTAAGTTGTTCATAAGTGTTACTCATATATTTATTCCAAAGACGAGTTTCCTTTTCAGATGGGATGTCAAACAAAGACCGCATCTCCTTCTCAATAGTGTCTAGAGGGGAAAAAAACAATAAATAATAATTAAAAAAATGGATATAATCAGTCATGAAAATACTAGTACTGAGGAAAACTGATATTTTCCAAAAGGCTTATGAATCTTATACCTATAGTGTCTGCTTTGCTGAAATGGCGGGTGACAACTTTTTCCATGTTGTCATTTTCACATAGGTTTAGCTCAAGCAAATACACTTCCACCTTACAGTGCTTCACAAACATTCCATGTTCAACAACCTGGGAAACAAGTTTATAAAAAATAAAAATAAATGAACAAAGATATAGCAAAAGAAAAGCATTTAAAACATTTCAATCCACATCTCAACTCAACATACCGTAATTAAATCTTTAAGTGTGTCTTTAACTGTAATCTTTCAATGCAATTAAAACATGGAAATAATATAACTATGTAAGCATCTAATCACTTATGTATATCAGACATGGGTAAACACAAGCATCATAAAGGAAAATGGAAAAAATCAATCCTACATTATGAGTATCACAAATAGATACAAAGTAACAGAGAAAAACAAAGAAATAGGGAAACCTTTCTGATGATGGGTTTCTGACCCTCCAGACAGCCATACCAGCTGACAAGCTTATTCCAGGCCTCTGTAGGCACTAAAACATAGTCTAACTCATCTATAAGATGCTCTTTCAGCGTCTGGGACTCGTGATCTATGATATAGAGAGAAAAAGGGAAATCATTAGAACATAGGTCTTTAACACTATACTGTATTATCCAACAGAAATCAGAAAATGTGGAAAATTAACTTCCTTCAATAAAAACCAAAGGACAGATTTTGCACTTGATGCTTTTTTCTCCATTTAATTACAATATATGGGCCGGGGTGTCTTTCAAGCTTCGAAAAGAATGAAAAGCAACAATAAAAATGGCCACAAATTTATTCCTAGTCTTCTGAAGTCACATGATAGCTTTAGGTGAGAAACGTCAATTCAAGTAATTAGTCAATGAGGACATCTCCAGTGTGCCATTAACTCAAGAAATGCTGCGACTATCGAGTCAGTGAACAAAACTCAAGCATCAGATCAATCTGATTCATGAACAAATCATTTAGAATTCAAGGAAAATCTATGAATTATCTAGTTAACTGTGATTTATAGAAGGGGGGGGGTCTCCATTAGTGTTCTACTGAAGAAATAAAGTTGGGTTTGGATGACATGAGGGTGAAAAAAATTATAGAATTTAATCCTTTAAACTATTCCTTTAAGAGTGGAATAAATTAATTCCTTTTCTTTAAGACTGAAACATTGAAACTCAAGTACTCTGTAAGCCCCTTAAATTTAAAAGTCTCCAGTATTATAAGAAAAATTGTTTTACTGCTGGCAAAATAAACCCATTTTTCACAACATCTATCTATGAGAATGTGGCAAAATAAAGACAGGCACAACACTCAAAATTCAATACCTGAAAAGAGTCCAGAGTTGTCAATGGGTCCCGGGTATAGATTGTGCTCTCCAACATTGTACAAATCCCAGCTGTCAAAGCCCACATATTTCTTCCATTGTTTGAACCACCGACTGTCAATCAAATACCTAAACAAGTAGAACAATAGGTGGAGATCAGAGAAAAGTCAGGGGGAAAGGACAATAAATGTGTTTCTCTCCTAAAACATAAGGTCTAAACTGATGGCAAAGCAAATATATAGAGTTGTCACACATCTACCAATATAGACGTCAACAAGGATGTCTTTCTTAATCTCATCCAAAGTAAGAACTTGTTCCACTACATAAGCTTGTTAGCACTTGATTCCACTCTGCCAAGGGACAGACATTAGTTTGAAAAGACGCATCAAAAGTCCAAATTAAAAAGGAAGGGTCACCTAAAAAGGCAAAATTGCCATTGCTTACTCACATATGACTTACTTTCTTCTGTGAAACATAAAATGAGGCGTTTATTTTTGTTGTAGGTGAAATACATTTCAAAAAGTGAATGATAACAGATGCTTTCAGTTCCTTAACTTTCTAACATCTCCTTTAAGATTCATGAAAAGGCTGAGCATGTTGGTAAACAGAGTTGCCCACTGACAATGTCAATGTCTACCGTCAACCATCAGCTTACGAACATTCTTCAAAAAATTCTTTTGTGCCCAAAAGTAGAAAGAAACTCATACAGATTTGGAACATTATAAGGGTGAGTAAATGATGAAAGTTCTCATTTTTGGGTAAACTATCCCTTTAACGGCAACACTTTACAATAAGGTTCATTAGTTAACATGAACTAATAATGAACTCCACTTATACAGTATTTATTAATTTTTGTTAATTTCATAATTTACCAATACATTATTAAAATCTTGTTAACATTAGGTAATGCACTGTGAAGTAACATGAACAAGCAATGAACTATTTTCATTAACAAAGATTAGCAAATACAGTAGCAAATGTATTGCTCATGGTTAGTTAACACATTAAATAATATTGAACTAACGAACCTTATTGTAAAGTGTTACCCTTTTAACTAACACTCATTACCTGAACGAATAAATTAAATAGTCGTAGTACAAATCTATTTACTGAAAGTACTTTAAATCCTACTGAAACTTAAATATTGTTCTTTCGACTGAGTCACTAGTCTCTTCGTACAGACACGGTTTTCAAAATAAAAGTGGACAGGTTATACTTTTGGTATTACTAACTAATGGGTTTAGCGACTAAATGTTGTTTATATGTATTTGCCATTTAAGCACCATTAATTCCAGATGTTGTTTGTGTGTATTTAATATCGGTGCCATAAACTCTTCTATTGGCAAACAACATTGTGAGTGACTGGGTGTTATCCAGAGGCCATGACAAAGCACTGCCTTGCTGTAATACTCGTTTAGGTAGCTTAGTCTTCCCCATAACTTCACAGGGAGAAGTTTGACAGTAATTGTAATCTAGTTTGACAGTTCCTGTAAACTAAGGTTGACGTCTGACAGAAATCGTCTCTTAACTCGTCAATGAAACACAAACTAGCCTGGCTAACTAGCCTCGGCTAATGAAGTGCCTTACATGCCTGACGCGACTGTACCATGTAGCTTATCAGAGAACTGATAACCGACAACGGCCTGGTTGAGCTTATTTACTATCCCTTCAGCTGCTAGCGCCTCTAAAAACGTATTATTATTACATAAGGAGACATTTAAGTAGAAGAACTTGAACAATTGAGGAGAAATAAGAAGCTACGGCTGGTTAATCTGTGCTAACTGGCTACAAGACAGCTTCCTCGTTTTATAAGCGACACAAATAGTGTTAAATCTTTATTTTATTAAATCGCACGCTTGCCGTGTACAACGCCTTGATAATAGTGGGAGTCTGCTAGTTTATGGGTGTTAGCGAAGCAGGTGGTTGTCCACAGCTCAGCTAGTAAAGGGATTTCCGGCAGCCGGTGTCTCCGTCAGTAGGCCTGAGCTGATGCCGACAAGCGTGCCTTGACTTCGGCTTCACTTAAAAACCTCTTACCACTCGTCTCCCTTTCGAAGTGGCGTTTTCAGCAATGTCCCAATGCTCTGCTTTTGACTCTCGGTGGACGGTACTGGTGTCTGTGTGATCCCCGGCTTCTCGTCAGGGTCCGAAGCGGTACCCGACTCGGGTCCGCCTCCCTCCGCCATCGTGCAGCGAGTGAACCCGCAGTAGTCGCGAGCGCGCTGAACTATACAGGGGACGCGCAGCGCTAGAGGGAACGCGCGTACTAGGCTGCCAAACTCGAATAGTTGTTAGTTACATGCATTCCTGGCAGCAACACGAAGGGCGTGCGGCCAGCGGATAATTAAAACAAATTTTGTTATGCTTCACGAAAAATTAGGGCTCTGGGAAGATATGCAGATTGGTTTCCGCATCCCAGGCAGCTTATTTATTCCTGTCAGCCGCTATAGCAAGTTTTGACTCTTTGCCATATTGTTCCTGAAATTTTTACTTTTATATTTAGATTTCAATTGAACGGTGAACGTAACACAATTATTTACTTAATTACAATTCTGAGAAATAAAGTCAGATTTTAAACTCGCAACATTGGCATTCTGACATTAAACTAGCAAATACGAGTTTATATCTGGAAATTCTGAGAAAAATAGTCAGAATTGTGAGATAAAGGACTACTGGGAATGTGCTTGAGACTTAATTGTATGACGGTTTTATTGGTTTAAATAAATAGCATTTTATTAAAATGTAGATAAGATACAAAAAGAGAAGTAAATTAATTTCTAGTATTTTTTTTTTTCAATGTAAATGCAAATTATCTTAAGCTGGTATTTACTTTTGGAAAAAGAAAAGGAGTTTGGTTACATCGGCCAAAGTCTCAAGAGGCAAAGCAAATTGTAACATTTTGATAAAAATAGTGAAGACAAGTATTATTTGGAATTTCATACTGTAATGAATCTGCACAGACCAGAAACATTTTTAAAAAGTAAATGGGGTCAATTAGGATTTTATGTCGACTTTAATGGTGGATCCGCTTTTCTTCAGAACTGGTAGAAAAATGAAGTAAATAAATCAGAAAATAAATACAGAACACGTAACAGTGCATCACGGTTAGGTAAAACAGGCTGTATTAAGAATGTACACATCCAGTAAATGTAGTGAGGAACATTTATTTTATAAAACCAAAGGATGTTTAATAGAAGTCAAATAAATATATTAAACATGCCAATAAATTGTAATCTCCGATCTCACTTAGTTTAATGGCAAAAAGTCTTTTAACAATATACTCAGTGCATGGTGTATTATTGGCACCATAAGAAAGCATCCAAAACGCTAGCAAATTTAGGAATATACTATTTATGTAACTCAACCTAAGTTATGGACTGTCCCACTTTTTAAAATCACATTACTTCCTACAACTTCCTGTTTCCCTACTTGGTCCAAACAATCACATGGTCCTAGTAAAACAAGAACATGGGGCTCTTAAAACAACTAAGGTTAATGAAAAGTTGTTAAAACAAAAATAAAGACGACAGCAATAATCATTAGGGAATGTGTTCAAGAAAACCAGGCCACATGCTACACTACAGGGTGCATGGTAATGTTTCTGTTGCTTTGTATGAATGCAGATGCAAGAGATAATCCAAGAAGCTTTTAGCTCAAAGCTTTGTCACACTATGACATTTAAGTCTGATCAAACATGAACGATGGGGGAATGGTGCATGCAAATGATACAAAATGTGATATGCCTGCAATGAGCTGTATGACACTTTCTAGAAATCCGAATGGAAGCGTTTTGTCACTCCCACAACCAGTCCGACAAGTCAATCTTCTAATTCGATGAGGTCCAAAACCTCTCAGTAGTACACAGGCACTTAGAAGATGCCCGTTGGCAAGTCTTTGCTGAACATCCCAGACAAGTCCAAGTCCTTACTCATGAGATCCTCCTCAACATTCTCTAAGGCCCACTGGTGATCGGTCAACTCCAGTGCCTCCCATTCAGCCTAAGAAGAACAGAGTACAGAACATTTATACAAATAAATCTTTAAAAAAAAAAAAAATAAACCCCAGCTAAAACTGATTTAGTTTCCAGAATAAAGAATAAAGAATAAATTTTACAGAATAAATTTAATAAGGTTAGAGCACGGGTCGGCAAACTTTTTGTCATGAAGTGCCATTTTTAAGTTTGAGTTAATCCCAAAATACAAAGACATATTTTAAATACTCATAATGGCTAATATAGAAATAGTGCAGAACCTATAATATTTCTGAAGCAATTATTCATAAACATGAGACTATTTACACCTGGTCATTCATGCATTTTAACTGATTGGACAGCTATCCAGTTTAAACTGTTCCATTTACACTTGGCAACGTAAATGTGTCTCCGCAAAACTGATATAAATATAATCTTCAATTCCCACGCTAGATGCAACCTTTGAGAAATTCACGTCAAAGAAAGCAAATAAGCTTCATTTTAATTTATCATCAGCCAATTTCAAGATCAAAGGCCGCAATTGGAGAGAGAGCACTGGTAAGATCATTTAGTTTCACTACTTTTAATGAAGATGACTGTGAGTTAAGCTTCAGGCTGTGACACTGAACCTTCAGTTATAATTGTGGAACTTTGCACGTCGGCTTTCAGTTCCCCGCCTTGTAAACAACGCCTAATTAACACCATTTACATAAAAAAAAAAAAAAAATCATGAGTCATCATCCATGTCCTTTATTTTAAAATGGTAAGCTGCAAGAATACCTTAGATTTCGAAAAACCTGCAGGACACTGACAAAGAAAAAGTCTGTATATCTGCTCAGACCCTGATGTGGCACTAAGCACATTTCCATGTCATTTTATAAACATGAGCATTGGCGTGGATTTATGCGTATGCTCACTATTTATAACTCCTAATTTAATAAAACAAGCTGTGTTGCTATGTGGATTGATTACCTCAAAATGTAGATCTGTATGCAGGTACGAGGTACTTTATCTGACTGAAATACATACACCTCTCTCGCTTTTGCTCACTTGCCAGTGATTACCCCTGGCATGTGTTGGCATGCATGCCATAGGTTGCCGATCCCTGGGTTAGAATATAGCTGATACCTTGAATGCTTTGTTTGTGTCAGCAGGCATTGCCATTGCAGCACCACTCATCTGTTCCTGCATGATGCGAGACTGATCTGCACCTGTTGCAAATGTATGAGAATGAATTCATATATAAGAAAGATTTTATATGTATATATATATATATATATATATATATATACACAAAGATATATATACACAAACTCATATTATTATAAATGGTAGAAAATGCAACCCACAATATAAAATATAAAATAAATAAAAGAGACAATCGATAGTCTTCACATGACTGCAGCTGCCATTAGAATCTCAGATTGCCAAGAACATGCACATGAGCATTGGACGGTCCAGCTTTAATGCCTAAAATTGCTGCCCAGAGGCGTTGCAAATAGCGAACATTACTGATATATAGGGTCTACCCTAATTAAGTGATACAAATGCAACATAAAAATATGCCTTTGTGACCGGTGCTGGCAAAATGAGTCCCCATTGTTATTCTCACAATCTCTATTAAAAAAACCTTCAGGATGATGTATGATTTGTTGGAATCTGACAAAAAACGACTGAACTGCATCTGTTTGAAGTAGCTAGAGTCAGCAAAGTCAATTTTGAGAAAAAACATCGAGTTAAATTCAACCACACCTTAAAAATCACTGGTAATACCACCAAATTTGGCACAAACCAAGTCAAAACCTGTATCTATAGGAAAATAAATATTTTTTCAAAATTTTTTCCAAGATTCCCAATTGTTTGATAAACATTAATGAAACAGTCAGCCTATATATTAAGACCTACCATACCACACAAATCTACTATAAAGTTACACAAATGTTTTTCCCCAAAAGTTAATCAAACGTTCTTTTAAGACACAGCAGATCATGTTTGCGTGAATACTCGCCAAGACAGATGTATGTGTATATCAGGATCATGTGCTGTCTGAGGCATCTTTTGTGTGTGTGATTCGGATCTGTCAGTCAATACGAGCAAGATCATTTTGTTTACATCAGAATGAGTTTGAAAAACACATTTCATTGGTTCAGATCCATTTCATCAAGAATTTGCTAAGAATATTCAAATTTGGAATGCTTCGGTTTAAAATGATACCAAACTTGTGCCGAGAGAAGTGCGAGTCGTCCAGAAGCGAGCAGAGAAAAACAGCATTTTTCATGGACAAAGGAAAGGTATTCCTCTGAGAAAATGTACAAATAAAGATACTTTTATGTTTAATTGCAATTTGGAGCATTTGAATCGCTAGACGAGGGCTTAATGAAATCATTTTTGTGAAAAAAAAATTAACGATTAAAATTAACATTTTTCAAATGTTTTGCCAGTAGCTCAATCTATTGCTAAAGCACAAATTATTAAATTGACCTTTTTTATTTTAAAACACACAACTGATAATAATTACATCAACATTACAATATGGCATCACCACTGGAGTAGGTAAAAATTATGATGAATTGAAATGGAACGTCAGTGAAGTTATTTACCATTGTCCTGTCCAAGGATGAGAGAATACATGCTCCTGAGACCAAAGACATTCAGGAAATACCAAGATGCTGAACTCACCCTGTGGAGGCATACAGCAGGAGGTTATTTTAAGATACACCTTTGAATAAAACAAGAACATGAAAAACACTCAAGGTTGTGAGAGCCCAAACCAGGAGGCATCTAGAGAGAGTAGCTCAATTCCCTGCTGCAGCATCGGCTTGAAGCGGAGCGTGAGAGGGAAGGGTACCTTTGCTTGGGAGAGAACAGAATTATAAATGTGTTAAGATGAATTCTGTGAGAATAGACATATTTGATAACTAAAATTGTATCTCTTACTTGTGACAAACCCAGAGAAGGTCCAATTGATCCAACCACCAATCAGGATCATAGGCAGGACATTTGTCACATTGCCTTTCATCATGTCTGTCAACATGCTGGGATCTAATTGAATAAATAACATAACATTAACCATGACACTCCAGTCCTTTTATGATATATTACATGCATAAAAGAATGTCGGTTTAAAAGCCTCACCAGTCATCGGAGAGGGCGGGACCACCTTTCTTTTGGTTTTTTTGAAAAACCCATCTTCTTGATTATTGAAGTAGAATTTTCTCATCAAGAAAGACTATTTTAGCAAGAAATAACATTTCAGTTTCAGTTTCAGTACTTCGGTGAGGTCTCAATCAAAAGACAAAAGATAACAAGGGCTTACTTGTTTGGGGATGTATTTTCCATTTTCCCGTAAAACTCTGCTCCGGATGAGAACCTGGCTGTGTGGAGAACATGAAGCACAAATCTTTAGTGTTCTGTAATGCGAGTTGAAAAACACGTGAATGGATAATGAAACAGCCCAATGGAAGTTACCTGTCTGAAACCTGCTCTAATGTGAGCTTCTTGTCACTTTGTAACAGAATTGAGACATAATGGCGGATCACTCCAACCAGAAAAGTAATAAACACAATAGGCAACACAACCCAAAGGCGAATGTTGGAGTCCAGGAGGAGCTCGGGCTCAGCCATGCTTCTGTGAAGGGATGTTGATGGAAAATGCCCACCCTAAAACAGACAAAAAATAACATAATTTAGTCATAAAATAACTAGCAGATTGTGAATGAATGGTCAGTACATCAATGATATGGTCATAAGTTAGTTTTCGATTCCCTCAAATGCCTATTAAATGTTAAACCTGCTTGTAACATATGGAAGTCTTTTGGGGATGCAGTTCTATTCCAATGGAGGACTAACAATTTATTAAATGATTATTAAGCTTACACATGCGTATGACGTCTCTACTGGATTTGAACCATACAGAACACACAAAAAGAAAAGCAGGTGCTTCAGATTGTTTAAATCCACCCATTTTAACGACGCGTCAGGGTTAGCTTGTTGCTAATAACCTTCTTTCAGGCTTAGGGTGGCGATGAATCACTTATTGGCATATACACATCAGCACCGACCATATGCTGTATTTTCAAAGGTACTTGTTGCTATTACTTAATCTTAATGCATTTATTGTACCTGCTGTAGTATTCAAATGATGATTTATCTCAGGGAAACCGGATAACGACTCAAAACAGGATACGACACCATCGAGCCGCTGCTGTACGAGTGTGACCGCACTTGTGCAGAACAGGTTTACAGAATAAAAGTCATTTTCACAATTAAAGTTCAAAACCAAAGAAATATGGCTTAAAAATTTAATTCTAACGTATAACTATGAAATAATGTAATTCTAACTCTGTGTATATATTTATTGTTATTTATTTCATGTAATATCTATACAGGCAATTAACCATATAGATTTAAACTATCAAAATTGATCAATTTCTATATGATAACATTCAATACGCGAGTATAATTTACTGAATTCATATTTTTAGGATGAGGCCACACAAAAGCATGACATTTAACTAAGAAAAATTGTTTTTAAAAATTATTTAATTATTTTATTTTATACTTATTCATGTAATGTGGCACCCATATGGTTTATGCACAGAAATCATTTGTTTCACTCTGTCTGAAGTAACAGTCTTTTTTCTTTAAACAACATCTTTAAGAAATGTAAAATGTGCTAAAAAAAAAAACAAAAAAAACAACAAAACTCCAAAACTATTCAACACATTTTAATACTGTGGTCTGTAGAAGAAAACAACACATGAAATTATTTTCTATTACAAACCACATTCTCTCATATCAACACTGGCATATTCATTGACAGGCAGTTTCTGCAGCATTTGGTCCACTAAAAGAAACCAAAGCTAATTAGATCGAAAAGGGGACAATAATAGAAATATTAAGTAGTGTGACTTAAATGCACAGAACTATTTTACAATAGCTTTTAGATATAAGAACAAAAACAACAAACATAAATAGAATGGAAACTTGAAACTGTTGGCAAAACTTCAACAAATCCAATGCAGAAATCTCAAAGAAATGGCATTTATAAACCGGGGCAAATTTTAACAACCAATCCAAATTTCACACACACACTCAGCCCACACAAAAATGCAATGAGCAAATGTGCACATACCCACCGTAAAAAAATCTTTTTGTATTTACACCATATTAACTGTTGCCATGACATAGCATTGCGCTTGAATCATCACACACATACTGAGACAAGTTTAACCCAGGGTGTATCAAATGTTAATTAGGTTTGGACACTTGTCTTCCATTATGCATTATTGAATGGAATTACATCTATAGATATTGGCTTGGGAGGTTTATTTATAAAAAAAAAAAAAAAGGAAAGAGTGGAAATTAAGGATGTTACATTCCCATGCTTAATACAGAGATATCAAGCTGCCATATTTTCCAAAAGAGAACAAAAAATAATTCAGTCTGCAACACTGGTGCAAAGCGAGCCACTACAGGTCAAGATCAGACGCATAGTGGGAGCACATCCTTAAATGTAGGACATTAAAGTTGTGCGTTTAATAAAACAAAAATCATATAAAAAGAACTTAACCTTATAAATTCATTCAGTCTGATGAGAGGGCTGTACTAAAAGAGTAGAGCACCCATGCTGCCCACTTCACTCTGTTCTTTCACAAAGATCTCAAAGTATTGGTAGATGATGGTGACAGCCAACAAAATTCCAGTTCCTGAGCCGATGGCTCCCAGGAAGTCGGCCATGACTGACAGACCACCTATACACAAGCCTCCAAAAGCTGCAGCTGTGGGGATGTACCTAAACAAGGATTTTAAAAAAAGTTGAGTTATTCCATATTTGACTCAT
Source organism: Zacco platypus (assembly GCA_038088235.1). Lineage (NCBI taxonomy): Eukaryota > Metazoa > Chordata > Actinopteri > Cypriniformes > Xenocyprididae > Zacco > Zacco platypus. Next base: position 25,477,261 of record CM076074.1, read on the forward strand.
TGAGTCCAAGTTTGTGCTCTGCGTGTTTTACCTGTTGAGTTCATGGACCATAGAAGTTTCTCTGTGTCCCCTCATAACCATCTGCTGTTCTTTCAGTTGTTTGGCAACCTAAGTAATGCAAAATGAACATATAAAGCCCACTTAAGTCAACTGCACAGTGCAGCTCTGTGTGATCAGTAAGAAGGAATAGTCTAACACACTTACATCTTTGGCAGAGGATCCAGACACCTCAATCCAAGTCTTAGAGAAGAAGGCACAGGAACCCAGCATGAAGATGATGTAAATGACAGCATGAACTGGATCCTCCAGAACGGTGCCAAAAGACTCTGGGGGAGAGAGGTAGTAGCACAAACCACCTACTGGGTAAGCACGAGCTGGCCCTCCACTTGAGCTATCCTGTTAACAGAAACAAACACACTTTATAGGTGCACAAAAATATTTTTGAATAATTTGTTCCACACAACCCTCCATGAGGGTGGACCACGCAAATGTAGATTAAATGTCTTCTAGGTCACTGGTGCGAGTATACATCATTTAAAACAGTGGTTCCCAAGCAGGGGACTAGGGCCCACTAGTGCAGTCTCAGCAAACACAAGTAGCCACAGAATGGCTTAAAATACTTAAAATGATTAAATTAAATTATTATGATGATTATTATTACAATTAGCATATTCTAAATCTAATCTAAAATTGAATGCTATATTAAAAACAATTAACAGTAGGATGTAAACTGAAATCCTATCAAATTAAAAAAAAAAAAAAGAAAAAAAAAAAAAAGACGAGGCTAATATTGTAAAGTAACAAATAAGTCACTAACCGACCAAGTCCCCAGCAGGTTGACCAAGAAGTTCCCACTGAATCGAGTGGAGAGCATTTGAGAGATGACGTAAAGGTTGGACACAAGCGCAGACTGCAGGATGATGGGAATGTTGGAGGTGTAGAACAGTTTGATGGGATACGTGTTGTACTGGCCACGGTAACGTGCCGATTTGATAGGGAGGTCGACTCTGAAGCCCTGTGGAACAATAAAAAAAATATATATCCTTAGCATCTAATACGAGTTGTCAGCTAAATAGTGTGTTAGGGATTTGAACAAGCAATGACAACAGTGACACCTTAACAAACACTTCTGTTAATAATCCACTAACCTGGAAGTATATGACCACAGCAAAGACGAAGACTGTAGAGATGAGGTTCATCAGGTTGGGCAGGTTCTGTCTATAGAAGGCCTCTCTCAGAGCTCTGACTTTATCAGTACGAGTGGCCAACAGGTGGAATAGAGCAATAATGGCTCCCTCAAACTCAGTACCTGAATGTACACAAACAGAATTCAGTCAACATAACTGATGACACCACAGAATGGTTCAAACAAGATATGTCATCCTGAACACAAACCTCTTCCTGTGTTGACTGTGGTTGGGCTGAACGCTTTCCATACGATTGTCTCACATATGTTGGTGGCAATGAAGAGAGATATACCAGAGCCCAAACCGTAACCCTTTTGCAGCAACTCATCCAGCAACAACACGATCAGACCGGCTACAAACAACTACAGAGAACAGATCATCAGCATTAAGTGATAAACCAAAACATTGTTAAACCTTTTACAGAGCATGCAGACCACGAAGGAAGGCGTTTTCAACAAAAGAATAATGCTCTTCACATGATAAGACTGACAAGATAGAGGATGTCGATCAATCAGTTTCTTACAAAGGCGCTCATTTGCATAGATATGGTTAGATTCAAATGCAAACAGATTAGATTATTTAGACAATACCTACAGAGATCACTGCATTAGCCAGAGCAAAGTCTTGTGATTTTACAGACAATTTAACAACTCTGATATCTAATAACTTGAAGGGAGAGAGAAATAAAATTTCCACAATAAGGCAAATATAGAACCAATGTTTTTTTAAAGATTGTTGTCAAAGGTAGTATCTAGAATGAAGATTACTATAATTAAAATGCACACAATACACATTATGAATGAGTGAAAACATAAAATGTGCGTTTTCCATTCACAATCCTGTCATGAGATTTAGTCAGAAACAAGAGGTCATCAGCTGAAGAAGATACTAACCAATGTATCAGTTTATCGCCAAGATATCTAATTATTTCAAGCACAGGTAGATATAAAAGTGAATAGAGAGAATGTGAATTAACCTGGATGATGATGAGGAGGCAGATTCCAGCACCCATCTCTGAAGGGTCTCCATACATGCCAGTCATAACATACACAATAGCCTGGCCAATGGTGATGATCATGCCAAAGACTGGTGGAAAGATTCATGGTTAGAAGTCTTACAGAAAGCAAATGCAATGGTAAAATTAAGATGGGATTTCCACAAACAATAATGCACTGGGATCTGCATTAAACCGATCCATTAGTTTCAACTAGTGAAGTCTCTTAATTAGCTAAGAATATCAAAGAGCACAGGAAAGATGTGCAACTGGTAGGGCCATAATATTTTCCTAAATGGACAAGAATAATATATATAGTGTAAAAGAGAAAGTGTTGCCTTACGCTTCTGAGCTCCGTTGAATAGCGCTCGGTCTTTAGGTGTGTCTCCAACCTCAATGATTTTAGCTCCAGCCAGCAGCTGCATGATTAGACCAGACGTCACAATGGGAGAGATACCCAACTCCATCAGAGTACCTGAAACACACATTTTTAAGCATCAATTAAAATTTTACTGAACTAAATCTAATGGTTGGCCAGTTTGGGCTTGTGCAAGAGCAAGTGACCAATATTAAAATAAAATGATGTATAACAAAATTAAATAATATTTGCTCAAGATAATAATATGGGAAAAATTTCAAATTTAGTTTAAATTCATTTTAAACAACCATCATAGTTATTGGCAGATGTTGATGAACTTAAAATAAGCATGGATTAATTAAAACCCAACTATGAGCAAGTTAATCAGCCAGCATTATTTGATTATATCATTCGTCTGACTGATTCAATCACTGTCCGGCACTGTGGATTCAGCTATACACACCCCTGTTGGATGCCAGGATCACTCTCATCCAGTAAAAGGGATCTGCTGAGTCTGAAGACATGATTCCAAAGAGGGGAATCTGAAGGACAATAAAAAAACATCCAAAGATGGTAATGTTTGGTTTGAGAGGTTTATAAATGCACAATAGCGATTTGTTGATCATCAACAGTTTACAGCACTAACATCTTAGGAGTTTAGTGAGTAAACATACCTGGCAGCACACCAGAAAGATAAACAGGGTGATTGCAGTCCATAACACCTTTTCTCTGAACTGAATCTGTGGTGAATAGATTCAAAGAGTTAGTATGAAGTGTCACAAGAACTATTAAAGCAAAAGTTTGATGTGATCAAACTGCATACCCTCCTCTCTGGTTTCTGGATCTCAGGTAAAACAGCACAGAATGGCTTTATCACCTCCAGGAATTTAACTGAAAAAGAAAAAGTTAAGTTATAACAAGCTAACATGACAAAACAAGACCATGACTATATGCCAAGAGCTCTTCTGTGATTCAGGCGACGTGGCTTTAGAGTTTCTGGAGTTCAAACAAGTTGCTTGAATCTGTATAGATTGCAACGTCATCATTCAGTGCACGAAAAAAACCCAAAAACAGTATTCAAACCTTCTGTCCACCAAACGCAAGCATAAAACTAAATCACGCTACGATACAAATGAATGATTTTCATAGTTAGCAGACTTTTAAATGAAGTTAGCATTATATTTTTACACGCCACGCTACTAATGAAATTGTTACGTACATTATATTAACGTTACAGGTTTACAATCAACTTCTCAGCCATGAAACAAACAGCTAATGTATTTGCGTCCAGGTTAGCTTATGACCTACTAGCTGGCCATAGCCGCTTGGTCTAAAACCAAAGGAATTGCAAAATTAACCACTAAAGTAACATTTCGAACGGCAAAATAAAGTTACAGTACGTGTTACTGTGAACTCAATAATAAAACAACGAAAGACATTAGATTCTGACGGTAAAACACAGTTGCTAATGAACAAACTAAGGCTAACCAGTTATTATTAAAACACTAGTCGTTTATAACAACAGAATGGATTACACTACGTGTTAACAGACTCGATGTCAAGTAAAAACGATGAAGACTTACTGGCCATGGTCTCCCTCTGATGATGGTCCCAGTCTAGCGGCTAGCGAGCTCCAGTCAGTGGCTCTATGAAGAATGTGTTGAGGACACGTCATCACCCACAGCACAGATACACGTCAGTGTCTGTGCCACAGAAATAGTGGGTTGAATGGAAAATGAAAACATGGATTGGGCGGGAGCAGTGGCCCGGAAGTCGTCTCTAATGCTGTCGTTATTTATCAGTAAATCAGTAGAAGTTTAGGTTTCTCAGTGTGTGATTGTTCCAACCTATATTGTCTCTCGAACAGGCTTGAACTTGTGTGTATAGACACGTGACGAATGTTACTTTTCTCAGCGATTTCTCAGCTATCTAGAGCTCGATTATTTATAGTTATTTAATTATGATCTAAAGTACAGCTTGCTGGGATAGATTTATGTATGGAACAAACATTTGTAAGTTTTACATTTTAAAGAATACAATTTAATGTACAACGTCCTAAGATTGCAATTATTTTCAACGAGATTCGGCGTCCTGAGCCTCCATGCGCCCCCTGGTGGAAAAAATAACTTGACAAGAATTGTTGAATTAGGGCGTTTTATTAGTTTCTTTTAGCCTGTTCTTTTTTACAAGGATAATCCTCAAGGTAATGTGTATTGGTAAACTAGTTTTTCAACTCAAACTACTTTCAAAGAGAACGTTTCATTCCAACGTAATATAATGGGTAATGGCCATATAATGGCACCAATTAAGAAGCACAAAATATTAGTGCTTAAATTTGTGTTGAATAGTTTGTATCTGAGCAACGTAACTGAAATGTCTAATTAACTGCTATACGCAAATAACCGCAGGGAGGCATCCGTGCATCAGAAACCGGAGGCAATTCATGAAAAAAAACCCTGATTTCACAAGGACTTGCCTGGTGAATCATTTCTTCCTGAGACCCAGGGAAAAAAGAAATCATGTAAAATTTTACTGAGATGTTGATTTATGACAATCAGTTTGAAAATGAGTCAGATTTAAATGATAATTACAAAATATTATCATGTATCATTTATATTTACAATATAAATAATATTTCCATAAGAGTGCTAAATTTGATCACTAAATTAATGTCAGCCATAATTAAAGACCATGAAGAAGGTGTTTATGGTGAAACCTCCAAAAATTGGTAACTCTGAGAAGCCTTGAATGTGCTCTTTACAGGACATCAAGACTTGAAACTGTCATGTATGGTGTCAGAGAAATTCACTAAAATATAATGGCCACTACAGAGGACAAAAGTCTATTCCTGGGTCCCATGCGGAAATAGGTGAGTGTCCCTGAACACATAGTAGGCTACCATGACTATGATGTGGACAAGATTTCATAACCGACCATCATACATCATGAATCTCGTAAGGGATAAAAAACAACTGTCATTAAAATCCTTATTTAGAAACAAAACCGACCATCATTGAAATCTTGTAAAGGAAAAAAACCTCCATCTCTGAAATCTCTTACTGGAAAAAAAAAAACGACCGTCACTGAAATCTCGTAAAAAGGAGCCAAACTGGCCATCGTTGAAATCTTGTAAGGGAACAAAACCAACTATCACTGAAATCTCGCAAAGGAACAAAAAGGAATGTCATTGAAATCTCAAAAGAACAAAACCGGCTGTAATTGAAATCTTGTAAAGGAACAAAACCGACTATCATTGAAATCTTGTAAAGGAACAAAACTAACTGTCATTGAAATGTTGATAAGTAACAGAACCAACCATCACTGAAATCTCGCAAAGGAACAAAACCGACTGTCAACGAAATCTTATAAAGGAACGAACAAAATCATTGAAATCTTATAAACGAACGAAACCGACGATCATTGACATCCCGTAAAGAAACCAAACTCACAGTCAAAACCAACAGTCACTGACTGTCACAAGCCAGGCATGAACTCGAGTCTCTGGGGTGAAGGCTGAGAGGTCTACCACAGAGCCACAAGAGTGGTAAGTTTGGACACAAACAATAACACTCAAGGCAGTCTTTCATGGAATGTAGATTTATTTAAAAAAAAAAAAGGCTTCTTTGCAAGAATAATCAAACTAAAGTTCTTCTCAGTTTGAGGTATAAATAACAAGAACACAAATGAGAAAATAAAAACTCCACAAGGGGAGAAAACAAAGCGAGAACAGTTACAAACAAGCATGGAACTCCAGATACCTTTGCTAGAGAGGCTTCAGCAATACAAGGCAGGAAACACAGGGAAACGACTGAAAAACCGAGTGAGGGACAAAGGGAAAAACACAACTTAAATACACTGGGGGGAAATGAGGCACAGGTGAGCTGGATAACCCTAACAAGGTTACATGAGGAAGAACTAAGGCAGATGAGAACACAGGGGACCTCTAGAGGCACGGAGACACACTACAGGAGGCTGGATGACAACTGACATCTCGTAATGGAACAAAACTGACCGTCATTGACATCTCGAAAAAGAACAAGACAGACCATCACTGAAATCTTGTAAAGGAGCAAAACTGGCCGTCATTGAGATTTGGAAAATGAACAAAACCGCTGGTCATTGAAATCTCGTAAATGATGTCAACAAAGAAGTGTACGGCAATGTCAACAAACTAATCACAAACCAAATGCAGTAACGCTGTCCATAATAAACATCACTCGTACAGAATGCAACTCATACACATTTTTGGCATTTGACACATTTGATGTAGTGAAGTATTTCACTAAAGCTACAGTATAAAACAAAATTACTGCCAACAGTTCAGAACATGCCTTGAAGTATTCGTAGTGAACATCACCTCACCATTTTTCACATCATATGCATTGACAAGAACAAGAGATTCAAACAATAAGACTAACACTGTTGATTGATATAATAATCACAAGTTTTCTGTGAGTAAAGGAATCCAAATAGTTACTCACCTGTCTATTAAAACACATGCAAGATCAGCGTCTCTGTCTAGTTGAAGTTTGTCGCGCAATTCTCTCCATTTAGGAAATGCCACACCGATGTTGTTCCTCATTTTATTTCACTTCTTGTCCCAAAATCTTGGGTCATTTGGTTGACATTTATGTTTATGGGACTTGTTTTTGTTGACAGAACCAGCTACAAACAGTAAAGAATAATTGTGTTCCATAACGACTGCGTGAAACAAGCAAGTTGTTTGATAGGCGCTACAACTACTGTTTCTGCATTTGTCCATGAGACTATGTTGTTACGGTTTCTACAGCAGTGAAAGCGGAAACCGAGGGTAACGTGGATATGATGTCGTTGACAGACTATATTCGCACATGTGCCGGAGCCTTGGTTAAAATCACAATTTTCTCATGATTTACAAAGAGTTGGAAACATTTGGGATATTGTAAGTACTCTACTGAACAAAATATATAACACTGGCCCAGTGGTTTTGCAAAATTTTTACATATTGCACCTTTAAGCCTCTGCATCCAACATCTCTCATCATCGGGGTGGGGGAACGAATTCTGACAACTGGATTGTTTGGCATTGGATTCTGTTCCCTCCATAGTTCTTACACAATGAGTTTCTAATATTTATCAAACTTCACCACATCAACATTTAAACCTTGATAATGAATTTTTGAAATGACAATTTTTCATTAAAAAAATAGTTCATCAGAACAGATTTGTTGATTGGGTATAACATGATTATGACAGCAGATTATCCCTGTCTGGTGTCTGCAGCTGATGCAGGCCAATCTGACACACATAATCACTGAGCTGTACTAACATTCACACCAACCGGGGAAAGTACAAATGATGGAGCAGAGAGAACACATGTCCTTTTGCACAGTACTTTATACACATTAATGGACACAGCGGCTGATTCTCTTATTTGCTTGCTGTGGTTAGAGATGGGCAGTTGTCTGCGCTTTAATAAAGAGATACTTGTTCAGACTGGTTATATAATGGTCAGTGAACTGTGAGATAACACAGAGGTGAGGCCAAGCAAATTCCTCAAAATCACACGTTCTTTTCTCACCAAACTGGTTCATTTTCTTTTACATCTCAGTGTTGTGGCATATAAGGGGAAAAATGCCATTTAGCACTTTATTTAGCAGGGTTTTTTTGTAGCTCATGTGAATTTATAAATAAATAATATTTCAGCCATGTGGAGGGATGTGGAATCTGGACTGAGAAGAAAGTGGCATGATACATAAGCAAAACGTTTATTATTACATATAAGGCCTTCCTCTTCATTTAATTTTACGGTGTTTGCATTTCTCACTGAGATATGGTCAGTTTGAATTTCTATTTCCAGATGCTGTTGACAAATCTCATGATCTAAATTCTTTGGTTGTTAACTGAGCTGAGAGTTATATGACATATTTTATGGTTTGTGTGTGGTTTATGCAGTTCATGGGATTTACCAGGGTTTGGTTTACAATTTGAGAATTGCTGGCTACATTATATATACATAATATATATATATATATATTATATAATATAAAATATATAGAAAACTGAATAAAATAGGTTAACTTCACCAATATATATATATATATATATATATATATATATATATATATATATATATATATATATATATATATTCTATCTATCTATCTATCTATCTATCTATCTATCTATTTAGAATATCAGATATTAAAAATAATTATTTATTAATAAAAAATACTGTTTATTATTAAAAAGCAGTTAAATGTGGAAACACAAGCATTGTCACTTTTAATTTAGTCAAACTTTGAAACAGTACCTGCTGTCTGAGCCCTGTGCTCATTCTCCCTGCTGTTTAATGATATAAAACCTTTTAAGCTTTGTATAAACTCTCTGGCCTGCTGCACAAGGTATTTTCCAACATCCAGAGACATTTATTTATGTTTTCGCCGCATCATAGATATGATCCCTAAGCCTTTGATGAGGCATGACAATTTTTTTTTTTGAGAGAGTAAACTCTGTGGTTAATTCCTCATATGCTCAGACTCACACACACAATCACTAAACTTTTATTCTCTCTGTACTGTACTGTAAACTACTGAAGTAAATTAATGCATTATCATCAAATCTCTGAGCCATTTTTGCTAATTTCTGTGTATTTCAGATTAGTGGGATTTTTTTCTTATATTTAGATGCATCTATAAATACCGTCAGTGAGTTAGAGAGGCGTCTGATGAGTCAGAATGTGACATTACGTGTGCAAACACATAGCAGGACAGCGGAGGAAAAAATGCTTCAGTAGGCAGAGCACTTTATAACTCAACAGATTCCCAAACCAAAGAAGGCAATATTGGAATCATTTGGGAAGTCAATACATTTTCAAAATTAGTTCTAGTTGTATTTTATTTATCCTTAAAATGGAAGGACACCTGTGGACCGGCACCCAAAATATTTCCTCTAAAGTAGTATTAACAGTAGACTAAGTGCATGTCTCTGAATACCTTGAACAGCACGCCAAACACTTTACAAATGCTTGAGACATTGTTACATCATCCTTGTTACATCAAGGCTACAGGATTCAATGCTTCACATGCCATTTCACCAGGTTCTTATGTAATTTCAAACCTATACTGTAATTATTTTTCAATATAATTGCAGCATGTATCATGTTCAAGAAACCCTTCAGAATAAAAATAATCACTATAAAGTGGTCTGTTTGAACTAAATGCAGTCTTTTGAAGGCATACAATAGCTTTGTGTGAAGAATTCAGACTTTTTTCTCAGAATTGCTGTTGCGTTTTGATGATGATGAGATGAGGTATAGATATTTAGATCTTTTAGCAACTTAAACATTTATTAAACAAAACAAAAGAACAATATAAAAAAAAAAAAAGAGAGAGACAATATGCATAAAACACAACCAACACTAGACAAAGAACTGAAAAATAAGGGCAATATATGCACAAAAAAATTAATTGAATATGAAACATGTGTGAGATAATCAATGCATCACCATAACAACGAAAGAAAACACAGGAAATAATGAAGACAAGAAGTTCTTAAAAATAAAACTGAAACAACAACAGAACATGACAAAAGCGAGATATAAACCAGAATATTGACTTTTATCTCAGAATTGTGAGATGTAAACTCGCAATTACCTTTATTTTTTTACTTTTTATTTTATGGCATAAACAAAGCTTCTGTAATTATCCCCTTGACAATTGAAATAGAAATAATGTTTAATAGAAATAAATAAATAATGGAGAAAAATAAAAATAGAAATAATAGAAAAAATAAAAATATGAAAAAGATCGTCTATTTTGTAATACCCCGTTGTCTGAAAAGTGCTTCCCACTTTTTAGGTGGACAACAAAAAGTTACGTAAAAACAACGCTTTGTCAACTCTGCCCTTTCTCTCTGTCTGCTAGGTGGTTCAGCAGGGCTGAGCTGATTTGAGAGAATATTCACATTACAGCGAAGTATAGGACTGGGATAGAAAATGAAATTTATTCATCAATAATTTTTTTCCTTCATGGTCTTCTCACATAACAGTCTTTGTACATAACAGACCAACAGAGCATTTTCAGACATATTTGAAAGTTTCTTGTACAAACAGAATCACCTGAGCATGTGCAGCTACGTTAATGAAATTCAATATAGTTTTTCCTCTGTTAGTTGCTACAGTGTTGGCCTGTATCATGTGATCAGGGCCTGACATTAACACCTGCCAAATGCGGGTGAATTTCAGCACTGGCGTGTAATGCAGTCACACCTATTAGCCACTTTGTCGGGTTAAATTTTATATATGTAGCCTAAATATACACTTCTTAATTGTAGTCTTTTCAAAAGGCATCTGAAGAAGAATAATGTTGCAATCGATTTTGTTGATTTTCGATACATATTGATACTGAAATATCTGATATGCTTCCAATAGGCCCTACTAATTTTCTGCAGATAAGACACACGATACCAGCTGAACTTTCTCGTTCTCTCGTCTCTCAGTCAGCGAGTTGACACACAATCCCTCCTCCTATGAATATTGTTGGTGTTACATGGCTTGAATTTTGGTGTGGGATTGTGTGTATTGTGTATAATTTTACTAATTACCACAGATTTTGTGCTCACACCATACAGCCAGTACTAAATTGAGTACTTTTTCGCTGCTTAAACAGTCAAATACACACAAAATAAAGTCAAAATGCCAGTCTTCGCGAGTATCCACATAAACACAGTCAATTTTGTTTCAACGCAAGTGTAACAGTATAATGGATGCATGTGTCAGGTCTTAAAGTGACAGCAGCCTAATATACCTACTGTCAAATTATGAAATATTAAAAATATCTATATGAAAGTTTTTCCCCATGGTATTGTTGTCAAAATTGTGGCCAGTGAAAATGCTGAGTGGCTAGTAAGTTTGGAAAACCACTAGCCACAGTGGCTGGTAAGCCAAAAAGATAATGTCAAGCCCTGCAAGTGATGTTGGCTAGTTTTAGGAGAACAGTGCTAGTGTCTTTTTCCCCACCTGTTCGAATGTATGACATGAAGTACCATGGCCACAACACATGCTTTCGATGAGACTGGAATGGGATGAAGTATTGATTTGCATCAGGGGTAAAGTCGATGACGTGACCTCTGTAAATGACCCTGCTTGTGATGACATACAGGATCACTGATGCTCTTGAAATTCTCTGCTCTGAAATCAGAAATTGACCTTTCACATAAGAAAGTAATACCAAACCTTAATGGATACATATTCTCTCCACATATATACAATGAGGTAGAGAAAATGCTTCTTTTTAGCATTTTAAAATGTAACAGTTTTGTTAATTGTAAATAATTATTTCAGCTTAATAAATTGAGTCCAGTATAGTAGCTTGAGTGAATTGAAAATGTCTTTTTATAAAACTTATTTTATGAATTTTACAAAATATTGGTGAAAATGATTCTAACTAAATTAAATACAGTTTTGTTCATTTTAAATTATATTTTCAGAATAATAACTTGAGTGAATTTGAACTTTATGTTTATTTATATTCACTTATAAATGTCTTATTTATTTTATGAATTTGATAAAATATTTCTATAAATATTTTTTAAATAGTGAAAATGCTTCGATTTTGCATTTTAAATTGAATTAATAAATTGTATTTATAATATATTTCAAACTGTGTGAATTTGAGTAAAATTTTATTTATTTATTTATTTAAAGTCTATTTTATTTATTTTATTCTATTTCTTATTTTTATTTCATTTCATTTTCAAGTTAGAGACTTGTCCCAGTTTTGTATTTATCAAAAGCATCTTACACTGGCACTTGGGAAGTTTAATATAACAGGATGATGACTGACAAATTCAATATTTACTAATGTGTGTGCGTATAAATGTGACCTCAAAAGACTCAGTTCGCAGAAAAACAACAAAAGAAACCTAGCAATGCTTTGCCCTCACAATGGTCTATTCTTAGGAACACAGAGAGAACAATGGTAGAATAGAATGAATTGAACTAAAACAGAGCACAGCTGAGTACTAATGTTAAGTCTAAATGAGCCAGCTGCGTACTTGAAACCAGTAATTATGTAAGATGAACCCATATGATATACCCCATATGTTTCAGATTGGTGATGAATTCTTTTGATATTTGTCTGACATTTTAAATGTGTAATTAGCGTATGTAGGCCAACACATGATCCCCAGTGCAACAGAAAAGAACTAAAAATATGGTACTGTTCTGTTGCCATAGTGATTTCAGTATTACCAAACAGGCCCATTCCCATGGCAACCACTGCGCTGGATAAAGGGAAATGCTAAACTATACTGACAAACATTCAGACACTGGCATCCAAACAAAAAAGCATCATCCCAAACCTATACATGCACCGACCAATTTGCAACCAGCATTTACATGGGCACTGACACACTGGATAAAGACACACTGGCACTCATCCATGATGTTATATCAAACCACTCCACTGAGACGGGGGATAAAACAACCAAACAGAACAAATGATTAAACGCTCACTGTCCTCGAAGCCTATAAAGCCCATCATTTGGCATCTGAAGCCCCCTGTGGAGTGGTTATATTTTGGGCCAGCTGTTCATGGACTACAATTCACCATCTAGCACAGTAATATGAGACATTTTGTAGAAATGAAGCCCAGTTTAGTATTAAATGTTACATCTTTAATGTATATTATACATATAAATAAATATATAAATATATATCATCATTACTCCAGTCTTCAGTGTCACATGATCCTTCAGAAATCCTTCTAATATGCTGATTTTCTGCTCAAGAAGCAACAGCTTAATATTACTACTTAAGACCATTATATTCTACCATTCGAAAGTTTGGTGTAAGTTTTTTTTTTTTAAGAAAGAAATTAATACTTTTATTCAGCAAGGACATTTATAATATTACAAAATACTTAGCCTCTGTTTCAAATAAACACTATTCTATTGAACTTTCCATTCATTAAAGAATCCTGAAAACAGTTCCCACAAAAATATTAACAGCTGCTGACAATTCAGCTTTACCATCACACGAATACATTACATTTTAAAATATATTATATTATTGAGTTTTTGTAATAATATTTCACAATATTCTGGTTTTTACTGTATTTTTGACCAAATAAATGCTAGTTAGCATAAGAGACTTCTTAAAAAAAAAAAAAAAAAAAATATATATATATATATATATATATATAAACTTTATTCCTTTTGACCTGTAGGGTCTGTATGTACTCTATAATTAACCCTCCCTGAGAAATGTTCACTGGAGTAAAAAGTGTGACAACAAACCCGTCTTTTTTAAGAGTGTTGTTGATAATGCGTGTCTGTTCTACATGTGCGTCATTGTGAAACAGTGATACACATCTATTTTGTAACAGAGGAGCGTCTTAATTCTCAAACAGCCAGTAAAGAGGATAAGGTCAGGACACCTTGCTTTAAAAGTTTAACACAGGGCAAGACATTAGCATTCTTAAAACTCATGATAATGTAGTGATGGTTATTTCCTCTGTCTCGCTGATGGCTATGAAAATTACCTCTTTTGATTATCTCTGTTCAAGGTTCCAACAAAGAATGTATTTTCTAATAAGACTTAGGTTGTTTGGTGAAAATCAGAGAATTATGCAATTATTTTATCAAGCAGTTTTAGGCAGTTTGTTAAATTATGGGACACAAGCTTGGTATGGAAATCTTCCACTCCAATCAAAATCACAGCTTGCATTTATATGTAAATGTTGTCGTGTAGTATAACTAAGTCTATCTCTAACATGTTAACAATATCAGTTAACAGATTACTATGGGTAAACACAATGCTACTAGAAAAACAGCCTTCAATTGATTTTGAGTTAGTTAAATTTTAATAACATCCTTAGTAAATATCTTAAACATTTGAACTAACTTCATAGACAGGATACAACACATCTTGCTAAAGAAATTATTTAAAAAAACAATAATCACAGTACAAAACCAGAATAACACAAACAAGTTTTATTTCTCCTCCAACATACCGTGTACAACAGATATAAGATAGAGGTATCTGAAAATGTCAAATAATAATATTTATTAATATCATTATTGTAACATTAATAACATGGAATGTATTTTTGAATCTCCATTTTCTTTTTCAATGTTTTTTCTTTTTAGTTTATTTAGGAAATATGACAAATAAATAAAGCTTTATTATAGTCTCTGTATGTCAACTAACTATCTGAATATAGTTCTCTCTTCACAATGGGTAAAGGTGCAATGGGACAGTGCTGTAGAGCGACAGTTAACAGTATTCCTTTTCGCCACCAACTGTTCCTTCATCCAATAAGGAGTGTTCGGAAGCCAAGTTCCTGAACCTTCTCGAGGAATAAGTACGGGAACAAAATCAGGTCCTTCTTTTGTAAATAACCATTTTATCTTCTCAATAAATAGGAAGAAAAGAGGAACGGCATCAACGGTGTAAAACTACACCAGGGGAAGTGAGTAAAGCTACTGAACAGAGGAAGCCGATCATGTGACGTTTCAATGTTAGTCTCTCGACCCTTTTTAATCCTCTACGCACACAATCAGCAAAAAGACACCAAAAACAACTGAACTGGGGAAGTTTTGAGATTTTACTGAGCTGAACATCTTGGGGGACTGAAAGAATAAGGAATAGAAAGAGAAAGAAGTTTCTCACGCCATGCTGGTTTGAAACAAAGCTGTGGTTTAATCTGTGCTATGATCGTCTAGTTGGGAAATGATGGTGATGAGGTTCTCCAATCCGAAGATGTAACCACTATCCTGCCCCTCATGCACAACACTGTCCTCCCCGTAGTGCCTACAAGTGGTGTGGGCAAAGTCAATCATGCGTACGTCTACGGCCGGGCCTCCATCTGACCTGGCCATGCGTCGCACCACTGCAGAGCTGCCGGTGCTGCTTCCGCCACCGCAAGCACCGCTGTTGCTACTGCTGCTCGCCGCGCCTGCGCCGTGAGGGAATCCAAAAGCACCTTCCTCCTCTTCTTCTTCCTCTTCTTCCTCCTCCTCTTCTTCTTCCTCCTCCTCATCATCATCATCTTCCTCCTCCGAAAGTCCATCCTCTGGGGAATGGCGGGATCGCGGAGGGTCTCCATCATAGATTATCAAGAGAGAGCTGGAGTAAAAGCGATAGCTTTCGCAGGCCTCCAGAGCCGCCTGCATGTCTCGCAGCCTCCGCAGCACCGGCGACAGGAGCTCGCGCCTTAGGCGTCTCCCGTCGTGGAAGAACTGAAAGATGGCCTCTTTGAAGCCAGACAGGGTCAGTTTACGGCCGTGGTACTTGTTCATGAACATGAGCTGCCCTGTGTCTGAATGGTAGACCTGGAGGAAAGCAAAGAGGAGCGTGTGAATGAAACACAGCCGTTAAACATGATTCCATAAGGAAAATATTATGAGCGCCATGCTAACCTGCATGCCACAGAGGCGTACTCCGATGCTGGCCGATGTGCTCTGCTGACACTTGCGGATCTGCACGGCCTTCTTCTCCTCAGAGGCGTCGTCGCCGTGCTGCCTCGTGCCCATCTTCAGATCAAGCACGCATGGAACCGTGTAGCGCCATGTCAGATTCTCCAACAGGATGAATTCTGATGGGAGGTGCTGGGTTAAGGGAAACACAGATTCTCCTTTCTTTTCAAGAAATTGCGCTTTCTATGCGGTAGAAATTGTTTTTAAGTAAAAAATGGGTAAAATGGGGGGTTTTGCCATCATTAATTTGTATTACATTTTTTTCCTTTTCAAAATTATATTAATACCATAATTTATAATTACATCTCATCATTTACTTTTATTGACAATAAACAAACTATATATATATTTTAAGATCAATTTTATATAAATTATCTTTTTTTCAGGATTCTTTTGATTCTACAGTTCAAAAGACGAGCATTGATTTGAAATGCAAAAAAAAAAAAAAAACAGCATTACTGTCATATTTGATCCCTTTAATGTGAAATAATAATTAATAAAAGTATTTATGTCTTTCAAAAATATCTTGCATCTTTAAAAAAAAAAATGTAACTAGCAGCAGTAAACTACACAAGACTTTTGTCGTTTGTGGCAGCACTGTAGGATACTATATTGGTTGCGGTGTTTTGCGTTCTCCTTCATCCTCTGCAGATGTTGTTGGTGGCACTTGAGGCTCCAGGGGTTGTGCTTGAGCTGAGGACCAGCAGCATTGCTCCCCTCCAGACTGTAGTAGAACACCTCAGCCTGCTTTATCCACTCCTCCTCACGTTTCACACTGGAAGGGTGAAGACAGAGGTGGGTCAGCCAGACAGACAGATTAGGGCTAACTTGCTGGATCAGACTACTTGTTTGGATGAACTCAACATGCTATTTTAGAGATCTGAACAAACACCCTAAGACCCAGAACACCCAAATAAGCTTTAAGCAACATGCGTTGTTCTAAATGTTGCTTCAAGCTTATTTGGGTGTTCTGGGTCCTAGGGTGTTTGTAACAATATATTGGATTCATGGCAGCTTGGACCAAGAGTTCATAAACAGCAAATATGTTTGAACTTGAATATTAAAAAAAATTATGATATCTTATTATGTTATTATCTGAAAATGACAATGATTTAATGCGACTGCGACATGCACATTTTCTACAGCTCTGACAAGTGTATTTCCTGCTGGTTTTAAAGTAAAGTGCTGTATGGAGGGTTATTACCCAGGATTCATAAAATCCTAAATCCCGCACAGAGAACAAATGCCCCTTATCTGCTCTTTCAACCCTTCCCCAGTCACACAGAGGTCACTTCTAAGTCACAAAGCTACACTGGTTACATAACCCCTTGCTAAACTTTGGCTCAAAACACACATTTGCACCAGTCCGGCTGCCAGGAGCTGAGAGAGCATCTGCTCTGCCCAGCTGGGTGTTCTGAGGGTCAGTGCGCTCAGTGCCTCTTCATGACGACAAGGACACTACGATCGGTCACATTCTCACTGAGTCAGACATGTACTGAGCAGGGCCATTATTACAGGAGAACACAGGCTGGTATTATTCAAGAGATGTGGGGTGGCGTGGTCTAGTTGTTAAAGCTTTAAACTGCTAACTGTAAAGCTACGATCTGCAATGAACAGCACAGGATTTGTCAGTATTGTGCCCTTGAGAACGATTCTGAACCTCAATGTCTGTTAAATGACTACTAGTACTTCAGTAAGGATTTAGCACACATAACTTTGCTTTATTCCAGGGGAATAAAGCATGTAGTAGGTGGTTGTCAGGTCGATATAGTTTGCTAAGGTGATTGAGGGTTTTTTAGCACGTTGTAACTATTTTATAATATTATTATTATTAGAAGAATTAAATTATTATTATTAAATAAAAATATTAAACAAAATAAGAAACATTACTATTGTTATATTACTATTTCACTGTATAAACAAAGAAAAGAAAATCAAGCTTTTAAAAAAAAATAATGTTCATTACAACTGTAAAAATTACAAAATTAACTTTATAAAGTAGTGGTCAAATGCACAACATAAGTGACCCAAAAAACAGTGCAGATGCAGAGATGGATTTTACATGGAGCGGCATTTACTATGAACTGAGTCACTATATTAAATTAAATTGGTGCCTTTGTGATTTAAAAATAGCACTAAGCCATGTCGTTATTTCAATTTTATTTTGATTAATCATTCAGCCCTACTTGCTAGGTGGAAGCTTATAGGCCCATATCAAGAGAAACACTACTAAGATTCTATGATATTCTGCTCTCTGGTTCCTCATTCAATGCAAGTCTTTTGATTTTGTCCAAAACTTCAAATGTTTTTTTTTTTATTGACTGCATTGCATGGCATTTAAGTCAGTACCAAATTACCAAAAATAAAATAAAATAAAATAAATAATAATATAATATACAAATATAAAATGACAAAAAAACAAAAAAAACTTACACTAAAAGAACTGTGTCAAAATGAACAATTCTTCTGAGGTTTAAAGGCCCATTAACATAAAGGACGATAATTATAACGATAAAGATATAGTTCTAAAAAAAAAGCAGCGTCAACACCACAACTATTACGATAAAGGCGCAGAGTAGGGCTGGATGATAAATTGAACCCTTTACCTCGATTACGATTAATGGACGATGTAGTATGCTTGACTATTAAAAGGTGGGATATTTTTTTTTTGAGTTTCTAAGCTACTTTGATGTGCAGCTACTGTCTGTATGTGTTTGTGTGCCATAATGCATCAGCGCAGTAGCTCTATATAACAATACACATCCGATGGTCTAAAATCGCTTGAATGTCCAAACTGGCAAGCCTTAAAACATACAACTGACAAAGTTTAGTGAAGACGAAAGTGAAAGTGATCTCACATGGAGCTCGCCTCTCGAGCGCTGCTTGTGCGTGTGTGTTGACTCAGTGTTTGAGTTTGTCTCCGTGTTGCTTCCATGCCGCTGACTGGACGGGACGGAGTCACATGACTACACACGCGGTAGTGTGTTTTTAAGGGGAAAGCATTAACAGGATTAAAAAAAAGAAATAACCAACATGGGGTTAGAGGTTCTGAATTTTGGATTCGATTACTTTTTGATTAATCGTCCAGCCCTAGCACAGAGAAACAATATTGTTGGAATCACTTTTGGAATTTTTTTTCCAGCTGATGAGCAATAAAAGCAATAAAATTCTGCTTCACAGAACAATGTCGTCTGCTGGTGTGAGTGTTAATATCGTTATAGTTATCATTCTTTGTGTGAACGGGCCTTAACTCTTCAATCCTATTTTTCTATGCATCTATTACGCATATTGACAAGCCGATTACACAATCAACAGTTACCGTCCCCTTACCTCTTGTCCTTGTCCTTTCGAGTGTGTCTGGACCGGTCCTTGCTGTAGCCCTCATTGTCCAGCAGCATCTTACTGACCCATTTTATTTTGTTATTGGGATCCAGGTCAGCCGAGGGGACCACATTCTCCAGGTCCCCAAGCTCACTGTGCAGAGGGTACGCAATAAGACACAAATTCCCTTCCTCATCTTCTTCGAAACTCACTGACACCACACCTGCAGAGAGAGAGAGACAGAAAGAGAGAGGAGAGAGATGGAATAGAAGACAAAGAGGGAGAGAGGAAAAAAAGAATGAGGTCAGAGGTGAAATCATATTAACTTCACTTCAGCAAAGAAGAAGTAGTCAAGAGTTCCGAGCTTAAAGTAAACTGTCTGGGAAATCTTTAACATCTCTTACCCACTTCTCTTTTTTGCTCTTAAATGCTGGCCAGTCTTTAACAAAAGCTACTGAGCCGACAGCACAGGCTGCTCCTAACCTGATAGGAATCACACAATCCATAACAAACACACAAGACAGAAATACTTGGAAAAGAGCGAGAGAGACAGCGAGAGCACGAGAGAGAGCGAGAGAAAGAGAGAGAGAAGTCTAAGAAACAACAACCAATGAACAAGAGCGGTGACTTCACAGGATTGGTTTTCAATGTGTCAGAGCAAACCACAAGAAACGTTGACGTTCAGTCAATTGCCACACATGAATAAAACCAGTCCACAAACAAATGACAAGAGGCTAAGTATATGATGAAATCAACACTATTTATTGTCAAATATCAAATCATATCACTTCATGACTCAAATTCAAAACTGACTTCAAAAGAATCAGATAAAACACAATGGACCAAAACCTGGGAAAATCAGAGAAGAAAAACGTGGACATTACAAGAACGCAAGAACCTGAAAGACAGTCCCAAATAGTCTAAAATGTCTTAAGAGACTTAAAAGAGACATTGTTTACATAGAAAAAAACCCAAATGAAATATATGATATTCTGAAAGAGATGAAATACTGCAAGGATGAAGCTCATGAAACACTTGAATTGATAAATTCATAGATCAGTGATTTTGACCTAAAATCAAAGGAGGAAAAAAAAGAATATATATAATGAAAATTAAAATAGTTTTTTGTGTTGTTTTTATTCCCATTATTTTCAATGATGATTCTCTTTGGCCTCCCATTACTCTAGTATTTTAATGCATCAAAGTAAAAATATGAATAAAATTGCAATACAATCATCATTTAAATCAGCTTAAATTAAAGACAGAACAAATAAATACTACCATGATGTACACACTTTAATAATGTAATGTAAATGATATATTTCATCAGTTTTTTGCATTATAATAAAGAAATGTACTGTATTGTAATGACAATAATGCCACACTGAAAAAAAAACACCCAAAGTCTCACCAAGATGTCCAATTCAGAACATTAAAACAGGAAATAATTTAGAGAAGTGTCCAATGCACTAAATTCAGTCATTTCCTATAGTTCAGGAAAAGAAGTGCATTTTAAGACACCCTAAACAACCACAAAGATTATGCCCAAGCTTCTGTTTTGACATCACACCCATCCCTCAACCTCACCCAATAAAAAAACAGATGTCCTGCACACTTATCATCACACTGGAAACCAGAGTATTTAAAGCGTATGGACACTGCAATGTGCATCCAAACAGGGCTGTGTATATCTGACAGAAGGGGGGGTGGACAGAAGCAAGCATCTAAGCTGGTTGAACTTGTCTCTCCAGGTGCATCTTCAGGAAAGATCGTAAAATCTTGAAATCACAGGTGTGTGGGAGGCAGTCAATGATGTCATGTCAGCAGTCTTTTGGTCCAGACAGAAACATTTGCCATTGATGCTTATTTTCAAGTTTGTCAGGCTGGGAAGCATTCCACATTCAGATAGTTCATCTTCAAACGAAACCCTGATAGCTAGGCGTTTGCGTTAACAAAGTTCAGCCTTGCTAGCATGCAAAAATTTACCTTATAGAGGCCCTACCTGAAGGACAGTAGTACACCCAAACATTTAAATACATTTAAACATGACTTTCTTACTTTCATAGAATATTAGTAACCATTCACTTTCATATATATATATATATATATATATATAAATAAATTCAATGAATGTGACTGACAGGGTTATTTCTGTTCCAAGAAATAAAGAAAGTCATACGGGTTTGGAACATTATAAGGGTGAGTAAATTATGATTTTTATTATATTATTATTATTTATTAGGGTGAGCTGTCCCTTTAAGAATGTGATATTGCAACAGCGCCATCGTGAGAAATCAGCGGCGGAAACTGGCCTTCATTCAGCGCGAAGATGTTTTTTTTACACTTTAACACACGAAAGATATAATATTGTACACGAAAGACAGTTAAAGTTAAAGGGAAAGGAATAGCCTGTATAGTCAGGAAACCAGAATAATACGTCGCATTATTACTTACCTCTATATTGCGGTGTAAACTTCCGCATAGCCGCAGGGAGGCTCTTGTAAAACTGGTGCTCCCGGGGGATGAGGGGCTTGCATATCGTCTGCTCCCCGAAGCGAAGCACACACGAGTGTCCCCCCACTTGGTGCACAAAGGGCTCAAGGAGTACCCCTTTTCCCAAATACCCCTGCGGCTCTGTCTGCATCCCCTCGATGGCTGGGCTCATCCTCCGGGGGCATTAGACTCTCGCTCCTGGTCCAGTTGGACACCACAAGACGTGTAGACGGTTAAAAGGACGAGACGGCCTCTCTATATTCTTTTTTCTCCCTCTCTCGATTCACTCTATCGTTTACTCACTGACAGCGATGTAATCTCCGCCGTGCAGTAGAACACTGCAGGACATAAACAAAAGAAACCGGAATGAGGAAGAAAGACGACACGACAGAAGAAAGAACACAGCTCTTGTGTTTTCATTCAAGTCCTTTCTCTTATGGCACGAATCAGCTAGTTTGTATCTTTCTTTCTCAGTAAAGTGCTCTATACTTGTTTTAAGGGCGAACTTTAAGGGATTAGACCGAGAAAAAGCTGTTTAAACGCCTGAGTGTCAGCCGCTTTCTCTCAAGCTCTTCTACTGACACTGTAATCTCTCACCGAACTGACAAAATGTCAGCGCTGCATCACAAGCCTCGCCTCTAATATGAAACCGGCCAATCAGAGCGCAAGAAACGGTGTTGGGCGGCAACCAGTGGAGAGGACAGAATGCGAACAAAGAGTGGGGGAGGGGAGGAAGTCGATGGAAAACAGTCTGGGGTGGAGGGGTGAAGCTGAGCAGCAGCTCAGCTGTTTTTCTCCCTGTGCTGTGACATGGATGTCTTAGGGAAGCTGATGAAGTGCATACGTTAAGGATCTCGCTAGGGTCACAACACGAAAATGCAGATTTCTGAGCACAGAGAAACGAAAGCTGAAATGAACTATCATAAATTAGCAGATAACATTGACATGCGTGGCCACATATTCTATAAAGAAAAAAACAACTACCAAAATCAAGCAGATGAGATTTGCTGTAGCATTATGTAGATGTATGTGAATAAAGTTGGATGTACTGGTGATTGAAAGTCATGGCATACTACTAATAATAGTCCCATAGTGAGAAAGCCAAAGGCAACTGAATGTGGCTTGCACATTAAAAATAATATATTAAATATAGAACATACATATGAAATGCTATTATAGTCTAGCGATATCTGTGCAAAGGTTTGGTAAAAATACAGGCAAATGAGAGGAAAAACAGGTGATTTTTGATACCAATGGACCCCAGGGATTACTATTGTGTACTTAGGTGTCAGTTGTTCAGCAGACAAAAGTAAACGGGGTGGAACATAGACATAAGTGGACATATGTTTGTTTTTTGAGGAACTGAGAATGCTGAGTTTGAATGACACAGCACTTTAGACTGAAAATGTATAGAATATGCTGTTGTATGATATTCAGTGCAAAAAAAAAATGTTCATGATGAAAGTAATGGGCAATATAATTCTGAAGACATCAGAAAAAGTTAATGACCTGGCCACATGATTTTCCTCAGAGAAAGAGAATCAGAGTTGAAAGAGGATGGATGCACGTATCATCAACAGTAGATCTACAGTGGTGTTGGACCACAGGCTGACCGTTTGACTTTAATCTCTCTCTCTCTAATCCCGCCTTCTGGAACTCATGATTGGAAAAATGGGCCATGTAAAAAGTGTGAGAGAAGAATGAACAACATGAATTAGCACTACAGGGCAGGGACCCCCTTTTCTTGAAGTTACCAAAGGAGACAGACCATTATTATTGAATATTACTAGATCAGAGTACATCCATTGAGTTTACCATTGTCTAATATGTGAAACACCCAGGGTTTAAATATAATGCCATCATTTGTTCATCTGCTTGTTTTTCCAAACCTTTTCTTTCTCACATGGAACATATAAGGAGATATTTTGTCCAATATGCTATCAGCATAAAGAAAAGTAACCTGTGACTTTCAAGCTAAAATGGAGAAAAAAGGTCTGTAGTCTGTAATTCTGAAGCCAAACAATAGCTTTGAGTGAAACAAAAGACACAAATTTAAATTGTTATTGGCTGAAATCAATTTAGCATTAGCAGCATTTTCTGTGATTCAGAGCTTTAAACATTAAAACATCATTACTATGTTTCAGAGTGTGAGCATGGCAGAGTCAACAATTCATTTATTCATTAAAGGAACAAATGCAACTTGTGGGGTGGTATATCAGCGTTTAAAGGCCAGTGATACAAAAGCCTGGTGCTTTGATCTCAGAGACCTGTGAACTTGAGAATCCCTGAGAGATCCATTGTGCCTTTAAATAGAGTACATAACCCCAAATGGCTCTATGTGGAGGGCTGTCACTGATATTTTTACACCATATGTTATGCTTTGTAAACAGTAATTCATTACAAAACTAACCAGATATACTGCTATTAAGAACTGTGCAGACCAGAATGTCTTTACAAACGTTTAAACAACACTGACCTCTAGTTAAGCAATGAAAGGAGGACAGGAGCCAATTCAGACTGCCGACAGAGTGAAACACCAGCCTAATTACTGATCTGGGACGGAACAGAGAGTTTTGGTAATTGCTCACTGTTGCAATAAATTCAGAGAAATTAAACATTCTGATCTTTGGCAGTGTAAATCTGACACCTGAACGAGAACGCGAGCACCGGATAGGTTAGCTGTGGCACTTTTGTCAGAGTTCTAACAAGGGCATTAAACTTCGCCCAATGCCAAGGCAGTACTCAGCTCCTCTTAATTCGATTCCAGACTTGGTACACTGTGATCCAGCCCAAACAAAGTCTACAGGACCATGGTCTGCTCTGTAACCCAATAAGAAGTGGAGGTCAAAGCCAAGGCCAAGACTGGGCTTCATGAATGGAGACAGGTGAGAATGTGAGACAGTAATGCGATTAGGGCCATGCTAATCTCTTAATGTGGCTATCAAACGGTTAAAGACAGAGGGATTGATGCACAGACTGACATCATCAAACCTGGACAAAGTTTTTAGCATGGTCTATCCAAATATGAACGAGCTGGGAATTTGGTGTTGTGAGATTTTCTTTTCTATTGCATTGGATATTCATAGGTATTTCAGAAACATGTCACATCATGGAAGTAAATGAGTTGTGAATGCTGTTAAGTTTATATTGTGTATATTTATGCATTGATGCATATTAGCTATGAAAGGAAGGACACTGACTTAGTTTAAATATTAACATTTTAATATTTTATTTCAGCAAGGTTTCACTAGTGGTTAGTGTAAAATATGGTTTTCATACTGAAATATCATATACAAAAGTGGTACAAATGTTTAATGAATCGGCCCCTGTGTGTTTTAAATCACTTTGGCAATAAGAGCAATGACAAAATATTAATGTTGTGTGTGTATGAGAGCGAAATTAAGAGAGGACAGCCAAGGATGACCTTGAGGGACTAAGGGGGGGCCCGAATCTCCTGATTTTGCCCACGTGATGACAGTGGCGCGAGCAGTAAGGATGGATTAGTATGGAGAAAATGAGAATGTGATGACTGATATATCTGAACCAGCAAACAAAGTTAGCAGGAAAGGAAAGCAATAGAAAAACTTGCATCATATTACTACTATAAAGTCACCTGAGGAACACAAGAATCCCTTTTCAAATTAATATTTTGACCTATACTTCTGCTCAGCAGTGAGATCAGACTCTAAGTATGAATGTAACTGACCAGCCAAAAGTGACAACAATACAGGCCCGTGGCCAAAGATCCCTAAACAGCCACGTCCTGCACTGGGTGGAAAATAGTTGGGCTCAAGGTAAGTCTATTTACCAGACAGCTCAGAGCAAATCCGCACAGGTCACTGAATAATACCTGCACAGTTCCTATATTCACACATAATGCCTAAGAATAGCACTGTTTTTCCACAGTCTTATAGAGGTTGATTATATTTAAATTGTATTATATACACACACTACTCCACTACTAAAGCTATTTGCTCTATAAGGACATGCAGTGCACATATATTTGAATAATATATAACTAAATCTATTTTAGTATACATTTAAGCTTTAGTATATATTAAGTTTTCATTTCCCATTACAAACACAACCTCATTCTAGAAACATTACCATAAAACTATCCAAATGGACATGTAAATTAGATAATAAAACAATAATTTAAACAAATGACCTATAAAATGCTCCAAAAGTGTACAGTAGCATACAAATAGCTGAAGAATCAGGTAATATAATCTTAAAATACTCTGTGGAGTTCTAATTTTAATAAACATGTGAAACATGTTGAGCATTTCTTGAAGAGCTCTTGACAGGTGTTTTTAAAACATCTTAAATAATTCCTTGGATGCCAAAGTTGTCTGCAGTTTTGACTTTGTGCATACACACTATGAAAACAATCCATCACGTGCAATAAACACATGTACGTGACTCTGAGATAATCCATCTTCAATGTCAACACATCTAACCCACAATATCCCTTACATCTGTCTATATATGAAGCTCTTCCTGAGCCGGTGAGATCATGACACACATAACGACTGATTTAAAATAAGCCACATGCCGGATACAATGAAAGTGTGGACTGATGTCTTTATGAAGGGTCGTCGTTGTCCTGAACACACACTTCCTCTCCAAGACAAAGCCTTTGAAACTTCCTGAGTGCTCTCCACCCAACTTTAGAAAACAGCATATCCTGCTGGGATGAACATGCTGTGCTAATGTGCATGGGTTTTGCTAGTGCGTACGTTATGGGGACTAAATGCACTGCTTAATAGTTTAACACACTAAATACTGAAAATGAACATGTAAAAATGCAAAAAGCTTTTTGTGAGGATTAAGTTTAGGGGTAGAAAATATCATTAGAATCAGAATAGAATTCCCTCTAATTAATCTGTTCATATTTAGCATTAGAAAGTTATTTTAAACTTGACATGTATGGAGTTGGAAAGTCTGATTCGGGTTTGATACTGCTTGTTGACTAGGTCATTGGTGTTGGTTTTAGTCTAGTGTCTCAGGAATTTAGAATATGGGAGAGAGACCATTTAAAAGTGTGTTATGTAACATAGCGGATGTCACAGAGGAGGACCTTGTTAATTTTAACTTTCCTTCACTTATTTACTGAAGATAGCAAACTCACACACCTGTGCTCATAAAGAGCAGCTGTGCAGCCAAATGTGTCACACAAATGAGCATCATCAATACTTTTGATACTGTTTACAGAGCTGGAAAATGGAATCCTCAGACATTGGGAGTCATTTTTCTGGTCTCCATGGTAACCCGTTGCTGTGTAACATTTAGCCAAGACTGAATAGGTTTTTTGTATTATACAATAGAATGATGTTCCTGCAGCACATTTGAGAAAAATACCTGTATCTAAAACACTGGCTAAAATAAAAATAAATAAATAAATAAAGTATATATAAATAAATAAAATGTGATGTCTGTGTTCTTATGTGTGTGCTGACCCACATATGGAATTTTTATGCACAAGGACAGATTAAATAATAATAATAATAATAATAATAAACACAAAAATTTTACAAAATGCTTTGACTGACATTGAGTTCAAAATTTACTACTAGTTCTTAACAGTATAAAAACATACACAAAATACCTGCATATGGTACATGTTCTTCTTTGTCGTGCTCATACATTCAAGAATAGTTCGTATTTTATATTGTATCTAATGCAATATTTTCGGTAAAGATGCTTTGGAAAAATATTCATTGTAAAAACTATTTAAAAAAAAAATATAAAGTAAATATTTCCTATTTAATATTTCAAGTATTTGTTGTATATTGTTATATGACAACATAAAACATAAAAACTAAAGTTTTTAATAAAATGTTTAAAAGGACATCTAAAAATGTACGCAGCATGCCCCAACTTATATTACCAGTACTACCTAAACTCGTAGTACTCCATGTGTGGATTGTGGCCTCTGTAACACAATCCAGAGAATGTCAATAAGGAGACAGATTATCAGGAGGCACCTGGTGTCATTTCCTCAACTAGAATTTAGCACTCAATGGTGAGAGATAGAGACAAGCAGAGAGTCTAGAGTTGGATGGTGTCAGTTATATGGAGAAAAGAGGGTGAATTCCAGAGCGTTGACACCCGACTCTCACGTGAGGGATAACATGACATGAGTAAACTTATTATCACTTTTGATTGGCCACTCACCCTCACCATAACCTGAATACATGCTGCTCTAAAGGAAAATTCTAAAGGTCCAACTACTGCTGTCAATGAAAAGGAACTTCAGATATCGGACACTTTCATCTAAAAAATTCAGTGCACACAAGATATACATTTGATCAGAATGTGTTCTCATAATGATGACCACGGCATTGCTATTCACATGCAATTTTATTGTCTAAAATTTTATATTATTTATTATATATATATATTTAACTTCACATTAATTTTTATATGTTCCTTCTGACCTAAACTTCTTCAAGACTTTCTGTGCGTACCAGAAAATGTTTCATTGTAATGAAAGACATTTAAAGTTTGTTTCAAGATTAAATGTTTCTAATCAGTTTTCCTGAGATTAAGAAAAGTCACGAAGTATCAACCCAATACTTGAATGCTAAGTCATCATGTTTTTCTTTTGAATCATTTTGAATTTGTGCATTGGTTTTCGTTATGTCATATGGATATTTCACTCATTTGTATATGTCATGTCAAGTTGGACATATCTGTATAGTGCTTTTCACAGTACTTACTGTTTCATAATCAGCTTTCCAGAATAATGTGCTTTTCAAATCCCTCCACTTTGCACGTCGTGGACAGTGTGGCATGGAAAAAATGAGTAAAATGAGATCATTTATATTTAATAGGTAAATTAGCAGCCATCAACTGCTAGCAGCCATGAGGCACAGCCGCCATTGCAGACGTGATGCTGTGCTGAAGAAAAACAAGAAGGAGGGGAAAAGGTGAAAGTGTGAAACCAGAGTGAGTCCAGAATAAATTAAAGAATGGTCTCACGTGCGGTTAGAAAGAGATATCTTTGCACGAGTTAACAGCAGACAGAATGTAACTTAAGATAAGCTGTTAAATTTTTACATGGAAATCTGATCATATTAAAATGGCTACACCAATTATTCATGCTTCAAAAGCAACAGCATTGTCATCTTGCAGTTAATATACTTTAATAGCCCTCCTTACAGGTGCACACATGCATACACACCCACAAACACACCTGTTTCCTGAAAAAGCTTTACGTACTTTACAGTATGTTTGTTCGTGCTGTTGCTGTTTTGGGTGTGATATAGAGCTTTAGTGCACCATGGAGTTTAATTGCAGTTAATTTAAGCTGTGAAAACATCCTGAGATCACATCTGTGTAATTCTTTGTTTTGAGGGAGCTTAGAAAATTCTCATGGGCAGGGGTTTCATGTGTCTGTGTGGTTTCTAAGCATGTCTAGTATGTCTCTAAACAAAAAAAGGAGAAAACCGCCTGTCTTAGGTGTTAGGCCTCGATCACACTGAATGCGCTTTGTGCAGTGAGAGGGGCATTTTTTGAATTGTTTTCTATGGTAGTGAGCGTTCTGCGCGCACTCAGCACACTCATTTGTGTACATATATATATATATATATATTTTATTATTATTATTTTTTTTTGCAGAACACATACATACAAGAACAGGGAAATGAAGAATGGTTATTCTATTCTTATTAATGGTTAAGTTGAAAAAAAAATCAACTCTGAGCATAAAAGCGTCCGACGTCATGCGCGTTTTTTTTACCATTGTCCAATCCAATGAACGGACAGACGGCTTTCCGTTGTGCTGACGAATGTTTACAGTTCTTCGGACATTGTGTGCATGTGTGCATGTGTGCGTGTGTGCATGTGCGTTCGCCATATGCTTTTGTATATGTTTGTACCATGCATTCATCTGTCAATTGTTACCCCGCCCTCTTGTTACCCTGTTGGTTCAAGATTAATTTCACATGATGTTCCTCATTAATTGCCCTTTATATTCCCTTTGTGTTTCTTGTTCCGTGCCAGATCATGTCAATGTGTTTTGTTGGTCACGTCTTGTTTATGTGCAGTTCCAAGTTTTCTAGTCAAGCTTTATTTTTTCAGTTTGATTTTTTCCAGTCTCCCTATTTCCCTGGTTGCTGGATTGTCTGTCTGGATTCTCCTACCTCCAGCTTCCCTGCTGCTATCTCCATTCCTCTTCTCCCCTCTTCACCTACCATCACTGCCCATTCATTCTCCTGTCTTGTTCACCTTCAACATTTGGCTTCCTGAGCAGCAGACCGGTCTTGGCTGGGCATTATTGTCCCAGGGACATTGTCTTGTTTCTGGAGGGTCATTATTGACTTTGTACATTATTATCTTCTGATCTCCTCTTCATAAATAAATACTATATTTTACCCTGCAAACTGAATCCTCTTCTTTCCGAATCCTAACAGTAAGATCTGGCTAGCTATGGATTCAGCAGGGTCAGATGCAGTCCGGAACGCCGTCGTCCAGCAGGGGGCTCTTCTAGGACAACATGCCTCACAGATTACAGCTGGATTTAGCCCTCAGAGTGGAGACTCGTTTCGAGATGCATCGTCAGAGACACTATGCTCGTGTCCAGTTGAGAGGAAATTTGTCTCCTCTCGCGGTAACAAGCTGTGGTCCTGAGCTTCACTCCAAGTCGGAGCCCATCTGGCAGCCGAGGAAAGACAACACCGCATTTCCCAGGGTCTCTGTCTTTATTGCGGCAAACCAGGACATTATGCAGCTCAGTGTCAGTTAAAAGACAGGGCTCGCCAGTAGTTGGGGAAGTACTGGTGAGCGTTACCCCCCTTATCTTATTCCCCCTGTTCACGTACTTTACTTCCTGCCACAGTCAGTAGGGGCCCCTATTCGAGATGTTGCTCTGTCTTAGTTGATTCTGGTGCCAAGGGTGACTTCATGAATGCCGATTTGGTGGCTTGTTGGAGAATTCTCGTTGGAAAATCTCTCCTCTCCAGAAACCTATTACAGCGAGGGGACTTAACGGCTCCATTTTGGCCCAAATAACCCATGTTACTGACCCTGTGAGTCTAGTCATATTGGGCAATCACCATGAGGAGATAGTGTTCTACTTCCTTAAGTCTCCTAGCACTGCCATTCTATTGGGGCATCCATGGCTGGTTAAACACAATCCTCATGTGAGTTGGTCAGAGAATCTTGAGTTAGCGTGGAGCTCTTTTTGTCATAAGTTTTGTCTGGGTGTTGTCTCTGGCTCTGTTTCTTCTATGTTGCAAGAGGAGGCAGTGGATCTAACCGGCATTCCTGTGGAGTACCTTGGTCTGCGACGCGTGTTCAGTAAATCCCGGGTGGCATCTCTTCCTCCGCATCGGCCTTATGATTGTTCTATTGACCTCCTTCCAGGCTCTTCTCCGCCCAGGGGCCGCCTATACTTACTCTCGGGACTTGAGAGAGAGGCATTGGATGAGTATATCCATGAATCATTGGTGGCTGGCCTCATCCGACCCTTCTCTTCTCCTGCAGGCGCAGGGTTCTTCTTTGTGGAGAAAAGGACGGCTCCCTCCGCCCCTGCATCGACTATCATGGGCTGAACGACATCACTATTAAGAATCGGTGCCCCCTGCCATTGATGTCAACTACTCATGAGTTGTTGCAGGGAACTCGGGTCTTCACGAAATTGGATCTCCGCAATGCCTAACATCTGGTTCGGATAAGGGAGGAGGATGAGAGGAAGACTGCATTCAATACCCCCACTGGACACTTTGAACATTGGGTTATGCCCTTCGGGCTTACTAATGCCCCGGCAGTCTTCCAGGCCCTGATTAATGATGTGTTGAGAGACATGATCAATTGATTTGTCTTTGTGTACCTTGACAATATTCTCATTTTTTCTCCTTCGTTACAGGTACATATCCAACACGTACGCCAGGTGCTGCAGTGTCTTCTGGAGAACCAGTTGTAAGTCAAGGCGGAGAAATGTATGTTCCATGCTGACTCTGTTCCGTTCCTGGGGCAAATAATCTCGGCGGAAGGAATTAAGGTAGATCTAGCTAAGGTAAAGGCTGTCTCCGAATGTCCAGTTCCTGATTCCCGCAAGGCGTTGCAGTGGTTCCTGGGTTTTGCTCATTTCTATAGGCGGTTCATCTGCAACTTCAGTCAAACCGCTGCACCCTTGACCGCTCTAACCTCCACTTGTGTACCTTTCAGATGGTCGGACCAGGTTCAGGAAGCTTTCCAGAAACTTAAGAAATGTTTCACTTCTGTACCTGTCCTGTCTGTTCCTGACCCAGATCTGCAATTTATTGTGGAGGTGGATGCTTCTGAAGTTGGGGTAGGAGCACTCCTCTCCCATATGCATTTTTTTACACCGCCTGAGTCCAGCTGAACGGAACTATGATGTTGGTAACTGTGAGCTGCTTGCGGTAAGGCTAGCCCTGGTTGAATGGCGTCACTGGCTGGAGGGTGCAACGGAGCCCTTCTTGGTCTGGACGGATCATAAAAACCTTGAATATATCCGTTTGGCCAAGAGGTTGAACTCTCGGCAGGCCAGATGGGCACTTTTATCTGTTGTTTGTTCCTGAGTTGTTGCGTGCAGCTGTGTTGAAGTGGAGTCATTCCTCAAGGCTGGTCTGCCATCCTGGAGTGTGGAGAACATTGGCTTCTGTCCGTCAACGTTTTTGGTGGACCACCATGGACCAAGATGCCAGACAGTTTGCGGCAGCCTGCTTGGTTTGCGCCCAGAATAAATCTTCTAACAAGCCTCCCGCTGGTCTGCTGCAATCTTTGCCCGTTACCTCCCGCCCATGGTCTCACATTTCTTTTGATTTTGTTACTGGCCTCCCTTCCTCCAAAGGCAACACTGGTATATTGATGGTCGTTGACCGTTTTTCTAAGGCGGTACATTTTATACCACTTCCCAAATTGCCCACTGCGAAGGAAACTGCATTGGTGGTAGTCGATCACATCTTCAGGATTCATGGTCTTCCGATGGATGTGGTGTCTGACAGGGGGCCCCAGTTCGTTTCCCATTTTTGGAGGGAATTCTGTCGTCTGATTGAGGCTACTGCAAGTCTGACTTCAGGATTCCATCCGCAGACCAACTGGCTGTCCATGCGGGCCAACCAGGATTTGGAGCGTATGCTTCGCTGTCTGGCATCACATAACCCCACTTCCTGGAGCCAGCAGGTCACTTGGGCAGAATATGTGCGCAATACCCTTCCTGTAGCATCTACTGGTATGTCATGTTTTCAGTGTTCTCTTGGTTATCAGCCTGTTTTCTTCACAGGAATCTGAAGCCGCTGTCCCTTCTTCCCAGGCCTTTGTCCAACGGTGTTGGAGAAGCTGGAAAAGAGCCAGAGAGGTCTTTCTTCGGGCAGGGAGACGTGCCAAGGTGGCAGCAGACCGTCATCGGACTCCGGCATCCAAGTATGTCTGTGGGCAGAGGGTATGGTTGTCCACTAAGGACCTGCTTCTCAAGGTGCCGGCATGCAAGTTGGCACCTAGGTTCATAGGGCCATACCGCATCTCTAAGGTCCTGAGTCCGGCGGCGGTGCGGTGTTAACTCCCGTCTGCTCTCTGCTCTATATTAACTGACGGGATCCTGTTGTATACATTTAGGAGATTGCTGGATTCCAGTACTGGACTGGGAGGGATATGGTCTGGAGGAGAGATGTTGGGTGCCGTCTCAGGATATTCTGGACAGCTCGATGATTGAGGATTTCCAACAGGCCATTTCCACCCTGGGAGTGTGGGAGACTCTTGGAGGGCGGGTTCTGTCAGGACGGCGGTTTGAACTCCGAACAGAAAAGCGCCCAACGTCATTCGCGTTTTTTTCCCGTTGTCCAATGAACGGACAGACGGCTTTCCGTTGTGCTGACGAATGTTTACAGTTCTTCGGTCACTGTGTGCACGTGTGTGCGTGTGCGCGTGTGCGTTTGCCATATGCTTTTGTATGTGTTTGTGCCATGCATTCATCTGTCAATTGTTACCCCGCCCTCTTGTTAACCTGTTAATTGCCCTTTATATACCCTTTGTGTTTCTTGTTCCGTGCCAGATCATGTCAATGTGTTTTGTTGGTCACGTCTTGTTTATGTGCTGTTCCCAGTTTTCTAGTCAAGCTTTATTTTTTCAGTTTGATTTCCAGTTCTTTCTGTTGAATTTTCTTTTGCTGTTACTTGAGTGCTCTCTTTATTGATCCTTATTATTTAACACCCTTTGCTTGTAACATACTTTTTTTTTTTAAGTTTCTGCTAATATGACAGTTTAACAGCAAACCAAAGAGCACTCGCGCTACACTGACAGGACAGCTGATTCAGTGGTTGCCTAGCAACATAAATAACCGCAGCGCACTGCTTTTTTTTTTCCTTCTAAAAATCAACAAAAAAGGCAGTGTGGTGCGCCAGGTCTGAAAACGCATTCTGTGTGATCGGGGCCTTAGGTAAGCTACTCTGAAGCTGTGTTTCACAACTTTGAAACAAAAAAGGGGGTATTTTTAACTTCCCGCACTTTTAAGGACACAGCTGTCAAGCCACCCTTCAGAAAAAGCTATACTACAAGCGGGCAATACATTACTGTAACCCTTAAGGATAATTATGATAATTTCCATAAATCATTTCTGATAATAATTAGATTAAATGATTAAGTGAAAAAGAGCAGTATTGAGGCAATCTAGCACAAAAGCAATATCAGGATATTATATCAGGATATCAGGGGATAGGCCAAGCACCAAACTTATAAAATCTACAGAATATGGCTAAATTATGCATAGGCCTATATATATTGAAAATATTAAAATTACTCCAAACTAATTAAAATAATCAAATTTTTATTTGCATATACATGAATCAAAAACATACAGCAACTACAGAACAACAAGTACAACGAGTATTTAACTAAATATTGCTTTTTTTATTACACACAAATGACCATGTTGTGTGGTGAATCAACTGATTCAAATCAATCGGCAAACTGTTTTTTTTAACCAGTTCATTAAAAATAACCGCTCGAACGAACAAACGAACGGACTAACCGAATTGAATCAAAAATCCCAACATGAGAAACACTGGTTTGAACGTTACCTCAACGTGCTCAGTTGCAAGTTGCGAAATACCTGAAGCCATCGCTGTAATGTTTTATCACATCGTTCCTCATTGAAGCTAAAACCACTAGTTAGCCTACTAGAATTGCAACATTATTTCAAAAACAGCAAAGTTTCTGTCGCACTATTGGAAAAGTTGTGTTGTTATGTTTATGAGCACTTTTCCTCCCAGGAACTTCCAAATACTTGTTTTTCTCCACTGTAGTTTTTTCCCCTTCAGTTACTGAACAGGTAAACAAGAACGATGATGGAAAGTTTACGTGGACATAACTCAATTGGTGGGTCTGCTGTGCACTACTTATATTAGCAGCCATTCTGTCTTGCATTTAACCATACTACAGGTAGTAACCCTCTTTCCCCTTGTGAAAGTGTGAATTTGTGATGTGATGGATATCAAGAAGGTGATTTGAGGCCTCCTTGAACAGCAGCCAAGTAGCCGTTTGAGAGTGTGGGTGTTCTGAATCTGATTGGCTGCTGAGTGTTTTTTTTTTTTTGGAAGGGTGATGATGTTCTGATTGGCTGTTGAATGTATTAAGGCAGGGTGCTGATGTTCTGATTGGCTGGGTCTCAGCAGGCACGGCACACCTGAGACCGAATGTTCAGTGTCTGTGGGCTGCAGCGGGCACAGTGGAAAAATACAGAATCCGACTCTGCCAACCGTGAATAGGTTCACTAGGAGATGTGCATAAACACAGGCACACAAACACACCAAGATTATCATAAAACACAAAAATGTATTCAAAATCCATCCAACACCTTTGAAGTAAAATAGCCTATGTTTGTTGAAGTATAATATGTTTGTGTGCTTGAGAGCAATTAAGCCCCTGCCAGCATTGCATGTTATTTTGATCACACAGTGCCACACATTTTCCTGTCATTTACATGCGTGTCTGAAAAGAAATTATCATAAGTATTAGCAAATGAAATGCAGAAAATATGCCCTGGGCCTGGTTAGACAAGAAGGACTGTAATTTCAATACAAAATAAAGCCCATAATTCCATTCTATGTAGTCTCTTTTGCAGCCTAACCCATCCCATTTTTTTAAAAATGTGCAACAATGATAAATTAATTACTGAGATTTACTATGTTTAGCACATTTGGAAATATGAAAACCACAAGCCCTAAGCAGCTTTAAAAACATTATTTTTACATTATTTAAAGAAAATGTGATTGTTATTTGCCAACCCTGTTAGGTGATTGCCAGGTAGCTAAGGTATACTGATGTTGTATTCTATGATTTTCTGAGTTTATATATATATATATATATATATATATATATATATATTATTGATGTGCGATTGATAGGGTGTTTTGGGTGGTGTCTATTGTGTTCTGAGTTTTTTTTTTTTTAACTCATTGTTGTGGGGTTGCCAGTATGTTTTGGGTGGTTGCTAAGGTGTTTTGAGTATTTTTTTTAGCTCATTGCTAAGTGGTTGCCAGGGTGCTACGCAGTTGCTATCTAGGTTGCTGGGGTTTTCTGGGTGTTTGGTTGCTATGATATTTTTTTCCCTACTCAAGGCACTCTTTCAATGTCTATGTGATATTGATTGTTTTTTTATCAACCACTATTCTAAAATTGTAATTGCAAAACTCTGCTCAAAGGGCTGCACTATTTTAGGTCTATTGCACAAACAATGACTATTACGCAAAAGTTTAAAACAAACCCCTAACTCTTAAGTATGAGCAATAATAAAGGTGATGCTTGCGTAACTTGTATTACTTTTATATGTATATTATATTAATTTAAAACCAATCTGGTTGAAGAAGGAACCAGAGGTTATGAAGCTTTTGAGGTAAGGTCATTGCATTCATAAAGATAGATGATGCAACAACAATTTTAAGAATTTTAAGAATTACCACGGGCCACTATGTGCAACATACTAAGAACTTGGTAAACCACACCCTGCAATCTTTTTAAATTTTTCATTCAAATCCTGTTCCATCCATCTCCTCACTCAATAAGTCTGTCACTAATAAGTCTCTCGACAATGTCTCCTACACCTAATATCAAATTACTGGCAACAGTAGCCCATTAAAACCTACTTTATGACTCTGTCTGATACTAATAATACATGACCTGTCCACCTGTCCTGTGCAGTTATGCAACAGTCCTGATTGTCCCAATAAGAAAAGACCTACCAGAAGAGACAAAAAGGAACCAAACTAGAAAGAAGGATGTGAAATGAAAATTAAAAATAGAGGGACAGGTAAGTAAGGTGAATAGGTATGTGTGATATAATACATTAGATGCAAGAGAAATGGAGACCGGCAAGGCTACAGAGGACGGTGGCGGCACAGCTGGGCAAAAGAAAGGCTGTAACAAAGTATATCAGTGAAAAGAAAGTGTAGGAGAGAGATAAACTGGAGCGGGGAGGTCAGTGTGACATAACAGACAGACTGAATTCTGCAGGGAGTCATGTTTACATGGAAGGACAGAACAGAGAAGATCTCAAGCACAGAGAATAGACCTACCAGTACCAGTGTTGTGTGTGAGATGGTTAAAACAGGTGTCCCTTAGAGACTCATGGTGCGAGTGGCTGACTCTCTAGAGCCTGAGTTGGCCATGTTTTGTTGTATATGTTGTATGCACACTTAGATGTGACATCTTGACATCATGCTCAACACTCATTGTAGCACAATCTTACATACTGTACTTTCCTCTACAGTTTTGCAGAACACATTGACCTCTTTTGGAGGTATAACGGGAAGTCAAAATGCTAAATAATTTTTAAAGAAATTTTCTGGGTTCAACGCAATAACAATATGGCTGTCACGTAGCAGGAATACACACGAAAATGAAAATTCAGATACAAACAGTCTTTAATAAACTCCAATAGAAGGGAGGAGGACAAACACCATTAACGTAACATTAACGTGACCGAAACACTGAAAACAGAGGAACTTATATACAGACGATAATGAGGGTAACAAAGCATTCCAGAATGTTTCAAAAGCAGAAATGTTTGGCGTCTTCATATTTGTACTTGTATTTGTCAGGTGCATCTCTGGTTTCCTTACATGAATCATAGACTTGAATTGTAAATGAATTACAGTAAAGATGTTGTAGGGTTTTTTTTTTACAACACAATTATATTCTGTGGTAATGGATAATGTTGTCTTGCATTGTACTGAACTCGTAACATTCGTGTAACCTGCATACTTTTTGAGATAGAACCAATCATGTCTATAAATTATATTTTTGGTTTCGATACAACATTTAATATTAAGATTCAGAAACTGAATTACACATTTCCCTTTTATCAGTAATTATTCTCTCCCTCTGTGTTTCTGGAGGTTTGAAAGTGTGGTCTATTCTCAAGCCATTACAAGTTGGAACACAGTGTTCTAGACAAGAGCTTCCCATGTGAGTAATCAACACTCCGCATTTCTTCATTTTAAAATGGATGACAAAACCAGGCAAAACATTGCATTGCTCTCAGATTTCAAAACAAACATGGGACTGGTTTGAGTTGCTGACCAATGAAGAAGAGTAAGAGATAGACAAACAGATAACATAATACACAGAAGAGAATACTATATGCTCTGTTGCAGAGATGGCCTTTAGTGTGCCAGTTTAAATATAAACATGGTGAACCCCCATGAAAGGGCACTCAAATTTACAGAGTAATTTAGCAGTGATGTAGTCATGCTCACACAAAGGGAATAAACCCCATGATTTATCCAACAGCCCACACAGACATCCAGCCTCCACATCCACACATCACTGAGCCATAACCACCCACACATCAAACATCCAACACAAATGCCACCCACCCCTCTCGTGCCTCCAAGCACACCTGTCTGTTCTTCTCTGTTATCCCTGACGGCCAGTGAGCTCAGGGCATTAGTTGCTCACTTAGTCAATGCATTTTTTTATTGCATTATATTACAAATGGTCAAGTTCATTTTAAAAGTAATGCTTTACAATAATACATTACTCCCCATACGTTTTATGGAAAGTGTGTTACGTTACTTTTACATTACTTTGAGCTTGAGCTTGCTTGTTTGTTATATAATAACAAAAAAAATCAAAAGTTCAATTTTTGCCAAACCTAAAGGCCCTTTTTTCACCAAAAGTGAAATGAATAAGCCTCAGGCTGAAGGAAGAGTAAATTCACGTCTCTATGGTTAATAAAGTGAGATTAAATACATAAAGTATATGTGTTTTATTTAAATATTACAGGTTTGCATAATATTCAGAGTTTGGATTTCGCTGTTTTTATTCATTTTGTGGAATACTGAATCTGCTTTTGTCTAAGTGAGATGAGTAAATGCCTGCTCACATTTAGTCTAGAACTACGATGTCCATGACGTTTACACAGTGCACACGATATCTCTCAACATGGGGACAGCCAATAATTGGGAAAACAAAGTAACATGTGTTACTTAATTACAATTTTTCTCAACCAATTTGACACATTTCTCCAAACTCGGATCAAAATGTTCTAAATTCATTAGACAATATGGCTCTAGTTTGGACGTTAGTATTTACTCTTAATGAATGCATTGCTAGAAAAAAAATGCAGTGCTTTATTTTTCAGTAAACTGTTTGGCTAAGGTAGAGTGTGTTTAGATCACTGTGTTAACTGTTTTGAAAGCAGTTACATTACTTTGGAGAAATGTGTCAAATCGATCGTCTTGTTGTAAATTTAAAGGAATGCATTACTTTATTAGTTACTTGAAAAAGTAATCAGATTACATAACTTGCGTTACTTGAAGTGCTTTAGCCCAACACTGCAAATGTTCAACTAAGTGGTTAAGTACATCACCAAAAGAAGTTTTCTAGGTATTAAATGATAAAATGTATCATTTCCAAGTGTTGTTTAAATATTCAAATACTTTTTGAGGCCAATGTATATTTTCCATGTTGAATGTGATAGGTTAGAGGAGATTATGCCAAAGAGTGAGTGAATAAAGGAGGGAGATGTGTAAGAGGGAAGCAGAAATAGAAAGCGACATGGAAACAAACCTCACTTCAACTTAAGTGGGATCCCCCTAAAGTCCCCTCCTCTTTTCATTCAGCAATCTATCAGTTTCCCCTTTCATCCCCTCGTAGGCACAGCGTGTATCTATGAAAAGAATATAGGTCTTTCTATGCATGTGTGTGCAGGCTTATGATGGTGTTTTACAGTTTATAAGAGTCTACAACAGTGATCTTCCTGACACAGCATAAAGTTTACTCAACAATTAGTAACAATTTGTAACGATGCAATTCATTACTATTTTACATTTCAGCAAATTATATGAATTCTTATGAATTACTCATCAATCTCATTTGTATGTTTTTGTACAATCTGCTTTAAAATATGAAATAATACTATTTCAAACAATAAAACATATATTCAATATTACTCTATTTGATTCCACTCTTTTCTCATTCACATCTCTACCATATTTCTTTTCATCTTGTTTATCCTATAGCTAAACACAGGACCTGTTTCCAATCCTCTTAACACTCTTGGCAGCTACATGCAGGCTCCAGTGTATGTGTGTGCGCACACACTGTTTGTGTAATCAGATCTCAATCTTCAGAAAGATCCGTCATTAACAGGAGATGAGTGACTCATAGCGGTCAGTGAGAACACAAGATCAGATGGATGTCAGCACACACACACATACATGCACACACTCTCTCTCTCTCTCTTACACACACACACACACACACACACATGCACAGGCTTGTTTTGCTATCTTAGTGAGGACATTCCATAGGCGTAATGGTTTTTATACTGTACAAGTACATTCTGTCCCCCTACACTTAACTATACTCCTTAACCTACCCATCACAGAAAACATTCTGTATTTTTACATTTAACATTGTTTAGTATGTTTCCACAGCTATTTTAAATATGATGTCCTTATAAAACATGGTTATGTCGTAATATCAGTGTAATACCCATGTCATTTACACTGCCAGCGTGGACACTGCTGATTATAATCTCAGGCTAGAATATTTTTTTCTGCAGTCATTGCTGGAACATTATATATATATAGTGAAAACATTACACAAATTTAGTTTTGAGTTTCAGTAAAGTAGTTACATTTTACACAGAGTTGACAAATGAAAGTGTGGATGGGAATCTTTAAATTTACCGGAGGGCCGTGGAGAAAAATTGGGTTGCATGTCTGTTCTCATGAACTCAAAGTTTAATAACATGCAACTAACCATATAAGTGAACTTAGTTAGGACAGCATAATAAATGCTTTCATATATATATAGTCTTTTAATTTATTTTGATAATTTATTTTAAAATTTGAGAAAATGCCTCTGATGTATTTTGTTTTTCATATTTACAAACTATTTATGTGAAAAACTTCCTTTGTGATATTATCCAGCCCTCTGGCCTCTGACATTAACAATTCTTGGTTTGAGACCAACAGCTTTTAGGGGCCGATGAGAGCAGCTTTTTCTGAAGTGGAACATGCGGTTCCAGATTGGGTTCAAGATGAGAGTCTTGGGACCAGTGATCAAAAAGTCAATCATAATGTTCCAATTAAATGTAGGGCACCTCCTATAAAAGTTTTCAAAGCCTCTAATGATTAAGAAGTGACTTTATTTTACAGAATATCAACTGTAATATCACTGCTATTCAAGCTATTCATAAAATACTTCACATACTCTTTCCATGAACTGTGCAGCTTTCAACACCTTCTCCATGATGGCTGCTTTAAGCCTCACGTCCCACATGAGAGCCGAAAAAAACAGGGTGTTCCTTGAACTCCCTGGCAATCTGGATCGATGATAGGGAGATCTGTAGGAGGTTAGAGATCATGATCCTTTTCAGTTCACTATGTAAGAGGTTAATTGAGTGCGTATTTCCATGTCGGTGTCAGTGCCAGTTTTCTTGGCAATGATGTCTTCAGTTTAGGGTTACAGCTGATGAGCGATGCTGAAAATGAAACGTTTGACGAATCCATGCGCTTGGTTTACTCGCAGCATGTATATGTATTTATGTATGTTAAAACGCCTCTGCTCCTAGGCCATATCTGAACTTGAAATAGCATTCTAGGGTATTGTTATTGACGCCATTATCAACCTCCCAAGTTTGGTGAAGTCATTCGAGTGCCGTACAAATTCATTGGATTGTTTGGAAGGTCTGGATGTCACACAGCCAGACTCAAGGCCGCGGTTTAGATACCATAGGAGAGGGTGTGTGAGGGGAGATACCAACGCTATATGGGTTTTCCCTTTTAGAAGGGAAGCCTCTCCTCTTATGCAATGCAGAAGTAAGAAGTTTGTATTAATTTACCACCATTTGTCACCTAACATTCAAGTTAATCTTTGAAGATATGAATTAAAGATTAGATTTAAATCCTATTAACTAAAATAATTGATTTGTCGTGTTTTATTTGAAATTTATTATGACAAAATTGTACAAAATGTAAATATCTGCAATGTATTGCTTATTGGCAATAACATGAAAAATAAAAATAAGCTTATCAGCCAAAATTATAATTTTTTTGCATCCTCAATGTTAATCTCATGTTTGGTTCAAATATCCTGCATGCATTTCTAATGAATAAACAATATTTGAAAGAATTAGAGTTAGAGTTTGTTCAACTGTGAGGAATAGTTAAAGTAATATTTAATAATGGCAATAAGGTCACAACTGTAAAACACATGGAAGACTAGAGCTTTCTATGTGAACTGGGTTGAACTGAAAATAGCATCACTAATGACTTTGTCAATACACTTTAATCAATAGTAGTTTGGCTGTAGTTAGTAGGTATAGTGCATAAAACCTGGGTCACTGGCACTGGCCCGGTTAGCTCTGAATTATACATGTTAGGATAGGCCAGAGACAAGGTCATTCTTTGAAAGTGGAACCCAGTAACACTAACCCGCCAACATGAGCAGGGAAAATGAGCACACACTCTTACAGCTGTGCTGACACG
Organism: Zacco platypus; assembly: GCA_038088235.1. Lineage (NCBI taxonomy): Eukaryota > Metazoa > Chordata > Actinopteri > Cypriniformes > Xenocyprididae > Zacco > Zacco platypus. The sequence goes on from CM076074.1 coordinate 25,520,031, forward strand.
TACACAGCTTACACAGTGGCACAAAGAAAGTCAAACAATTATACACACCCACAAATCCCATTTGTAGTGAAGTGCTGTGTACTAATTGGTTGAATAGATATAAACAGCCACCAGTCAGCAAGTACACACACACAAACTGAAACAATAAACATATATGTATATATATATATATATATATAGATACTGCAATGTTTATGATTTCACTCATTTTAGTAGACAGGCAACAAGTACACATCTGTGTTTACTTTAGTGTACTTGTGCTTGCTTTTCACTGATTCTTAGATTAGGGGATTATTCAGGTCCTATTATTGATTTATCTACTTGCATGAGATAACTGAAATCCTTGGTTTTGTATAATTTCTGGAGACTTATTTAAAGCAGGCAGACTAAGCGATTCCCAATTAGGGATCAAGCACCGGGTCAGTCACCCACCACACCAAACACATGAGAGAAAAAGGATAAGATTAAGGTTTTTGGGGCTCAGTCTGCAAAACTTAGGTACAGCAGGGACGAGACTGTTGCTCACATTATGTTAAAAACGTTCCATTGAAAAGGGAAATTAAAAGATATAGTTTAACCAAAAATGAAAAGTCATTTACTCACCTTCATGTTGTTCCAAACCTGTATTGACTCTTTTTTTCTTGTATGGAACACAAAAGGAGAGGTTTATTAGAATGTGACACTGTTTGTGAAAGGCTGTAATGCTAAAATATCATTCATGCTTTGGAATTTCCAAAATCTACATTAGAGGGGTGAGTTTTCATTAAATAATGTCCTAAATTTTGATCTTTTTCTCACACAGACCTATTGTATGATATCAGAAGACTTGTAATATTGTGTACATGGATTTTTTTTTAAGTTGTTTTGGTCATTTTTTGCAGCTTGAGTTTGTGGTCAGCATTCACTTACCTTGTATCTAAAAAAAACTATATATATGCACAGACTACTCGGTGTGTGAAGGAGAGATTCCGCAGGTCTTTTCTTCCCGCTGCAGTCAGACTTCACAATGAACACAGCTCACATGAAACTCTTTTTACTGTGCAATATTTATACAAGAAATATGCCATCTCACTGTTTTCTTGAAACGTTGTTTTGTTGAAACGTGCAATAACTTTAACTTTAATTTTTTAACCCACTTATGTACAGTGTCACACCCATGGACTGTTGTGTTTAGTTTAGTCGTGTCTAGTTCTGTCATTCTCTGTTCATTTGCCCTCCGTGTGTGTGTGTGTAACGTGTCTAGTTAACTACCCGCACCTGTTTCTGTTCACCCTGATTAAGTTAGCCCTCATTATCTCCCCTATATGTTCTCCTCGTGTTTGTTCAGTCTTTGTCGGTTCTCGTCTATGTATGCTGTGTGTTTCCTGCCTGTCTGATGTCCCATTGCCTGTTTGGATTTAAAACCCTTTTTGATATATCTTCGTCATACTCTTCCTGTTTACCTGTACCACAGCGTGACATACAGTTGATTTTAGTTTATTTATTTATTTTGGCTTTTCTGTTGTTTTTTTTACCTTAATGTGTGTGATACTGCTATTCTACCACTGTACCCCTGCTGTTGCTAAATGCAGTTTCCCCACTGTGGGACAAATAAAGGCTTTACTTACTTACTTACTTACTTACTTATTTAAAAGAGATAAAGACAATCAACCAAACACATGTAGTTTATTCTCAGCCTGATTTACTTCAGTAGGAGCAAATCCTTTTTGAAAAACTGAATAAAAGCCTGAGTGAAAGTGCTGCAATTACCTTGATGCTAACTGTATTGAACTACTATTCAGAGAAGAACAATGAGCATATCAAATCTGTCACATTTAAATCTACGCCGCATTGATGCATATGGAGTGTTAAGACTCTACAATTAGCTTCACAATGGCCGCATTGAGCTTAGCGAAGCAAATTAATTACAGGTCTGATGATTTGCCATCTTTGGGAGCCATGAACATTAGTCGACCACTTTTTTCCTGTCAGTCCACCTGCAGAAATCCATGAATCAGTGTGTGCATCACATGGAGATCTCTAAAGCAGCCACATTAGCCCTTTCATTGTATGGGGAGGAGGAGTAGACTTACATAACACTACGATACAAACACACATTCACACTGCCGCACGTGTTCTCAATGTTCCGGGTGAGACACATACCAGACAGAAAGACAAAACCAGATGTTCTACGAGACACATCTGTATAATGGAAAGAGATCGGGCACGAGTGGTCTCGTAGATCTGTTATGTAAGAACGTTGAATGAAAGGCTTTTATTTCTTAAGCAAACTCTTGCTCCTGTAGCTGAGGGGTTGTTAATGTCTGGATCTCACTCAAAACAAGGTCCTTCTGGTCACATTCCATTAGCATGCATCCTACCCATTCAGCTTATCTGTTGAAGAAATCTCTGAACAGCTTTTGTTTATGCATAGAGTACTGTGTGTGAGATGGTAGCGGGTGCGTATGAGTGTGTGTAAGTTGTTAGGGGGGATGGCTAAGTGTTACTCATTCCAGGAACAGCAGACAGCACGGGGTCTATTGATGCCTGTGACCCTCCTAAAAGTGTTCCGCACACACGCTTCTCATTAGCCTCAATTGTTTTTTAGAAAATGTTTTAAAGGCATGAAACAAAATAAAAATACAAAAAATATACAAAAGTACTTTGTAATGTTAAACTATTACAGCCCAAAATAATAAGAAACATCAATTATCAAAAACCTTTTAATTTTAAAATTGCAAAAAAAAAAAATTAAAGTCCCCCTTTAACTGTATCCCTTAAAGTGCATCTTTGATAATCAAAAACATTTTTAAAACATTTTTAAACCCGGTAAAACATTTTTACAATTTGTTCAAGTTTTAACTCTTTCCTTGCCAGGATGTTGCTAGCCACCACCAGCATTTTGGATCATTTTCTTTGATCATTTTCATTCACTTGAACATGGGTGAGTTTCATTAAAAAAAAGCTGAGATTAGATGATAATCAAAACATAAATGCAGTAGATCTCTTCCATCAAAACCCCCAAAGTCTTACAGTCCTACCTCTTCCTGGGTCAACATTTCATTCAGTAACATTAAGCCGTTTTGATGTTTAATGTTTGATGGTCACATTATTTATAAGTGCATAAGCAATGCTTTTATTGTTCGTTTCTGCTTTTCTTTTCCTGTTTTGATCCAGAGATGCTGTACACTTCCAGAAGATGATAGCACCCGGTTCCGTATAACAGTGAAAACATGGAATGTCGGAAATTTATGACACAAAGGGGAAGCGTATTAGTATACATGCTGTGGAACCGTGAATATGCAAATTAGTCTCCACCTCCACTCAATCACACCATCTTGGACTACCTGAAGCACACAGAACAACCTGTTCAGGAATTGAACAAACGTAATATCCCAACAAGAACTGACAAAGAAAAGAACGAAAGACAAGGCTTATATACAAAGAACAAACCAACCAATCAACAAAATGAACAACAGGTGTGACTGATAATCAAACAATGATTAATCAAGGTAACCAACTGAAAACACAGCAAACAACTAACCTAGTGAAAACCCATCCCAACATATAAAGAACACAGATCTCCCGTAATAACCAACAATATATATCTAACTGGATCTTTTCTCAATCTTTATTTTATTTTACTTGTGATGGACTGACCAGTCTGTCATGGGTGTTTCCCCTGTCTTCTGGCTGAGATGGCGGGATAAACTCCAGTTTCACCACAGATCAAGAAAGCAGTTTGGAGATTTGATTTTAATTAACCTTGCAGCAGTTATGGCTAATTTACAAATCTTGAAAAAAGTCTTATTTCTTGTAGATAGCTTTGCCTTTTAATATGCCACTGGTGGACTGAAGCCCCAAATGTCTAGAGATGCCTCTGCTTTGAGCACCCACACTTCTGTTTCAGTTTGCAAGCATGAAAAGGCCTCAAGCTCCACCTGGGCTCCCATGCACGCATGAAATTGGGCATATGAACACTCAGGAGAGTGTGAATCATCAGCATCCTACTGAAAATCACAGCAGCCACTCCTATATAAATATCTCACCCAGTCAGTTTTGAGAATGTCCAGACAGTAATTCACGATGGTGTAAGAGAGCCATTAATTCCACATGACCCATTTTTTCCCAATTAAAATGCCAGTGAGTGAATATATCTGACATTAAAAATTGAGTGACACACCATTAGGGTCAAGTCAAAGTAAACACTAGCCACTGTTGGGCATTGAATTGCCTACTTAAGATAAACATCTGTGTTTTAATGACTGACTATCTATACTGTTGGATTGACTGCTTCAACCAAAGTGATAATAAATTATTTAACAGTGGCTGTACTGACTCCCCAAACAGATGGACAGACTTGTGGAGCACATGACCTACAGTACAAATCGAATTCATATTTGTAAACTATATCCATTTACGTGATGTGCCCCTACAAGCAAGTTCGTTGTTGTTATAAAGAACGATGACGCAGGCTAATGTAAAGGTCACGCAACTAGGATGTGAGCCAAGCGTATCTCACAAGAATATCCAATAATTATGACGTTAGCAGTCCGCGGAGAGTCTATGTGTGTGGGTAGTTTATTTTTCACTCCATCTCTCCAAGACAATGAGCCTTTTGCTCATCATACAATGGAGGATCATTCACATTCTGTTCTCAAACTCTTGACTTGTCTTCCTACACATTTGGCTGAAAAACTAAACAAAAAAAGTAATATAGAACTGGCTGGTTTACACTGGGCATTTGACTATTGATCTTTTTGCTGCGTACAGTATTTCCTCTATGATGATGACATCCATGTTTGGCTATTTAAAGGTGATTAGAATGTCAAAGTGCACAAGTTCCCAAGTTCCCACTGATCTAACGTCAAATAAAACCAATTACAAAGACAGGGGAAACCTGGCTTGATTGTCATACAGGAAAGTTGTCGCAAGGGATATCAACTATAAGGTTTCAAAAAGTACATGGTTTCAAAAGAGTTGAAAGTACAATTACATAAATGCTTGTGTCTTTAACACTTCTTCTGTATTGGTTTCAAACACCTGGTTCAAATCCTCTCAAATTAGAATAATACATATTTTTCATAAATAAACACATATGTCTTCTAAATCAAAATTCATGTCATGTTTTTGTAGCTCTTGGGTAAACAACAATAAAATCATACTGTGAAAAAACACTGGCAAGGTAGGTGGAACTATTACAATGGAGGTAGATATGTATTGAAAAATTGGAAACTTTGTTGTCAGGACAAGATTATTTTTCTACGCATGTCAGGTTGGGGCAAGCATGCATTTAATATATATATGTATATATTTTAATTGTAACATGAAACATCTCCACGTGAATGCATCATTATTATAGTTCAAACGTGTCTCAGGTATCAGATTTCTTTAAGTGCTTCACAGCAAGAGCTCACGGAAGTGAAAAAGGGAAATGGTGATGGTCGGTCTGGTGGTTTACCTCATGTTACTGCTCACTACCTTCTGTGGAAAAGTAGACACATCTCTGCACATGTATGGTGTCAAGCCGTACACATGGACAAAGGAAAATTACTTTTCCTTACTAACATCTCTCCAGGTCTATATTATTTAAAATGCAGATCTAATCCCTATTATAGTAAATGCTGATGTTATTTAAAGCATCATGCCTTGAAAAATCTATATACTATATTATTAAACAATAGTATATACTAAATCTATATACTATTTCAATTTGTATAATATAATTGGTATATTAGGCTATATATAAGCTTTGTTTCTCATTACCTATGCAAAGAAGACTTTACATAGAATTTTTCAAGGTACAGCAAATTACAGCCTATTTAATTCTAAGGGTCAGAGAGAAGGTGAAATATGGTCATGCTATGATGGTAGGCCTAATCCTGATAGATTTACAATTTTTTAGTGTTTAATCAAGACATTTTTTCTGACTTGGTTCATTTTCTAACTCCCATCAATTTTCTGCTGTTTGGCATTAGTCTGCCTTCCTTCCTTCCTTCCTTGCATCTATTTCTTAGTAGTGACTGCCAGGCTCATGGACCCAGCCAAGTACATAGAGAGAGGGGGAGTAAGGAGAGAGAGAGAGAGAAAGACAAGCAAGACAGAAAAATGTGCCTATATTGGTTGCAGGCATAGAAAAAATCAGCTGCATCTCCTGCATAACCTCAATGCTTAAATTACAAAAATTCATTAAAACGAAATATGTTCCAAATTTGCATAACAATGACACATTCTTCTACCTAATTGCTATGTGCTTTCTATTCTATTCTATTATATTCTTATTCTTATCATCTGTGATGCTTGCTTAATTGCAGCACTCATGTTTTCTTTAGAAAATGTAAAATTATTGTCATTTTTTTATGTATTTTGCATTGTTAACACCTAACCAGCAGCTGCTTTGGCAATACAATTGCAGAGCTATTTGTCACGCGCAGTAAAATTTATATTGAGAGAGTAAGACAAAGAGGGAGAGGGGAACATTGTGTGTTTCTGTGACTGTTCCACAGTTATGCAAGCCAGAGGAACGTCAAACTTGTCCTGCACACCAGCGGAGCACAGTGAAATAAAGCACCGGATCAAAGTGACCGAACACTGATGGAGCACCATGCTTCACAGCTGATTAACAAATTGAATTAGTGGCTTGTCTGTGAAACTGGAAACGCTTCAGAAAGGCCTTTTTTAAAGTTGAAAATGTCAGAGAGAGTATTAAAGGGAATGATGCTTGCAAGAACAGAAATAGGCTGCCCCCAGCTGGCTGTAATGATGGAGTGTCATTTTTTTAAAACCTCAAACTTACAGTTTTTACAATTGCTAGGACCAATTTGTCGATACTTAAGTCAAGTTTTCAAAACTCTTCACGCAGCGATCACATCAGCATCAGTCTGTGTGGGCTAAACTGCGGATCATTTATCACTGCTTTTGGCACAAAACTCATTCAATGACCACCTCTTTCAAATTAAATGAATTCTTTTCTCACTTAGACACAACCACCGCCAGAACTCTTATGTGCCAGACCAATTTGCATGACATACTCTTTTCAAACCTGTTCAACTTAGGTTCAGAATCTAACATAATACCAGAATCTAACAATAATAACACAGCAATTTGTTACATTTCAACAGTAATACCATATTGAAATATTCTGAATCTAAAAAATAAATAAAAAATAAAATAAAATGAAATTCAAAACAATTTGATTTAGCTGAACACCTACACTGGTGTTAGTCTTACAATTATCATCTAAAGGGGGAAATTTAGGAACAATTTAGCACTGAAATGTAAACAAGAATTGGTAAAGAAATTATGTTGTTAGTATTTTTTGTTGTTGTTGCTGTTGTTGTTTACATCATTGTTTTGTGAGTGATAAAGTGTGTTTGTTGGGTGACAACCTTATAGTGTTTTGAAAAAATGACTTAATTTGAGACATGCATGAAGTGCTTTAGTAGTTTTAGTGCATTTGAAATGTGAAATGAACTGCTGTGCCAAGTTGAAAATTGGTCAGGAGAACCAATGTATGAAGAGTTTTGAAAATGTGATGAGAAATCTGTCCTAGCGATGTAAACTGCATACAATTTGTTGGATAGAGACAAGGGACATTAAAAAGCTAAAAAGTACAAAACGTTGTCTTACTGCTTTATTACAATTTAAACTGCAAAAAAGTTAACCATGTATGGAAATATACTAAATGCACTGAAATTACAAAATTTAGCATGAAATTGTACATGGAGAGACAACAACGGATGCTGTGGCATAAAGAAACATTTCTGAACTTTTTTACTCGACTATTGAACTAACAGGCATGGACTAAGCTCTAATTTTGATTTCATGGGCTCTTTAACAACCTGCTTTTCTCTTTCTCTTTCTCTTGTTTTGGAAAGACTTTATGTATCACCCTGTTCCTCAGCAGAGGCCTGAGCTGCACCTTCGGACATTCAGAGACAGACAGAGAGAGAATAGCATTCACTCCGTCGTGAATGGCTATGACGCAAATTCCTGACCCATGTAGTTTACTGGGTACTCACTTTAACAGCAACTCTATTTCCACTCATTCTGGCAAACAGACACACACTAAAGAGTTCGGAACAGACCCCAAACGGAGTTTGAGCTGACAAAAGGAAGTCTGGATGACCTTTGTGCCTCAACTGGCTGTCCAAAATGGGCTGTTTAATAACAAGCTGAGCTGTTCTCAAATGCTGTAATGAGCAGAAAAGTAGTTTCTCTGAAACATTAGAAATTTATCATTGCAATGTCCACGTAACTACAACATGCAATTATAATTAATAACATCTACATTTGCAGTGTGTACATTATATTGCAGTGCCACAAAATACTGACATTAGTACTTTGCAACATAAAAATAGATTCTGACTTCTTGTATATTTCATATACTGTTTTAATGTCTTTAATGTCAAACAGTAAACAATGGTGTTCCAATAGATCTGGATATCGTGTTACAAAGTATTCTCAATTTATGATACGTTGTTTAAATGTACAGGTTGTTGACGCCACCATGTGGAAAAATTAGGAACCATTGACTTTGAAAGGATGGTATCAACATTGAACTAAATTTGAATAATATAATATAATATAATATAATATAATTAATATAATATAATATAATATAATATAATATAATTAATATAATATAATGTAATAATACATAGGAACTAAGGACTTAAAATACGAGGACTATAATGTGTAACTCTTCAAGATGCAAATGTGAGAATAATTTCAACAAATTACAACACATTTTTGACTTTGGTTTTCTCTGCATTCTGCAAGTGTTGAATGCTATCATACTCATTCCTAATTTTATCATTGACTAGAGAAAAGACTGTAATAAGAAAATAATGATTTATAAATTATTTATTTTTACAATTTATTTATTGTATATTTAGACAAATAAATATGAAAAATAAAGCAGGCCCAATTATTCATATTTTTCTTATGTGGACAGCAGAATTAGCAAACAATAACATAAATTGTAAATAGAACATCTGTTATATATGTATATATATATATATATATATATATATACATATATATACAGTATGTATATATGTACAGTATGTGTATGTATATATATATATATATATATATAAGGTTGGGGAGTAATGAAATACAAATAACTTAGTTTAAAATACAAAATTTGAGTAACTGTATTTCATTACAGTTACATTTTAAATGGGTGGTAATCAGATTACAGTTACATCTGAAAAGTATTTTAGATTACCAAAGTGATTACTTTGAATTTTAATGTCATTTAAACAGCAATTGGTGATTCTCTGACTCTGACAGTCTGAAAAAGTTAAGTTTCATGTTTTCGACTGTTTTCATGTTTTGTGATAGTTGTTTGTGAGTCATTTTATAATTGTAAAAAAGGTCACTGCAACTTTTTCTCACAATTGTGAGTTTGCATTTCACAATTATGACTTCTTTTTCTCAGAATTGCGAGATTTAAACTCACAACTGCAAGTTATAAAGTCAGAATTGGGAGATATGAACTTGCAATACTGACTTTTTTTTCTTGCAATTGTGAATTTTGTATGTGAGTTAAATGTCCTAATTCTGACTTTTCTCAATATTGTGAGTTTATCATAATTTTGACTTTTCTCAATATTGCGAGTTTATATATCATAATTCTGACTTTATAACTCGCAATTGCAACTTTATATCACACAATTCTGAGGGGAAAAGTCAGAATTGTGAGATAAAAACTTGCAATTACCTTTTTGTGTTTGCTCCACACTTATTAGTATTCCAAAGTATTCTAAAGTATTTAAGTTACTAAACTTGAGTAATGTAGCGAAATACATTACAAATGACTTTTTAAAGCATGTGTTTTGTAATCTGTAGTGAAATACATTTTAAAAGTAACCTACCCAGCCCTGTATATAGCCTATATATAATTGAAATCCATTATTACATCATCTGTTACGTCTATCTATGCCACTCATGTAACAACATCAGAATATGATACACCCACAACACAATTACTCATTTCTCACACCCTCAGCAGTTGTATCATAAATTACCACAATATGTAGCGTATTTCTGTATTTCTGGTGTAAAGTGGTTTGCTGGTTTAAATTTCCATTACATAAATTATGATGAATGCAGACGCAACAGTTTCCCCCCTCACCCCAGAATAGCCTATAGACTGCATGGGAACTAAATTCCCTGCATTCCTTCAAAAATATTATTGCTCAAGGAAATCCAGAAGTTAGTCGTCTAGATGTTAAATGCGCTTAAATGCTACTTAGATTTGGAAAGGGGTGTGCAAGCCTTAATTTTGATTTCAATCCCTGAGGAAATGTTTAGTTTGAGAGAGAATTGTGCAACATCACTTCCTTATGAGGTGTTCAGGCGTGTTCTGTGGGACTGACCGCATTCTCTGTCTCTGCTAATACAAGAAGTCGATACTGTCTCGTACGAAGATACCAGTTTATCTCGTGGGAGTTTTTCCAGGTAGATACAATTTATCAAGTACATTTACTGTTGTCGTTTTCTGTGGTGTTTTTGTAATGGAGTTTGACGTTTGACTGCGCGCGTTCGCTCTTCATTGAACTTAAGAGAAAGAGGTAAAAGGCCACAGGTGAGCCTCAGGTAGATTCACACGCTTTTTACAATTAATAATCAATAGGCTACATTTTCTCTTTTTGGTGCTTCAACTTTTTGTAACATTCTCGCGGCACACGTCCCATTTTAGTTAATATTTCTTTGTATATAGCATATATTTACAACTCCGTGACTAAAAACGAAAATCAAAGCTGGTTAGGCTCTGACATGTTTATTTATCGACTGTTTAAAACTGAAGTTGAATTATTTTTAGGCAGTAGGAAATTCGTTTACAGGGAGTTATGCACGTTCCAGTAGCCTACATTACAGAGAAAATCATTCAAGCAATATATTGCGTAATTATTCAGCCATTTTCCATCTAATTCACAGGCTAGTTCACTTGCAGAATTCTACCATGGTAACCATAGTTTCCGCCAAAATAGTAAATCAATACCAAATATGGGAAAGCCTTCAAGCTGTATTATTTATTGATTGATAGCAGTGGTTTCTATATCACGTTACCAAAATGTAACTATAGGCTGTATGGTGTAACTTATAAAATGTAAATCTTTAATGCAACAAGTCTCTTTGGATTCAATGCATGAAAAATTATTATTTTGGTTACTGTGGTACATATATGTGTGTTTTTCTTCTATTTTTTACACTATACACATAAACACTAATTTGAGCCTACAAAATATGAAGCAAAACCTTGAAGCATCAATAACTTTTAAAGTAAAATGTGATGTCAAAAATTCATGCACTTCAATTTTAAGACATCAACTCAAAGTTGATTTATTAAATGTACAATGATACATACATGATTTGTGTAGTGAGCAATAATACATACATAATAGAATCAGGGAGAATTTTGCAATAAAATATAATACAATCAAAATTCCAAGTAACAATCTATGATTATGTTGATCAGTTTAGTGAGTGCTGCATTTAGCAGTCTTATTGCCAAGTTACTGACAAGGTGTAAATGGACGAAATGTTGTTCTGACATAATGAAGAAGGCCTTTTTTACAGTTTATGTTAATCTCATTTTCATCTATTTTTGTCATTTTTCCAATCAAAGGTTGTGGTTATCGTCATCATGTGTTAGTAACAGCAGTGACATCCCTTTTGCCTCAGGCTACACTGGACTGTGGAAATGTTCATCAGCCCCAGGACCTTGTTAAAGTGTGTCTGGTTGCAGATACATTTGACCTGCGCCCTAAAAACATGTCCAGCGATCCCAGAAATGAACTTAAACTTTTCCGTTGCCTACTCTGTCTCTTTTTTCCAAACTACAAAAGCCATACAGAACATAGTTTTTAATGACAATTTTGATGAAGTTTATGTTGCCTCTCAAAATTTTGTTGAAGCCTTGGACAAAAATCTCACTAAACTATGGGAATTAAGAACTGGCCCAGTTGGCAGTCCGGACTGCCAGACCTGTCACTGTGAAATTGAGAGTGAACCAGGAACTTCACTGGACACAGATAACCATGTTCTTGTTTTAGAGCCTCAGGGACATCTTGACTTCCTGTACATCTGTGGGAGCACCCAGTATGGAGTCTGTAACATACTTGAACTTAATGAAGGCCAAAAACCTTCTAACCCTGAATGTTTTTTCAATAAAAATGCCAACTCGCCCTTGGATTGCCCTGACTGTGTTGCTAGTCCTCTGGGAACAAAGGTCAGTGTGGTCGACGTTAGTTTTTCAACTTACTTCTTTACAGCAGCCACCATCAATACCACCATTGCTGGGACTTTCGGAAAGCACTCTCTATCCATTCGCCGCCTACTTGCCACAGAAAATGGTTTCGACAGCCAAGTGAAGGGTCTGACGGTTCTTCCCGAATTCCAGGATACATTTACGATTGACTACATCTATACGTTCTCCACTGCAGAATATGTGTTTTTCTTATCTGTACAGTGGGAGAGCCCAAAGAAACCACGCGGCAAGTTGCAGACCCATCTTGGGCGGCTACCAATCAAGGACAGCGAAATTTGGATGTACAGGGAGATCATTCTGGAATGCCGCTTTGAGCCCAAACGCAGGAGAAGGAGCTTTAGGGATGTTGTGTACAACTCTGTTCAAGCTGCTCACTTCAGTACAGCAGGCAAGGAGTTGGCTGAGGAGCTAGGGGTGAAGATGGAAAGCCCAATTCTGTTTGGGGTGTTTTCTGTAACAGATCAAAATGGGAATCCTATCAGCCAGTCTGCCTTGTGCGCATTTCCAATGGACTACGTGAACAATGCCATAGATGAAGGGCTAGAGTCCTGCTGTACAAAAGGGACAGAGCAACTCTCACGGGGATTGTTCCATTTCCAGCCCTTTGAAATGTGCCCACATGAGGTGAGTTTGCATTTCCCAGTACAGATTCCAGACAATTCACACTAAGGTACACTTGATTATTAACTAGTCAGTGTTTCTTGATGCTGCTTCACAGAACCCCACTTTTTAGTTCTCTGGGTAAAAATTTTCAAGACCAGTTGTAAGTCCTTGCAACTACCCAGAACAACATAGCAAATGCCTTACAACACCTTAGCAACCACCTAGCAATGTGCTAGCAACCACCCAGATTATCCTAGAAACTGTCTATGAATGCCCTTGCCCTGGCAACCCCCAAACACCATATCATTTGCCTTGCATTGCCATAGTAACCATCTAGCAATGCCCTAGCAACCCTCAGAACACCATATCAAGCTATTGTAACCACTCAGATTACCTTAGCAATGCCATGGCAACCTCCTGAACAGCATGACAGTTGCCTCCATGCCCTAGAAACCACTAGCAATTGCTAGTGATTTAGCAACCCCCAGAAGACCCAACCAACCACATAGCAACCACCCAGATCACCACCTAGCAATGTCCTAGCAACCATACAGAAACATCATATTAACCTTGCAAAACACCCTAACAATGTTACAGCAACATTGAAAAACATCCTAGCAACCAGCTATCAATGCAATAGCAACCAACCAGATAACACTGACAACACCTAGAAATGCCATAGCAACCACCAAGAACACCCTAGCAATGTCATAGCAACCACCCAGATTACCTTAGCAAATTGCAACCCCCAGAACACCCTAGTATTTGCTTAGCAATGCCCTAGTAACTGGCTGGCAATGCCCAAAACATGATAGCAATTGGCTCACAATGCCCTAGCCTAGCAACCTTCAGAACACCCTAGCAACCACCTAGTAATGCCCTAGCAACTATTCGGTTCACACTAACATTAATTATCAACATGAATGATATTTTAAGAATATCATTTTAATTTGGCTGCTGCCATTTTATGTTTCTACTTGTACCTCAAGACGTGTCCCCATCTTGTGTTTAGTCAAAGAGTTTATGTAATTGGTCTAGTTTATATTACACAACCTGAACCTTAAAAGGAGTGGACCATAAAATGGTTAGTAAAGCCACTTTCAGGAAATGACTCACACAAACATTTGATTTGGGTTTAAACTCAAATGTGGAGCTGCACTTGCTCAGGTATGTTTGTGAGAGTCAGATTTTATCAGGCAGTCTTATCGCATGTGAGTTGAAAGACTCTGTTGCATTGTTTAATCCATGAAGTCACTTTCTGTTTTGTAGATACCAGCCACCACATGCTCATACATGAATTAATACGTCATTCAATACCTTAATAGTAGTAGACTGAACTTTCTGTGGCAAACATTTGTACTGAGTTTGGCTCTGTCCCTCAGGATCTCTAACAGCCGAAGAGCTCGAGCTAATAAATCAAAGAAAGAATGTAGTGGCTGGATATTCAATACTGACGTCAACAGTTTGTTTTTAACCAATAGAAGCAGAGATATCGAGGGTATTGGCTGAAATAAAACAAGATTTACTATGCAAATATCCTGTAGTTTATAGCTATAGTTTTTCTAAGATTGCGCGTGCATTTAACATGTCCATTGTAAATAATTTCTTTAAATTCCACCCTGTACATCTCACATACATTGTTTTTGTGTTTTTCATTTTTATTATATATATATATATATATATATATATATATTGCCTTCTTGCAATTCCATTATATTTTACAGAATATTTTAATTCAATAATTAGTTATAGTGTATGTAACAAATAATGTATTACTTATGTTTATTACATACATACCAAGTTATTATGAATTATTATCATGAAAAAAATTATATTCTTTCCTTATTTATTCACCTTCCCAAAGAGAAATTCTGAAGAATGAGCTGATAACCACTGGATCAGCAGACTGGAGAACTGGATCAGTCAGTTTTAAAGCACATGATTCAGAATAATTTGTCAACAAATCCAGCATTCTTACTTCTCTCATGAACTTTGAATTTCCACTCATGATAGATGTAAAGTTTTCTATGAAAAACAACAACAATTTCTCTCATAAAGTTATCATATTACTTCAGAAGAATTCTAATATCTTGCAAGTGTTGTATGGACCACTTTAATGATAATGTACTAAAGTATTTTTACATCCTTCTTGAAGCATGGAAAACATTTCTCCTTTTGTGTTCCATGGGAAAATCAACATATATGACATCTTTTCCTAAGTTCATTCATTTCTAAATACAAGTGAAGTCCTTGCTGGACAGTGTTATCACTGACAGACTGCACATATCCCACAAAATCTTAATTTGGTACAAGGGTTCAAGCTTTATGGGCAGGAAAACATTTATTACTGTGGTGTCTGGAGCCTTCCGTTTACAAGTTGTTGCTTCCTTTTTACTGGTTGCTGTTGAGGTGGATGTATTTTTTTTCCATAATGCAACCCTTTTGAAGTCATTAAAAAAATCATAACATAAATGGCACAGGAAATGGAAAATAAGTAAAAAAGTTGATTTGAAAAAGTCATTGAAATTAAAATAAAGCTGTTTTTCAAACAATACATTCAGCTTCAGTACATATAAGCCTGGTTTCACAGACAGGGCTTAGATTAAGCCAGGATTAGGCCTTAATTCAATTCGGACATTTACATAGCTTTTCTAAATGTGCCTTAGAAAAAAACATTACTGGTGTGCATCTTGAGACAAAACAATGGCACTGACATATTTTAAGATATGACAGTGCAACTTGCTTTCAGTTAAAACATGAATTTTAGTCTAGGACTAGGCTTAAGCCTTATCTTTGAAACTAGAGGATATAGTGTGTAATAAGAGGGTGCGTGACAGCGCGGGTGTAGATCCAAGTGCAGGCTTTAATAACAGAATTGTCAAACAACAGCTGACAGGTATGGAAGAGGATAGGCAGATACGTGGTCATGTAACAGGCGATGGTAAGGGAGAAAACGTTCAAAAACAATGTTCAGGCAGAAGTAACAAGAGACAGGCAGCAACGGGTCGTAGATGGAAATCCAGGGGTTCAATAACAGGAAGACTAGACAGGGAAAAACGCTCAGAATTGTAACCGGGGAAAACAAGACCTGGTGTATGTATACTGGGCAGAGTGTCTCTAAAATAGTCCAGGTAATGTGCAACAGCTGGCTGGGGGTGATCAGTGACTAGGACTAGGCTTCTGGGAAATGTAGTGTGTGAGTGTGTCAGTTCCCATGGTGGGAAATGGAGTCCAATAGTGTGGCAATCGTTCAAGGTTGAGTGCCCTCTGGTGGCTTTTAAAGGGCACTCCAGCAGATAGTGTATATCCTTGTCCTTATTTTGCGAAATTGACATTTTCTGTGTAGGCTCTAATTTTTGCTTACGTTTTGCTTAAAATTTGCTTACATTTTTTGCTGCCCTATGTTTTTACTCATGTTTTTTGCAATCACAAAATATATTTATTCATTTTGTTCTATTTTGTCTAGAATCCAAATGGTTTGACTTGCCAAACTCTCCCTACCATGGTGGCAAAGCCTTACTACAGAGTGGACTTCTTCAATGGAAAAATGAACAATGTGCTCTTCACTTCTATTTTGGTCACCACCATTGAGACCAAGACTGTGGCACACATCGGCACGGATCATGGAAGGCTCTTACAGGTTAATAGTGCATTACTATTTTTTTGATAGAAATGGATTCTTTTTAAAATACTGTGAAAAAGGTTTTGCGTCCTACTTAAATTTACTTAAATTTGAATGTGGAGCTAACATAGGTGTTTCTAAAGCCCTTTTAGGTAGGTTTCAGACCCCAATCTTTCAACTTAGCCACCAGAAATAACTGCAATAACAAGATTTCTGAGTATTTCTTCACTCTGAACAGTTTTTAAAAACTTTAAAGTTCATAACTTTCCCTCTAATCATTGGCCAATCTGATCATAGGCCAGGCTTTCGTTGGCTCCATATGATAGATGGTTACAATGAATGAATTTTTCCCTTATAAGGACATGTTATGCATATTTCATATTTGTGTGGCTGCAACAGTTTCCTTTTGTGAAATGTGTACATACAAAAGACATAAAAAATAGTTTACTTTTCAGGTCATTCTGAGCAGATCAATCCCTGTAGTGTTTGCCAACTACTCTCTTGTGGACGACATGCAGCGAGTGTCACGAATAGCTGCTATTCGTTCTTCCGAGTCTCTGCTCTTTGTTGTTGGAAACAAGGTATGCATGTTTATTCTGTACAGTTCAAAAGCTTATCACCCGTAAGCAGCGAACTGAAGGTTTAACGTTTAAAAATATACCAGTGCACTGAAAGTGACTCAAGTGCATTTTTCTGTGTTTACATCCGTACAATGTCCAAATTTCTCTTCGTCCTATGTACAGCTTATAAATGTGTCTCCCAGAGGTCCAGGCTGTGCACATTTCCTCAACTGTTCAGTCTGTTTAACGGCTCCCAAGTTTATGGGATGTAGCTGGTGTGATGGAGTCTGTTCCCAAAAGTGTGAAGATCAGTGGAGCAGAAACTCCTGCCCTCCTGTTATCACCCAGGTAACACATTGCCTGTGGAGTATGAAGATAATTGACATTGTGACAATAAACTGTCTGTCTATAAGTTTGCATTTGTCATTATATAGGGTGAGTGTGTACTGATAATATCATTGTAGTCATGTCAGGGTAGGGGCGTGTTAACAACCACAGTACTTGTTGGACTCTCACCCTTGTCTCACAACGGATGGAATGCCAGCTATGAAGTCATTTGAGTGAAAAAGAACATTAATTTTGTACTATATACCACATTTTAGAACAGTAAAGTCATATAAACTAAAATAACACAAATGGAGGTATGAAAATTATGCAAGTTATCTTGTACAGTTAAGATGCTGTGATGTATGCTGGGCATTTGTAGGCTGTTTCTTTGCTCTCCAAATAATTTGAATGAAAATGAATTAAAATTTTAGTTTTGTAACTTCGTTCTATTCTGTAATACTTTTCAAAAGGTTGCAGTCAAGCTAAAGAATACAAATATGTTTTAAATGTAATTTATGGACTTGATATGGATTTGATGTACAGGGGGCCCATTCCAAAGTTTAGGATCTATAGTGAAAAGGCAATGTCACCTATTGATTTATACAGCGGTTAGAACAAGTATTTGATATACTGTTGATTTTGCAGGTTTGCCCACTTACAAAGCATGTAGAAGTCTGTAATTTTTATCATGGGTACTCTTCAACTGTGAGTGACGGAATCTAAAACAAAAATCCAGAAAATCACACTGTATGATTTTTAAATAATTAATTTGCATTTTATTGCATGATATAAGTATTTGATCACCAACTAACCAGTAAGAATTCCGGCTCTCACAGACCTGTTAGTTTTTCTTTAAGAAGCCCTCGTGTTCTCCACTCATTACCTCTATTAACTGCACCTGTTTGAACTCTTTACCTGTATAAAAGACACCTGTCCACACACTCAGTCAAACAGACTCCAACCTCTCCACAATGGTCAAGACCAGAGAGCTGTGTAAGGACATCAGGGATACAATTGTAGACCTGCACAAGGCTGGGATGGGCTACAGGACAATAGGCAAGCAGCTTGGTGAGAAGGCAACAACTGTTGGTGCAATTATTAGAAAATGGAAGAAGTTCAAGATGATGGTCAATCTCCCTCAGTCTGGGGCACCATACATGATCTCACCTCGTGGGGCATCAATGATCATGAGGAAGGTGAGGGATCATCCCAGAACTACACGGCAGGACCTGGTCAATGACCTGAAGAGAGCTGGGACCACAGTCTCAAAGAAAACCATTAGTAACACACTACGCCGTCATGGATTAAAATCCTGCAGCGCACGCAAGGTCCCCCTTCTCAAGCCAGCGCATGTCCAGGCCCGTCTGAAATTTGCCAATGACCATCTGGATGATCCAGAGGAGGAATGGGAGAAGGTCATGTGGTCTGAGACAAAAATAGAGCTTTTTGGTCTAAACTCCACTCACCGTGTTTGGAGGAAGAAGAAGGATGAGTACAACCTCAAGAACAGCATCCCAACCGTGAAGCATGGAGGTGAAAACATCATTCTTTGGGGATGATTTTCTGCAAAGGGGACAGGACGACTGCGCCGTATTGAGGGGAGGATGGATGGTGCTATGTATCACGAGATCTTGGCTAACAACCTCCTTCCCTCAGTACGAGCATTGAAGATGGGTCATGGCTGGGTCTTCCAGCATGACAACTACCCGAAACACACAGCCAGGACAACTAAGGAGTGGCTCCGTAAGAAGAATCTCAAGGTCCTGGAGTGGCCTAGCCAGTCTCCAGACCTGAACCCAATAGAAAATCTTTGGAGGGAGCCAAAAGTCCGTATTGCCCAGCGACAGACAGCCCCGAAACCTGAAGGATCTGGAGAAGGTCTGTATGGAGGAGTGGGGCAAAATCCCTCCTGGATTTTTGTTTTAGATTCCGTCACTCACAATTGAAGAGTACCTATGATAAAAATGACTTCTACATGCTTTGTAAGTGGGCAAACCTGCAAAACCGACAGTGTATCAAATACTTGTTCTCCCCACTGTAGTTACAACAAGGAACCTTTAAAAGAAGTTTATCAGAGGACCTGAATGCTCTATATGGAGAATGAATTAAGATGAGATCATTGATGCCAAGCCTACCATTGCGTTATAAACTGCTTACAACATTGACATAAAAAAATTTTTGAGCAACAAAAAAAGCATATTAGAATGAATTCTTAATTCTTCATTGTCATGTGACATTGAAAACTGGAGTAATGACTTCTGAAAAATTCACCTTTGTCATCTCAGGAATAAATTACATTTCAAAATATATTAAAGTAGAAAATGTTTTCTATTGTAATAAAATACCACAATATTAGTCTTTTACTGTATTTTTAAACAAACAAATGCAGCCTTGGTGAGCAGAAGAGACATCTTTCAAAAGCATTTAAAAAAAATCTTACAAACCCCAAACCTTTGAAAAGTAGTGTACACGAGCCCAATTTATGTTTGTGCAAATTACAAGCATTAAAACAAAGGTATTTAGTTAAAAAGATCTCTAAGTTCATGAAGCATAAATTCAGTCTGTGTCCAGATTTTTTACTCATACTGTATTTGTTAAATTAAAAACCAAGTAGACATGTTGTACAGTCATGTTTTATATTAAGTACAGGACTGATCCAAATAACATAATATTTCAATCCTTCTGTTTATTGTCACATAATTGAAAAAAACTATTTTATGTTTTTGCACTGTTGTTTTGCAGTTTTTTCCTCGCACAGTGCCCTCAAATGGTAAGAGTGAACTCAATCTCTGCGGCTGGAACTTCCGATCAGCTTCCCGATCTGCTATCACTCAAACCTCTCACCAGGTTAAAGTGGGAAACAACAGCTGCACTGTTATACCAGAGAAAAGCAGTAGCTCCCAGTAAGTAACACACCAAAAATTGATACACAGAACAAAAATCAATGCAGTACAGACAACCTTTTCTTGTACACAGCTGATGTTTGTTGTCACTCATATTGTTGATCCCAACATTGATAAACATGGACTAAAAGTTTTTAATTTTATCCTAACACACATGCGTACATATGTGTTTTATCAGTATTATTTTAACATTATTTTACTATATACTATTATAGTAATTATTAATATTTTGAATGAGCTTTTATGGTAATATTTTCAGTTTTCAATTAATTCATTTCATTTAAATTAATTTTAGTAATTCTTTTGTTATATGTGTCATTTTTATTAGTTTGTTTTAAAAAATATATATATATAGCATTACTTTTATTTCAATTTTAATAGCTCTACTTTTATTTCAGTTTTAATTTTAGTACCTCAACTTAAACATATTTTATTTCAGTGAGTAGGTTTTTTCTATTTTTTATATGTTAATTTATTTCAGCTTCATTTCAATGAAATGTAATAGTTTACAATCTTTCATGAATGTTCATTCTTCTCTCAGGCTGTTGTGTAGGATTGATGGTGAAGTTTCAGTTCTGGAGCAAAGTGTTGAAATAACAATGGAAGTGAATGAAAAAACAGTGGATAGTGGATATTTCATCTCTGGGAACACTAGCATACAAGGCTTCAGTTTTGTGGTAATGACCAAAACGTTCTCAAACTTCAATTACTCCGTTTGGTTATGTTAAGCACTTATGTAGGATTTTACTGTTTTAGATTGACGAAACTCTATCATACCTCATATCTTCCATCAGACTCCAGAAATCACACATATCAATCCAAGCTTTGGCCCTAAGATTGGGGGAACCCTGGTCACCCTGTCAGGACAACATCTAGATGCTGGTGGAAGCAGAACGGTCAGCCTTGGAGACAGAATTTGTCCTGTTGAAAGGTTATTGCGCCAGGTTACGAAATTCACTGTTCAACAGTTATATGTCATGGATTAGAAATATAATAGGGATGTGAGTGCTTCATTTATAACAACTGCTTTTTGAGTATTTTCCTCCTGTTGTTTCGCCACAGCGTCTCCAGCGATGGAACTTCTATCATTTTCAGGTCTGAAGGTGTTGAGGAAACTTCAGAAGTAGATGTGAAGGTTGTAATTGATGAATCAACTATTTCAGCCACAAAAACATTTAGCTACATGTTGAATCCTGAGGTGACAGGTGTGAAGCCCAAGTGTGGTTTTAAAAGGTGAGTCAAAACATTCAGTTTTTCTTTTGTCACAGCAATTTAATGGGGTCTTTAAAAGTAAATGATGTGAAAGACCATTAAATTGTTCGCTATATATTTTTTGGGGTGCTGCTACAATGAAGAGGATCAAACATTACCATCACTGGGAAGAATCTGGACTCTGTTCCCCAGGCCATCATTAAATACAGCCTCAACAACAAAACAACATCAGTGCAAACTGTAGGACTCCTTTGTATTTTGAAGAGACATGTTTAATCATAGTGAAAATGTTGCCACTTATTGGTTAATGTATCTCTTTAGGTGTGTGTTGGTCAAATGAACCCCACTCAAATGGAGTGTACAATCCCAGAATGTGAGGAGTCAACAGGAATCCTCTCTGTGGATTTGGATGGAGCCAAGGAACTCCTGTCTCAGACTTTCACCTGCCATGCTAATGGGGAACCCATCCCATTTGAAACAGAGGACCATGTGCTTGAGCTCAGGCCAGGGCAGGACAAAGTCTCATTGCATGTCCGTCTCAGTGGGCTCTCTTATGTTTTATAATTTTTAATTAATATATAATATATATATATATATATATATATATATATATATATTTAATTTACATATTTGAACCAAAGCTTCATTTTTTTATTATTCTATTCTATTTATTTTATTTTATTGTAAAATGTATTTTGTAATAATGTTTGAATTTCTTTCTCTTTATCTGTTTTTTTATAAGTCATATTGACATGAAATGAAAACAACACAATAAATTTACCAAATGAAAATATGACTAATACTGTGTAAAAATGAATGCTGGCTCTAAGTCATAATTTGAATTTACAATATTGATCACATTATTAGACTTCCAAATTTGTTGTAATATAATCTTATAAAATGGTTGTTTTTATTCCAGCACAAAAAACTGACCCTGGTGTCCGGTTGCATGGAAATCATCATGACAATTAATGGAGTGGATTGCAAGGCTACAGTTCTGGACAATGAGATCACCTGCCGGATCCCCAAAAATCTCACAATACCTAGCCAGGGGGCGCCAGTCAAGGTCAGAGTCTGTAATCTATTGAATTCATCTTTGATAAGTTTAAGATAACTCTGCATTTCATTCATAATGCACTGCTATTCCACTTTGTTTTCTCAGGTGTTTGTGAATGGAGAAAAATATGACATTGGTGTGGTAGTTACTACAAAGAACAATTTTATTTTGGGCATGGTGCTGGGAATTATAGCTGCAATTGGCGTGGGGGCAGCTCTTGCCTATGTAGCCATGTCACATGAGCGCAAGAGAAAAAAAGGTAAGGGGCCTCATTAACTTTCTTGTCCCAAGAACAGGGCAAGGGGTCCTTTACTATATGAAAAATGAATGTTAAATTTGGTGAATATGAATGTAAAAAAACCAAAAAAAACCCCCATTTTGTTTGGTTGGCAGCTGCACTTGCTCAGGTTCGACTATCCATGCACTCATCTCGCTCGGCTGTGGAGAATTATGACAGATCACCTGATGGTGACTACAGAAGAGGTGAGACAGCCTGTGAAAACAGTGAGACAGACAATAAAATTTACCTATGATTTAAAGGGATAGTTCACCCAAAAATGAAAGTTCTGTCGTTAATTACTCACCCTCTTGTCATTCCAAACCCATAAAACTTTACTTAATCTTCGGAACTCAAATGGAGATCTTTATGAAGAAATCTGAGAGAATTTTCTTATGGATTAGTTTTACAATCTTTTTACAAACTGTCAATAGTGGGACAGAAAGCTCTCAGATTTCATCAAAAAGACATTCATTTGTGTTCCGAAGATGAACGAAAGTCTTACAGGTTTGGAATGACATGAGGATGAGTAATTAATGACAGAATTTTCATTTTTGGGTGAACTAACCCTTTAATAGTATATAGAGTATATAGCCCTACTTGGTACCTTGCATCTTTATAAACAGCGTCCATTCTTCAATGAACATAAATTGAGTGTTCTGCAGGTCTGACAGTTCCTCCATTCCAAAGCTCGAGCACAACGTTCTCCAGTCTTCCATATGCTGGCTCGATGGACTCTGCAGCAGCTCCTTTGATACCATCTCAGGCAATCTCTATGTCTGCTCTCCGGCCAGATCTATTGGAGGAGGTGAAAAATGTTTTGATTCCACCCAAGAAGGTCAAAATCCAGCATGACCAAATCATTGGCAAAGGTACATTTCTTAGGACAATAGCAATACATCTAGTTTTGGTACATTTCCAAATTTCTCTCATTTAATAGTACATACTGATCTCAAATCTTAATGCTCATCTCAAATCTTTCTCAGGTCATTTTGGAACGGTGTATCATGGACATCTTACTGATAATGATGACAAAGAGATTCACTGTGCTGTCAAGTCACTCAATAGTAAGTAAATTAACACTTTTAGATAGAGGTGCACCGACATTAAAATTGTGGTTGAAACAATAAGCTGATAAATATTTTATTTTATTTATGAAAGGCCAATAATTGAATAATATAAAAAATAATAATAAACCTATAGAGTAAAATCTGTCATTTTAAATTTTAAAAGTGAATTCAGGCATCACAACATTACAATTCACAGAATACAAATACATTTAACAATGTTACTTAAGTATTAGTGTAATTAAAGGGTAATCTTAAGTGAGCATTAGATATCCATTATCAACCATTATATATCTCACATTGACCAATATCGATAAAGTATTTTAGTAAGCTTAAGAAAAGACATATTCATTTGTCAAAAGACAAACTCATTGAAACAAAGTAAAATTAAAGGTGTTTACATTACATTAAAATGCCTAGCCATTTATGGAAAAGCAACCATAAAAATGCATTTCATATTCTTTCTTGAAAGGGATCACTGATCTTGAGGAGGTGGAGCAGTTTTTAAGAGAAGGAATCTTTATGAAGGCCTTCCACCATCCACATGTCCTATCTCTTCTGGGCATTGTGCTTCCCAGTGATGGACTTCCCCTGGTGATTCTGCCATATATGAAACATGGAGACCTCCGGCATTTCATCCGCTCTGCACAGAGGGTAAACACATTCATTTTATACAAGTCGATGTCTGGAACAACTTACCATATCTTAACCCTTACTTTAACCGTCAGACTCAAACCCAGCTAATCCCTAACCCCATTTTAAGCTTTACATAAACTCTAAAATATGATTGGTTGATAGAAATGTTGCTCCAGAACCAACAAGGATGTTTATCCAGAAACATTTTAATCTTTATAAAATCAGGTCACCTTACTAAAATGTTACCTCAAACAAATATATTCTTCATGTTCAGAGTCCCACGGTAAAGGACCTAATTGGCTTCGGGCTTCAAGTTGCCAAAGGAATGGAGTATCTTGCAAACAAGAAATTTGTGCACAGAGACCTTGCTGCACGCAACTGCATGTAAGTAACCGGAAATGTATCTAGTAAAGAATGTTTACGCCAAACTGTAATCAACAGCCTTTTTTGTTGTACAATGAGTACGGACAAATAAATTGCTAATGAATATAATGAAACTACTTCCCCTAGGCTGGATGAGTCATTTACAGTGAAGGTGGCTGACTTTGGCATGGCACGTGATGTCTATGATAAGGAATACTACAGCATCCAGGACAGCAAAAGAGCAAAGCTGCCAGTCAAATGGATGGCTTTAGAAAGTCTGCAGACACAGAAATTCACCACTAAATCAGATGTGGTAAGTTTAAACATGGAAAATCTTTTTACCTTTTCAAGAATCCTGTTTTTAAAATCACATGAATAATTGCCCTACTTCCTGCAAGGAGAGAATCAAGGTATATTGTTTATATATAATATATAATGTTTACGTAAATGTATCAAATAGTGGAATTTCTGTTTCAGCAAGACGGTATGACACTACATTCTTTATATAACATGCATACAAATTTATGCATTTTATTCCCTATAGTGGTCTTTTGGAGTGTTGATGTGGGAGATGATGACAAGAGGGGCCAGTCCGTATCCTGATGTGGACCCTTATGACATTACAACATATCTGATGCAAGGCCGTCGACTGCCACAGCCACAATACTGCTTTGATTCCCTGTATGATTTTACTCGTATTTACCTGTTTAAAAAAAAAAAAAATTATTGAGATTCACTGATCACAACTCTGTCAGACAGCCACAAAACTGCCCAAATTTATATGCCAACAACACCCATTTTGCATTCAGAAAATTGCCCAATCACAGCGAAATAATGATAAAGCATGATAAATAGGTTATCGTTAATCCTAATCACCAGAAGACCTTATGTTTAGAGTAAAATGTCAAAAAATTGTAATAAAAAAGTAAATTATTATTTAGAAATTACTATATATACTTTATTATATAATTTTTATGTACTATATAGTATAAGTGACATGCTATGAATTATTATATACTATATTTTGGTATGTCATAAACGTATTCCAACACAAAAAGAAACGGTTTTATGTATATATTTTGGAGGTTACACTTTATTTTAAGGTGTCAGTATTACAGTGTAATTATACATTTAAGTACTCAGTAATAATAATTAACTGCATGTACTTACTATAGGTTTAGGGTTAGGATGAGGGTTTGGTTTAGGGTTAATTGCATAATGTAATTATGCTTAATTCCTAGTTATTACTATAGTAAATACATGTAACATGTGTAACAGTGACACTGTAAAATAAAGTGTTACCATTTTGGATTATGTATCTTACTTTTGTATTGTAGGTGGTCCATCCTGATGCAGTGCTGGCATCCTGAGCCTGACAAGAGACCAGGTTTCCCTATGCTAGTGCAAGGTATTCAAGAGATCCATTCCAACCTTGAGGGGGAGCATTACATCAACCTCCAGATCACCTATGTGAATCTAGACCAGCCCCGGCCATACTCCTCACTCTGCCCGGCCCCACCCGCACACTCAGACCACTCTTCCACCTGACCCTGGTCCCAAATGAAGTCTGAGCTGCCTTCATCCTGTGGATCCAAAGGCTCATATAGTCCTGTGAAGTTTGAGAACCAAAGAGCATGCGCTGAAGATGATCTGCTGTATTTGGAAAATCCCAATGTGTGTCCAGCTGAAGACAATGTACATTCTTTTTGTGTGCCTCTGTAATGGTCATGCTTTTGTGAACTAATTGCACAGCCGAATTGGTGTCTTTGTCTTTGGGATTTTAACAATTTCTGTCAAAAGTGCACTTTTTAAATGAATGCAAGTCTTTTGTTGTGTTATGTGGATTGTCAGTTTTATTTTATACTTTTTTTTAAAGCACATGGAGTTGTTTACCATAAATCATCTACTATTGCTCATACTTTACAGCGCAGCACTGTTCTATCTGACAAAATGCGATAAAATTCCAGCAAACAAGCCATTTTTATGTCCACACTGCCAGTAAAAATTATAAGAGCAATATGATTACTTGAAATACGGTTCCACCAGTTTTATTCTTCTACTTTTCTTTGTGATAATTTGCATTGTAAATAAAGAGTAATGTTTTTGACATTAAATTACAAAGTATTTTAAACAACATTCTTGAATAATTCTTATAAATGCAGTTTTAATAATCTTACAAATGTTGTACAAAATTCATGCCATTCCTCAAAACTATACCTAACTAACAGGGAACATTCTTAGAACTTTGGCTAATGTTCTGTTCAAAGTCATGAACAAAATTTTTTTTTCAGTAACGTATAGAATGTTCCAAGAAAAATGTTTTTTTTTTAAAAAAAACTGGATGTTTTGAACGTTCAGAGAACATTCAAAATAGAAACAACAGAAAAATGTTCTTAGAACATTGTCTTATTAGCTGGGCATTGGTTAACGCAAGCTAAAATGTGATTAAAATGGTGGACAACTTGATTATTTACTACATTTAAATAAAGAAAATAGTTAGCTCTCAAGTCAATGGTTGATTCTACTGAAAATACATCACTTAGGCTGTGCAGACTATTGAATAATGTTAAACAAGATGCAAATAGCTAAGCTACATTGTTTTTTTTTAGCAAAGTAATAGCTAATAGCTCAGTTACCGACAGTAGCTGTGACAAATGTTCTGATAATAAATTATTCCATAGGGATTTAGGGCATGAATTGGAGGGATTCACTTTCCTCGTCACTGGAGGTCAGTATATACCTACTGTAGGTTATTTTCCACATATAGTATCGCTAGCATCAGTAGGTTGTGTTGAGGTTTGTCCTCTGGTGGACTGCAGTGAGTCATAGTTATCACATTGGGAAGAAATGCAACACTTAAATGCCAGTGTCATGAAATGCTGAATCATTTCTGTCATTTCAGTTTAACTGCTAGCCTTGATCTCTTTAAAATCCATTTAAATTTAAATCATATAGTAAAAAGGTATTCACAAGAATTAATGTCAACATGAAATGAAAATTGACTCTGGTGCACAATCCATTTTAAAAGTGAATTCTTTAAAAATGCAGTAATTTAGCGCTGAGATTCGCCATGTGTAACTTTCAGCCTCCTCGCATGTCTGGCTCCATTCTGTTATGACATATCTACTTTTCAAGAACCAAACAACCTTGGATAAAATCAAGTCATGTCCCACTTTTGTTGTTGTTGCATATACTATTTTTTGTACTCATAAATGCATCATGTTGCAAAGTGAAATGGGTTGTAAATACCATTCCGTGTTCCAGCAAACTGAAACACTATTTCAAGCACAGTTCAACTTCCTCAACAGGAAAATTACTTAATGCAAGTATTGAAACACATCTAATACTCTCAGAAGTACTAGATAACTACCATAACTTCTCAGAAACAATTTGATTGCATAGCTATCAGCAACTGTCCTTTATCTCAACTCACTTTGAAAAGACTGTATTTAACACTCATTGTTTCCATCACTCAGCCTTTGTTAGAGACCAAGAAGAGTTTGAGCAGAGCTTGGCAAATGACGGAGAAGGAGAGAGATAAGGGCTTTAACTGAGTGATGGAGGGTTGCTACTGTTCAGTGATCTTGTTAGTGGAGACTGGAGAGATTCTGGAACAGTTACGCATGATGGAGCTACTTGTACTTGTGCTCTTCAGAATCCCTCAGACGTAGATGTTTCTTTAAGCATTAATCCATCTTACATGGTTTGTCCCCTCTGAAAGAGAGGGATGAGAGAGTGAAAAGGTCTGGATTTTTATGGGTGATTTGAGATTAACAATATTTTCAAAAGCACTTCCAATTTTTCTACCCAAAACTTGGTGTCTCATAGTGCAACATGAATGATACCAACTTATTAAGAGAAGTGTGCTGTTGCTTTTCTGAGCAATACATTTTTTTCTTAGTCGTTGTGTTTTCATGTCTCCTTGATAGGTGTGCATTTATTTTGAAGTTTATTGTCTCTTGTCTTGTTCTTGATTCCTCCATTGATTGTTCAAGTGGTCATATTGGTCATACATACCCTGTGACTAAAACCTGGGAAAATCAGAGGTGTACAGATGTAGCATAAATATGAACGCCAAATGTAGACTAAGAGTTTTAAATTGACTTATTAGGTTATCATTCACAATTTTGTCTAAATTAATGGATACAGCAGATTAGAAGATTCCATGAAAATATACTTAAAACCTGACCAGTGGGCTGTCTTCTCTTTCTACAGGTGTGCTTTATTTGTATTTTGTTTTCAGTCCTTCTGAAACCAGAGTATTGTTTGTGTTATTTCAGCAGAGTGCTGGTGTCTTTGGGAAGCTGAGGATGGTGAGGATGTTTCAGATGTCAGAGCCACAACAGGCAGCTGTCATCTTCTGGACACTGTGTTCTTCCTCAGCAGCTTTGAAGCTTCTCTGTACGTGTAAGGTGTGTGTGTGCTTGTACATTGCCAAAATGTGCTACTCACATAAAAACCACAAAAAAATGGACAACGGAGCCAACAGTGTTTTTATTTTATTAAAGAAAAGCTTTCTGTTATGCAGTGCATCTGGAAAGTATTCACAGCGCTCCACTTTTTCTACATTTTGTTATGTTACAGCCTTATTCCAAAATGGATTAAATTCATTATTTTCCTACAACAAACAATACCCCATAATGACAAAATGAAAGAAGTTTGTTTGAAATCTTTGCAAATTTATTTTTAAAAAAAAATCATGTGTGCATAAGTATTCACAGCCTTTGCTCAACACTTTGTTGAAGCACCTTTGACACCAATTACAGCCTCAACATTCACAGAGTTGTACCATTTCCTCCAGACACGAAGCTTGCTATTCAGGCCAAAGAGTTCAATCTTTGTTTCATCAGACCAGAGAATTTTGTTTTTCATGGTCTGAGAATCCTTCAGGTGCCTTTTGGCAAACTCCAGGCGGGCTGTCATGTGCCTTTTACTGAGGAGTGGCTTCCATCTTGCCACTCTACTATACAGGCCGGATTGGTGGAGAGATGGTTGTTCTACTTCAAGGTTCTCCTCTCTCCACAGAGAAACGCTGGAGCTCTGTCAGAGTGACCCTCAGGTTCTTGGTCACCTCCCTTACAAAGGACCTTCTCCCCCCGATCACTTTGGCTGGGCGGCCCAGTCTAGGAAGAGTCCTGGTAGTTCCAAAATTCTTCCATTAATGGATGATGGAGGTCACTGTGCTCATTGGGACTTTCAATGCTGAAGAAATTTTTCTATACCCTTCACCAGATCTGTGCCTCGATACAATCTTGTCTCAGAGTTCTACAGACCATTCCTTGGACTTCATGAAATGAAGTTTGTGCTCTGACATGCACTGTTAACTGTGGGACCTTATATAGACAGGTGTGTGCCTTTCCAAACCATGTCCAACCAACTGAATTTACCACAGGTAAATTCAATCAAGTTGTAGAAACATCTCAAGGATGGTCAGTGGAAACAGGACGCACCTTAGCTCAGTTTTGAGTGTCATGGCAAAGGTTGTGAATACTTGTACATGTGATTTTTTAAATAAATTTCCAAAGATTTCAAACAAACTCATTGTCATTATGGGGCATTGTTGGTAGAATTTTGAGGAAAATAATTAATTTAATCCATTTTGGAATAAGGCGGTAACAACAAAATGTGGAAAAGTGAATTCTTTTCAGATGCACTGTATGTTTTTGTGTGTGTCTTTATGGGTCAGTAAGTTTTTTCTGAAAATAAATAAATACTTTTATTCAGCAAAGGTACATTAAATTGCTCAAAGGTGACATAAAAGACATTTAAAATGTTTCAAAAATTAAATAAATTCTATTTTCTGTTCAAGCAATCCTTTAAAATTTATAAATGTTTCCACAAAAAATTAAGCACTGAAAACTCATCTCTTTCGTGAGCACTTAACTCCTTTCCTTTTTCCCTTCCTACTCTATCTTATGTTACTCTGAGCAATGTTGAAACTTGTATTGTGAGCACTTCCTGTGTCTATTTGCCTCTTCATGAAGAATCGCTTGTTTGTTTCCTCACTTGTAAGTCGCTTTTAAATGTAAATGTAAGCACCACGACTGTTCTTAATAATAATCAATGTTTCTTGAGCACCAAATCAGCGTATTAGAATGATTTCTGAAGGATCATGTGACACTGAAGACTGGAGTAATGATGCTGAAAACTCAGCTTTGGCATCACATGCTAAAATATATTAAAACAGAAAAGCATAAGATACAAGATTTAAAAACCGTACAATTTATATAATTGTTATACTGTATTTTTGGATATATTTTTATTTTATTATATTTTATATAATTTTTTATTTTATTATATTTGTTATATTGATTTTGTTGTTGATTTTAATGCCTTCCAGTTTTAGTATATGTATCTTGACTATCCAAGCTCTACCATAACCCAAAAGTCACGATTTTGTGTATTCGAGCTTCTTTCCCCTGACATCTTATTTTCTGTATTCAGTCTGAAGTTCAGCCTTGAGTCTGTGTGCTTCCAGCAAACAGAACTGCAGTGCATTCTTCCATCCTCCTGCCACTGCTGCTCTACATTGTCACAAAACATCTAGAGATATTATGTAAAGTCTCTTTGAGGTCACAAGGGTACAGATTGGTATTCACATGAATGCTGTTGGGTTGAATATGTCTGTAGATGGGAATTAATTGAAAAATGGTTACCATGCCATGAAAAGCATTTTTCCCCATAGACCCAAGGCTACATGCGCCATTGGCGTGATTGCAAAAGTAAGCCATTTTTGATCTCTGCAAGATCACACTGAGAGTGACAGAATGTTCTGTTATGAAAAAAGTTTGAGGTCTTTTGTTAATGTTTCACCTCTTACTATCAAAACAAAATAAGAAAATGATTTTACTTAAGCACATTTGCAAAGAAATATTTCTTCCAAATGGTTGTAAACGGTATAAGCTTGGTCATTTTTAAATGCCATGTAAAACTGGATATCTGGTAGTTTATTTATCGGAGCTTGAACATTTATTCCAACCGCAGCTTTGTAAAGGAGCAAAAAATGGCAACTTTGATGGAATTTCAGTGATTAAATAGACTCATTGGATGTTGCGTGATACATTACATCACAGAGAGCTCATCTGAATATTTCAGGAAATGTATTCTTAATTAACTGTTATATGTAAAAGAAATCATTTAAACCTGGATATATAAAATTGACATTAATATGAATATAATCTTGTTTAATCATGTCTATGATTTTATGCTTTACTGGTTTGTATGATGGCATTTTTACCTGAAAACACTATGTGGCACTAAGGGGAAGTTTGAAACGTATGTCATTTCTTTTATTAAGTAAACTCTCCATGTTAGTCCAGTGGTTATTTATTTAGTGGTATTATATCAACAACAACAAAATAGTTTTGCCTAAATAAATAATTCACCAACAATTTCAGGCCATTATCTCTCCATTTCCTCCAGCTATTTGATATAGACTACTTCAGGTCTTATTAAGCCAAATTATTCTAATTGGCTCATATCATGAGAAATCAAATTTTCCTTCATCCTTTGAGATAAAAGAGCTATATGCTATAAAAAAGTCTCAAGTCTGTTTTCAAATCTTGAACAAAAGAAGCAAAATTATCCTGAGTTTATTGATGTTATCAAAGCATAATCTTGTTTCTGTACCTGTAAACTTTTGACCGACATAGAAAATAGCTGATGGCTGCTGATGAATGGACTTTTAATTGGAATTTAATGGAAAATGGTCATGAAAATATTAATATGACCCCTTTAAAACTTTACTTGAAAATTCATACTGACATTATGCTGTCCTTTGGGTTTGATGAGTTGCGCATGGCCAGCACTTCACTTTCCTCGTATTGCTTGTGCAGCTCAATTAACATGGCTGGGTATGAAATATGCATCAAGTCGCTTCATCTATAATATATAAAACCACATATTCACATGTTCTGCTATCTGTAGCCATGTACTTTTCAGCGTATGTGCTGCGAGTGACGTACTCAATCTATACACCAATGATCTGCTAGCATTAGCAGATACATCTGACGAAAAAATGCGCACCAACGGTTTTGATGAGGTGAATTTGTTTGACCAATAGAAAATTGACCAATATTTGCATGTGTTATTGCTCATTTTACAGTTTCATTCCTCTTCATTTTTCATGGGGCTAGTTGTCAGGCAGAAAACGGAATGGTTTATTAATTGTACTGCTTTGTTTTATTTGTTCACATTTTTGCTTTTTTAATTGGCTATTTAATGGCAGACAATGTCGAGACAACTTAACCCATTTTTAGCAGCCATTACTCGTTGAAACATGTTAAAAACATTTCTTATTATTAATCAATGCTGCAAACAATTTATGCTTAATATTTTTCTGGAAACTATGATACATTTTCTTCAGGATTAATTCAAAGAACAGTCAAAAGAACAGCATTTATTTGAATTTTTGTAACAATATAAAAGTCTTTACTGTCATTTTTTATTTTAATTTAAAATCTTATTAAAAATACATAATATATTTATATAAAATGCATACTTTTGTTCAGAATACACTGCTATCTTTAGCCTTTAATAGACAAAAATGTCATTCCTTGGAAGCACAAAAGAAAAAGTTGTTCAACAGTACCTCATCGAAGCCTCCCTTTTTCTTTTGTTTCTTCTCAATATTGCTGCAGCTATTCCAAAAGAATTAAATACTAAGGCAAATGTGACTTTGACAGTGTATGCCTCTCCTTTCCTGTATTCTGTCTTTGGCTGTCTCCATTTGCTCTGTGTTTATAAAATTTCTTCAGTTCTGCCCTGGGCTCTTGATTTTTTTACTCAGTGCTGGTACAGTATATTGCAGAGTTCTATGCAATACACCTGAGCTAAGCTTAGGAGACAGCTGTGCTTTTCTATTTGTTCTTGACAGAGGTAGTCATAGAAACCCTTTACTCTTACTTCGGAGGACTGCTACTAGCAGCTGTGAAAACTCATCGTTATGAGAATCGTCGTTATTAATGCAACTTGATTTAACATCTGCAACTCCTAATACAACAGACCAAAGGATCTTGTATCATTGTAGATGTTCTGTGTTATTTTTCCAGATTCAGCCCACAAAAGTGCATTCATTCTTTTGATTAGGGTGTGTGTGATGATATAATGTTGCTCTCAGGCTTTCATACCTCAAGGCCATTATTGTTGGTGTTTAGTTTGTTTATTCACCCAAGAATCAGATTGATTGTGCTAAGCTCATTCTGCACCAATTTATTGTGCTCTGTTGGCTATAAATTTGGATTGGATTTGTGGCGGGATTTGTGTAATATACATGCATCTATTATTTTTTCAGTTTATCAACAGAGTGGAAGCTTCCGGAATGCATTTCGGATGAAAAGAATACCCTAACAGTGCTATTTTTAGTGAATCCAGTCATTGTTTTGTGTGACGAAGAGGGAGAGGAAAAGCAGGCAGTGATATATGATCTTTCTGAGCGTTTTGCAAAGATGAAGGCAAAGGTCAAACCTAAACCTAAAATTACAATTATGCAAAAATGTGTTTGGCTGTCATTTTACAAAAGGTCAATCTGCCTCCAAATATTTCAATAAGAGAATATCATTAGTTTAAATAACTGTATGCTTGCTTTTAAATATAGAGAGTGCTATAAAAAGCCTTTCAGTTAACGTTTTGAGGAATTTTCAATGAAATTTGTGCTTTCTGAAATGGCACCTTTTTTTTGTCTTGTTTTGTGCGGTTTTCAATAGTGTCTTTTTTCATATCTATCATAAACTACATGCTGAGACAAGCAAACAAATGAGACATGCAGCTAAACAAATAACAGATAGCAAGGCTGAGCATGTTTTAAATGAATCAATTTGTATTTCTTGCTACTGTGCATATCCAAAATAGATATCTGGCTAAGTACATGTACTGTTGCTGGGAAATCTGTTTGACCAATAACTGTTAACAAAGCTAGCATGCTAAGTTTGCAAGTTTACAATGTAGGCTAATGTTTTTAATTATCTTCATTAGGGGGGTTTTCTCATCAAATATTAGTGTATGTGATTAATTTTATTAAAAAATAAGCATATTTTGTATTTAATTCTATTACAATATTAAACTGACAGTTTTAACGCTTCTACACCGGACGCGAACGACGCGACGCGTCAAAAGACAATAGAACCCATTATAATCAGTGATATATTCTACACCGGATGCGGTGCGACGCCACACAACAAATTCCCGATAGTAAACGGATTCTCCGTTCTATTTCTGACATAGTCCAAGTACTTTGCAACGATTTGTTCTCACATTCGATTTATCACGTTCAGCAAAGACTGTAAGCTGTTGCGGCACGACAGCGGTCACGTCTGGTGTAGACACGGTGAAACAGTATTGTAGTGTAGTTAAGTATGTTTATTGCAGATTTTAACATTAACCACCATTATTTAAAGGTGCAATAAGTATTCTGGGAAAATGCTAACTTTAGCCTGTTTACATTAAAAGTGTACGTCCCACCCTCCCTGCAAATCGCAAAGCCGCGCCTCCTCAAAAACACATGAACATGCACAGACCAGAAGCAAGAAATAACGTTATTGGATTACTTCATGTGTCATTCACCGGTGAGAAAAATTTACAGTACAGAGAGTATCAGTACTACAATAACAAACATATACAACTTTTTAAAAATGGAATTAGATGCAGCAAATGGATATATCAGACATTTCTAACGTGACAACTTTGAGCACACAATAAACAACATCACTGTCTTTTAACCAGAAAGGTGATTCCAGCAAAAATACAATGTAAACATTGTCAGAATATCAAAACTATCTTTCTTGTGAAGGATTGCATACACAATACCTGCAGGGACGACGAAACACAGTGTTTTACTCATTGTTTGTAGCAAGACTCAGAAACGATGGTCGAAACATCTGGTGGTGGTGGCCTTACGAATTCATACACCAAAGGAGTGGATGTTGTAGTTTGCTTTGAAAACATAAAAATAGTTCCCGAAAAAATTCTGAGTGCTGCTGTCATTGAGTTCATTCGTAAAGGTACTCAAGCTACAAGTCTAGAACTACAATAACCATCATGTTTACACAGCGCACACAACACCTCTACATTTTATTTCTCTCTACATGGGGACAGGAGAGCTGTTAGTCAATAAATGTGAAAAAGTAACTTAGGTATTTTGTTGTAAATTGATGCAGTAATGAAAAAAGTAATTTGATTACGTAACTCAAGTTACTTGTAATGCATTACCCCCAACAATGAATACAACCCAATACCAATCCAATACCATCCAATCAATTCCTGATGAAAAAAAATCAAGTCCCACCAAACATTATTCTTGTCTGAGAAGCCGTTTCACTCAGATATACGTCACAATTGTGAAGAAAAGACTACCGTAATTTGTGTCATGCTGACTTTAACAGCATAAAGGTAACTTCTTATATTAAAGATATAACAGATTTGAGTGAAAAAGGTTGATCAGATCTCGATCGGGTTGATCTGTATTCATGCAAAAAGAAGAAAGAGGATTCTTGAAAGGTTAGTTCACCCAAAAATAAATTCCGTCAGCATTTACTCACCTTCATGTCATCCAAACATTTATGAATTTCTTTTTTTCTGGTTAACATAAATAAGATATTTCTGTTTTTCCATATAGAAGTCAGTGGTCAACAAAACATTCTTCCAAAAAGCATCTTCAGGTTTAGAATGTCTTTAAAGGTGGATGAGAACATGCTGCGGTATCTTTGTTGTTCATCGGCCTTGACTCCTTTTAAACCCATAGCTGAGATTTCCATTGAGCACAAACACGTCTAAGACTTGAACCGTGTGCACACCATCCACACTCTAGTGAGTATATGATTTAAATGTTTGAATGATTAGAATGTTTCCGTTATTTAATGTAAACTAATATAAATAGTTCTTGCACAATGTATTAAAGACTATTCATGTATTAAGACTTTTATTTCTTAAAGACATCAAATCAATCACAAATAATATTGTGTAATATATTGTTCAAGGATAACAATAAAAAAAAATCACTTGTGTCACTTAACTACTAGGATATGAACAATATATGTATGGCACTTCATTTGGTTACACCATATTTTACAGTACATGTACTTACAGTGTAGTTACCCAAGAAAGTACTGGTAATATAAGATAACTACATTGGTTAAGGTTAGGTTTAGGGTTAGTACCTAGTTATAGTTCATAGTTTCTACATGTAGAACAGGACTGTAAAATAAAGTGCTACCCAATATCTAGTACACTTTTTGTACTATAAGTATATTAAATGTACAGCTTGAGTCATAGTTAAACCTCGAAGACCTACAGTACCGACGGATGATCAGGGCAGAGCAAATGGTTAATTCCATTACTTATACTCCGTGTCTGCGCTTCCAGAGACACAGTCTCACACACACACACACACACACAAAACTCATCTTCCAAGGACCCTGATTTGGTTTCTGTACTTATCACCATGGCAACCTAGCTTTGACGCTGAATATGTTGGATGGCTAACAGAATTCTTTAGAAAATCACGTTGCTGTATCAATTGATTTCAAATTTGTGCTGAAAACATACATTTGCTCTATTGTGAGTTTGTGCTAAGGAGAAGTGAACCGTCACCACTGGGAATCAAAATGCCAGCTAACTCTCAATGCTAACTGGAACTGACAAATCGCAAGGTAATCGTCTTATAGGCAAACCAAAATATGCAATATTACATTCAAACACATTTAAAGCAAAATCATTTGTATTAGTACACCACAGAAAAGAAATAGTTCTCTTTAGTGGCCTTTTAGATCAGGTTTGAGGGTGAGTGCTGTGCTAAGGTAGGTAGCGCTGTAAGAAACAGCTTTATTAAACATTTACAGTCTGCAGAGAGACCAGCTCCACTTCCAGGACAGAAGCACTTGAAACCGAGAAATCTATCAATGTCCGTCATATGTTGCTTTCACTCATTCAGTGAGCATGTCCTTCATTCATTCCTTCCTCTAGGTGCATTTCATCTACAGTAAGGAGGACGCAATTCAGCGAGACCTTCTGATTGGTTCTCCGCAATCAAAGAGCCATGCCTGAAAATACATGAATAAAATCATATTATCAGAAAAACGTGTCTCATTTTATATCTGAACTCGAAAAAATGATCATTCTGGTCTAAGAGTCAGATGCGTATCAAAACATTTATGCAACGTTAATGCTAACATTCAGTCTATGAAAGATGTGTGTTCTGCTGTGATGGAGAATGTGCCACTCTTCATGGCACTGGACGTAACTGGGGCATCTGTGTTGTGGTAACCATGACAACGTGAGAGTTTGTCATCTACAGTGGCAAAGCTCTGAGGGGATTGAGCTCATGATTCTGAGTCTTTACCACACACCCGCCCACACAAACACACACGTGTGCACATGCAACATACTACAGTGCTGGTTTAAGCCATGGT
The DNA here is from genome assembly GCA_038088235.1 of Zacco platypus. Taxonomy (NCBI): domain Eukaryota; kingdom Metazoa; phylum Chordata; class Actinopteri; order Cypriniformes; family Xenocyprididae; genus Zacco; species Zacco platypus. The sequence goes on from CM076074.1 coordinate 25,558,320, forward strand.
AAAAGCGTCTGATTCTTATGGGCTGTTATTCAGAAAGGTTGCAAGTTTGAATCTCATCACATGTGCACTTTAGAAGGCCCTTTTCAAGACTACTTAAGTAAGTTATAACTACTTGACTGTGTATCTTTAAGTAAAAAAAGAACTTTTTTTCCCCTGACTAAATATGCAAATGTTTATTTTTTTTCTACTATTCTCATTCTACTAGTCTACAAGATAGAAGAGGGATTCTCTGTCATAGCTCTATTTCTTTAACACTTCATTGCAAATGCGTCTCCCTCCCAAACAATTTTTATTCACAAAACTGCGATAGAGGCGGTTTGTTCCCAGCAAGCCCAGGCTTGTTAGTTGATACGTTTCGCTCTCTCCTCTGCGCTCTGTCATGATGCTTGTAGAAAACGAGACTAGACAATCGTTGTCAAGGTAACCAATCATCTTTAAAGAACTCATAATACAAATAGCATTTGAAAACTATGGGTCAATGATGTTGGAGTTGGCTTAGACCCTTTTCTAAAAATATTTAGGAGAGAAAAACTTGTGCCTCTTTCTGATTCCTGAACGTGCTATTTATAGACGTCACGAAAATATTGGTTTGGAATGAAGTAAATGTTCAGGATCCTGAAACATAATATAAAGTCAGATTTTTAAACTGTACATAATTAAGTTAGAATGTTATTATATTTGTATTTTACATTTCTGCATATTTACAGTTTTCTGCCCAATAACATCAGGCAAAGGAAATTTGCTTTTTGGCTAACTTGATTTATCTGAATGTTGATTAATGTACAGTGTCCCTTTTGAAATAGATGATACATAAATTGGGTTTGAGGGGGGAAACAGTATTAATGTGATCATGAATAGGAAGTGTGATGGAAGAATGAGATTCAAACTTACTATAGACTCAATCTACAAAAAGCTTATAACATCAAAACTACACATTTTAAATGGTTGGTTCACCCAAAAATAGAAATTTCGTCATTAATTACTCACCCTCATGCTGTTCCAACCCCGTAAGACTTTTGTTCATCGTCAGAACACAGAAGAAGATCTTTTTGATGAAATGTGAGAGCTTCCTGTCCCTCCATAGACTGCCTTCACAACTAGAACTTTGATGCTTCAAAAAGTTCACAAAGAGATTGTTAAACTAATCCATATAAATTAAGCGGTTTAGTCCAAATTTTCTGAAGAGACACGATCACTTTATATGATGAAGAGATTTAATAGACTTTTACTCACATATAAACATTGATCAGCGAACATAAACAAAAGCTCAATGACACGCAAGAAAGCCCAAAACTTGCTGCGTAACACTCAAGAACAAGCCTCATTGGTTACGTCATCAGAATGCTGTCAGATTTCATCAAAAAGATTTTCATTTAAACATAAACGAAATGGAATGACACGAGGGTGGGTAATTAATGAGAGAATTTTCATTTTTGGGTGAACTAACCCTTTAAGCAACATCCTTCCATTCAAAGTTTGTCTTTCTCCAGGCTTACATTCACTTTTTCACGCTGTCGCGCTGTGCTAAGTGACAGTTCAAATGATTGAATTAAACAAATTTCATAATTAGCAAAGTGGGGCAGAGACACAACAAGAGAGAATGAATGACAGAACGTCAGGTCAAAAAAAGAAAACAGGCAATTAAAATCACTATTTTTATCAGCCTAGAATACGCTTTTTTAAAAGAGTGGGTTGGAATCTTTACATATTAAACAGCTATTTAATTTTTTGTGAGTTTAACTACTGAATGTGCCTGCATGTCTCTCTATCTCCCTTATTCACACTCACATACCGACACAAGGCCGTCTGTGAGGATGGCGTCACTAATGAAACAACTTTGGTGCGCCACATCAGAGTCCACCCACGTTGTTGGAATATGGCGCAGGTGTCCAGCCCCCAACAGGCTATACGAACCAGCTGACTCACAAACACTTTCTCACTGGCATAATCAATTATACCCAGAGGTAAAGATTCATAATTATTTAGCAATCCACAATCTTTGAAGTTACCAAACCCGAGCATTCACCTGTCACAGATTTTCAGTAATTGTCATGACGAAAAAACTGCGATATGTATTAGTTTAATTAAAAAAAAGTTTACATGTTTAGCAAGGACGCATTAATCACAAAAGTGACAGTAAAGACAAAATCTGTTACAAATAAATGCTGTTCTTTTGAACTTTCTATTCCTCAAAGAATCCTGAAAACTATGTATCACAGTTTCCACAATTATTGATGTTTTTACTGTAAGTAAATAAGAGACTTCTTTCACGGACATCAAAAATTGCAAAATAAAATTCACTATTGGGCTCAGACATTTGGACCGCATTGTGTGTGAAAACACACACAAACACGTGAAAAATGTAAGTGTTGTCATGATAAAACTTAAATCTACATATTAGACTTTAAAGATGTCAAAATTACAATAGCTGGAAAAACAGTAAAGATGCAGACATTAATCACAAATCTCTGCGCAAGCATGGTATTACTTAAACATTATTAAAACTTCTTAAAGCATTGGCACAAACCAGCTATCACCAAATTTATTTAAAAAGGATAATAACACTATTAATTATTTTGCCATCTAACACAGGTTTGAGTGAAGGTTTACTGTTTTTAATGGTCTAACAACTATGAACTATTAGAAAACTGAGCAAGATTAACACGTTATTTATAATAGGTTATGTGTGAGAAGAGCTACAATCTAAGCCAAAAGAGCAGAAACAGATGCCACACACTCCACAATTACACCCATGCAGTTACAAAGCTTAATTTTAGACAGGCCTACATGCCTTTTTGCAGAAATAATTGCAGTAGGCGTTGTTGAAAAAAAAAGAAAGTATTTTGCAGCTGTTTCTTTTTGCACTTGGGTCATTCCTGTTATGCGGTACCTTTGGAACTCTGTGACTTTTTAAATATGATTATTCTTGTGTTGAAATTAAGAAAGACTTTCAGAATTATGCTCTGGTCAAGCACTTGACCTTTTTTTTTTCTTTTTTTTTTTAAATGCGTATAGCTTGATTTACCTAGACAATAATGACGTGACATGTAGCCAAGTATGGTGTCCCATACTCAGAATTTGTGCTCTGCATTTCACCCATCCAGGTGCACACACACAGCGGTGAGTATTGTGAGTATTGTGAGCACACATCCGGAGCAGTAGGCAGCCATTTTTGCTATACGGCGCTCAGGGAGTTTTTGGGAGTTAGGTGCCTTGCTCAAGGGCACCTCAGTTGTGGGTAATGAGAGTGAAAGATTCACTGCCCCCTCCTGCTGGTACTGAGACTCAAACCCGTGACCATCAGGTTGCAACTTTGCAAGAGACCAAAATAGCAAGAAAGTGAAGTGGATTGAAAAATGCCTCAGGATTTTTGCCTTTATTTTACAGAAGCAGTAACATTATAGATATTATAGAGATAGAGAGAGGTATGAGCCAGACTGGACTCAAACAGGATGTTTATAAATTGCTAGTTTTCTTCAATGCTTCAAGTAGTAAAATAATTTAAAATTTTTTGCCCTTTTTTGTTTTACTTTTGAATAGATTTTATGACCAAAATTTTAAATCTTTTAAAGAGTAATATTTCATTGAGGATAAGACGTGCATAACAGAGACATGAAAACTCTGACGTTATCTTATTAATTAGTTAATAAATTAATTGATTATACATTAATATTTATACATTGAACTACACGTAGCTAAAAGTCAAAGTAACAAAAATACATGCAACCCCAGAGAATTGTAGACATGAACAATCTGAATGCGTTTTTAGGAGATGTTTTGTGTTGCATGTTTTTACCGACTATTTTTGGCCAGGGACATGACGTTGCCGTCGGACCAATGTTTGCTGGGATGTTAATGAACGTTAAAACTTTACGTTTTGACACAAAACGATTGTATCCCCACTGTTTAATCACCAGGTTCCAGGAGTTTATAGCAGTGTTAACCCAGCATAGCGCAGTTTCAGCTGCAGCACTAAACCCGTATACTGCACCTCTACCTGAGAGAGAGAGAGAGAGAGAGAGAGAGAGAGAGAGAGAGAGAGAGAGAGAGAGAGAGAGAGAGAGCAAGCGAGCGCGCGCTCCAAGTGCAGGTTTCTGGGTTGGCATCAGAGCGCGCGAGTAGAGCGTGGCACGCGGAATATTAGCCAAAATTACCACGAACTCAAACATCAGGAGACTCTCTGGGGGGAAGCGATCAAGAACACCGCCCTTCATAAACCTATTTCTCCTAAACGCTCAAATTATCCGGTAAGTCTTCGTGGTTACATTAGTTCAACCTGTAAGGATGACGCTGAATGCGTATATTTGTTTCCCCTCACTGATTTTATCCAACGCTTTCGTAGTAGAATGTGTCAGTTACGTTTACCAGACTGGGTCGCTATTTTTCTTTTCTGAGGCAAATTCACCTGTGACACCACCTGTAACTAAAACTAGCGGATAGCACGAACTCTTTCAAAAACTTTAAGAGGTTCCGCGCACAGACATGATGCTCGTATTTACATATGTATGTGCAGCTTGAACTTCCGTCAAGTGAGTTTCGTCAGTTAGTGTAAATAGGTTAAAAAAAAAAAAAAAGTATGCTTACATCAAACCTAACTCACTGCGTATGTTGTGGTCAAGTGGACCTTGCAGTTTCCTTCGTTATTTCATGACAGAAAAAGTTCTGTAATTCATCAGTTGATTTCTTTGATGAATGTTAATTCATTAATTCAATGTTAATTGCAAATGTGCAATATTGGAATGTGCAAAAGTGGAATTTTGTGTGGTATTGGTCAACAATGTGATATGTAGCCTAATTTGTTAGAGCAGGTAAGGTAATAGACACTCTTGATTCATAGATTCATAGTTTCATAGACAGTCCATGACACCACACATAATGACATTTTCAGGGTTTTGTTTCTGTAACAACATCTGTGTTTTTGTTTTATACATTTAAACTTGTAAGTGTCATTTTTATGCTCAGATTCCAAACTTTTTTCAAAATTCCAAAATTTTTTAAATTAGTGTGAAGTACAATAGAGGCTGCTGCTGTTGCAACCTGGCACACTGCTCTGTTACTTTATTGTGGTGATCAAATTTACTTCATTAATTAAAGATGCAAGATCATCATAAAATTGACTTCATTCATAAATGTGAACAAATAGGAGACATTTTAATAATATAAACCAAATGCATTACCTACTCTAAAAACAGACAACAGTATAGACGCAAAGTTTTTTAACAAGTAGATGAAAATCTTTTGTAGATGCTATCTATTAAATTAAAGATAACTTCCTTATTCATATGATACTAATTCTACATTAACATCAATACAATAAACCAGGCATTTAATTTTATTTTCATACCAGTTCAACAATGGTGATCATGTATGATTTCAGCCGTGTGGCTAATGTGTGTGTGTGTGTGTGTGTGTGTGTGTGTGTTGCAACAATGGACTTTTGTGCACTTCTCTTCCTCCATTGTGAATCCATAAATGTCAACATTTTGTGTTTGTCAAGTTTTTTGTTTTTTCTGTGGTAATGGAGCTTAACTTGTATTTAACCTAGGATATTTCTTTCCACCTGTAATTTAGTGCTCACAGTATTGTTTGAGATGCAATTATTTCTTATGCAACAGTGATTGTTGCACTAGTTTACAACAACACAATTTAGTTGTTTAGTTGTTGCATTCTGTTATTTTCTTCGTCATGAAAGAGGAAAATAGTATGAATATTGTTTTTGTTATCAAATCCGGTCAGTTTGCATTGTTTGTGTCCACCTCTTAATTCGTCTCTGTTGTTGTCTGACATAATTTTGTCTGTATAGATCCATCTGCTCAAAGGAGTCCATCTGCTGGAGTTGATGATGTTATGGCATCAATAGATAGAATAGCAGAACTGACCTTGCTCACTGTGGCTCACATAAAAGACGCACAAAGAAGCCCGGACACTGTGTTTGTGTCAGTTTCTGTACAGTATGTGTGTGTGAATGCAACCCACGGGCTAAAACACCACCCACCACCTCTGTTCAAAACACCATCCTGTTCTCTAGAGCTCTTAGCAGGGCCCGTCATCCCTTTATATAACATAACACCTGGCCCACCTCCACCCCCAGCCAACACCCGCACTGCACCAAAGGTGATGAAGAAGAGCACCACCCTCCCCCTCCCCATTGCAGTTTTCCCAAAACGGAATCAAAACAATACACTTCTATAATTGTGGATCACAGAGTTTTTTTTAAGCCAGAGCTTTCTATCTTTTCTCAACAACCTGTTGATCAGTGTTTCAGACAGAGGTTACTAAAAAAATATAACCTAACCAAAATTAATACGGTGATTAGGTCTTTTCAATGTGCCCTTTTCCACAATTCAAGTGCCTGTTGCAGAAATATTAGGGCTCAGATTTTGTCTATTTCTGACTGTTTTTTGTTGTTGTTGTTTGTTTCATAAACTACTATTCAAAAGTTTGGGGTCAGAATATTTTTTTAATATAAATAAATATTTTTATTCATTAAGGATGTGTAAAATTGACCAAAAGTGGCAGAGAAGACATTTACATTTTAAAATATATCAAATCATAAAATTTTAAATTGTAATAATTTTTCACAATATTAATGTTTACTGTATTTTTGATCAAAGAAATGTAACCTTGGTGAGCATAAGAGTCTTCTTTCAAAAACATAATTAAAAAATCTTACAAACCCCAAACTTTTGAACATGTATAATTTGTAATTTTGTGGAAAACAGAAAATAATAAAGTACTTTCATATATAATAAAGGTGAAAAACAGTATGTGACAAAAGAAGTATGTCTGAATTCACTGTAAGAGTAGCCGAAAAGTACCTATTTATGGTGAGTTTCTATGATGGACACTTTGGTATCCCATGAGGCCACAGTAGAGGATTTGTGAATGGCAGTAAAGCGATGCAACTGATGTTTGTAGTTCACAGATGATAATGACAACATACCGGATGTTGTACGTCCAGATTACTTTCATACTACACACATTTCTTCTATATAGAACATACTTTTTTTAGCAGTCGCGAAGTAATTACTTATTTAAAATAAGTACCTCAAGAGAGTATGAGATTTCAGATGTGTTTAAAGGTGCAGTATGTAATATTGATAGTGACTGCTAAATTTATATAGTGATTATAATTTTAAAAAGCTCTAAAATATTTAATTGACTAAAAATTGTTGTAAGTGCAGTCTTTATAATTCTTGAAACATTTAAAAGATAAATTCAATTTATATTAATTTTGGACATTTGGTATTTTTTCATATGTTTGGACTTCATGTATAAGCATAGGTTGTATTTAAAATGTATATAAATAGTGCCAAATACCTTTCCAGAATGCATCAGTCAGTCTGCTATTTTACAACATATTACCCTAACTGTTATAACCTGATTTAGTCTTCACCACCTACTCAACACATGACTATATCTATAAAATAAGTGCTTAACAAAGTGTCACTATTGCCGTAGCCAAGACGTTTGAGATCATGAGATCTCGTCTGTTTTATTTCTGTCTAAATAGAAACCTCCAGTTGACACCAAATTCCCTGGAGCTGCTTCTGAGGAAATAAAATAAGAGGACGAGTATCAGTGTATCTGTGCCTGTGTGTGAATGAGAGAAGAGAGATTTGGAGCAAAAAAAAAAAAAAAATGACAGAGGAACAACAACAGACCTGAATCTATAGTTTCTGAGTTTTATGGTGGCATCACACATGACACATGCCCTCATGACCTAGATTCATGCCCCCAAGAGTGTCTCAATCTGTCTTGTCTCCTGACAGAAAAGACACTGATTTAAATACTGATAACTTTATGTTGCGTGAATATGAGTTGCAATCAACAGTGTCTGACAATTATATTTTATGCGAACACTACACATAAAATACAATAGCTTTCACTTCTCTGGTTAAGGGAAGTATTACTCAGCTAGCTTCAGAGAGTGACTGTGATTTGACTCTGTCCAAGATACTGTATAAATGGGAATTTAAAATGGAGATGTTAATTAATATTTCACCCACCCACTCATTTCACATAGTCAACATTTCCATTACCATCTGGGGATGCATTAGTCCATGCAGGTCTAATGGAGCTGGACTTATGGACCCGGTTAGTGGATTTGTTGGAGTCATTAGTTTCACACAAGTTCAAGGGATATGAAAGCACCACAGCTGCGTTATATTTCCAGTAACTGTAGATAATGGTTCTCTTAGAAAGCCTATTTATTTTAGTTTTAACATTAGCTCGAGTCCAATTTAATTAAATGCTCAGTGGGATTTCATTATATATTTCTTTTTTTTAATTGAGTGCTGGTCTTCATTCTGTCAAGAAGTTTGAGGGTCTCTGTCTTTGTAAACTTGTTTTTTAAATTCAGATTTTAGATTTAATTATGCCTCTCTTTAGGTTTAGCTGTTACAGTTATTTGAAAACAATGGTTTGGGTTAGCAGTGAGAATATGGAAATTTGCTAAATTAATGTGGAAAGCTCGGAGGGATATGATTTATTGCATTAACAGCATTCAGGAAATATTGCTTGCTGCTAAAATACCCATCACTGATTCCCAAAACGATCTCCAACTCCGCAAGAGAGCAGTCTGATGTAAGACTTCCAAGTGAAAGCTTGAGAATTTGAGACTTCTCTTGAGAAGTGTTGTGGTTCTCTCACTGCAAGCTAATACTTGAAAAGCAGCCATGGAATAAAATAGAGCAACATCTTTGCTTTTATAGTCTGTTGGAATCCAGAAGCTATTGCTTTTCCCTCCTTTTTTGTTGCCTGGGAAACGGTGTTATCATGAGGCGGGTGCTTGTTGTTAAGTGATCCACCCTCAATGTTTTTCGGTGGAAGCATGCCCAGAACAGGCAGGAAATGAAGTTAACTGAGCAGCACTCTTTGTTCAGTGCTGTGGCATAACACGGTTTTCTGCAGTCTGTGAAAAATATTTTCTGAAAGTTGTGGGTTAAAAAAATCAAATAAAGTATTGCCCTCCTACTGACGTCACAAAACAAAACCCTTTTATTTTCCAACTTCTCCACTCCAGCTACCTGTAATATACAGAGCATTTTTCATGATCCATTCAATTCCTGATGAATAACCATTTAATTAAATTTATTTATTTAGTTGGTTACTTAGTTAATTAGTTAGTATTTTCCCTGACGCTTACAGTTTTTTTTTTTTTTATATAGGAAGTGTTGCGTAGGTCATTGCTTCGTTTCATATCTTCAACCACATTATCTTTAGTTTCAGCCTTAGAGGTCATGCCCAAGGACCACTGGCTGAACGTCTGATGCATATGGCACACAAAAAGGGAAACACTTCTGGATTTTCCTAGTCGTGATCTAATTGGTTGAGTTCTCCATGTTTTCCAGGAGACATGTGTGTCATGTTCTTTAATGGTCTGCCTGGAAACAGAGCCGTTGTGACCCCCTTATCGAAGAAGAAAGTCATCGCATTTTCAAATGTGAGATGCAATGACCGCTTATCAGAATCAACTAAACACTGGATTTTCAAAAATATGCAAAATTCACGGCGCCATTATTGCATTAAACTTGCAAAATGGTCTTGAATTTATTTCACACCGGATTTGTAATGAAGGGACAGCGGATCCAAAATGCAGCTTTATTAAAAATAGACGTGGTCAGACAGGCAATGGGCAAGGATCGGCAAACAAGTATGGCAGGGGATAAGCAGAGTCGTAGTCTAAGCAGAAATATCAAGACAGGCAGCAATAAACAAGCAGTCCAATAATACCTGGCAAGAAATCTAAGGGGCAGGTAGAGAACAATCAGAAAAACGAAAAAACAGGCAGAATCAAAAACAAGGAAAACAAACACGGGAATAACGCTCGGAATTGACAGGGGAACCAAATCAAGACTTTGCGGGGAGTGATGTGTGAATGGTGTTTATATGTGGTGTGGGTGATGAGGTGCAGCTGGTGCGGTAATCAGTGTCTGGGTACGGGGCTTATGGGAAGTGTAGTCTGGATTTTCCGGGCACTCCAACTGACAATCGTGACAGGATTATTATTGTGGGAACAATGACTTTATATTTTTAAACGTGATTGTTTGCTTTACATATGTCCTCTTATGAGCGATCCACTTGCAATAAAAGTTGCTATGGACTTCAGACCTTCTGACGTCTGAAGCTCTGGCTATGTGAAACTACATCATCTTTATTAAATGAATATTTGATGACAGGCATTTTATGACAGCAAATTTGCCTAAAGGTTAGTTCGCCCAAAAATGGAAATTTTCATCAATTACTCACTCTCATGTTGAGCGCTCAAATTTGGTAAATGGAAAATCAAGCATGCTCACTTGACACACGAGAACCAATTAGGTTCATTCTCCTGTGTCACACCAGCATGTTTGAGCTTCCGCAAGAACCAATGATGTTTGTTCTTGTCCAGCAAGTACTGTTGTACTGTTGAGTACTGTTGAGTGTTGTTAAGTACCGTTGAGCTTCTGTTTACCATATTTGAGTGCTTCACTGATTAATGTTTATAAAGCCTAAATTAATTCTATATAAAGCGATCACGACTTGGATTTAATCGTTTGTTTCATATGGATTTATTTTATGAATGTTTTGCTGGGTAAATAGACTTTCAATGGAGGAATAGAAATCTCAGATTTCTTTAAAAATATTTTCATTTCTGTTTCAAAGATGAACGGAAGGTTTATGGGTTTGAGTAATTTATGACAAAATTTTAATTTTGGAAGTGTTTTGTCTCCTGCATATGAAAAAAGGCAGTGGCAAAATGCAGAAACCACGCCAACACTGAAACTAAGAAAAATGGCTCCAAATATTTTTGATTGATTTGATATCAGTCACACTCTGTTTTCTGTTGAGCACAGTTAATCCAAACCCATCTGTCAAAGGACAGATCATAATCTAAGAGACTTGATTTTAGTCATAACTCAGTTGTGACATGCAGTAACTACATTTTGCCTTTGTACTGCAGAATAGTACAGTGGGATTTATCCAAGACTCTTAAAAGTCGTCTCCCAGTCAAGGACACAAATCTGAAAGTTTTGGTCATATTCCAAGGATACCTTAGGGTGAGATTTTCACGAGTCCTTAAATGTAGAATTGTTTGCTTGTGTTGTGCAGTGCTGCGCAATGACCAGCTCCCCTCCTCTTGAATCCACCAGCCCAACTACATGCTGGCTGTACTCTAAAGCAGCCGCACTGTACTGTACCACTGCATTTATGTATGACTGTAACCAAGGCAACAAACAACATAAGGAACAGAATGGACAGATTAGCCGACTGGGTGTGAAGTGAATCCAGGGTTCTTAATACGCACATAATTCCTCCAATTAGCTATTCCTTAGAGAGACCACTCAAGTCTTTTTGGGAAGGGAAGATTGTGACTGCAGCAGCTTGTGGTGTTGTGGAGGTATTAGACAGGTAAGATAAGATGCACTTCCCTCTTTGAAGGTTGTATTGTGCTCTTTGATGTTGTCCGTTGAGTCTCAAGAATGTTTTCACACATTCCTTATGACCGTTTACACTACAAAAAGTTGTACATTGTAGTATGAATAAAATGTGTTTTTATTGTGTATTGAGTTCCATCATTTGTGTCAGAATTCTCCTTGGTGTAACATCAGAGGGAGTTTTTATTTATTTATTTTTTGTGCGTGTGTCTTGGTGCTGTACTAAGCCATCTGGCACCTACTGTTTCACCACAGCTTGATAAGATTCACCCTTTGAAGAGACCTAAGGATCCTGCTGTCTGCTAGGCCTGTGGTGTGCATCTACAGACCTCTATCACCAGAAATCTTGTGTGTTGCATTTTTCAAGAGTCATACGTAAGAAATGACATGTTTTTGACCAAATGTGGAAGTCAGTACTGAGGAGCTCGGTTTTATATGTATCTTCTATATATATTTTTTTGTTAATATAGGTTATATTAACAATACTTGCCAGAATTTGGTCATATGTATATATATATATATATATATATATATATATAATTACTTGTGGGTGTGTGTGCTATTATTATTATTATTATTAATAATATGCATATTTGAGTTCATTGACGTTGTAATTACACAAATTATTTGCTTTGGATCAGAAATCAAAGGGCAGAGATGAAGCTGCGTTTTTTTGTAGTTTCGCTTTGAGAATTAAATGAAGTCTTTGTGGAAGAAGTGATAATAAAAGAAAATTAATGAAATACAATAACTAGCCTAATTTTCTTTGGATGTGATTTTACAATTTCCATCTCATTGGACTGTGGAGGAATGACAGAAACTAAATGACAGACAACTAAAACCTTTCCTTTTCTTTGTAAAAAGAGTTCTACCCAGGTTCTTTTGAAACAGTTAAAGTGTTTAATTTAATACTACTTAAAAATCATTTTGAAAAGCTCTCAAAAATAGACAAAAAAGACTGAGACATTCTTATTGTTAAAAAATCTGGAAGAAAAAATCTAAAAATAATCCAAATTCAGAGTGTATTCTTCCTCGTTTGAGTCATAAATAACTTACATTGGTTTTGGTGCACATCATGAATATTTTAATTCATAATATAATATGGTAAATAACACTAGATAATGTGGTAAATAGCACTATTTATATGTGTTTTTTGCAGTGTTGAAAATAAGGAAATGAGTTGTGAGCTCACTGTAAATGAGAGTTCTGTGCTCTGAATGTCGATTAGGTGGAGGTCATATAGGGTTTATGCAAATGTCATTCCTCCTGATTTACGTAAATTAGTGAGGTCTGTATCTATTGTATTACAATAGTTGGCAATAAAGATTATTACCATAAAGATTGTCAGGTCTTCTTCTAATGTCCATCATTAGTTCATAGATCTGTGGAAAGGTCAGTTTGACAATTCTAAAGCATAACAATAGCATTACAAAGCCTATGTCTGACTTTCTGTTAGATGCTTTTCATGTTTTGTTTTGTTTTATTTAAGTAAAGATTTCTGAAAACATCCTAAACAGATTTATGTGTTTAGGAAATAGTTTTGTTGGTCATTCAAATGAGTGTAATCAATTTTCTATTAGACTCAAAAGCAGAATTGAGGTTGCAGTTTAAATCTTTCTTGAGGTGTCTGGATGTCTCAGGCTATAAACATGACAAATTTGGGCTTGATTAAAAGTTTAATAATTTTTTTTGTCTCCTGACCGTTGTGTGCATTATATGGCAAGAGTATATCATGCATATAAGGCTGAACACGTTATCCTAGCTTATTATTTGCCAATATTGACTTGAGTTCATTTTTTAATGATTTAACTTAAAACTTCTATGAAAATTCAATTACGGCGTAAAAAGCTTTGCAAATTTTTTTTTAATTTAAACTGCTCAGAAGTTTTTTTTATTGCTAAAATCAGCCAACAAGATGCAGAGTAATAGTAATACGGAATCCTCTGAAGACATTTTCACTACAATAGATAAATGAAACGCAAGATGATGGCAAAATATCTGACCACTGAATACCATGACTGACGAATCAGAATCATGTATTCCAAAGAGCTGTGTTTTTAATGTCCGTGATTACGCACAAATCACCCTATGTCATATGATTCGAGACAGTTACCTTGTTTTTAATCAAGCTTTCATGGCCAGAGTACATTTACAGCACACAGCTTAATGCTATGATTGTGCCAAATGAGAGACAAAACAACATGATGCACCATCAATTAGATTACTAAGTACCCATTTCTAAAAATAAACTCATCCATATGAATGTCTTTTGATAAATAATGTCTGTCTCCATTTGTTGACTCACAGCTAATTGATGTTATGTCTCTTCATTTGTTTGATTGCTACAAGAGAGCATGTTTTTTAGCTAAGAGGAGAATAAAACACACTTGATATGGCCAATGGAGGCTTGATGGCCAATTTAGAGTATTAAATGCCCAGATGCCACTTTGCTAATTGAACATAGACACACACATAATGGAATTATAGGACAAGTCGTAACTGGGTTATTGTAAGACATTGACGTATATGTTTCTTTACATAAAAAGTGTGCAAATTTGCATGTTTTTAATTTTATTTAGCTGTTCCTTGCCATTTTGTGTATGCTTACTTTTTTTTTTTTAATTTAAACTACTCAGAAGATATTTTTATATTTTTATTTGCTAAAATGTTGCACTTTCATAACTTAAGAGACTTAACAGAGTTCTCAGTAATGCTTTAGTTTCTTCAACTGGGGCAGTCGTGGCCTAATGGTAAGAGAGTTGGGCTTTTAACCTGAAGGTTGCTGGTTTGATTCCCATGCCAGCAGGGGGATTGTTCAATATCATGACTAAGGTGCCCTTGAGCAAGGCACCTAACCCCTAAATTTCTCACTTGTAAGTTGCTTTGGATAAAAGCGTCTGCTAGATGACTAAGAATGTAAAACCTTTTTAATATGATAAGTGAAACTTTATTGTAAAGTGTTGCCGAAATCTCTGACTTTTGATGTCTTTGCAAATCTGAGCTCAATTAAAACATTGCTGAGATATATTTGGAATCTCCATTGCCGATGCATGTGAGACTTTTTTTTTACAAGAGAAATATCTGAGACAGAAGACAAAAGTCTCCATTTGCTTTCCATTTAATCTCATTGCTGTCTAGGGCAGATCTCATCTGTGTTTTATCTTTCTAATGAGTGCTTTTAGCTTACTGGTAAAACAGTACAACAGTCCAGGTAAACTCATGACAGCACATGAATGAATCCAAACACCATTGTGTTTAAACATTGCTGGTCCTGAAACAATCCCAAAATCTTATTTGATGTCAAGCTCAATAGGCAGTTAGGGCACTATAGCATTGCAACATGTCTTATAGAAAAGGCTGAGTGACAGCAAATGTAGACACAGCTGGCAGCTCTGCAGAGAGAGAGAGACAAACAATGCCCAAGGCTTCAAACTGAATGTTCAGCTTTACAGAGCACAGACAGCTTTGACGACATAGAAACACATGTACGCACACAAATACTAAAGCTGGATTGCATAATTTATCAGAAACCAGGTAAAAGGGTTATATTTTGTCTCATTTAGAGGAGTTTTTCATTTACAAATTTGCTCACCAGAAATGTACTTCAAAATGGGAATAAATTTCCCTGGTGTCCCTGGTTCCCATCTGCCCTTTTCCTAACTCCTTCTGCAAAGAAAAAGTGCAGCTGCCACTGAGAATTCCTTTATATTATTGTGTTACCTAATGGACATTCTGTTGTAAACCTCTGATGTGATGAGACCCTTTCAAGAAAAATCAAATTAAATATCTTAACATCTCAGTTGTGTCTCATAGACAACAGTGAGTTCAAATAGAGAAAATTTATTTTTTGCAATCAAAAGAAGTCAAACGGTTCTTAACAAATTCTTCCAAAATTTTCTGAGGTATGTTTTACAAATTCATTGAATAGCTCTACACCCTCAACAGTTGTCTCATTTATAAACTCAACACTTGAGCCAAAAGTTTGCATATGCATTTTTGTTAAGTGTCATATTTCATACATCAGGCTTTTTTGGCTCTGTATGACATAATGAAAATATGGAGCTCATAATGGAGGAGGGGGAAAAAACACTTTAAAAAACAAAACTGAGCAAAAATATGCAGTTTGGTGCAGTTGCTGATATTTATATGGTGAAAAGGTAAAATGAAATTCTGATAGCTTGTAATGAAAATTAATGAGATTGTTATACCAGTATAACAGACTGCATAAAATGCACCAGCTGTCACTCTACTAATATATCTTAGTAAAATTATATTTATATGCTTAGTTTTATGATCAAAGCTCTGTAGTTTTTACAATGGGAGCAAAACATATGATACAGTGCAATACAATGATGATTGAGAGATGTATGAATAAACATTCCTTAACCCTTAAATGTACCTCGGGTCTTTATCAACTCTGGATGTCATTCACAACCCTTCCCCTCATTCATTTTTTTAAAGTTAAACATCAGTCTTCTTAGTAATCCTCAGTCTACTCATTATAAACATTATAACAAGAAAAAAATAAAATTGTAAAAGAATGTTTTTCTTCTAATTTTCAATTTCAGGTGATTCAATAAGTGCAATTCACCTTGATTCGTCAAAGTGGCAATATCCGGTATGCAACTATGATGTGATGTTTCACTCATAATTACTACAGGCATAAAAAAGAATACACAAGTATCATCAGCAAAACTTGGAATGGCTCAACGATTTACTGCAGTCCATGTATTGTATGCAATCAAATATTAGTGTCAGTGTTACATGATGGTGGATCTGGTGAATCTGTCAGCAATCAAAATTTAATTTTGAATTTGTTGAAAACTGAATTTGTTGATGCTGAATGTACTGGTCAAATGATCTCTGACAATGACAGTGGTGATGGTAAAAAAGCATCTGCTCAAATTGAATCCTTCCAAGTTCCAAAAGGTAATGAAATTTGCTTTATTTTATTCTCTTGTAATTGTTATTCAAACATCAGGAGAGTTTTATACTATTATGGCAGTTAGAAATCCATCCATGACGTTAGACATAGATCTGGGTATGACCCGAAGATGTAATAATTCTCACATTTTCAGGAGTGTGTTTAGCAAACAAACAGATGAAGAGGCAGACGGATAAAAATCCAATACAAAGTTTAATCCAAACAGGGAAAGTAATCCAACAAAGGCAGAGAAACACATAATATAAACATGACCAGACAAAGACTTAGTGAACAGCAGGATCTGTGATGATAATCAGCGTCCATGATAACAGATGAGTAGCGGGAAAAAGCAAGCAAAGGACCAGAGGAACTGAAGAATTAAAAGCTAGTCCATGAGCAAAACTGAACATATTTGTGACAGAAAGCCTCCTGAACCTCCTGCAAGGCATGACCTCACACCGTAACTGGCGTTAAACCGAGGGAGAGATGGAGGTGGCTTAGGAGGTGAACGAAGGAGGGGTGCAGGGATGGTAACAGCCTACAGCGGAGTCGAGATAGGATGGATCCAAGATGTAGAAGGCTGTCAACATCTGGAGGCCGACTGATTGAGATGAGCCATCCACCGATAGGGATGAGGCACTCACAGGCACAGACAGAGGATCAATGAAGCAGAGCACCATCGCAGGTTCCGGATACCTGGACGCAGCCGCGGGGACAAGTGTCAGAGGCGGAGCCAGAGTACCCGAGGACTGGGGCGATGCCGCTGTGACTGAGGACGGAAGCGAGAGTGGAGGGAAGGAGGAACCCACTGCAGCTGAAAGGGTGGAGGGTCAGAGCGCAGTGGACGACCCGCAGGTCCGTGGCGGAAGTTGTGTGACTGACCAAGGGGGAGCTGGTGGGACGAGAGAACTCGGTGAAGCCACTAGGCCGAGGGTCTCCAGAGGAGCCGATGGTGGCAGGAGCCAAGGCAGAGCTGATATGTCGATGGGCTGAGATGGAGCGAAGTGATCAGAGGCCGGAGGATCCTTCCACATGGGCGCTGCTGGTGGTTGTGCAACCTGTGGCTCGACATCATAGCAGGGACTCCCCAGAGATGGCGCAGGGCTGTAAACATCCGGCAGCGATGGGGTTGGAGGACTGGCTGACAGAGTGACAGTAATCAGGTTCAGGTACTCTTTGTCAAGTGAGCTGGTAATGGGTAGGTGACAAAAGTCCTTTACAAAAGAAATGAGCCAGAATGATCATTTTTGCCCTATCATCCATTTTTGGTTGGTCTGGTCGTCTGTCATACTTTCAAGAGTGTGTCTAGCAAACAAACAGATGAAGAGGCAGACAGATAAAAAACAATACTGATTAAAAAAGTTTAATCAAAACAGGCAAAGTAATCCAACAAATGCAAAGAAACACACCATAATGTAAACGTGACCAGACAAAGGCTAAGTGAACAGCAGAAACTTAAATACACAATGGTGATGAGCTAAATGACAAATGGCTGTGATGATAGTTAGTGTTCATGGTAACAGATAAGTGACAGGAAAATCAATTATAGGAACACAGGAACTGAAGAATAACAAACTATAAGTTCAAGAACAAAACTAAACTGAACATAATTGTGGCAATAATAACGGTCGAAACATTCATGCTTTTAAGGGTTAAAGGCATCTGATGCATTTGATTCTCACATTTTAATTGCTTTTGCAAAACATTAACATTATTGCTAAACACAGTACCAGTTTAGTTTTTAAACATCTCTTCTCCTGTTCTCTGAACTGAACTGTCTTTAAAGCACTTCTCTCCCCTCATTACCATGCATATATTGGCCTTGCAAAGCCAGTGTCTCCTGCAATCATAGGGGCCAAGGGGAGATTAATTAGAGACCTTAGTGCTTCTGTGACGGGCAAAGCAAACAGCCTCTCTCTCAGCCTGTAATTTATGTAATGCCTCCTTTACTGTGGATATCAGGAATGGCCTTTTTTTTTTGGGGGGGGGGGGGGGGGTTGCTGCTGGGTGGTAATGATGCTTCAGTCTGCTCTCCTGCCTTTTCTGGACTATTCTGGGAGAGTGGAGGAGAGAAAATAGGATGTTTTTGTACTGTAACATCAAACAAAGAGTTTCAGAGTAAGTTCAAGCCCGGCAGAGTTCAGAGGCGTGCAGTGCATGTGAACTATTGTGCTGGTTTTTGTCTTGGTTCTTTGTTAATGTTGACAGCCTGAAGCCTTTAGAGACAAAATCCTGTCACATTATCCGGAGGAGCTTCAGTGTGATTGAGGACTGTCATGGTGTTTGGCAAATTGTTGGGTCAGACCCGAGTAGCGGTGCAATTGTACTGCCAGCCTGACGCGTAATTGCTTGTTTGTGTGAGGCCTTTTTTGTCGTTTGTTTCAGTATGTTATACTGCAATAGATAATAGCTGTCCTCCCAGCTCTCAAAACAGTAAAGTGACATTTTTACCACAGTTTTAAGAGTCTATTCAGGCTCTTCAGGGAAGATTAAACTAACTGAGTACCACATAATATGCTGCATAAAGGAAATTTAACACTGGTAGGGGACTTTTGGGCACTGCGTGTGGTGCATTTAGTTTGGAGCACTGTGTTCTTCTTCGGTCGTTTCACTAGTTCACTAGTTAATTTTAATGTAAAACGCTGTAGGGTTTGTTACAAAAGGAATAAAGCCCCAGGAAACCTTTTAAAAAAAGCACACATTAAAGCAAGTACTACAGAAATGCTAAGGTTGCTTTCTAGTGAGGATTTCACAAAAATAAATAATAAATAAAGCTGTGATTATATTTTTTATTTTAAAATCAACTGCAACAGAAAGAACAACCATTTTACTACATAACAAAGAAAGAAAGGTTATGTTTGTAATTTTTCTTCAAAATAAAACTTTCTTGAAGCACTCAGACATATATATCATAATACAGAAGTAAAATGGGTTGTAAATGCCATTTCACGTTGAATTAAAGGATAAGTTCACCAGCTCTGTGTTGTTACAATGTTGATAGTATATAAACAGATATCCCCATTTATATTTCAGCCAAAGACTGTCAGATGACACAAAACACGTCATTCTGTATCGTCTGGCAGACGTTTTACAGCTCCTGAGCTTTTATTAAAACTACAGGTCGAACTTTTGCTTTTTTTGTGTTCCTGCCCACCCAGTTGGTTTAACAGTTGGTATAATTGCATTATGGGTTTTGAAGTTTTTGGCAAAAGGTAACCCCACAGCCATTTTCTCTGATTTCTCTATTCATGTAGCACTGATTTAATTTTTTGCACAGACAGCCAAGTTTTAATAAAACCTAATTTTACCGGCTGTAAATTCCACCTTTTAAAGGCATTCTTTACCCCAAAATTGAAAATTCTGTCATCATTTACTCACCTTCATGTTATTCCAAACCTGTATTACTTCCTTTTTTCCATGTGGAACCCAGAAGAAGATATTTTGAAAAATGTTTTAATTGTTTTTGTCTATATAATGAAAGTCAGTGGGGTCTAAAACAACATTGGACAAACTCCACTATCTTTCATTGTATCAACAACAAAAAACCTTCTTTTGTGTTCGACAGTAGAAATATCCTCGTTTAGGTTTCAGGGTAAATGATGACAGAATTTTCATTTTTAGCTGAACTGTCAATATGTTTTATTTTGATGGGACCCAATATCACTCATCTTTTGGTATCCAAATGCAAATAAATTAGACTGCTCAATAAATGTCATTTGTCTCTATCTGATGTCGCTTCGGCCTTTTCCTATTGCTTTCTCTCAGATCTGTCATAAATAAGCATGATTATTGCATGTTCAAAGAATCTGAATTTTTCAGAGCTACTTCCTGCCACAAGTGGAAATTGTCACTTTTGGAATAAATTGTAGGCATTACTCATGTGTGGTTATGAGTGTGCTGTCTGCCAAATCTCTCTCTCTCCCTCTCTTTCTCACTGACTTTTTTCTCGCTCTCAGATAAATGAGAATTTATTCCTCCTCTTTGAGTTCTGGCTTAGACAGAGAGAAAGGCACAGGGTCATGGAGCTCACTTGCAGCTCAATGGAAGAAGAAAAAAGAATCAACTGTGTGCATTTTAATTGTCAATGAATGAATGTGGAGCGGCATCTCAAGGCTTCACAGCAAAAACTCTCTTCATAATTTATTAAATTCACACCATCATCAACACATCGGGCTTTTCAAAACATGCACAATTAAAATGTGCACTCAAAGAGTGGATAGAAGACAAAAATGCTCTAATCATCAGCATTATTGTGCATTGAGAGGCTGATAATTTGCTTGGTAATGTTGAACATGTAGGGTAAAGGAGGATTCGACTGATGCAGCAGTGTTGATTTGTGCCTCTACGTTATATCACTGTCACAGTGGCTCATTTCAGGCTTTTGCTCATATTGTTGTATATTTATACAACACCATCAAGTCTCTCATGAGCACCGAAGTTACATTTATTTGATCAAAAATACAGTAAAACAGTAATATTGCGAAATATTATAACAATTTAAAGTAACTGTTGTCTATTCAAATATATTTTCAAATGTAATTTGTTCCTGTGATCACAAAGCTGAATTTTTCAGTGCCACATGATCCTTCAAAAGTGCAGATTAATATTTCAGTGGTAACTGCGTAACATTTTTTTCCAGGATTTTTTGATGAATATTTAGTTCAAAAGAACAATATTTATTTGAAATGGAAACATGGAAAGTCTTTACTTTCACTTTTGATTATTTTTTATTGCGTCCTTGTTGTAAAAAAGTATTATTTTCTTTCAAAAATTAAAAAACATCTTACTGACCCCAAACTTTTGAACTGCAGTGTATTATATTATCATGCCTGGTATGATATAAAAGTACCAAAGCATAATACTGTGTATTCAATGCTGTTATATAAGTGCAATGTTATAGTAAATGTAATTAAAAATTCTTGTATTTTCAGAAGAAAGCATTAGTTTTAGCTTGGGTCCCTCCTTCAGTGTGCTGTAAATCTATTACACACCAAATGAAAATAATAAGCTCAATTGTTTAGAAAAGTAATAATACACATCTCCTCAATAAAGCGCATGGTTCGAGGTCATTCATGTCCTAAGTACATCTGGTGCTTTTGAAAACTATAAAATAATTGTTTTTGTTTGCAGGTCAGGAGCAGCCATGCCATTTGGCTGTTTGACTCTGGGAGAGAAGAAGGACTACAACAGTCCTTCAGAGGTCACCGATAAGTATGACCTGGGACAGGTAGTGAAATCGTGAGTACAAATCTGTGGTTCCATCTATCTCTTATCTTCATGCTGTTTATAGTAGTCTTTCAGTGCAAAATGTATCTTGTGAAAATGATCTTTTTTGCACTTTTCTAACTTAATAGAGTTTTTTCTTCATTACAAATAATTTTTGACATTTCCAAAAATTCGTTCCAGGTTTAAATTAGATTTTGAATCCCAGATTTTCAATGTTGACTCAACAGCACTGTTTATTGTCTCCGTTGCCAGGGAGGAGTTTTGTGAAATCTTCAGGGCGAAGGACAAGAACACACTGAAAATGTACACCTGTAAAAAGTTCCTGAAGAAAGACGGGAGAAAAGTACGGAAAGCAGCCAAAAACGAGATCCTCATCTTGAAAATGTACGTTTTTTGTGCAGGTTATTTTGCATGTTTTAAAGGTGCTTGCAGATGGTGCTCGTGCTGAAATTTGTTTAACAAGAGTAGCAGAATGCAGTCGACTCTTTACCATGCAAATGATTTTATTTTTGCAGATAGTCATGATTTCTTTTCAGTTTCTAGCCTGCTTCCTTTCACAGTGTCACAGTTTCTCTCTGGCTTTCTCTCTGTCTCTCCCCGCAGGGTGAAGCATCATAACATCCTCCAGCTGGTAGATGTCTTTGAGACGAGAAAAGAGTACTTCCTCTTTCTGGAGCTGTAAGTGCCTTGGGATTTTGTGTGAGAGGGAAAAAGAAATTCAAGAATGTGAATGAATACTATTTGCTTCCATTGTGTTTTGATTTTAAAGAAATACTTGAACCAAAATTGAAAATTGAAATTGAAAATTCTTTTATTTACTCTCCTTCATGTTGTTCCAAACCCATGTTACTTAACTCTTTTCTGTGGAACACACACAATATATATATATATATATATATATATATATATGTAGAATATTGAATAACAGAATATCAAACAGTATTATTGAATAATAAAGTAAGTAGGGACTGGGGATTTCAAGCTGCAAATGGCGGAAATGTTGACAATTTTTTATTTGGGTTTTTTTTTAGGTGAACGTTTTCTTTAAGTAAAGATGCATTTGCTTTTTGATTATCTTATCTATAATCAAAAAGTGGACATGTTTGTGGAATCATCCTTTGCATCCATTGCAAGCAGAACTTTGACTCTCACATGTAAATATTTGCTTTGGCTTTTACTTTAGGGCCACAGGAAGGGAGGTGTTCGACTGGATCTTAGACCAGGGCTACTACTCAGAACGTGACACCAGCAATGTGATTCGGCAGGTGCTTGAAGCTGTGGCTTACCTGCACTCTCTCCACATCGTTCACAGAAACCTAAAGGTGACTTGGGGCTTTACTTCCATCTAATGGTAACCACATGGTATTGCACCAGAATGCAATCTCAGACTTGTGTCAGGAGACAGAGGTTGATTACACAGCTCAAAAAGTTAATTCACACCAAAAAGACATTTCTATTACATGTCTTCCATCTCTTATTTTTTAATACAATCCTAAAAATTCTTATGAAGGCTTTGCAATGTGAAGTTCTTAAGGTTTAATAAAATGTTTTGCTTTCACAACAATATTTCACCTCGTCAGCTGGAAAATCTGGTCTACTACAACCGTCTTAAGAACTCCAAGATTGTAATCAGTGACTTTCACCTGGCCAAACTGGAAAATGGTCTCATCAAAGAGCCATGTGGCACACCAGAGTACCTTGGTAAGGAAAAAGTGTCAGATTTTCGGATGTAACTGCGCTATATATTATGATTTATGATTATTAATATAAACATATTGATATAATTATGTATATGTATAAATATATTAGGGTCAATGATGAAAAATCTTAAATACAATTCATACAGACAATGAATTCAATACATGTCTTTTTAGTTTCTGAATTAAAATGTTATATATACAGCTCTGGAAAAAATTAAGAGACCACTGCAAAATTATCAGTTTCTTTGGGTTTACAATTTATAGGTATGTGTTTGGGTAAAATTAACATTTTTGTTTTATTCTATAAACTACTGACATTTTTCCCAAATTCCAAATAAAAATATTGTAATTTAGAGCATTTATTTGCCAAAAGCAACAACTGGTCAAAATAACAAAAAATATGCAGTGGTCTCTTAATTTTTTCCAGAGCTGTATATATTATTATTTTTTTTTTTTTTCAAAAATCAAAAATGTCTATAATAATTATTAAAATTTGTATTCAAAGTCTCAGGAAGTTATTTAAATACCTTTACTTGATGGTTATACCAATTGAGATTTTAGCCATTACAACATTATAAATGTTTTGCAAAAATGTATGTAACCAACATGGATACAAAAATTACATGTCCAAGAACTTGTGTTTTGAACTATATATTTTTTTTAAATGTAATTCACCTTTTTTCATATTTATTTGACCCATTATCATAATTCAGGCTTTTTCTTTCTCTCTTATAGCTCCAGAGGTGGTTGGCAGACAGAGATATGGCAGACCAGTGGACTGCTGGGCCATCGGGGTGATCATGTACATCCTGTGAGTTCATGCATCGTCATCTATACATTTGATTCATTGTGTCCGACATGTTCATTTCATTGTGCTCTTTAACAAGACGTTTGTTTATTAGTAGACCCCACAGATATCTGTTTTGAAGTCACTTGCCTGACATGTCCTTGGAGTCATTCATGAGTTCATCAGCATGTACATTCCATTACATTGTTAGATGATCACTTCCACTCTGTAAGTGCACCGTATTTCCCCCATCTAATTCTCACCCTAATCTCTCCTAAACGATCAATTGCTCAAGTAGTGTTATAGTCCCAATTATCTTCTTGCTCTACGAAATTTTAACCCTGCTAATATTATCATTTTCAACAGACTGTCAGGAAACCCACCTTTTTATGATGAGACAGATGATGACGATTATGATAATCATGATAAGAACTTGTTCCGGAAAATTCTGTCTGGAGACTACGAGTTTGACTCACCCTATTGGGATGACATCTCAGATTCAGGTATAATAATCCAATCACTGTACAGTAGGTTTGGACTGAATCTATGGGTTTCTGATCATAACACAAATTCAACTTAACCATCTGAATTGCAGCAAAAAGCCTAGTTGCATGTTTAATGGATGTGGACCAGGACCAAAGACTGACTGCACAGGAAGCCATCAACCATGAGTGGTAAGAAGCCTTTTCCAGAGTCTTTTATAATTCATCTTTGCAGTATTGTTTAAAATAATAACTTCTTTGCATTTTGTTGTTGTTGTGTTTGTTGCATAGGATATCTGGAAATGCTGCTTCAGACAAGAACATCAAAGATGGTGTTTGTGCTCAGATCGAGAAAAACTTTGCTAAAGCTAAATGGAAGGTAAGATGATCTAGCTATGGCTAGTCGTTGCGTCGAGATACACTACCGTTCAAAAGTTTGGGGTAGGTAAGATTTTATAATACTAGAAATTAATACTTTTATGACAGTAAAGGCATTTATAATGAACTTTCTATTCATGTGAATAGAATCCTAAATAAATGTGTCACGGTTTCCACAAAAATATCAAGCAGCCCAGATTTTTAAACATTGATAATAATATGAAATGTTTCTTGAGCAGCAAATCAGCATATTAGAATGATTTCTGAAGGATCATGTGACACTGAAGACTGGAGCAATGACTGCTGAAAATTCAGCTTTGCCAACACTGGAAGAAATTAAATTTGAAATATATTCAAATAGAAAACAGTTATTTTAAATCGTAAAAATATTTCACAATATTACTCTTTTTAAAGTATTATTGATCAGCCTGGGTGAACATAAAAGACACTCACTGACACAAAACCCCTGGACAGTAGTGTATACGCCAAATTTCGATGGGTTTCCGTACTAAAAAGACATTTTAATTTATTAATAATTTAAATGACTATTATCAGTTAAAACATACATTAAAACATTATTATTAATTTTGATATTCAGAAAGCTGTTCGTGTGACCACCATGATGAAGAGACTCAGGGCTCCAGACCAGAGTGATTCTGGAGCCTCTAGTCCTGCTCTGGGAGCCTCAGGAGGACCTGTTACCCCCAGCATCACACCTGTTCCCCTGGCTGCCACACCAGTGCCTCCGCACAGCACCCAGGTCGATCACCCCGAGGCCCAGGGACAGGAGGCATCGGCTCCAACACGGTGCAATGGAGAGATGTTGACGTCCCAGCAGCGTTAGTGGGGAGACTAGGGAGAAAATGAATGGCTGATTGCATTCAGAGAAATATAGTAACAAATAGAGCAACACCATATTGAAATCTAATGGTGGAGCAAAGTTCAATTCTGCTTTGAAGCTTGATCGCCATTTTACACTTTCATTTGTGCAAAATTCTGTAATCTACGAAGACTTTAAAATGTAAATCCCAGACCCATAGTAGTCTATCTGTATTTTCTTAAATAGCTTTATTGAAGAAATATTGGTTGTTACTTCTCAAATAATACAGTGATTTAATTTCATAAATTTGCCATTTTTAATTCAAACCAATTCAATTGCTGTCATTACAGTTTATTTCGTTTATGTGGTTCAAATATTTTCAGCTTTATTTGTTACATACCTGAAACTTGCAGTTGGAAAACTATATTTTCCCCTCTTGGACCATTTAAAAAGAAAAATACAACCAAATGAGATTAATCTAAAAGCATTAAAGAAGATTATTCACTTAAACACAAACAAAATTAATATTATGCTTTTAAAGCTGAATGAAAAGATGTTTTGACTTTGACTTTATATAGACCTTCTCCAGTTGTCTGTTTGATGCAGAAGAGCACAGCTGCTGAATTACAATATATATCAATATTTTGTGTCATAATATTGGCTAATATTAACTAGCAACTAAAACTGCTGCTGTATTTCATTAATCCGCAATGTTATGTTATCAATACTATCATCATATCAATATAATTTGGTGTTTTTGTACTGCTGAATCATGTTTCTTTTTCTTTCGCTGTACAATCTTACAAGAAATTATGTAGCTCTTTTTATTCAATCTGCCCTTATATCTGTATTCTGAACAGCACTGTATTTTATATCGAATACAACTGGTTTCATTGAGTCTGATACATTGAGGCCTAAGGGTTTCCAGAACGTTCTGTTAATGTGCAGTACAACTGAAGCAATATGAATATTGCTGTAATACTGTGAAACTGCTATACAGGTGATAAGATGTTCCTGCCATATTTCATACAGGTAGCCAAGCAATTTGCTCTTGATGGTTGTTTGCGTACTCGACATGATCTTATAGCTGTATATCATGTCCAGTTAATGTATTCTGCCAAAATCCAGACTTTATTTTTACTGTCCACGTGGAGAGAGAAGAAACAAAATGTCTTTAAACTGCAAATCCCACTGTAGCTACTGTCCATTATGGCCTATTTATTTGTTTATTGTTGTTAGTTTTAATTGTCTTTAGCATGACCTCATGGTGATCACAAGCACATGTTTATTTTTAAGCATTTGCTAAATATACTCCTCATTGTACAGTATATACAGCTTCACTGAGTTTTATCTGTTAGTATTATCTCAGTAATGTAAAAGGTACTGTAAGGACGTACATTTTGTTTGACCGCTATGTGCATTAGTTTGACCTCAAATCAAAATCACTGAAATATATTTTCTGAGAAAAGTTCTCGTAATAGAAGACCGAGCAGAAAAGTAAGTGATTGTGCAAAATCAAAGTTAAATATGTGTGATTCATCATTATCATGTATTAGCTCAGCCTAAAGTATTTGTCACTGTTTATCTGTGGCTTCTGTATTTTGTTACTCGATATGCAGAATAAATGTTTTTGGACAGTGTTAGTATCTATTGTGCTTTTTATTTCTGGTCTAGAACTAAATTTGAACAAAACATTTAGCGTATAAAACCTTACCTATGCGTCCAGTTGTGAATGTGTATTGGGAATGTGTATTAAATCCATTTTAGATTTATAATACTTTTTTGACAAACAGACAGATAGATGCTATGGATTACTTCTTCTTTTTTTTTTTTTTGTTATTGGCGACCAACTTCTTAGGAGCATTATCGACACCAATTTTACTGGATGGTAGATTAAACTTGCATGAGTGATGAATCTGATTTCTACAGTCTGCATGGGTGTTTCATCAGCCTTCCTAAACTAATCCTAACCTTACTCTACCAACTCACATACAATCATCCTTGATTCTTATCTTAATGCTCAGGATATTCCCATTCATACATTTCATATTCTAGATCCTAGACCTGAGTCATATATAAATTTAATTAGTGCTCTGTAAAGCTGCCTATGCGTTAAAAATTTTCCTAAAATATCCCAATTCTTCATTCTGTCCTACCCATTCTTAAAGTGACTAATTAACAAATCACGATATATAACTTCATTACCTGTACATGTGCTGGTAACAAAAATATACTACTATTCCAGCCTCTTTCAGTCCATATAGTGATAAATATACTTCCATTAATAAATCTTCTCTGTGTAATCTTGCATGCATTATACTATTTAAAGCTGAAAAAGAATCTGAGCATATTACTACTTTATTTGGTCTGACTTGTTCAACCCGTTGTAGTCCTATTCTAATAAGACCCTTCGCCTGCAGTTTGATTGACAGGCGATCTGACCAATCATAACCCCGAATCCTACATTTTGTCATAAAACAGTCTGGGGAGTTAGTAGATGAACTTGAACTTGAAAAATTGTGTACTCACGTCTTTCCGTGGTTGAAACAACATTCCTTCTGATGTCCATTACTTGTTTATTTGATGCTATAAAAGAACTAGTATGAAGAGATGATCGGTTCACGAGCCGCTTGAAGGAGCAACAGCGATCTGTCACGACACATTAAAGAGCCACTATACGATATTTATTGTTTAAACTTCTTTAAAAAAATTACAATATTTTAATATGAAACTTTTTCATATCAAAAGTAACTTGCTCTGTCTTGTCTGGCGACGTATTGTCAGTGTCCTCTTTACTCCGCGATTTTTCACCGCGTGAGAACATGATGTGTGGCGCGATGTGGCGATGATGTATAGAAGAGGGGGGTCTTAGCGAAGGGTCAATTTCAAACTAATTTGTACTTTAAACTTCGGAATATATACACCTAAGTTATACCAACCTTTTGACTGACAGGTTCCTTAGAACCATCTGTAAATATTTGTAAAATTTAATAAAATTTGTTATTTAAATTAACATTAACCCTGTTTCCAATTAATTCTTCTTTGGACTTTAGCTCAAATCTACAAGCGGTTCAGGGACTTTCAGTGGTGGAGCATCATACATTAGGACAGAAGATCTTATTGCATGTCACATTCCTTAGCCCACATTCTAGTCTTCCATCCAAAACTATGTCCTCCATCATATGAATATTCCCAGCACTCCTCCAATACTTTGTGAGTGAGATGATTGTTGTTGAAGATTCACATTTGCAATGAACAGCTTTCATAGGATAACTCATCTTAGTTTTGTTTTTAAAACTTCAACTCCCATAAGCTCTCATTCACCGGAAACGGAATATGTACTCTTCCGCCTCTTTTTGTCTGGAAACCCAGTAAGGACCCTGCGAAAAGAACACTTCAAGCTAGGTAACGTTAGACGTTTTAAAATGGTTTTACCGATGTTAAAGAGGAGACATTTCCTCTGTTATTTGTAGCTTTTTGAAGAATAAAGATGAATTAAAAACGTTGTTTAATTCTTCTATGTCTTCGTGATATGAGGGAAGTGTCTTAATTGAAAGCTAAAGTTAGCACGTTAGCCTTTCTTTTATGACGGCGGGTTTGTGAGACGAATAAAGCAATATTCTGCCTTCTTGTTAATAAATATGTGATTTCGCAAACCAGTAGTTTGACATGAATACATTTTGTGTATTACTCCTACAACGATGTATTTGACATCTAGTTTGACTTTAGATACTCGCACTAGCCAGACGTATTGTGTTAGCATGAGGGTTTGACAACGTAAGTTACTTGCTTATCAGTCTGAAATTATCAATCCCAAATTCCCAGTCCAGAAAATTAATATTAAAACGATTCGGTTGTGTTATGCAAATATCAAATTTGCATTTGATTTAATTTGCATTCTAGAACATTTAATGGTTAATGAAATGCCTTCAATGACAAAATATCGTATTTTTCCTTCTCCAGTGAAGTATATTTGTTTAATGGGGCTTTAACGCTAAGACGTTAAGTGATAATAAATTAAATGACAAATTAATTTCTTTAATGATCAGTTCTTTTATTTATTCCCCAAGTGAAACGACGTTCTGCATGCGAAACTCGTGCTAAAGGGAAGTTTCAAGGAGAGGAGGAACACCATGTGGAACGGTTCGAGACCTGGACCACGAGGAGGAATGCCCTTTCGGTAAGAAATCTTAAAGGGTTATTTTACCCCAAAATAAAATTCTGTCATTAATTACTCACCCTCATGTTGTTCCAAAGACTTTCGTTCATCTTCGGAACGCAAATGAAAATCTTTTTGATGAAATCTGAGAGCTTTCTGTACCTCAATAGATAGCACGCAATTGCAGCTTTGTCTTTTCAAAAAGTTCATAAAGAGATCGGATAAGTTTTCCATATAAATTGAGTGGATAGTCCAAATCTCCAAAGAGACTCAATCACTTTTTATGATGAACAGATTTAATTTAGGTTTTTAATCACATATAAACCTTGATCAGAGAACATAAACGGAAGCTCAACCAAATCTGGATGATGTGCAAGAAAAAACCTCTTGCGGAAGCTCAAACGTGCTGCGTAACACAAGAAAATGAACCTCGATGGTCAGGTTCGAACCATTCAGGTTCGGTTGAGCTTCTGTTTATGTTCGCTGATCAATGTTTATATGTCAAATACCCCCCCCCCCCCCAATTGTTGCCCATATCAATATTTATATGCAGATGTACTCTGACACATTAATTGGACATTTTCCTGCAGTGAATTAATGTGTTGTTTGTGACTCTCAGGAAGTTAAAGTATGCTTTGTGAAATAGTAAAAGTTTGCAAGGTTTCACTAATGCGTCTGATTTTATTGCAGTGGGGAACCTCGTGGAGGCATGTTTGAAGGTAGAGATGGCCCAATGCCCGACTTCAGAGGTCGAGACGGGATGAATATGGACAGGTCACCCATGGACATGAGGCGGTTCGACTGCCCACCCGATATGAGAGGACGAGACATGGGTCTTCATGACCGAGGAAGAGAGCCTTCCCGAGACTTTTTCAGACCTGGAGATGAAATGGACATGAATTTTCGAAGGCGCTTTGAAATGGATCAGAGAAACAACCTTCAGAATTCTCCAGGCTTTATGGGTCAATCCAGGCCACCAATGGATATGGGCGGCAGAGACATGCAAGGCGGTAACATGAGGGGTCCGGAGGACGGATTCATGAACATGAGGGAGAGGGAGAGATTCCAAATGGATATGCCTGGGCTTCCCCCCATTGACATTAGGAGGAGACTTGCTATGGTAGCTATGGGTGGAAATGGAGATATTGGGGACATGAGAGACAGGGAGAGGTCACGAATGGGTGGCATTGATGGATTCAGCATGGACATGCCATCCAGAGACAGACCGATGATGGATTTTGACAGACGAGGTGTCACTCCTCCGCTTGCTCCCAGAGGAAGGTTTGAATCCGATATGGATCTGAGAAACCGCATGGGATCCTCCAATGATTTTAGGGACCAGCCGCCTCCGATGTTTCGAGACAATGATGGTGTTCCCATGGATATCAGAGGAAGACCTGATATCCCTTTGGGTCGTGGTGGCCCAGAATCCATGCTCAGAGCTGACGAGTTGACGCTCAGGGATAGAGAATTCCCAGAGCCTGTTGACAGCCCCATGGCCTTCAGAGGGAGAGAAAGTGAATCACTCTCAGATGAGTGGCGCAGTCACGGTATAAGAGACAGAGACCCTCTTCCACCAATGATGGGCAGAGCGCCGCCACTTTTCCCAAGAGACGTTCAAGATAAGTTCTTTCCTAACCGTGGAAAAGATGTAGACCTTGGAGAAAGGTCTCAGTTCAAGGACAGAGACCGAGAAAGGCAGTCTGGATTTCTGGGGAAAGATGGCATAGGTTTTAATCGATCAGAAAGAGACTCCAAACACCAAAACTGGGACAAAAATATTCCGAGTGATTTCCCAGGCAGAGATCCAACTCAGAAGCCCTCTCTTCTTCCAATGGATCCCCCTTTAAATGCCCCAAGTAGAGAAGCAGATAAACCCTGGCCAAGTGACCGAGATGAAAAGCCTGACAGAACTGCACCAGCAGGAAGTAGACCTCCATATTTCCAAGACAAGAACCCGCCAAATCAAGAGCATCATTTTCCAAATGATCGAGTGCCCTTTAAGGGATCCAGTGACATGGCTTCAGATCAGGGACCACCGAGCTTGGTGCCCGGGCCAAAGGAAACCCAGAGTAATAGAGGTGAGCGACAGGATCAGGATTATAGGGACATTGATTACCGCACCAGCTCAGGGCGCAAATACGACTACAATCTTGGGGATCTTCAAGGACCTGAGAAAGAAGTGAAGGAATCCAAACTGGTTCCAGCTCAAAGACCAGATGACTCTGGTTCTCAGGTTAGATTTTGTTTTTGTTTCATTGAAAGCAAGAAGATCTTTATTTCTTTTCCAAATAATCTGACTTCAGACTTGCATTATATACGTATTTATAAAAAATTTCCTTTTTGATTTCCTTTTTTTGCTTTTAATCGCTTTGATTTTTTAAAATTTTTTTATTTCAACCCTTCTTATGACATGGTAATGACATATGGTAATTCATATGACATATAATGGTTAATATAACATTTCTTTTCGCAGCTTATGTAATCGCTTGCGGACTTCCATTTA
Source organism: Zacco platypus (assembly GCA_038088235.1). Taxonomy (NCBI): domain Eukaryota; kingdom Metazoa; phylum Chordata; class Actinopteri; order Cypriniformes; family Xenocyprididae; genus Zacco; species Zacco platypus. The sequence continues at coordinate 25,590,722 of CM076074.1, forward strand.
AAACTTAATGTACATTTAGATGCGCTAGTATTGCAGATTTGTGAATCGTCTGAATATTTAAACTCTGATGTGAATTTTAAAACAAAGGACCAGGATTACAGGAGTGCAGGTGTCCAGGAAAAAGTCTCAAAAACCATTTCCATATCTGGAATTCCTAAAACTGCCACAATGCAACAGGTGAGCGAGATTGTATTATTCAGACTTTCATTTTCATACTTTTAGAAAAAATGTTTTTAAGAGATTTTAAAGAACAACACAATACAAATTACCAAAATGATTGTTAAAGGAACTTTTCTTGAAACTGAATCTGGCTGTAGCATACTTTTTATTTACTCCAATTATTTCTTTCTTTTCTAGATTTTGGATGCTTTTGCAGTTCGTGATGGTGTTCCAATGCAGGGCATGAAAATAAAGGACGTTGTGCCAGGTGAGATTTTGTTCACTGGAAACATTGATGACCGATTCGCAACCGCATTTCGCTATTCGCTCTCCGAATCTTACGCTCACTGTCTCTTTTACATCGATTGTACTTTCTGCATTTGAGTCGCTTTTGCTTTCTAAAGAAATGCTCACCAGTATTCCGAACATGCTACAGGATCTCTTGATGTCCCCTTTCCCTATGTTCTTGTGCGGGAGGTTGAATTTTCTCTGAGCAGCTTCCATCTTTAAGGTGGTATGCGTTTGGAGGGAATTTGGATTTTCTTAAACACGGATCCCTTTATAAACAAGTCATTAACTGTTGAAACGCAAATACCAACCAGCCCTACTTTGTGATGAGGTGAAGTGTTGCTGCAAAATACTCTTCTCTGGGTTAGTTTGTCAAAGGTTTCAGTGGTTTTTGAATATGCCAGAATAGTTTCCTTTCTCCACAAAAGACTGTATGCAATATACCAATATGCTGTTCAGTGTTCAAAAACTGAAAATATAAGGGAATAAAATTTTTGGAAATTAATGAAATAATTATTATAAAATCATTAAATTCTGTAGTATACTTTATATTATACTTTTACAACTTACCTCAGTTTTAAATTCTTCAGTTAGAAGAATTTTCCACATCTGTAAAATGCTTTTTAGGCTTTATAAATGACTGTGCAAAAATCAGGAATGTGTTTTATTTTATTTATTTTATTATTTTATTTATTTATTTATTTTAATAAATTACTGTATTTAATTACAGAATTATCTTTCATTTCTCAAACTTGCAGTGATGTTATGACATCATGTGTAGCCATTGCATCCCTAGAACTTCAAATAATTATGAGTGACTTTTTCAGATTTTTTTATTTTTTTTTTTTCATAATTTTATTCATAACTTATCTAATAAATCAGTCCAGGTTTTATAGATTGAATATATTCTGTGTGGTCCCATACACTTCTTTGCTATATTATACTTTTATTTATTAATTTTTCAAACTGTTGCAAATTTGTTGCGTTGCATGTGGGTCTTTCATGATGTGTTTTAGGTGTAATGTGATTAGACATTTACTAGCAACTCTCAGTTTTAGTTACTGTGGTGTTAGATTAAGCTTTCTATTATACTGTAGTTATCTTTTTACTATTACTACCATTTTGATTTATTTTTTTTATAAATGTATATCTTGGCCTCTGAAGTGCCTCTGAGTTGAGGCTGTTGTGATTCTTTGTCACTGACTTCAAACAATTAAAAGCAAAGCTGCTAATGAAATAAAATGTGCCAAAACAGGCAAAAGACATCCTGTATGAATTCGCTTTATGACATGTCTCGTGAAACGAACCACTGCTTTTTTTTCTCTTGAAAATTCTCCTATTTACCTGCATTAACTAACGCAAACCCATCTGTATTTCAAATGCTGTTCCCAGGTTACAGCTACGATACGGCCTATGTGGAGTTTTTAAACCTCGAGGATGCTGTCCACTTCATGGAGTCCAACAAGGTGGCCCATCCTCGTCCTCATCCAACGGCTCTGTCTGCTAACAGGAAGAAGGCTTGGGCCTAGGGAGGGGGAGGTGGCTGGGCTCTGGGTGGGAATGGGGTTGATGGGAGACCTTCAAAGAAAGACCTTTCCCACTCATTAATCATGACCAATTAAAACACGCCACTTAGTTTACAACATAAGTTTTCTGTCGTAGAAAGTGAGTGTAGTTAAGGAATCCAATATTCTTTGATTGCCATAAGCGTATTAGCTGAGTAATTCTTTTCTTACAAAGAAGATGAATACGAATAGTTTTATGGCATACTGACTTTGGAATTGGATTTGCATCTGTGCAACAAATTGTGCAGCAACCATTTCTTTTCCATTGATCATTGATATTTCTTTCAACATTTTCATCAGTATAATATTTTATTTCCCTCATTTGACCAACTTGATGTCATGGTCTTACGATCACTTTTTACTTGCTCCCACTGGGACATTCTGAAGTGGTAACTAAGCATTCTTCTTTGGCCTCCTGTATTTTCTTAGATTACAATGATTCAACGTTGGATTTTCAAGATTTCTGTGTTGACTCAAATGCTCTATCTAGCTTCTTTTTTGTATATTGTCATATTTTGCTGACTTAAAGGAAAATGGTAGTTGCTGTTTTCCCCTTTTTACATTTCCGATGAATAGGTTGTTCTACGATTGTAGGTGAAGCTTTATGCTGTTATATACACAGCAGCAGAGTCAGTATTATACTTGCGCTGTGTCAACACTTACCTTTCATCCTCATGGAGTTCCAGAACTGTGCTCTTTGGTTCTGCTTTTAGCCCAAAGTCTTTTATTTATCTTTGCTTGGATTGCGATTTCATCATCTTGAGTTTGGGCGTCTTATCTCTTCCAGCACAACAAACTTGTTCTTTCCATTCCTGCTTACTCCAGCTTGACTGACTTCATGGTTGTTGTGTATCTGGATTTATAGAGATCCTTGCTGATGTTTGTTTGGAGATTTCAGACTTGGAAAATCTAGATTTGTGTGTAGTAATATTTTCGCATTTCTAATGAAAATAAGGCGAGTACAACAACTAAAGTATGCTTGGGTTTGTGTTGAAAGCTATTTGGCAGTTGTGCTGAAACTTGAATTCCCTTTGAGTTGTTCTGGTTGTATCAGCATATTATTTCCCCCATATTTTGTTAAATGTCTGCCAGAGTACCTTTCAGAAAAGAATTTTGCTCTGGGTTCTTGTTTCTCTCGAAACTACAAACAATTTCTCTGCTGGCCAATTAGCAGGATAACATTTAAAAAGAAAAACTTGTTTTTGTTCTTGATACACCTTAAAAAAAAATCAACAAGGAATCACTGCGACAGTGGTCCAGCAAGATGGTGGGTAAGATGATAAAACGCTGATCACATAACACCGTTAGGTCACTTACCTAGAATGTTCTTTGAACTTAAAAGCTGAAGAGGTTTTTTTTTTTTTTTAAATTACATTTTGTCTGTAAACGGTAATTTTCTTTGATCAGGCATGAACTTCCGACAGTAGGGAGTACCGGGACTTTTCCCGATGGGCCAGTCAATTTATGGACTGTCTTTTGAAACCCTATTTATAAACAGCATAAACGTATGTGATTTAAAAGGTTAACTGTTGATGGCCTAGCTCAGGGATAGGAAACGCCGGTCTTGGAGATGCGGTGTCCTGCAGAGCTTAGCTCCAACCCTGAGGGAAAAAAAAACTTCACCTGCCTGTAGCTCTAGTAATCCTGAAGACATTGATCAGCTTGTTCAGGTGTTTTGCTTTGGGTTGAAGCTAAACTGTGCAGGATAACGGCTCACCAGGACCAATGTTGCCTATCCCAGACTTATATGGAATGTCACTGCTGTTTTGTGCCATTTTCACCCTTAAAATAGTTAAATTCTGTGGCCGTCCAACCCAGTATTAAAGTGAATTGTGTCCTAGTGGTTAACTTTTGCCAAGCTGCTCCCCTGCCATCTGCCTGCACAATCTTATTTGCAAGAAGCCAAACTTCTCTCTTTGTTCATCCTGTTATGGATGATAAATGTGCAGTTATTTGTGCAGTGGGTCTACTTCTAGTATATACATTGAGATTACTAGTAATATTTTTTTCATTTATAATTTCAAGTCAGCATTCACATTGATAGTACAATGTGATAGTACACATCATATATAACCACAATAAGATTTACTATACTTCGAAAGTTTTGCTTTTCATATTTCACATTGTAGTGTCTGTATTAAAAAGGCAGATGGGGGAAAAGCTAAAGTATAAAGCAAATTTAGTCCAAACCTGGGCATAAGCAAAGCCCAGATCAGACCTGCCTGTTTTTATGGCGTCAAATGGGTTTGCTGGGCATTTGTGGAAATATCTTTCTTTTTTTAAGTTGGGTTGGTTTTTTGGGAAGATGTCAATCTATTGGCATTAAAAGACTTTATTCCTGTTTTCTAGGGATCTGTTAAGGTTGGTGACAAGACTGCTCTGCTCAAATATATCCAGCCTGACAAAAATGTGAAAGAACAGGTGAGTTTCCTTTTTGGTAAAGCTTTGCATGTATATGGTAGAGATTTATATTTATTTTAACTATGATGCAACTCATTCATTAAAGTGATTGAAATCCTTAAATGTTATCTTTGTCATTTGGATTGTAGTATCATGAATCACCAACTAAAGCCGCTCCAGTCAGCGATGACGGTTTGTTACCAAATCCAGTCTTGCCGTTGGTTATAAAGGAGGAAACCGGTGCCGAACCGGTGCAGGATCCCGCATCTCAAGGTGTGTGGCAGAGAAGCTCCAATTTGACTCCAGAAGCATGGCAACAGCAAGTGGACCAGCAGCTACAACAGCAGGAGGTGGAGCAACAGGCGGAGGAATGGACCAATCAGAGAGCATCACGGCAAAACCTGCAACACTCCGATCCAATCTTCAAGGAGAGCAAGAGTAAGTGATGCAACTGTCTTTGAATGACATTTACTAAAGGAAAAGAAAAAATTGTTCTAAAGTTTCATGTCTTATTTTTAGCAATGATTATTAAAAACATTTTGCCCACCACCACCGTGGAGACAATTTTGCAAGCACTCGATCCTTTTGCGTACCTGGATGAGCGCAATGTACGTCTAGTTAAAGGGAAGTCACCTGGATCCAAGTGCTTCTGCTTTGTTGATATGGATTCGCATGAGGTATATTATTGTTTCATACAATATTATGATTCTAACTAATATAATCTCAAAAAGGTCAACAGTGTTGGTTGTTCCTTTATAAACTGTACCACTCATTTTTATATACAGCATGTTACACGATTGGTGGAGCTGCTCACCAAACCCCGCCCTATCATGATTGATGGAGTTAGAGTTTATGCTGAAGTTGCCAAGCCTTTAAAAAACCAGAAGTAAGTCGCATCTTTGCTAGAAAGTGATAAAAGAATATTTTAGAGATAAAGAGAGTCTGGTTTTAGTTCTTAGAGGAAACATTTCATAAATGATAAGAGAAGAAATTTTGAGTTGTAGTTATTTGAGCTTTAAAGCCTATTAATGTAACTTGTCTTTTTACTGCAGCTATAGGAGGGACAATGATAAGTCAAACACTTCTCTCCTGGGTTTCCCTCCAGATGTTATGATGGTAGGTCATTTCTATGCAAAACGTATGTTGTTCACAAAAGTTGTGATCAGACAGATCAACACTTTTATAAGTTTGAGCTTTCTTTAACGTGATATAGCATTTTAAAAACACAGCACCCATTGCATGAGATGCTGAAAAAATATCAGTTGGTCAGAGTTAACTTCCATTTAGTGTATTTTAACATGGAGAAAAACATATAAATAACCTAGTGAAACATGTCTTGTGTGTCTCTCATCAAATATCTTGTATTAAAGTTTCCATATATCATTTTTCTTTTTCTAGCAACAACATCAATATCAGCCGCCACAGCAGCAATATTATCCCCCGCCTTCTCACACTGCAATAGGTGTTTCACCTGCTGTGCAAGGTATATGGTCTTTACTTTCTCATGATTATGGTTTTGAAATTGATTTTAGCCTAGTATATTTAGGAGTGTGTTCTGTGGGACTTCCCGCAGGTGACCCAATGGGAGCTGATGCCACATTGTCATCCGCTGCAATACAGAGTTCAAGCTTTACACAGGTGATTTTCTTGTTATACTAGCACAAAGGCACATTTTTGAGACTGGGTGGCCAATTTAAGCCAGGAGAGATTGGTTTTTGCACTGTAACTGACTCTCAGGCTGTGCACAGGGTGTAATGTATTCTGAGACAACAGCAATGGTGCAGGCAGGCCAGGCAGCTGAGCACCAGACTGCAGCTTTATCTGATGCTACTCTCCCTGGAGCTGCGGAGTCCACTGATGGCTACAGCTACGGTATGGCACTGCTCAATTTACAACTTAACAGGTTTTGTGAAGCATTTGGAAATATTTCATGTTTGCCGATGGCATTCATTTGAATTTGGATGAGTCATGGTACTTTTTGGTACTCTTAGTAATGTTTATTGTGCTAAAATATACAAAAACAACAAGGAAAAGCATTGTTTTTATAAATATATGTGCCAATAAAGCAATACATGGTAATATGCAATATTTAATTTTTTTTTATTAATAATAACAATAATTTATTAATAATACTTAATTATCTCTTCTATATTCTTAAACATATTTTCCAAAATATTTAGAAACAAAAGATGCCAGGTGCCAAAAGATGCCCTTTTTTTTGAGTGACTCAAATGCATAGTTGAATCAGTTTTAAGTTGATTCATTAAAGCAGACAGTTTGAACCTAAATGAATTGAACATATTTGCTACTTAATTTTAATCAAAAATGATTTTAAAACATCAGTTTTGACGCTGTTTCCTGTACAAGACAGTCTGGGATTCTGAAACTAACATGTTTTTAGAGAGGCTTGATGCGCAATAATAGGGCACAGTACATTATCATAATATTAAGAAATGTTCAAAATATTGTGCATAGATGTATATTTACTAGGGGTGTGACGAGATCTCGTGCCACGAGATATCGCAAGATTAAAATATGACGAGATTTCTCGTCCTAGGTGAAAAGATGTCTTGCGGTATTGCCATCACTGAGGGTCTGTTTTTATACTGTTTTTATTTCTATGATCGATTTGTTGAAAGGAGTTCAGTTAGGAGGTCAAAAGTTGTGGAAGCTCAAATCATGTGCAGTTCTAAGGTCTGAAGAGATTTGTATGAAATCATACAGGAGAGAAGCCAGTCAGTGGAGTTTGTGGCTAAACCTTTTACAGTTTGAGTATTGTTGTCTTTTACTGCCTATAATTCTGACTCAGAAAGTAGAAATGACATCAGCAATGTCCTGTTACAGCAGGATCTGAGGCTCCGGATTTGTCAGCTTTCCTTTACGATGCTACATCAGGTTTCTACTATGACCCTCAGACTACCCTGTACTATGATCCCAACTCAAGGGTAAGTACAGAAAATAGCACTTTGACTCTCCTGAATATGTAATATGATTAAAATACAATGTACAATTAGTTCATGTTTATTTTTGCTTGTGTAGTATTTCTATGATGCTCAGAATCAGCAGTACCTGTACTGGGACAGTGCCACAAAAACCTACATCCCAGTCCAGAGCTCTTCCACTGATGTTCAGGACCCACCCCCTGAAGTTGGTGTCCCTGTGGCACCTGTTGCTGAGGTTATAGCCACGCCCCTCACAGAGGAGGAGGTGAAGGGGGTTCCAGATGCAGCTTCAGAGCCCGGGGCAGAGGTGCGGACGGAAGAGGAAACTGAGAAGAAAGAGAAGAAAGAGAAGGAAAAGGAGGAAAAACCCAGAAGTTTAGCAGCTTTTAAGGTATTAACATCACTTTTATTGCATCACACATTCTGTCCCTTATTAGAAAGGACAAAAACACTGTTAGATCTGTATGGTAATTTTCAATCTGCTCATCAGATAATGAAAGACATGGAGCGATGGGCGAAAATCCAGAACAGGCAAAAAGAAAGTGTTCGAGCTCCTTCGCCTCTCCTCAAGTCTGGTGGAGACGACCAAAGGCCTTCAAAGGCTGCCGATGCAGCCTTTGCTATCTTTGAACGGAAGGTCAGATAACTTTTTTTTTTTTTTACTTTTCCATAAAATTTAGTTTTGCAAGGCAACATACCTATTGCTGTGGCTCATAATCATAAGTTAAGAATTTAAACAAACCTCAAACCTTACATGCTAAGTAACTTTGGCACACACTATTTGCGATTAAATATACTATCAAACCCCAGTCATTCAAGGCTGTGCATTTATTGTATAGATGAAGCAAAAACATAATGTAAGTGTTTAGAATGCTTGTGCAGAGTTCAGTAAAATGTGCCCTCATTAATACTATAAACTGAATTTACAAAGCAAACTGTCTGCTCAAATATTAACATTAAAAATGCTTCATTTATCTGTCAGTCTTTCAGAATTCTACAAACCACTTTTCTTCAGAAAAATAAATAAAAATTGTTTATCAATACTCTTTCCAGAGATTGTGCAACAAATAATCATTACCTCTCACTTACACAAGGTTGGGTTGTATGTGCCATGTTCTATTTTTATCTCAGCGAAATATTGTAGCACATGTTATTTTTAGTTTTATGGAGTGTTGTGGGTTGCAATGCATCATAAATTATTTCTTTGGGCTGCATTTGAAATCTCTACTTTCCCCAATCCCTGCTCACGCATCTCCCCTCTGTTTTCACTGGCATGCTTTAAACTTTATAATCCCATTTTCCTTCTAATCCCTGTTTGCATTCTCATTGATAAAGAATGGAAATGCAATAGGCCAGACACATCAAAATTCAGTAAATTGTCTGTTAACTGTGTCTGATCCTACCCGTTTGTCATTGGTCTGTAACTGCCTAATAAACTGTAGCTATGTTTAACTTTCTTTTAAACATTTCCATACTGTTCCCTTATTCATATAGGTCACTGGTGCAGATGAATTATTCAAGAAACCTCTTGCTCCTGCAAAGCAAAAAGAGGAAAAATCATCAAAGGTGAGAGTTTACAGTCTTAGTCTCAACACCACACACAAACTTCATGGATTCCGTCTCAGTTTTCCCAAACAGCTAAAGGGGCACACACATCACCTTGACCCTGATTGATGAAGGTTATTTGATAACCCACACTAAAACAGATTTACAGTCAGTGTCATTGTAGATCAAAGTAAAACTCCCCCTTTCCATCTGTGTGTTGGCAGCGGCCCATGGGCTCTCTCGGAATGTTGGCGGCCGACTACGGGGCAGGCAGTGACGAAGAGGAAGAAGAGAAACATGAGAAGCAGGAAGCTGCACGGCCCGCAAAGAGCCAGCCGCAGGGAGACGAGAAGGAGGACAGGTTGACAGACTGGAAGAAGATGGCGTGCCTTCTGTGCAGGAGACAGTTTCCTAATAAAGACGCTCTGATCCGCCATCAGCAGCTTTCAGACCTGCATAAGGTAATTAATCTCTGACTAAAACTTTGAGGACTGTTGACGTAATGCAAGGTTTCACAAATCGATTGTTACAGTTTTGTAGAGAAGAAATTTTATTACACATGTATTATTATAATTAAAATGTTTAATTAAAATTCAGATTTTTATTGCTTTAAAAACTTCTGGGTGAGGTTTTGACCTGTTCATTGTTTTTTCTTTTGTTTTTTCTTTATTTTAGCAAAATATGGAGATTCACCTGAAAATCAAAAGGTCAAAGAGAGAACTTGAGGCTCTTGAAAACCAGGAAAAAGAGGTATCATTTTTTTCAATTATGTAAATCTGAATCTGAAATCTTTTTAGTCATTTTTTTAGTAGAATTTTAATCATTCAGGTCAGCATGGACTTATAAAATATTTTACTTGATTAAGTATTTTCTACATCGTTTTCTCACAATAGTCTGAAACGAAATGATTCACTCTCATTTTGAACCCGTCCTTTAGATGAAAATGAAAGAGTCGAATGGTTCACCTGAAGCAAAAAGAAGAAAGCCGCAAAACACATGGGCTGGCAGCTCGAGGTTTGTAATATTTCTGAATCCTAATACATTTTATTTAAATTTGGCATTGATATGGAACCTCACACCTGAGTTGTGACGTGGCATATCATGGTGTTGTTGCAGGGACAGTCATAAAGGCAGCGAGAGACCAGGCTTGGGTTTAGAAACTGTAGAGGTGAGTGTCTATTCAGCTACAGGATGTTTTGAGCTATGGCAGTTGAGTGTCATCAAATTCATCTACTCTTTCTCTTGTTTCTTACCAAAGCGGAAGAAAAAGGAGCCTGTTGTTTGGAATCATGCCACGTACAAGCAAGCGGTTCGGAAGGCCATGTTTGCACGTTTCAATGAGCTAGACTGACAGTGAAATGAATGAACACAAAAGAATTAGTGTGTGTGTGTATATATATATATATATATATATATATATAATATATATATATATATATATATATAATATACACAAACACGCAGTGTTGTGTGGTCTGTTGGCAGCTCATTCCAAGCTTTACTCTGTGAACTGATACAAAATTCCTGGAGAAGCTTATTGTGACTGACCCCTCATTTTGTGGATATGGTGATGTGTGCCTGTAAAATTATTTTTTTTCTTTTCCTAGCAGCCAAATGTACTGTTTAATCACTTTTTTAGCTCTTTTCTTCAGGGCTTTTTTTTTTTTTTAAATATTTCCTTGTTTGATAATGTTGTACCATGTTTTTTCTCCTTTTTATGTAGTAAATTTATCTTGTATTTCATTTGTAAAATGAAATATTTGAATTAAGGAGTTTAAACATTACTGTAATTTGTCCTTGGGTCAATAAACTGCCTCAATGTGACTGAAAATATACAGTTTGTCTGTTGTCTTTTATATATTGATTTATTTATTTTGTATTATTTTTACGTAATAAATAGATGCATCTCATTTTTACAGGGGTCATTGAAAGAGATTGCCTCCAGGTGGCAGTACATTGCTATTTCAATTTCACATTAAGCTGCACCTCAGAAATGTCAAATGCTGAAAGAATGAATCTACACACGCAGCCATGAATTTCGTCGATACTTCATTAAGCCTTCTCCCTTGGCTTTTTCTAGTTTCTTGTGGTTTCTTTTATAGCAGAGTGCCTCGAATTAAACTTGAAAGTGATCCATTGACAGTAACAATGCTTTAGTTCACTGCATACAAAGGCAGAGATTAAATTTCAAAGTTTGCAGCCTTCACTGAACCTTTTAGTGTTTTGTTATAAAATGTTGAAATCATGTAGTTTGTTACAGCCAATAACCTCTGTGCAACACATGATTCTTCATGTTTTAAGCATCTAACTCGGGGGTGCCCAATCCTTTTCCTGGAGATCTACCTTCCGGCAAAGTTCAGCTCCAGCCCTCATGCAACACAACCAGGTACTCAAGATCTTCTGGAGCACTTGGTAATTACAGACAGATGTGTGATCAGGGTTGGATATGACCTCTGCAGGTAGGTAGATCTCCAGTAACAGGATTGGACTGCTAATTTACAACATTTAAGTATATTTATGTGCACAACATGTTTGGATGAGGTACTATAAAAGTCAGCAGCAAGTAATACATCAGCAGAACCTGTGATAAAGATCCCTCACCCTGACATTCAATGAGTGTTTGATCCTTTTCTTGTTGGACAAATAGTCTCTGTCCACTGAGTTTGAGCTTGTTGAAAGAGAGGAATGTGGACTGTTTGTTTTGGTCAATCATGCTTGAATGACTGATCAGGCGTAGGACCATAAAGACAAAAAAAGAATAATGCATCCCAAAAAGGTTTCTTTTACACTTCCACCTCCCTTTTCAGTCACAGATAAAAGCTGATAATACTTGTGTTAGGATAATGTATGGACACAGCGTCTAGCTCTCCACAGAGCAAATTTTAGTACTCTGTTTTTTATCAGACTCTGCTTTGATGTGTAAATGGCTCTTGCCTGTAGTCATGGTATAATGTAAAGCATGTCAAAGGTCGGCTTGCTTTCCTTCCTCCTCATGGTTGTTGTCATCTGTAATTGCTTTTTAATTAGTCAATCTTTAAGGGAGAGCTTGCAAATGTCCGTTTTCTGCCAGCTTCTTTTGAAGGGGAGAACTTTTGTCGTATTGGATCTTCTCAGAGTTTGTTCCCATACATACTTCTTGGCCTGTTTCTGTGTCTATGGTTTAAAAAGTCCAGAAACCGTCCAAGGGTGAGACTCATTTCATTTAGAAATTTTACAGCTAAAATAAGATTAAAATGAAATCAATGTGCGCAAACATTTTGTTTTATAAGGTAATATAACATTTATATATATATATATATATATATATATATATAATACATTTTAATTTAAAAATTTTTTTTTTAGGGTTTCCAATGTTAACATGACATATTAATGTATTATTTAGATATTAAGCTACTTAATATGTTGAATTTACATTCAATTGATCTAGAGAAACGATGCAGTATGTGGCCTTTATGATATTAATTTTATCACACAATATAAAAGGTCTGTATACATAAAATTATTTCGCTGCCTTTAGGACTATCGGTCTTATATAGATAGATTTTATATAATAGATGTTTCGAATTTTCCACCTGGAATGCTTTTGTTTTTTTCCACATCTGACATTTGGACCCTGCTGATTGTCAAACAAATATGTTCCAAATGTTTGAATGAGCATCTGTCAGCAAAGTCGAACAACAATACGTAGTGTTGGCTTCAAGGTTTGACCTTCTTTCCTCTTTATTTGCTAAAGGTCTGCTATGGCTTAAGGGAGTTCCAGTCCTGCCACATTTTCTGCATGTACAAGAAAAGATTTTCCTCGGTATCCAAGACTTTGCAGTCCTCAGTATTTTTATAATCCATCATTGTATTCTCGCTTGTCTTCTTGCACCTTAGTGGGCCAGATGTCAGCAACTCCACGCTCATTACTGCAGAGCGCATCAAATTACCTTCGGCCTTCAGATGAGTCCAGACCATTAGAGTGGAGATACAGAGGGGCCGGTGAAGATGAATGTGGGGGTCTGGGGTTTTGTACCCACTGCACGTGCGGCTCGAGTCCTCAGAGGCAGCAGGACTGACTGTGGAAAGCGTGCGGGGGGCCTCATTATCTCCGGCCAAAGCTGCTTCTTCCACATGGAGCGGGAGCTGCATGGGGTCTCTGTCCAGCCTTGAGATGGCCCTCAAAAAATACACAACACAGTCAGAGCGCAGAGCTGAAACAAAAATAAAAGCGGAAGCAATTATTTTAGCATTTTAATTAAAGCCCTTCTACATTCTGTTTAGAATTAGGATTAATTTCTACGTAATATGGTTGTTTTGGGAAGTGTGTGCTGTGGTTGGTGTTTTTTATTACTGTATGGCACATTTTTTTAATTCACATTCTCAAATTACTGCCATAGTTCATCTTGATGTGCAAACTGAAACATTTAATTTCTATATATAAGTATAAAAATATCTCAATATTAATTCCCCATCAGATGGACGCCAGATTCATTGGACCATTTCTTCCGTTCCTCATCCATCAGCTCAAACATTGAATGAAACTCAAAGAAAAACCCACGGAAATCTCAATTTAATAAGTAGCCTACTGTGCAAATGTTTACATTCACTTGCAAATTCCAGGCGACCGCACGTTTATTTTGCTGAAAATGATCCCACCAATGTGTAATCATAATTATATCAGCACCATCTAACTACATTAAACCACCAGAACCCTTAAAGTTGAAACTGCTACTTGCAATAATTTCCATCTGAAGAAATAGTGTTCAATTACCAAAAACAAACTCTAGTCTATGTATCCAAGTCTGCACTGTTTACAAAACACAAGAATATCAGAGCTGCATCTACAATCCTGCACTTCTATAGTATGTACTAAATCTGTATTTGAACTTCCGTATTGGTGATGAAGTTTGTTAGGTATACAGGTGTAGTATATAACCAATACATTGCAGGTGCTTCTAAAAGAGAAGGCTGCATCCTAGTGATGTTGTGTCCTTCCTAGTCTAGTCTTTCTGAGACTTGTAGGCTAGAGTCCTCCTCAGCATTAAATGCTAGTGTGTGTGCCTGGCTATGTCATAAATGTTCTCACCCCCATGGTCACAGCATGGAAATACTATTAACACTTAATTTGGTAAAAAATACTTTGTATTAAAAATCTTTATATTAACCGGCTTTACATTAAACCAATGCAGTGAATGAGAACCGTCTGTGGTCTCCCAGAGGCTTACATTATTGGCAGTGATTCATTTCCTCCAAAACAAAAGATAACATACATGTCCGAAAACATTATTTTTGTCTTACATTTCATGACGACCATAGACAAGCTCAATTGGAATGTGTGGAGGATTGTGGGTGATTTAAGGACGCGAAGGATGCATCCTTAAAAATGAGCAGAATCAAGGATGCGATACAAAGGCTGCCTTCCAAGGATCCTTCAATTTGAGACGGCTTTCAGCAGAGCTTAATGACGTGGCAGCCGAGAGATGCAGCAGGACGCAGCCTTCAGCCATGTTGGCATTGACCATGTAAGAAAACACGTCCACACACACACATACACAAGTTTGTTTTGCTATCAAAGTGAGGACATTTCATAGGCGTAATGGTTTTTATACTGTACAAACTGTACATTTTGTCCTCCTACACTAACCCTACCCCTAAACCTAGCCATCGCAGAAAAGATTCTGCGTTTTTACATTTTTAATGTTTAGTTTGTTTGTAAAGCTATTTTATATATGAGGACGCATGAAATGTCCTCATATTTCATGTTTACGTTGCAATACCAGTATAACACCCATGTCATTATACAAATTTGTGTCCTCATAAATCACACACACACAAAACTTCAACTGAAGTGTTTGTAATACATGGGGACCTTTGCTCCATGTTATCCATATTCGGATAGGGTGGCTTTCAGAAAGGTTTCATATGCATGTGAATCTGTAAATAAAATATTGTATGAAATTAAAATAGGACTGCTTATCGTTTGGTTGGTCCTAAATTCAAGCAATGCATTTCATCGTTCATATCTGTGAAATTTCACATCTTTTTTTGCTGACCTTTGATTTAAAGGGGGCTTGTAATTCAAATCCTTTCATGAAACCATTTACTTGTGCAGTTGGAAAAGCTTCAAAAACCACGATTAAGAAATGAATCAAGTCTTTGTCCAATTGGCATGCAGCGCTCTGCTCTGCTACAAAACTTATAGCTTTTTCTTTTGAACACACTTATTGTCTTTTTCCAGTTGTCATCAGCTGGTTTTATTGCAGTCATCATGAGGACTTGCAATAGTTTCTGACTCATAAACTGTAATATTTGCAGTTATTGTCCTATAGCTTTCTTCTCGCAGTCCATTTTTTGTAAATGTCAGCTTCACTTAGGTGTAAATAAAGCAGTTTGCATTTGCTATGTAATGCAAGACTACTTATTTGGAATATACTGATACATTTTTGCCTCAGACGTATACATCTCATTTCTGAGATTATTAATGAAACGCTTTGACTCCATACATCACTGTCAGACACGGTGCGGTGATGATTCAGTAATTTGTTTGTTAAACGATGCCGTGAAGAGCAAATCATTTTTACTGTTGACACGTCTGTCCTTTTCCCAACCACACACCGCCTTTATTTCCACATTCATTCTGAGGTTTTTTGTCATAAAGACAGCCAGTGTCAGTATTCACATTTATCTCATCAGCAAGTATAGTGTCGTTCCACTGTTCAAGACTGATAAATGCTAACAAACTTAAGTAACTTTCTTTGTGCTCCCTGGCTGTTAACATCAGCCTTTCAGCAAGTGAAGCATGTCTTTAACCTTGTTTAGCCTTTTGGAATCAAGTGTAATCTTCTCTGACAGGAGATTAATGGCACCATCTCTCTAGTTTTTACTAGCACCTTCAGGGAGGAGTGAGAGGCAAAAATGAAGGGGAGGAAAGGAGAGAATGAAGGTCTGCAGTCTGTCATCATGCCACACTGGGATGAGTTTGGGTGAAAGGGCTCCGCAAAAACATTATGAGAGACGTATGGATTTTGTGCTCTTTTGTTCCCCCCCCTCTATCTGTTTGCTCTCAGTAATCTGTCATTGTGTCATTTACCGGGGGTAGAGATGTCTGTCCCGCTGGCCTACAGAGATATATTGGGGAAATGAAAGGTTGTTGCTCACTCCCTTGGACATTTAATTCTTGCTATGTCCATTTGCCCCATTTACCCCTCAATTTCTGCACCATGTAATGCTCTCATTTCAATTATTTATTTACTTTTTTTCAATTTAAATTCTTTGTTTTTCAAACCACCTGCTCAGACCAAAACTCTGTTTAATAGGAAAATGTTTACTTTAGTTTAGCCTCAAATTTCTTTTGCTGAAAATGATCCTACCAACTCATAAAACATTTTAAACCAGTGTAAGTTGGTTTGGTGGTCATCCAGCCTGGTCTTTTGGCTGGTTTTATAGGTAGGTTTTAGACAGCATATTAAACCAGAGACCACATATACCAGCAAACTAGCTTATAGGCTGGTTTAAAATGTTAGTTTTGTTCTGCAGGAGTTTTTTTTTTGTTTTTTTTTCTCAGCATACAGTCGTAATTACATCATTCTGTATCTACTCTGTGGTTTTTGTTTAAGATTTTACAGAAACGAACATTGTTTGTCTTTATAGTTTTAGTATTTGGTTTATAAATGTCTTCGGAATAATATTTTGCATGAAACACATTGTCTTCTGCTTAGACCATATTTTTCCTTGTTTTAAATAAACCTGAGTGCAATGTGTACAGGGTTGTATTTTCTTTTATGTTGCATAGATTTGTTCTTGGTTTTCAAGGATGAGGGCATGTCACACAACCTCTCCGTGTTGGCATTGACCCAAGCAATTCAACTAGCTCCTAGCAACCACATAGCAACAAGTTAAAAACAACAATCAGAACACCTTAGCAGTTGGATAGAAAAACCCTGGCATCACAACGGCAAGTTTTGCATGGGCAAGCACCACTTAAAGTTTTTCAGGAAATGTAATTACATCTAGCTGTTACATGGAAGCTGCCCCACGCATGTTAGCTTGTATGTATTGGTTTGTATATCAGGACTCTGTGGGAGGAAAGAGGTGGTAATGCCCTGGAGGTTAAGCCCAGATGGTAGCATTTCTTCCACAGCCACAAACAGCTGCTCAATCGTTTTGCAATTCTGCAGTGTGACGACTGACTAATGGCAAAGGCCCATCAGTGTGTGCGCACACGTGAGTGTTCGTATGTGAGACTGAATGATGGCTGGGACTTGGGGGTCCCCCACTGTTGCATTTAAAGGTAATACCTAACCGCAGCGGGCCCCTAAATGTGCAGCGAATCAAGGTAGTGTTGAAAAGAGCTTACAACACTCGCCCACTAAACTAAAGCAACGTCTCGTAATTAGCTTCAGACCATTGCCTAAACTTAACATATCAGAAACCAGACCATGGCATGCTTGAACATAGACTGGTTAAACATTCAGTCCCTAGTGGTCAGCTTTAAAGGAAATGTGCTACATTGCCTCAACCTACCCGGTGGTCAAGTATCAGGGATATCTGGTTAGGTACTTGGAATATTCAGTTTAATACAATATAGGCTCAATTAAAAGCATTTATGGCATTATGTTGATCACCACAAAAATGACCCCCCCAACCCCCATTCCCCTGTTTTTAAAAGCAGAAAAGTGAAGCTTATAAATTCTTCTGTTAGAATGTATGTATTAGATGAGCTGTGAAGTAGTTTTTTGTAATTTTTACAGTAATTTTAGAGTTTTAGTCATTATGTTGTATACAGGAAAGTCAAGTCAAGTCAAAAAAAGTCAAAGTCAGCTTTATTGTCAATGATGCCATATATACAGCACGTACATACAGAGAATTGAAATTCTGTTACTCTCAGACCCTAGGTGCATACAGGCAGGGCTGGGTAGGTTACTTTTAAAATGTATTTCACTACAGATTACAAAATACATGCTTTAAAAAGTAATTTGTAACGTATTTCGTTACATTACTAAAGTTTAGTAACTTAATCTAAATACTTTAGAATACTTTGGAATACTAATAAGTGTGGAACAAACACAAAAAACGTAATTGCAAGTTTTTATTTCACAATTCTGACTTTTTCCCTCAGAATTGTGTGATATAAAGTTGCAATTGCAAGTTATAAAGTCAGAATTATGAGATATAAACTCGCAATATTGAGAAAAGTCAAAATTATGATAAACTCACAATATTGAGAAAAGTCAGAATTATGAGATGTAAACTCGCAATGTTGAGAAAAGTCAGAATTATGACATGTAAACTCATATACTAAATTCACAATTCGTAACAAGAAAATTCGTATTGCAAGTTTATATCTCCCAATTCTGACTTTATAACTTGCAATTGTGATAAAAAGAAGTCAAAATTGTGAAATTGAAAAGGGAAAAAACAAATTGTGAGAAAAAGATGCTGTGACCTTTTTTACAATTATGAAATGACTCACAAACAACTTTCACAAAACATGAAACTTAACTCCGCTTTTTCAGACTGTCAGAGTCAGAGAATCACCAATTGCTGTTTAAATGACATTAAAATTCAAAGTAATCTAAAATACTTTTCAGATGTAACTGTAATCTGATTACCACCCATTTAAAATGTAACTGTAATGAAATAGTTACTCAAATTTTGTATTTTAAATACGTAACTAAGTTACTTGTATTTCGTTACTCCCCAACCCTGCATACAGGTAACATAAACATAGTGCAAAGTGCAAAGGTGGTTGCACTTTATTTTACAGTACATACACTTGTGTGTATTTACAGCGTACTTACCTAAGAAAGTACTGGATATAATATACAGGTACTGGATATAATAATATAAGGTAACTACATGGGTTAATGTTAGGTTTAGGGTTAGGTTCAGGGTTAGTAGCCTACCTAATTATTGTAATTGCTGTAATAAGTACATGTGTTCATGGGAAACAGGACTGTAAAATAACGTGCTACCTGAAAGTTGTATTGTAACACAGTTCTTAAGTACGGGAAGAAGGAGGCGGGAACCGTCAAACATTCAACGTAATTTTAATTATCAAATAAATAAATAAACAACAAAACGAAAGTGAAATGGCGGCAGTTCCTCACGGAGACTGCCGCCCACACAAACATAATAAAAACACAACATAAAATCCAGGCCTGGTCCTCTCTCGTCCTTCACTGTTGTCGCTCCCTCTTCCGGAGCTCCTCCGTGAGAGATAGGAGACCGGTGCACCGAGTAGCTGGCGCTCATTAGCAATCACGTCACCGGCCTCGCGCCATTTCCTCACGACTCTCGCCCGCCCTGCTTGTCTCATGTATTGTGTATGTATTGTGGCTCTACTTTTGAAACTATGAGGGTTTTTTTTCATGTTAATGGACTGGCCACATTATTACACAGACAGACAGACAGACAGACTGACAGACAGACAGACAGACAGAGAGAGATAGATAGATAGATAGATAGATAGATAGATAGATAGATAGATAGATAGATAGATAGATAGATAGATAGATAGATAGATAGATAGATAGATAGATAGATAGATAGATAGATAGATAGGACAAGTTGAAAAATTTGTTGTTGTCATTGTCTCAAGTGCTGTTTATTGAACATGAAATATTCCTTTATTTGTGTTTTGTGTTAGGTGTTTGTTGCTTAGATCAGAAATGAAATCTATTGTACTGGTGAAAAAGTTTTCATCAAGTTTAGTTTTAGACATTAAACCAAAAAGATGTATGTTTGATAATGATATTTTTCTTTGTGTTCATTTTTTCATTTTTCTTTTGGCAGTGGAGAAAGAGAAACATTTTAGCTTCAATATTAGGATCGCTCTGTTATATTACTTCACCACACTGAATATTTTTCTGCTGGTGTGAACATGATACAGTTATTCTAACCTTTCATACAGATCGCCTCAAGCTGAAACATTCTCTTCCTTTCTCAGACCAGTTTGTTTCAAGAGAACCTTCCTTTTTCTAGCAATGAATAGCAAACAATCACCATTAATAAGTTTTCTTTGAAAATGGTTCTTTGGCACGAATAAAAGCATGAGGGCTCTCCTGGATTTGAGAGTTCACATTTTTTCTTTATTATACAATATTTGTGTGGGCTTTATTTAATGCATTATTTAAGATTTTTTGGTAAATTATAAAAATACAGCCTCAAAGTGCTTTAAACCCATGCATATTATTATATATTACTTTTCTGCTTTCTGTATCTTCAAAATTCCTTGCCATGATGCCATAAGTGAAATATCTTAAAAGTAAATATTTTTTTATAAAAGTATACACTTTTCATCACTGTACTGAAGTACAGTACTTTCAGCAAAAAATGTTCAGCAAAAATATTATTATTAATATTATTAGCAGATTTGTTCTGCTGTATTCTTCATGGAGGTTAAAGGTTCAAAGGTTTTTCAGTACATGTAAACATTAACAAAATGTCACTTCAACCTCCCAAACATTAACGTTTTATTTTTCGCGTTCCTACAAATACATTAATGTTTCTTAAATGACTCTGAAGGTGCAATGAATTACAGTCCTAGCCAAAAGTTGACATTATTCCTTGGGATTAAAGATTCAAAGGTCAACATTCTTCATGTGCACTGACATCCACTTCAGCACAGCCTCCCAGTTCCTTAAATTTAGTTTTGTGGTGGCAAAAGTGCATTAGATGCATTAATATAAACATATTAAATTTGGAAGGTTTATTGTAATATTGTAAGTTTCAGGTTTGTAAACTGGCAATTAAAAATGAATCACAGTGTCTTAAATTCTGCAAGGCAAATGTATCATAAAATGCAGACTAAACTTTCACACGAGAAAATTGGAGGCTGGCATGCTATGTAAGGTGTCCATGGTGTCATGCATAAATAAGTGAATAAATTACCAATTGTGACATACTGCGGTGAGATCTAAAGTTAAAGCCTATTTACTTTCATAAAGTACATGCATGTTCTCTCATCTCACATTTCTTATTTCTTAATTGTTGTCATAGTGAGAGGCCGTTAAAAGCCTATTATAGCATCTCAGCTTCTCTCCTGGGGTTGAAAGGCCAGCATGCAATTTTAGCATAAGAATGCAGACCCTTATGTATGCCATTAGAGTGGTGTACAGTAACCATTACCCTCCATTTTAGATGACAGCAGAGAAAGGCCCCTATAGAGAGGATTCAAAGACCACCGTGTTTACCGTCATTAGGTTTTGTAACTGCACTTGCTTATATATTTATAAAATTCTGAACAGCCTGAGGGCTAAACATGCAAACTATTCTAAGACGGAGTTTCCCATGTAAGCGATCTAGACACACAAGGACACTTTGATTATGAGCTTTTCTTGGTAGGAGATAATCTGTTATTTTGGTCATCTTATATCTTAATAGCGCTTGATTCCTTTCCTTTACAGAGCTTGAGTACTCCCTTATCCCGGCAGGATCTGTTTGTACGGCTTCTTAATGGACTCCGCTCTCAAATGCATTTAACATGCAGTCAGTGGATTGTTTATGTAAAGTTTGGTGTCAGGTTGCACTTTAGATGCATTGTGGGTCCACCTTGGAGCATATGCTCTACATCCTGTCCGATTTAGAGGAAAAATGTAGTATAACACAGAGATGGCTTGCTAATTTTGGGGGGAGCATGTCTTCGCTGCCATAGAAAGGAATGCAATGGTTGCCACTCACGCGTTAGGTCTCTGTCCAAAGTTCAAAGGAGGTCAATGAATTGTCTTGGCCATGAGAGAAGAGACTAAGGTGTATTTTTTTTGGAAATGCTCATTTTTAGATATCTAACATGTGTAATCATTTATTTGCTGGAATGGAACAGGTAGCTGGTTTCTTTGTAGTGTATAAGACATTTGATCTTTCCTCAACACTTATAGACAATCTATTTTAATAAAAAGAAGCCATATTTTTTGATTATCATCATGTTCCTCTTTCATGTGCTGTTTCTTTCATGTCATCCAACTACAATTTACTGCTGTCAGCCTTTACTATGCAAAAAAAAAAAAACTGGCAGTTGTTTAGAAAATCACACTATTAATCATTGTAAATGGGGCATGATAACAGCAATTAAAGCCACGCGAAACAACACCCTTGCTAAGACTTTCTTTAAGCTTCGTACATACTTTTCGTAATCTGTTCCAACTTTGGAAAAAGCCTCACTGAAAGGACATATTGTAAGCCACAAGACAGACATGAGACCGTTAAACTTTTGTTTGGAGGGAATTATTTCACCTGAAAGGAATTGCGCAGGATGACTGCAGGAATAATAGCCATGGGCTTTGAGGAAGAATAAAGAATAGGCTTTCCTCTTTACAACTGGAAACTGATGTTGCCTTTCTTTTGTATATAAAAAAGCCTTTCCAAAGAATGAAAGGAATGTTGAATTGTTTTTCTCTGTATATCCGGTGTATTGTTTCTATAGTAACATAACTGCAATCATGAGCCAACAAAGATGGATGCATTTTTCCCTCCAATTTTTGGATAGATAGAATGCATATAGGTAAAAGTTAGATCTTAAAATAGATTATAATGTACGCCTCCTGAAGTAATGTTCATAATTCATCCATGAGTCTCGCTCTATAACTGCCATCTCATCTCATTAGGTAAACACAACTAAATGAATGACACTTCTCACATTATGACCTGTCAGAGTTTTGTGTGTAATGACAGGCAGCCTTGACAAACAGTAAATATCTCATTTCCTCTTTCCTAATTATGTTTGATGAGTGTTTGTACCCGAAAGGTCAAACCGCCAAAATAGAAGCAAGTCTTAATTATTTGTAATTTATTGGAGAGTCGTATAATTGATGTTGGAGATTAGTTTGTTCTCAGTTTAAAAGTGTAAAAGTGACTCGTGGGTATAAACAGAGACATTTGTTGAGCTTGTGAACTAAAGAATTTCATTTTTCTCAAGACAGTCATGCACTAAAAGTAGGTTCTTCTTAGATGCATTAGATACTTAACAGTGACAAATGCTCCCAAAAGACAAATAAGAATTGAAGAGGCAGATTCATTTTTACATTTTTTTTAGGTTCACCACATATGTTGCTATAATTATCTTTCCTAAAAAATCAAGATTTATTCATTTTATATTGTTTCTTTTTATTATTGCTCCAGTCGCAAAATGTCAAAAAATAATGGTTTGTAAATGTTCTCTGCAGGTCTTAAAATCTTGTTTTACTTGGGGAAAAAATGATCAAGTAAACCATTTTTTTTCAGTTAAAGAGATGCCTTTTGTTATTTTCCTACTGTACATTTACATTAATTTATTTTTAAGGCTCTGTAGTGTAAATACTTGAGATATTTTGATAAAGGTACACTATGTAATTTTTTTATTCAAAATGAACCGATTTAAATAATGAGTCAACATCATCAATCCTTCTTCCAAAGTGTGTTTTTGTCTTACCCTGATTCGCTATGGTAAGCCTATTAAAAGTGTTTATATTTTAGACCCGTTAGGATGGTTTTTACAGGAAATTGCATACATGTGTCTCGAGTTTATTTCTTTCATATGTCTATTAATGGGTAAAGCTACAGTAACATCTTCAGCTAGTCAGCTTGAGATCATTTCCATATTAACTGGTTACATCTCTTAAGCCTAGTATAGTGAATGTTTTATGAGCAGCAGGATAACCATATTTATCCACTTAGACACAATGAGCCGAAGCAAACCAAAACAATGTTTTTCCGCAAAATGTATGCAGTTTTATTTTTAACCGCTAGAGGTAACAAAAGCTTAACCAACCAATACATGGCTAAGATCAACCTGGTCAGCTGATGAACTGAAGTGTACCTCCCCCTTGTGTCAGTTCCAAAATCTGCTGACACGCTTGTGAATGTATACCAATTTCAGTTTATTTCAATCTTTAAATTTGTTAATATAGTGAATTTTGAGAAAATTAGTGTTTATTTCATTTCAGGAATTTTGTTTGCATCTAATTTTCTGTCGTTAATGGAAATAATGCAGATATTCAAATAGTCACTCTGCTCTACTTTCTAATGGCAAGTATGCTTCTCTGTTAAAAGCAAACCAGCATTCAGACCGTCTCGAAGAATCTTTCACAGTGTTTGAATGCCTCTGAAAGAGTAGTTTGTCTGACTGAATTGAAAGTGGTGCTGACCACACCTGGACTTGTGCAAATAATGCACGAGACAATAAATCAGATGAGGTCAATCGCTCTCTGTTCACGTGTGTGTGTGTTCTGGACTGTGGGAATGGGAGTGTGTGTGTCATGAGCGTGATGGATCAGGGAAGGGAGGTGTCATTGGGGTCAAAAGAGGGTAATGACCCCACTTTTCCTGCTCGGGCTCTGACCTCCCAGCGAGTGCTGGAAACCTGAACTGGGCATTGTCGTCAAACAGTGAGAGTAAGTGGCCTCTGGAGGCCACCCTGACTGACTGCCACACGTTTGACTTTCACACTGGAGATCTGTTCTCAGTGTCAAGCATGGTGCCGCTGGTCCAACATGTAATTGATGCTGTGGTGTTAAACGTGGCTTAGGGTTAAACTTCACACCATATTGCATGTCAGCTTCACAAACTGCTTGCATTGACCTTTTGATCAAGTCAATCATATGTACTGTCCTGAAATATATGTCACTTTCCGACTGCAGCAGTTCAGTGGATCCACATGTCAAATTGATCACACTGATGTTTATATAATGTCAGTATGGCACATATCAAAGGTTTTTAATAGGCCTATAGGAATTATACATCAGTTAGTTCTGGACTTTACATCCTTATGCCAGTAGGTGCCAACAATTGACTTAAGTGAGTCATTGAATCATTCGCTCAAGAATTTGAAACAACTGAGACTGGCTACGTCCAAAATCGCATACTCTCAAAATAAGTACTATTCTACTATATAGTAGTACTTATTTTGAATAAGTAATTCATGCCCGCTAAAAAAAGTATGTTCTATATAGTATGAATGTGTGTAGTATAAATGTAATCCAGATGCACTACATTCGCCATGTTGTCATTATCATGTGACCTACCAGCGTCAGTTGTATCGCATCACTAACATTCACAAATCCTCTCCCGTGGCCTCATGGGATAGGACAGTGTCCATTGTATACACTTCAGAATCTCACCAGAAGTAGTAGGTCATCTGGGTACTTTTTGCCTACTCTTTTATGAGCACTGTGAATTCGGACGTACTACTTTTGTCATCTCGTATATTGTTTTTCTTCTTTTCTGCGATTTTTGAATGCAGCCAGATTAATTCAGGAACAAAACAAGTGACTGAATGAGTCATTGAATCATTCACTCAAACGATTCACTCACACCACTACTTTGTGTTGCCTGGAGATGCAGCTTTTTTTGGAGCTATTTTCATTGGCGAAACAAAAATAGACAAAGATATTGGTAATGCTGTATTCAAAATGTAAGTTGTTCCGTATTAACTTCTTGTTCATTGAACTGTTTTATAAAAATAATATGCAACAGCAAAGCTAAAATAAGTAAAAATAGCTAGCTATATTGTGTCTTAAATATCTGTTACTATTAATGTCTTGTTTATGGAACTGTTATGGACTTCTCAATTATAGGATAAAGAAATAATTGCTCTCCTTGTATGCCATCCTTTCCATGCTATATATTGACTTTTGTTTGGCATTTGGGAACTAGCTGCTAGTGCTATGACAACGAAAACCAAACAAACTGTCAGCTATTTGCAGAAAACAGTAGCTCGGCTCATGATGATGGAGATTGAAGTATCCTGTATCAGGTTTGCTGTGGATTGTTAGCGGATCGGATAAACCTTCCCTAATGTCGACTCACTTGTGTTCATGGATAATTATCTGCAGTTCTCTGAGCTTGATGGATTGATTTAGTTGTTTGGATTTTGTTACACAACCGTTTCTCACCTACTGTTTTTCTGAGCACAGGTTGCGAGACTGCCCAGCTGCCCCAGTATAAATCTCCCACAGAAATCTGATCTGGCATTAGCAAGGGCAGCACAAAGTTGTGGGCTTGTGCATACAGGCATCTTCATAGCTTCAAAACATCGTAGACATCTTCATCATGTAATCCATGCTTTCAGCAGGTACAATTTTATAATATCAAACATTACATTACAAGACTGGTGTAATATAATCATATAATGTAAATACAGATGTCTAGGCATATTAAAGTGAGTTTACAGTGATATTAATAATATTTATATATTAGTAGTATATTACTTTTTTTCATTCATTCATAATATTATGAGTATGATATAATGGCAACACTTTAGTGTAAGAAACACATATAAACTATTAACTATGACTTTTCCCCTCAATAAACTCCTAATTTACTGCTTATTAATAGTCAGTAAGGTAGTTGTTAAGGTTATTGGGTATTTAAGAATGTAGAATAAGGTCATCCAGAATAAGGCATTAATATGTGTTTAATAATAGCCAGTATTAATATGCATGCTAATAAGCATCTAGTTAAAAGACCTTAAAATAAAGTGTTACCGATATCATTTATATTACTGGCAGTGGTCATCTCACCAAACAGCACAGTTTGAAACATAACAAATGTGCTGTTCAGTCGAATGTCATGATCTTTTTCATGACCTTCTGTTGTTATGATGGCATATTTTCCACACGTTCAAAAAAAGTTGTATTAATGCCTCCACTTTTGAATATGAATCTTATCAGCGGTAATCTGCATGAATAAGTGTGTTCTGACATGGGCGCCACAAATTGCTCTGCACTTCACAGCAATTTTTGTGTCAACTGTCATTGTTTCACATGAACGCCGTTGAGAGTACTAATTACCATTATCACCCTTCACGGTTCTGGAATTCACTTGAATTCCTTTCCTTTTGTTTCTGAAAAGAGTGATGTAGGTTACAGGCAGGGTCGGTACTGTCATCAAGATACTTGCTTGATAGCCAACTCGATTATGTAAATATTATAATGTATAGAAAACCTTCAGTTCAGAGTAGTGTCTTTTTACGCCGTAGTAAGTGGGACTCTAAAAGCACCTGCCTTTGGTTACAACAGCAAACATATTCGTTTTTTTGTTGAACTCATCTTGAATGGAACATATTGCACGAAATTCTTTTAAACTTTTATCCAGAAATTTGACAGTAGAGGAGAAAGTACACAGTATAAAGTTTCGTTGTATGTGGAATCTTGCCAAGCACAACATTAATCCAGATCATCACAAGGTGAGACGTTAAATATACACGCACTCATGCACCTCTGTTTTTGTTCTTTCATTATGTCCATGAGTGTGACAGGTACTTCAAAGGGTCATTTATAAATTTACTGCTTCACTTCTTCCAACAAACATATACAGTCCTGTGAAAGCAGTTTTTTTGTAGTGCTTTTCACAATACACATTGTTCCAAAGCAACTTTAAAGTTGGAGCCTACCAGTGATTGTGGCAAAAAAAACTCCCTTACATGTCAGAGGGGGAGGCACATATTAAATAAATGTCCACATGGCAAATATTAGCTAAACTATAATATTTAATGGGCCAAGTGCTGTCAAACGCTGTCAGGTTCGTCAAATGGTTTGGCAGACTTTTATACTTTGCATAACATATATTTATTTTTATTCCTAATATATTTATTTAATTGAGTATTATCTTTATTTCGTTAATTTCTTTTATATGTTTAAAGTAAAAAAATAGCATACAATACAGTACAATACAATAATCCTCAATATAAGTTTTCACATCCTTCTAAAA
The DNA here is from genome assembly GCA_038088235.1 of Zacco platypus. Classification (NCBI taxonomy): domain Eukaryota; kingdom Metazoa; phylum Chordata; class Actinopteri; order Cypriniformes; family Xenocyprididae; genus Zacco; species Zacco platypus. The sequence goes on from CM076074.1 coordinate 25,618,290, forward strand.
CAATCTTTCCAAGAAATGTTTGACATAAAACCAAAAACTAGATTGATGTTTGATGATATGATTGAACATTGTTCCTCGAAACTTTGTTCGTTCAGACAATTTTTTTCTCCAATCTGCCACCTAGTGTTTCTGAAATCGAATATAAACGGCTCTTAAGTGCGCTAGCACTGGTCACGGTGCGGTGCTAGGCGAAAGTATAAACTAGGCATGCAAACAAAGCAGAAGCACAAACAAAAAATCGTGCACATATATTAGATATATGTAACTAACACAATAAGAGCAAAACCACAATCAAACATTAATGCAGTATAACTTTTAAATGCAAAGTCCACACTCTAAAAAAAAAGTTGGGTTGTTTTAATTCAGCGGTTGGGTTAAATACCTGCTGGGTAGTTTTATTAAACTCAACTATTGTTTAAAAATTACTGTATTTCTTGCTTAAAATGAACCCAAAATATGTTGGAAATTAACATGTATTAATATGTTTATAAATGGACATTTATTAATAAGTTTAATGAATAATAATTAAACAATAAACTATTAAATTGTTTGTTAATAAATGTTCACCTTTTGATTATTATTGTTACCCCTGGTAATTGGCAGATTTTTTTTTATTTCCAACCTATTTTGGGTTCATTTTAAGCCAGCCATATAGTAATTTTTAAGCCATAGTTGCCCCTTTGTCTATTTTCAACCCAACATTTTTAGAGTGCATTTTTTTTTTTAATGAAAAATTTAAATTATTGAAAATATGCAGTCAGTGATCAAGGATGTGTCCCTTATTGTCTAGTGTGTATCTGGAATATATTTCTGTCCAAGGCTGCTAATATTCAAAATGTACATTATGGTTAGATTCTGCTCAGACAATCCAATGCCAGATAGATATTACAGTTTAATAAATATCCACAGCCTCCTCTTGTGTAAGAACAGTAGAGCCTGCTGTCATTCCCTGCCAGACAGTTTCTTCTTTTTTTCCCCTGACAGACAGTTGGAAGTGATTGCATTTTGCATTAATGCCTCATTACTCACAGGTGTGTGTATGTACGACGCATGTGTGTGTGTGTGCGCACACGCTCTGTCTGTCTGTCCGTCTGTTGGCGGCTCATTAGTGTTCTCGTTGACAGATGCGATAGGGCTTTTAATATATTCCACCCACTCTGTCACCACCCAAGGTCAACTACTGGGCAGTATAAGATGCTGAGACTTGACAGAAGGCTGTAACAGACATACATAGACAAACACACACACAACCTGCTCTCGGTGTCTGTGTGTGGAGCCCCAGCAGCTTAGTTTCCTTTGAAAAACATCTAAATGAAAGGAATGTTCACAGGCTTTTGTAAAGTAATTGTGCTAAATTGATTTTAATGGATTTGAAATATCTATTTTTCCCTAAATGAATGTTGATACTGTATGATGACCTGCTTAGTCCTATAGCATCATGAACTGCTGATTTTTGTTTGGCCATTAGGATTCAGGAGATTGTAAGGGAGAACACTTGCTTTAACACAATTCTTTTTTAAAGAATAATTCAATATCTGATTTAAGACATTGGAGGAGGCAAAGGACATAATTTTAATTAACATAATTAATTTAACGGTAATTGCTACATGGAGGTTTACTGACTGTAAGAACTGCAGCATTATTAGATCATTAAGAATGTCCAGGCATGTTTTTTTAAGACAATATTATATGTACAGTACAGGGATGACAGACGATCATTATGACTAAATAAACGCCTGAGGTTTATTATCAGATAAAACTGTCTGGTTGTACATCATCCTTTTTACTACACAGCTTAATACAATTAAATAAATGGACATGGAATATAATATAATATAATATAATATAATATAATATAATATAATATAATATAATATAATATAATATAATATCCCTTTTCCAAACCACTTGTCGTACAGGGTTGTGGGTATATCATATCATATCATATCATATCATATCCATACAGTATATCATATCATTTATCATATCATCCCTTTTCCAAACCACTTGACATATATGATATGATATGATATGATATGATATGATATGATATGATATGATATATCCACAACCCTACATGTCAAGTGGTTTGGAAAAGGGATATGACGGTATGATTTATGATATGATATACCCACATCCCTATATCATATCATATCATATCATCATATCATATCATATATCTCATATCTCATATCATATCATATCATATCATATCATATCATATCATATATCTCATATCTCATATCATATCATATAATATAATATATCTCATATCATATCATATATCATATATCATATATCATATATCATATCATATCATATCATATCATATCATATGTTTACTTAGATCACCAATGTCTTATACTAAATAATATATGGCATAAACATGTAATGTATGATTATACAATACAATCTACATGTATAGGCAAATTATAAATAAGTACTTAATATAATGTAAATATTCCACGCAATCTTAGGCCAAACAGTAATCACAAGAATTACGTTAAAGGGTTGTTTGTGGATACAGTGTGAAGTTATTTACTATTGTGATACAAAAACAGCTACTGATTCTGTGATCCAGCCTGTCAAGGCATGGCAACATGACTATTTATGACAGCTTTCCTTTAGCTAAGGTTTGTCCTGGTCATTACCTTCCAAAAAAGACAGGGAAAAAAAGACATGTTCAAAGTGCATGTGGAATACAGATGTCTTTGTGTGAAACGCTGTCACGATGGGACCCTTGTTATGCCTGTGCTTTTTTAGCCCGAGGCAGAATACTCCACAAAGTCATTCCTGGTTTTCCTGCTGTGTGAAGGCACACGGTCTGTGAAGAATGTTCGCTGAAATTAGGTCTGATGCTGAGGGACCTGTCTGAGTGAGATGTTCATTAATGCAGTATATTGTTTGTATCTAGATATTAGCTTTTGTGTTGTAACATACAAAACCATTAAAATATGCTCTATAAAATCATCACTGATGAAGAGGCTGACCTAAAGATGCCGGGTACCCTCATTAGACTGAACTCCTGCCTTAGTTTCAAGCCTTGTAATGTGATTGCATTCTTTCATTTTTAGAGGTTTTCATTTGGAGAAAAACAGTGTGTTCAGTAAACTGAACATGCTGAGAATCTCTCTCATAATACTCTCAGTAATCCCAGTAATTCACTAAGCAGCTCAATCCATCGTTGGTGGTTCTAAAGTGACATTTTAGAATTAGTAACGGAGGCTTGAGCACATCTGTTTAACTATCAACATCAGCTTTGAATCCATGGCGGAAGAAAGTTTTTTTTAAGACTCTGTGGTTATGTCTTATTTATTTTCATACTTTTGCCATCATTATCACACTCCCAGTAATGGCTCTATACCAGCATGGCTGTCATACTCCTGGTTGTGTGATTGTCACGATCTGGTGGTGTAGAGAAACACGATGAAGGCAAATGACGATCAAACTCAGACTTTATTTTATAATCCACAAGGTATACAACAAAGAAGGCAGAAGAACTGCCTTCTGAGTATCGGACAAGTGTTCACTGTTGGCCAGAGGAGAACTGGCCCCCCCCCCGACTAAGCCTGGTTTCTCCCAAGGTTTTTTTCTCCATTTGTTGGAGTTTTGGTTCCTTGCCGCTGTTGCCTTTGGCTTGCTTAAGTTGGGGACACTTGCTTGATATTCAGGAGTGTTTTTGATATGCCTGCATTGGTGCCGTTGTATGCGAACTGAGCTGAGCCGGACGATTACGTCACTGTTTTCTGCAGTGCTAATATACATAAATTAACTAGACAAATAACTATTGATCTTTGCAACAGACAGACAGCTGGACAATGACACCATTTTCTTTGGGAGCTGCTGTACAGCCAAAATTATTTGCCAATCATTAATGTAAAGCTGCTTTGCCACAATTTGCATTGTAAAAAGCGTTATATAAATAAAGGTGACTTGACTTGACTTGAAGAACTCAAACCACACATATCAAATGACATTAAACAGTACAGGACCAAGACCAGACTGAATCTGAGGGCTTACATGCAAGGCAAACAGTGGAGATAACGAGGCTAATTAACAAGACACACCTGAACTGAAACTCAAATCAATCTGTTACTAAGACAACTATAGAGTCGCAGGAAAAAACTGAACAAAAGAGGACATGTGATAAAATGAACAAACAGAGAGTCCAAAACAGACAGACATGTGATACTGATATTGCCTATATATTATAATAGAATTCCATCAATCCAATGGATTTCCAATGCTGAGCTGCCATGCAAAAGCAGAAGAGAATTGTTTTCCATTTGATGCTTAATGAGACTGAATGATTGGTGGTACCTTTCTCATTTCATATATCCTCCCTTAAATACACTCACCTTTACTGACTGAATTGCTTTCCTATTAAAGAGTCAATTATCTGCTGTAGTGAGACTGGTGGGGGAGAGATATCAGAATGGAATGGAGCTGAATCCTAATCAAACTGTTCAAATATTAGCCCCCCTCCCACTCTACCCAGCTGACAGTCTTTCTGTCACTCTCACTACACACCTGACCTCACATCCCCCCACAGTCCATTGTGTGCTCTTATCCAACTCATTTCAGGTGGATTGTTATAGCATTATTGTCATAAAAATTAGGATACAACTATAGTGGTATCAGTAACGTTGAAAAACAGTAATGCAGAATAAATTTAGTCATAGAGTTAAATTACACTGACAGACCTGTATAGACTTGACTTTCCAGGAAATCGGTTTCCCATAGCCAAATGAAGTTTAATCCAGAATTAAAATAAAATTTAATCAAAAGGTTTATACTTAGAAGAAATTGAAAAGTGTATTGCTCTAAAGGTAGCAAGGAACAATGCACAAATCAACAAACAGGGTTTCCTTTGTAGTGTTTACAGAGAAGAGAGGGAATACTGTTGCTTGTCTTCAAGATTCATTGTCAGAGTTGCTTCTCTCTTTGAACCTTTTTTTAGTGAAATATTATGTGCAAAGCCTGTTAGAGAAACCTTATTTAGATCTGTCTCTAGGTTTAAAGGCATGTTAGAATTTTCAAGAATAATTACTTGTTTTGGTATGTTCATCATCAGCTAGTATGGTTAAAGATAAATAAAGGTTTGTATAGTTCTACCAGAAAGACTCGTGAGGTAAGATAACTTTAAGATAACTATTTATTAACAATCAGCAAGCAAATATAGTAAGATAAAGTTCTTTGGCGTAGCCCCCGTCCATAGCTTAGATCCTGAGGGTTGCGGACTCTGCATTTCCTGCCTAAAGATGAAGGCAGGGCCGTAGCCGACCCCCGGGAGGTATGGACAGGGACCATCCTGGTGGTGGTGGGGAGGATGGAGGTAATGGTTGACGTCAGCATCTGCGAACTCAGACATGTGTTAGTACCGATCTTATATACTCCAAGTGTTAGATAATGATTGGATAGATCTAAACTCATAGTGACGTAACATTTGAGTCTTCCTGGCAGAACTTGCGCTGGAGCTTTCATTTATATAGCTTTGAGTCTATAATAAAGCCTGCCATCCCCAGTCCTTGTTCTATTTTGATTATATTGAAAAAAATTGCCAGGAGATTTGTCAAAAATTCAGCTTTTTGTGCAAGTTTTGAATGATGTTAGGGTAAGTAAATAATGACAGATTTTTTTATTATTATTTTTTATTTCAGGATAATCTATTGCTTTTAGCAAACAATTTAAATACCTGTTGTTTTTTGCGTACAGAATCCATCTTGTCGCTGTGGCCCCTGTGCTCCGCTCTAAATTCAGCCTCATTCCAGATTTAAAAAATGAGGATTTGAAATTAGCAAAAGTCTGACCTTGACACAAGCTCTACCTTCCTCCACCTCTTATGTTTTTGTAGGAGAATTCTGATGTTTCTGTGGGCAGGGACTTCTCTGAAGGATATGCCAGAGTAATTTGTGTTGCTGTGTGAGGTGAATGTTGGCTAGCACACACAAATATTCACAGTGGGGGTTCACAAAGTCAGTCATAACAGCTTGCAGCCATTGCGAGGTGCACAATGCCCATTGTATTGAAAAAAGGTGTCTGTTGTCTGTCAAACTCTTTGTGATTCGGTTCAGATCATGTTCCTTTGGCTTGTGACTACCTATGTGTTCAAAGATTCCACAGCTTCTTTAGATTTACTAAGTCACGAACGTGAAAATATCTCAAATTACAGTCTGGGTCAAAACTTTTAGGACCATGACCTCAATCTTAGAGCGTTTAGAATATCTAAGAGAAGGATGGAATATTCAGGACTGGAAGGGTCCAAATAGTTTAAGCACTGTATTCAAAAGTGACGCTTCTTTTTTTTTTCGAACTTGCTGTTAAAAATATTGGGGGGGGGGTCACTTTCCATACTTTAAGCAGCGCAACCAACCAACAATAATAATAAAATGTTTCTTGAGAACCAAGTCAGCACATTAGAATATTTTTTTTTAAAGATCATGTTACACTGAAGACTGGAGTAACGATGCTGAAAATGGAGCTTTGCCTTTAGAAAAAAAGTAAAAAATGTAACTATATTAAAATATAAAAGAATTGCATATAAAACAATAAATGCAATCTGACTTTTCTTTCAAAAATCATATTTACTGATCCCAAACTTTTGAATGGTAGTCACGTGTATAATATTTCCGTTGCAGCTTACTTTCCTTTAAAGCTTACAGCAACATTTGCTGTACATATTCTATTCATATTTATTTTATCATGTTTATATTGTTCTGTAAACATGTTGCAGTTCTGTAATTTTGTTTCTAGCTGTTTTATATCTGTGAGTACTGAAAGCTTTGTTAGTAAGCCAAATTTCAGTCAGCCAATCTAGATATTGGAGTGACATGTCTAAAATCAGTCCATATTTTGCAAATAAGGTGATTTGGCGGAAGAAAATGATGGACATGCATTTGTGAATTATTTACAACACATCTGCACAAAACACAAGCTAAGCCAATCCAAAACAAGCCTGGGATTGATAAAGAAGAATGGGAAAGTAAACGTGACAGAGAAGACATCTGGCTTCTCTTTTCGTTCTCTTCCCAGTCCCTTGTGAATTTGTCTATCAGTGTTGCAAAATATTACAACCTTCCAAAATATCCACCATCACCTCTGCCCTGTCATATCAAAGAAAATTGTGAGGTAAAATTGAGAATACGTTTCCCATGGAGTGACATTCAAGTAGTTTCTATCGCTTGGCTCTCCAGCTGTGGTGGCTCTTTACAGTTCAACTACTTTATTCTGCTGTAAAAAACATAAACCCTGGAGCTTTAGGAAGTCACATGTTTGTGAATTGTTTGCACAATATGCTAGAGGGCAGCTGTGAGGCTGTTATTAGCCATTGTTGTTGGCCTGCAGGGTATAAAGTTGTACATTTCAACATATACACCAGTGATTCCCAACCAGGGATCCCAGAGAGTACTTTAGCAGGTACTTGTTACCTGTAATTCCTTAATTGCTTCTTTGCTATCTTTGCCAGCATCTAATGCTCACTTAAAGTTAAGTTTTAAACACTAATTTAATAACACTGTTAAATGTAAAAGTGAATATATTTTTTCATACAGTACATTAAAATGTAAAGCATGTAAACTTATGTATCATTTAAAATGATTAAATTTAGTTTTTATTGTACTATTTTGTATTTATTTTGACCACAGATAGACAGTAGAATAGTATAGAATTTTAATATCAGCTGTCATCGTCATCTCATCAGCATCGGCTATATTGATGCATCAGTAGTTTCTTTATTATTTTCTTATTAAGGGGCTAACAAGTGAGTCTGTTTTCTCCCACAATATTGGTTGTTTCTACAATAATAATGCGCCATCAGATGGGTTTGGAACAACATGAATGTGAGTAAATGACAGAATTTTTCATTTTTGCATGGACTGTTCCTTTATTTGTGACATTGTGTATTCTCAAGGCTCATTTTCTTTATCCACTAATGACTGAACAGTGGGCTATTGTCTGTTTTTTCCTCCCTTAGCCATGAAGTGTCAACAAACTACTTCCAAGCAGCCATTAAAAGGCATTGGCGCCTTTATAAATAATTCAACCACTTGACTGGATGCTAAATGAATGGAGATGATACGGACAGAAGGTTTTGGTTTCCAGGGAGTCCTTGAGGAGGAGGGAGTGTTTGGAGGGTTAAAATCACCTCCTCAAAACAACACCCACCCCAACACAAACAAAGAAAGAGGTTTAACTCCAGCCGAGCTGATCTTCCCTCCTCTTTCTCTTCCTCTTCCTCAGACTTGGTGAGAAATTGCAGAGGTTTTCCTGCTCTTTTCTCTCCTGAAACAAAAAGTGGCATTTCTGTGAATCAAAGCCACCCCTCAGGAGTCTGTCTTAGGTCCACCCCGGAATGCCACCATGGAGTTTGAGGGGTTGCGGGGGCCCAGAGTGGACAGCAGGTGGAACAGTTCCAGGTTTTGTTCTCATTTGTCAATAGCCTTGGACTTAACTTCTGTTCAGTAGGGAAATGAAGAGAAATGACTTGTTGCCAACCGGAAAAAGTATTGTCAACAAGACAGAGAATAGATAGATGAAGTAAGGGACAAGGGAGGCTTGTAGTATCTACTGAAAGAATCTATCATGGAAATTTTAGACGTAGATGGATTTTAGTGAATAAATGAAGCAGATACAGAACAATCATCTCAGTTCATTGGTTGCTAATCAAGAGAAGATGACTCCTTTCAAGTGTGTGAGAATGTTACCCCCATGGCTTTGATCAATGTGATGGGAAAATAGCCAAGTATTAGAGAGAATGTGTTTTTTGGTATAAAGAGCCAGCTTAAAGACTATAAATTTCAGATATAAACGCCAGCATAAATGCTGTATCTATAGCATCCACTAAACATCTGCAGTATACTCTTGGGTCAGAATTATCTGAGGAACCTATATAGTAAATAACATCATTAACCTTTTCATTTTGGGAATGTTTTCCCTTGATTAGCAACCACTGAATAAGGTTGTTGTTGCGGTATTGCAGTGATAAATGGATGTAAACATCCTCTTACTTGTCCTATTGTACTTGTTCCATTGTGATGTTAAACCAGTGGATAGTGATGTTTCATACATCCAAGTGTCCCAAGTAACTTTTAGACCATACAAGCAGGGGGAAAAAACATTCTGCCTCGGAGATTCATTATTTTATTGTGTTTATGCTAGTGGTTCTTGTTTTTGTGTTTAGACTAGGGTTTTGGGCCATTAAATTTTAAATAGAGAATGCATTTTGAAGTCCAAATCAATTCTTCAGTTTTGAATTGAAGTAGAAAACAGAATGCAGAATTGCAATTTGAATTGGAATGTAAGGAAGTACAATCAAAATGAATTGAAATTACTGTATGTAATAGCTGTTATTTTTAATTCAATTTTGTTGAAAATTTTGAAAAAATATTAAAAAGCCTTGAAGTTTGAAGGTTTAGAGGCCTTATTGAAAGTGAGAACGATAGCTAGCTTGGCAGATAAATTTAATAAATGAACATTTGTGCGCCACAAGTACACTCAATTTCCCAGAATGCATTTCATGTGTTGAATTTCTTTAAATTGCAACTCAGAAAATTTTTCGTTTCTAAAATTTGAATTAATTCCAGAATATTTATGTATTTATATGTCTCTAGTTTTAAAATGGCGTGGGGATGGGAATGATCTAGTCTCAGGTAGCCAGATCTTCAGACTGATGGCAGAAGATCTGGACTTTATCGCAGCTTTCATTGGCCTAAGAGGATATTTGACTGACATGTAATGCAACCAATCACAGTTTGTTTTGTTCTGTGTCATGTTTAGGGGTGTTAAAATGTAATGTTGACAATAACAGACCGGCATGCATCTAATCACTTATTCAATCTATCAATTATCAACAATGGAGCCATGAACTTCTCATATTTTGAAAATCCAGCGATTAGTTGATCCTGGTGAGCGCTCATTGTCACAGTTGTAAATACAACGGCGTTCTTCTTAAGAGGGGGTTTGGGGGGGCGGATCTTTAAAGAACATGACACACATGTCTCCCGGACATCCTGTAGAATTCAACCAACCAGATGACGTCTTTGAAAATCCTGAAGTGTTTCCAGTTAAGTGTGCCATATCCAGCCAACGGTCCATGGGCGTGACATCTGAGGCTGAGAATAGGAATGATCTGACAACCTTATCAGACTGGCTCATGAATATTAATTAGATGATGTAGCATCGCCCAAAAGTCGGATATGCTGAAAGTAGGTAAATTAGTTCAACCCATTTTATGATTACCACTTACTGATTGTGCGTTCATGCATTTGATTGGCTGAGGCAGAGGCTTCTGCTTGGTCTAAAAGCTGCCATTTTACGTCACCAACAAACATATTTTCTTAGCTTTGCAGCTAAGCAAAATTAAGCCCTTCAAATATAATGATTGTTGTAAATATTGCTATGGTTGCTACTCCCTTAGACTTTGAGTACTTTGGAGTTGATACAAAAAAGAAAGAACAAATTGTGCTGTCTGAGAAATTCCACCAAACAATAAAATGTCTTCCAACCCTGTTTACAAGCAACAGAAAAACAGCTAAGAAGCGAATTTGTCTGCCTTCTCATGTCAGTAAACCTGGTAAACTGAGAGCTTTTACATAAATATTGCCCCTCCTGGACTAATGAAAGCCTGAAGCAAATGAATGCATGGTTGAATGGGCCATAGTGAGATTGTCTCAAGAGTGTGTGTGCAACACCCAGCTGTTGTTATTTCTGTATCATTTCAATTGCAGCAGCTGTCAGGGGAACTTAGGGCTGTTAAAATCTGAATGAGCACAGGAGCCAAGAGCTCTCCTCCTGACTGACGGGTCACAAACCTGGGAGAGGGAGAGAAAGGAGAGTGCACTGGGGACGAAACACTTGGTTTGGATGGAAAGAATATAGAGAAAACGAAGGGTATGCATGGTGATGACTTGGGTCATATTAACTGCGTGTCTACAAATAATTTCAGCTATAATGTCCTCTAGTATGATAACAATGGTGTACCCTTAGTATAATGTTTTTGAAAAAAAGGAGGAAAAATAATTTATCTCTTGGAAGTCAATCTTTATTTCCATCTTAAAGTATATAAAAGAAGATGTCACATATGTCACTTATCTCCTATAAGCAAATAAGGTGTTAAGTTTATAATATTCTGGACCCTTGCACTTCCTTTTCTTTATAACTTTGGGTGCTAATGTTGCATAAAACCAAATACACCTTCATTATTGCACCTTTATTATTTAATGAATCAAAATAGCAACTAGTTAAAAAGGTTGCCGTTGTGACGCTCTACTGGAACTACACCTCATTTATCCGTTTGCATGGTCTGTTCATTACTGGGGGAAGTCGGTCACCTGGATGAGGGCCAGGTGGGGGCCATCGATTTTTCCATCATCTTCTCCTCTCCTTCTGCCTCAGTTGGCAGGCTTCAATCTGAACCCTGCATTAGTCTCATCTTCTTCGTTCTATGTGCAATCGATTGCTCCACAGCTTTGTGATGATAAATTCATGGCATGCTGCCGGACTTACTTTCTCTGACTACTCGACAGTGGAGGTTGTTGCTGTTTCAAAAAAGAAAAAGAAAATTGATTCTTGTGGGTCTCCTTGGATTCTGTAAACTTTAAATAATTGATGTGGGTTTTCATGTTTGAATGAACATATCACTGATGAAAGTGAGGAAGGATGTTGTACAGCACTTGATGTGTTGACTAAAACCCAACCTTGCATGTGCAACCATAGTATGTAGTGTACATTTTTGCCACTTTGTATACCCAAAACTTTCTTTATTTTTCTCCATTATTGTATTTGAATAAATTGAAATATATTTAATTGTAGTTAAAATATCTGAGTTTCCAACTCACTATAACTTGATTTTGGTATAGGTTGTGTCACACTTACCACCTGTTTTTTCTAAAATGGCACCTCCTTTTGAGGTCACCATCACAGTGCTATTTTTTTCTATATATATTTATATTTATTTTGTATTTATTAATATTTTTAATAGGTTTTTATTTAAATTTTTCACCATTTCTAATTTTCATTGAAGTTTTGAATGTAATATTTTATTTTATTTCAGCATTCCAGCATATTTTATTTTATTCATCAATTAACAAACAAATTTAAATTTTAAAAATGCATCATCAACACTCGACAAAATAACTGTCTTTAACTTTTCTCTCTGATTCCTTGTTACATGTTGCAATGCCTCATTTTTGCATATGAAAGAACTTATATAGTTATTGAAATCTGTGAATATGGCGTGATTGTTTATTTCCCCTACTACTACTTACTACTTTTCTTTTCTTTTTTTTTAAAGAATTAGTCATTAAGGTGTGGAGGAATCCCAGAAAAACACATTGCTACAGTCAACACGAATAACATAAGCATTAGCTAATGTGCTTTGTGTGAGCATAAAATTTGGATCACTTCTCAACGGGACAGTAAGTACCTTTACAAGTTCAGTTTCACTGTAGTTCGATTTGAACTACACACATAAACATACTCAATGTCAAGGAGTTGGCAGCAGTAATAACTCACTCACTGGTAGCCAATCCATCTGAACCTCCTTCTCCCTGTCTGTCCAGGAAGATGGGCAGCAGGTTCTTCTGGTTGTCTCATTAGCACTGAAATGTCAGGTTGTCGGTTAGAGCAGTGACTTTTGTCCGCATAATGGTGGGCGGAGGCCACCTTCAAGGGGGAAGAAAGCAGCAAACCTGTTCCTCTTAGGTCCTTGGATGGGAGGGGTGCTGCGTGTTAAGATCCTCACCGGGGTCAGCGGTCCTTTGGACAAGGATAGTGTGTCCACACAGCATGCCAGAGTTTATTTAGTACCAGGCAACAAGTTGTGATGAAACCTGAGCCTCTTACAGATGGTGAGCCGACTTCCCTATCCCTTTTCAAAGCTGATCTGTCAGATAAGGACTGACACTAGCATCCCAATACAGCGACAGGATGTCTTCCACAATGCCTAAATGAACTTCCTCAATGCAAGCTGAGCCCTTAGCTGCTAAATGAGGATTGCATGCCATTTCTGCTTGGAATCAATGGCTTAAGATTGATGAAGAACTCTGGCAATGCGTAACTCTCTTTTTATTGACCATCATTTGGGTTTAGAGACCCACACTTTTAACAACCCCAACCTTTTAAAGATGCTTTCCATTTATATTTCCCGCAATATTCAGTTCCTTTTCTTTTCCTACTGTTTCAAGCAGGGACTCTTCTCTTTTCTCCTCCACTCTTGTACCCCTCGACCCAGCCTATATGCTGAAGATCAAGTTTCTCCGGCCCTGGAGCTAAGTCCAACTGACGACAGACCCGTTGGCAGTCTTGTTTGATGCTGAAAGCGGATCCCAGTGCCGCTCTATGAGCTCTGCATAGCAGGAATGCGCAGGAGAAAGGGATGAGCATGTTGTGGTGTCTCTCTGATGCCCTTCATGAGTAACTTGAGAAGGCGTATGTGTTCGAAATGTCTCGGGGGCTGCCATCTCTCTCTATTACACTCTTTTTTTTCTGTCTATCTCAAAGAGGTCTGCAATACCTGAAGAAATATATCCATTAGCATTCCCATTCATCTCAATGGCAGTTGCTTGGATGTACATAATTTGAAATCTGTCGTCTTTGCTCAAGGGATCACAGAACTTTTTAATCACCTGAGCTGTAAATATTATGTGACAAATAATTCTGGAACCATTGGAAATTTAGCTCATGATATCATTAGCTGTTATAATAGCCTGCTATAAATTTTAGCGATATATATGTTACTTGTAACCATTTTTATTCTATCCGAATGCACTGCTTATTTTGAATGACTTTTAAAACCATATGGTGTAGTTTTGACATCTTCTAGCAGGGGCTAACAGATCCGTGCTGAGCTAACCTGACAAACCTTTGAACCTTTTTCTCCCCTCATCAGTATTTTTTGATTTGTGCTGCTAATTTAGATGACTGTCTGAGATTATACATTGTTTTGGTCTCATTAGTTATCATTGCTCTTGATGAGAACAAGAGAGATCCACTTGACTTTTAATCTTTTGTTGCGATAGCATCTCAGTACTGATACTTCTTGTTATAGCCTGTATTTAAGTGGAGAAATCTTTCCTCATTTGGATGATGAAGAGGAAACTTGCTCTCCGATGGTTTACAGACTGTGTTTACGAAGCATTTCAAAGAGGCAGTTGAGAGCTTGCGCACTTAAGGGAAAATCACAAAACCCAGAGCATATCAATCTCTTTTTATTTTTTAGACTTAACCTTGGCACTATAAATTCACAAGCCGAGAGAAAAAAAAAACTGTTTATTTTCCTAGCTGTATAATTAACCAAAGCTTGCAGTGTGCATTGATTATGACATTTCTTTATCCTGCAACATTTTGAGTGTTTATGCAAATAACATCACATCTTTGATTGGTTCGCAGAGATGATTCAGAAACACAATGTGAAAAGTTTTCACAAGCCCTGATGATTATTATTCAGCATTTTATTGATAGCATTTGTTAATGGTAGTAAATATTTAATGTTAATAACTATGAACAAATATACTGTTTTGTGGTCATTCATAATATATTATTGTTCATTTACACAATTTGAAATTAACATTTAATAAGATAAATACTAATTAATGTTCATGGATATTTTATGTTAGCCATTACAAACTAATGGTAATGTACAGAACTTTATTGTAAAGTAATACCAACTTTTTTTTTAACTCCAGGTTTCTATTTTGAATTGCAAACTTTGGACCCCGCAGTAAATATAAAGTAAGTAAATAAAAGTAAATAAAAAGTAAGTATATTGGCATTAAACTATTTGGCCAGATTTTTCACTGTCAAAAATCTCCAAAAGTACAGCTAGATGTATAGAACTCCATGAGCACAGATAACATGATGTTATCGAATCTGTGTGAGTAAGCCAATCACGCTTGGGCGAGATGGGAGGATAAGTTATAGCGTGCCTCTTTTCCAACTTCTCTCTTCGCAACAATATCAGCCTGATGTAATCAAAACATAGTTATCCTCTGATGCCTGTTGACTGCTTTGAAAAAGCAAGAATAACAGACATCTACTCACGCAATGCAGGGCAGCCCACACTAACCAGGAACGATATCGATCCCTTCTGGTAATTCCACCATATTGTTTTCATTTTAGGGTAAATAATGTGTCCTGCACACTCTGACATTTGTGTGTGGGTGTAATAAATAGAACAAAGATATCTTCTATAATTTAAAGTGCTGTCGACTTTTGATTTAAGTTTTGAATTTTCACTTATCCAAGTTTGACTGAATCACCCAGAATGTTCATCCAGAGGGTTATTTATGTGTTTCAGGCATTGTCAGCATGAACATAAGTCAGGCAAGCATAGTTACTGTAGCTGTTATGCTATACATACTGCACATGGCATTGCTATGTAGATATGAGTCTATGCGTGCCATCAAAACATACTAAGTCAAATACCCCCATCACTTTTGAGGAACAAAGGCGTTTCTGGCCGATTATCTCTATGGCGTGCGGCAGTAGTTAGAGTGGCTCTTAGACATTGAGACCATCTCTTCGCTTTGTTTTAGACAAAGTGTCTGCATTTGTTTGAGTCTGAAAGATTAAGAAGATAGCTGAAGATGAGGCAGGATAAAGTGTGTAACACAACGATAAAATATACCACAAATGCAGGACATGGTTGCCATAGTGAGCTCGCTTGTTTCACTTGTTCAGGGTAATAATTGCAACGTAATATACTTTTTTCCCCAAAATTATTATTTTAGCAAATTATCGTGTAGGATGCTTTCGTATTGAGACGAGATTTTTGTACTGTCTTCAAAAATAGCATCTTATTATTTGTGATAATTACTAAATTTTTTTTTCTGTTGAATTTTCAGGTATCCTTAATTTCCAAAACATTGACATAAGATTTTGTGTTTGTTTTCAAGCAGCATTTTTATGAAATGTTTCACCATTTACATGTGTTTGTTAAAAGAGCATGTTCGGCTGTTTATTGAAGCTGATTGATGTAGTCTCTATCCAACTTAGGTGTTTGGGTCTTCCTTTATTTTTAATTTGTAGCTGCTGTTCGAATGGTAGCTTTGTAAGTTTGTTGGAAATCAAATATTAAATATCTCTGCTCTCAATAATTTAGGTAGTTGGTACATTAAGAGTGGTAGCAGTGGTAACTAATATGTAATTTACTTCTCTATGATGATTGGTTGATATACCAAGGGAGGCTGTGATATATTTTTTTCTCAACACACTAACCGCTGAAAGTGAAATACCTGATGGTGATTGGCAGCGTTTTTTTATTTTTTATTTTTTAACCAATGGAGGCAAAAGTCTCTGGCTATGGCATACGCCTTCTCTATCCCCTCAGACTCGCCTTAGCACAGCTTAGAACAGCGGTGGTTCTGACTTCAGTAGGCCTAATATTTTACGGTGTCACAGTAGTGAAATTACAAACAGGAAACACATTCTGAGACACGAAAAAAAATGTACAACTGGGGATTTTATTAACATTAAATAGTCCTTCTTATATTTTTACCTCAAAATTTTGGGTAGGTTATGTCTCCCCTGAAAACCTCCCCTTACAAACCATCATTGGTGGTACATTAGATTACAGATGGCATATAAAATTAAATAAAATGAAAATTATTACACGATACTTCCCTAAAATATATACTAAAAAACTTTGAGAAATATTTGACCAATTCATTTATTTAGTGTCTTTTTTACTCTATTATTTTCATCTCATTACTAAGGAACAGTATTGAAACAATGGCATTATAATAACTCTAAGGACATTTCTCAACACATTTATCTTGTATGGACATAAAACCATTTTGATAACGTCCACACTACTGTTATTTTCCACTAGATGTTTGAACGTAACTGCAGTGATTTGCTCCCATTCAGGCACAAAAGCAGTGATGTTGGGTGGCTCTGAGTTTCAGTTAATCTTATCTGTGTTCAGCCGGTTTCATTTCTGGACGTTGTGTTGGCCAGACCACAGCAGACTTGGTAAACCACTTTTTATGGACCTTGCTTGGTGCACAGGGACATTGTTATACTGGAACAAAACTGTTGCCACAAAGTTGGAAGCACACAATTGTCTAGAATAGTATTGTATGAGGGTGCATTAAGATTTTTCTTCTGTGGAGTTAAAGGGCCAAGCCAACCCTATTAATTTGAAGAGTATGTCCACATACTTTTGGTCATGTTGGTGTGGTGTTATTATTCTGGAGTTAATCTTCATGAAAAACTGTAATATTGAGATCGTTGATTTTATAGTGGGTGATTAGAGTTTTACTTGTTTAAGCAACTGAATATGTTCTTGTGGCCTTGTCTATTTATATATATTTATATCAGAAGGAAACTTCAGGTCCCACTAGGACCTCAGAGAAAACCTAAACTATTGTAAAAAATAATATTTTTAAACTTTTTTAAAAAGTAAACACGTTTTTTACATATAAAAAGTTATCATTTGTAATTTTATTTTAGGAATTCATAATTTGACAATAAGCATCTAAAGCTTTGTGTTGGAATGTGAAGGATTAAAAGCACAATATGTAAGATTTTTTGATTAAAATATTCAAAAACCAACAATCCAGAGAAATCAGATATTTTAACTAGTGTCAATGTGTTGCCTGTCAATGGCGTCATATCTGTGTTACCCTTGATTCCTGGTTTTACCTCCGTAGAAACCATGGAAACTCCAAAGATGCTTTATATTCTGCTTCACTGGACGAATGAGCAACTGGATCTGGATACTTTTATCGACAGAAAACTATTGCAAATTTACATCAAGCAATTTTGAGAAAAAAGTCAGATTTGTTTCATAAAAAGTCACGATTAGCTTACTTTTTTATTTTTTATTCAGTGGTGGAAACAAGCTTCCATAGAACATATTGTCTTATTTCATATTTGAAAATACAATAATGGTCAAATTGCATTGTATACTTATTGAAGAAATTGTTTGTGGTTCCTGCTTGCCCATGCAAAATTCAATGCTAGGGCAGTGTTTCTCAACCCTGTTCATGGAGACAAACCAACAGACATTCAACCCGTTCATTTCAGTCTCTACTAATGAGCTGAAGAGTTGAATTGGGTGTGTTGGATTAGGAAGAGTTCAGTTATGTGTGTTGGTGTGCCTCCAGAACAGGGTTGGGAAACACTGGGTAGTTGCTAAGTGGTTCCTAGGTTGTTCTATGTGGTTGTTAGGATGTTCTGGTTGGTTGCTAGGTCAAGTCAAAAGAGCCCACCCTAAAATCTTTGTAAGATCCGGTTCTCTAGATACATCTTGGATCCCACTATTGTCTTTGAGATTTTATGCCGCCCTCCAGACAGAGAGACAGAGAGAGAAACTGACAGACTGAGATAGATAAAGAACCTGATGAGCTGCTGATTGGTTTCTACTCTCAGTGATACCCAATCAGACCCCTCTAATCACACTGCGAATGTCCTTCCTGGCAGCAGGGGACCGCGGGGAGACCTTCACCACGGTGAACACGCTGTCTGCTCCCATCCACCACCTACGCTTCACTTGCTTGTTATTTGATGTGAAATGGAATTAAAGCTGGGCCGTATTACCCCCAAACAGTAATTATCACAGAATTTCCCCTGTGACATCTCTCCGTTCGCACACTTTTATTCCCTTATCAACACAAGGTGAGAGACATTCTGACAGCCAAGGTCAATACAGACATGCCTTCAGTGACCCGGAGAAGACACTGCATACACTGACGCTGTTTAAACACAAAGAAAATGAGATACTGGGGCGATGTATGTATTTATTTTTCTATGTAGGTATTTGGATCGTGTCAAAACATTTTGGGCTGCTCTGTCAACATGTCAGTGTCCAAAAAAATCTGACAGTTTAAGCAAACATTCCACAATCAAATTGAGACGGCGTGGCTACGTTTTGTGTGGTGAAGTGCATAGTAGTGCAACGTTCTGTTTTTCTAGGGTACAGCACAAATGCTCATTTTTCTGCTTGTCATGTTTTTGGATTATTAGCCTGCAATCATCCATTACAATATAATATATGTTTTTAGGTTATTAACCTATAATTCTCCATTTTAGTTTCACAATTTATGTGCTTAATGCATTGCAAAACAAACCGACTGTGCACACAGTCGAACATACTTTGGGGAAATCGGAGGAGGTTTGGTTGGTGGACAGCAGCCAGCTTGTATTTCTTCCTTTAAAACTTCATTCACATACACAATTTGGGCATTTGTAGTGCAGCGGGAAGCACAAAGATGATTTTCAATGCATCTTCCCTGAAACAGGACGTTATTGTTGAAGTCAGATTTACCGCCTGTCGTGTATAAGGCCATGATTTGATTAAAAAGTAATATCTGAATCTTCACTCATGGGGCTGAAAGCAAGAGTATTATCTTGTCATTGACAGGATTAGTCTTGATGGAGAATGGCTGTACATGTAATAACGGGCAGATCTATCATCTACAGTATCCCTCTGCTTGTGTTTCTCTGTGTGGGGGAAGATGATGGGGGGTTACAAATAACTTGTGTAAATGTTATAGTAACATTTGTCTTCCACTTGCTCTGTCATTGGCTGTTCCGATTTTTTGTTTGTTTGTTAATTTGTTTTTTGCTTTATTTTATTGAACTGAGCTTTACGTTCTTAATATATTACAGTTGTTTTAGCATGCACCATCCTGGAAATGAGTCATGTTTTTCCTCAAAATCAATACTTTAATGCATCCAGATATTTTGCTTTGTAAGATTATCATTATTATAGTATTACTGTAGTAGTGTTTTTTAAACTGCATTTCATGGAAAAAAATCTGTACTTTTTTATATAAAGGGGTCAGGAACTGGGTTATTTCATTGTTTTATAATGTTTCCTGGGGCGCTCTTAGTATGCTTTTTACATAAAAAGGCATTTTTCCTTCCTGATTTTATTGTTCTTATTTGAACGGTCTGTTTTAGGGATGTGTCTGCTGTGAGACTTCAGTGTAAATGCGCACTGCTGTGATTAGCTAACATTTTTGCAAATGAAATAGGTATAACGCTCTTGAAAATTGTTATCATGTTTTTACTATTACAGCTCTCAAGCTTAACTAATCGTGAAAAGTGTTTATTACAGCATTATATTTAGATTGCAGTATGGAAGTTTGCAGTGATGAACATTGTTTCTATATAATTTAATCACAGATTAAATAACAGATTATTTTCATCCTACAAAGAGAAACAACATGAAGTTGACCTTTTAGTCACTGGTTTGATTTACTGACACAAATAACATCTGACTGTACATGAATCACCACAGATCATCAGATCAGGCATTAGAATTAATAGTTACTTGCATGTTGTTGCGTTACTGTCGAGTCCATATCGGAAAAGTCTGTTCGCAAAGCCTGTGCTGAAATGTTATTGATTTACCAAAGAATCCACAGTGAAATGTACCGAATACAAATAAATAATGCTCAACTGAGATATTCACATTGTTGAAAATAAATAACCATATTCCTAGCATCCTTTGAAACGTGATGTTATTTTTTTAGTCCTGTATCGCTCTTCTCTCCTCTTCATCTCACTAACACACCAGTGGGCGGTGCTAATGTTGATGATGAAGTAGGCTTTTTGTGGAGGTGGAGTTTCATCTATGGATGGGCACATTGCGGTAGGAGTCGTTTGCTGGGTCTGGTATCAATAAAAGCTTTTAGTGGACTAACAAGGAAGTTTTCAGTTCTGAAACTTACAGGATATTCTTATAGTTTGATGACCCCTATATATCAAAAGCTCAAGGAAAAGTTCAAGTCAGTACAACAAATAACAGCATGTAGAAATACTTTAATTTACCTCAATCATTTCTTGTGTTGCAGAAATATGAAAGGTCTTTTTTCACATTAGAATAATGATGAATTGGGTTTGGGATGTGGTCGATGAAAAAGGTGACGTGCTTAAAAATAATAAATGAAAATAATTCAAGCAAAATCTTAATGGCAACCTTTTATTTTATTTTAAATTTTAATTACATTTTTTATTTTATTTTATGACCTAGGCATAATCATGTCGACAGATTTTGTGAGATTCAACCATCTGCTGCATACTTGAAAGCAACAATTTGAAATTTATCATGTCAAAAACATCTTGTGACTGACACTATCTTTTATTTGGGAGGAAAAGCTTTTAAAACTTTTAAACATGGGCCATTATATACAGGCGAGATTCCTGTAGTGATTTTAATGGTGTGCTGCTTACCTCTCAGGAGTGACGGAGCCTTTCGAAGGATGTCAGCTCAGCAGGACACGCTTTGGAAGAGACTCTTGCGATTAATCACTTCCCTTTGGATGTGCTGTTTTGCTGAAACCCATTTCCTCTGGCCCTAAAAATCAGTGTGAGGAGCCAGTTTAAAGCCCACTGGGGAGGAAGGACAAACTTTGAGCTGTTGCTTTTGGCCCCTCAGGTTTATGTGGCTAGTAAAAATGTAGTGGCACCAGAAAGTGGCACCAGAGGGCGGTTTTGGTATTTAGATTAACAAAAAGCTAAGTCTAAATGTAGAGTGTGTTTTTATAGCTCTCCAGCTTTTTATGAAAATGGTGTCTGTCCACCCTTTGGATATGGAAACCTTCACTGCATTTTGAACTACAACTATAGCTCATCAAATTCAGTCGACTTGTATCTAGTTTGTTTACATGATCCATCAGTACTGTGAATGTGTCAAGGGGTCTAACTCATGACCCTCACATTGCTCTCTGGGGTTTCAGATTGGTCTGGACGTTTGTTTAAGAATTCCATTTAACCCTGCAGCAAACAATCTTGTTCCTCTGTGAAAGGTGATGTCAGTTGTGATCAGTGGATGTCTACCTTGTCCTCCCCAGAGAGCAACAAATCCATTCTATCTGCAAACTTCTCTCATTGTTTCTCTCTCCCCTCTTGGTAGGTACAGCAAGAATCCAAACTTGAGACCTTACGCAAACAAGCATCGGAGGCCAATGCAATCACAACCGAAGGCAGTGCAGTGTCAAAGATCAGCAGAAACATGTGAGACCCATTTGGTGGAAAATAAGATTTTAGATGGGAAGGCGTGAAGATTGTACTGATTATCAGCACAGAGGGACAGAGGTACTGACTTTGAGGTTGGTGTGAGGTATATGGTGGAGTAAATGCTTGAATGCAAGAATCGCAGTCTGCATTTTAAAGGATTATTTCACCCAAAACTGAAAATAACCCCATGGTTTACACACCCTCAAGCCATCCTAGGCGCATATGACTTTATTTTTTCAGACGAATACAGATGGAGTTATATTAAATAATGTCATGGCTCTTCCAACCTTTATAATGGCAGTAAATAGATGATGAGATTTTGAAGCCCAAGAAAGTGCAACCATCCATCATAAAAGTTATCCACACAGCTCCGGGGGGTTAATAAAGGTCTTCTGAAGACAGCTGTACAGAGATGGCCATACGCGTCAATATGACCCAACGCGTGACGTATTGACGACGTGGAAGTGCAGAAAAGAGAGCAAAACAAAACACTGGTCACAAATTAGAAGTCTAAAGTGTGTTTGAACAGTGAGAGGCGTTAAAGCTAACGCTACTCCTACATTGCTTCAGGGGTTACTCTTTTGGTACTAGTTGACGTGTCTACGGCCATCTGCCGAGAGCTAGTTATTTTAGTTTTTAAAGTCTTAAATATGGATATTTTTCTCACACAAACGCATCGCTTTGCTTCAGAAGGCCATTATTAGCCCCACAGAGCTGTGTGGATATCTTTTATGATGGATGGATGCAACTTTTTGGGCTTCAAAATCATCCTTTATTCACTGCCATTATAAAGCTTTGAAGAGCCAGGCCATTATTTAATAAATCTCCGATTATGTTCGTCTGAAAGAATAAAGTCATAAACACCTTGGATGGCTTGAGGGTGAGAAAATCATGGGGTAATTTTTGTTTTGGGTGAACTATCCCTTTAAGAACATGCAGAATTTTTTAACTAATGCATGTGATGCATATAACATTCAGGTCTTATTTCACCCCAAAATCAAAAGAACTTGCATTGAAAATAAAATAAATACATATATTAAAACTAAATAAATTATTCACTTGTGTAATGTGAAAAACTCCATTCTTATTTCTGTAATGCAGAAACAAACTAATTAATTAACTAAGAATTAATTATTAAAGATATTGTTTTTTTATTCAAATAATAGAGAATCAACTTGATCAAACATTTTATGCTAATCCATTTTTTTTAGAGATACAATATAATGTAATATGATTTTTTTCTAACTGAATGTCAAATCCATGAAGTAGTGAAGCCATTTGCTAACAATGCAAAACACCATTCAGTGTTGCCACATCTACTGCCTTCCTCTATGAAGTTGTACTGTATTATGTCATAAGCTCATAGGAATTTCAAAGAGTTTAGCTATGGGCATAAACATTGAGCACATCTTTGAGATTCCCATAAACAGATTATTTTTGGCTGTACTTGACTTTTGACTCCTCTGCTCTGGATGTGCCTCAAACGGCATAACAAGATAGAGGTTGCGGTCAAGTGCTGTGAAGTTGTCGCTCTTTTGAAGACTGGTGGACATGAACTGTAAGACTGCAGAGGTCAATGAAATCAAATCTTCATGAGTGAGAGTCACTAAAAGGACATCAAAGAGAATCGAAACTGCATGTCTAGGATGAAAGATGTAGCCGCTGTAGTGTACGGTTTCCATCTGTTAACATGCAAATAAAGATAACAAATAAATAACACTTGATTATGCATCGTTGATCATCTTGATTTAAGTTACATGGCTTAGCTTATGAAGAGACGGCATAACTAAAGTCAAGATGAGGTTCTTTGGGAATCAAAGATACATGATCTATGTCTCTGGGTGTGTGTGCATGTCATGAGAAAAGTCAGTGAAGTTGATTGATTCTGACCGGGGTCCCGTTGCAACATGATGTCTTCTACCACACATGTGCTTGGGATTTAAAAGCACTTAAACCCGTGTTTCCCTCCAAGTGTACGGCAATGATCATATTTCTGTCTCATCTCTCCCGTCTCATCTAATCAGTCTCACTTTGTACTCTTCAACCTTACTTTGCCAATGGGGAACAAAGTCCACCAACAAAAGATGCACTTTTTAGCAGAAACCGATTCCCTTAAGGTTGAAACCAAACCCTGTTTTCTCATTAATCCTTCCGGGGTCACGCATCTACTTGAGCAACCATGGAAACACAAACCAGACACTATGATTGACAGTGCAGGGGCAAAGATCAGGGGGCACATCCTTTGTGGTCAGTGGAAGCCATTGACAGACCTTCGCACCACTAATATTTGCTAGTTTGGTGAAAGGAAGTTCTCCATATGGTGCAGGAAATGAGTGGACAACCAAGTGACTATGAAAAGGAAGCTCGTTTGCTGCTCGCTTTCAAATCATATGGTGTGTTTAGTCTGTATAGAATAACATCCAGCATTTAGAAGCATCAGTCTCAAATATTTTGGCAGATGTGGTCTAATGTTATATTTTGGAAAGAACTCCTATACAAAAAAAAATTATAGAAATGCAATAACACAAAGAAATATAAAGCGTTTCTGCTATTTGAATTATTAAATCACTACTACCGTATTTCAATACTTTATTTGGGTCTTTGTCTCATGATCTGAAATATCTGAGCGATATTCCTCAATTTAAAGAAACGGTTCACCCTACAATGAAAGGCTGTCAAGCTAAATATATTAGCTTAAATAAAAGTATAAAATAATAATAGTTCCAAGTCTTTTGACAGCCATAGACTACTATTACTGCTATCTTGGTGTGTTGATCAGATACTTAACCCAGAAACTTTATTTAAGTCATTCTTGGCTGAAAAATGTGCCCTTTGCTGTTTGCTGTCAGGTCAATAACTTTGTTTTATGTGACTGATCATAACATGAGAAACTTGGATATTCGCAAGGATAAATGACATGAAAATTACAAAAATTAAAATTTTAATTTTTACTGACTTCAGAAGACTTGAAATATATTTACCTGTATTTTATGAAAGCTTTTTAGTTATGGAGCTTGACAGCCCACTTCCCCATTCACTTTCATTATGGAAAAGAGTGACCTGTTCAGTCTTTATCATTTATTATTTTGTGTTTAACAACATGCGTTTGAGTAAATAATGACAGACTTTGCATTTTTAGGTAAACTATTCTTTAAAACTGCAGTTAGAATTAGCGGTCCTTTTCACCTCTCATTTTCTGTTTTTCCAGGCAGAGAGATTGAAGCAGGGATCGGAGACTCGTAGAGGCAAAACTCCTAAGGAAACCGAGCCCAGTGAGAAAAAGAAGGTGATAAAGGGTTTGAGTGCAATAGGAAACCCATCAACATAACAATACTATGAGGATGGCAGGTGAGAATTTTGTGATGACACAGTCCTGTTATTCTCAAATTCTCAAATTTCAGTATTATTGGAGACTGACTGTCATGCCCATTGTTTCCTGGGCTGTAAATACCTTCACCTTCAACAAGAATGTACTCTGGAGCATTGATGAATCCAAGAACTAGAATGACTGAGGGTCGGAATAGCTTGACAGTTTGCCAACCCTTAAGGTTTACATGAACTCTCTGCCTGCGCAAAATCAGGTCCATGTTGTTTAAATAAAAATTTTCACTTCTAAATCACCTTATCACTTGAAGCTCCAAGTTAATTCAGTGAAGTTTCGTAGAGCTGTCTGTTTGTGCGTGTATGTGTGTTAGAAGAAAAACATGTGCACACATGATCCTTAGAGGAAGGTGAGGAGACGTTTTGAATAGTTCCTGACCAGATGGATGTTCTTAAGGTCATCTGGACATGTGAGAGTTGATGGACCGTGAATCCTCTTGTGCCAAACATTCGGAAGTTTATTCAGCAAGATTGGACCCGTTATGCAAGCTCGCATTTTTTGTCCAGATTGAATCAGGTCGAGCTCTAAAATAATGTTATAGAAATCTACTGTGTAAATTGCCCTCAGAGGACATTATTGCAAACATTGTTATTCATGTTGTTTCAGCGGTGGTGTGAAATAGATATAAATATAGCAGACAGATTGCTATGTTCTGACTGTCAAGCATTTTGCTTTAGTTCTATTCCAATCATTAATTTCTCCCTTGCTATCCTATGATTTTGATTGGTAGTTATTTAGACATTTTTGTCTAACAAGTTGGTCGCAGCAGCAAATTTTTGCAAGCACGTGAGACTGTAAAAAAGAAATTACTTATCATATATTAGTAGCTGATACAGAACAATAATCAACTGTCCGAGCAATTTTTGCAATATGATCCGCAAGGCCACTGCTGGGTGACAGTGATTGGACCATGGCCTGAGTGTGAAAGTTTTCTGCGAGTCAGGACTGTGATTATCTTTATTTTTAGGGGTGTTCTGGCATCATAACTGGCCAAGGCTGCTGTACTTAAGGTTGGAGACATTTCAGGGCTGCACAGATCCTATTTTAGAGGACATTCAATACCTGACTGTCTTTCCAATGACTTCTGGGAAAGACTCTGAATTTATAGTGATTCTTAGCTTCTTATTTAAAACAGGCCAAACTCTGATGCATTTTCTCACTAAAATTTAAATAATTTGTCAAGCACGTCTCTTAAAGGGACAGTTCACCCCAAAAAGTTTGCTTACCTTTTCTTTTGTCCGTGTAACAAAATATGTTTTGAAAAATGTTCACACTGCTCTTTTCTATACAATGAAAAGTAATTTGTAATCAGGTCAAACTCAGAAAAAGCACTTACTTATTGACTATAATTATAAATCTTTTGAAGCCATATGATGATTGTGTGAGGATGAGATGTTCACAAAAATATATATATTTTTACAGTTATGGTCACAATTCACTAATGTATAGAAAAAAGCAGCTTGGACATACAAGTCATGCAGATTTCAAATGACATGAGGGTGAGTAAATGATGACAAAATGTTGGGTAAATTATTAATTTACATTATTTTATTTTTTTTTTTAAATAATAGTTGGATCCTTAATGTTTCTCTATTAATATTTTATCTCATTACTACAAATTGTGTTAGAACTCTGTTAATAATAAATCTCAGACATTAATAATGGCAAATACATTTTGAAAGCAGGAAATTGAAGGTCTTGAAATTGAAATTTCATTGAAATTGAGGTCTTGAATTGGTCCGGTTAACCAGTATTTACTCTTCGCCCATCATGCACTATTCATTAAAATACTCATCCCTCTGTCTCTATGGTAACACAATTCTCTGAGATGCTGCTTAGAGAGTGTGAGATGGAGTGTGTTTGTACATGTGTAATTCTTTGTGAGTGTGTGTGTGTGTGTGTGTGTGTGTTAATTGTACTTGCTCTTATTTTCTGAATGTCTGTGACAGATTATCACAGATGGAACATGTTGGACATCACCTTAAGCAAGCCTGAAGCATTTCCTTTACCATAACACTCACTCTTGGCTGTTTCAATGAATAATTCATCACAGACAGGTGAGACTTGCCCTTCTCTTCATCTCTTCAGCTCTTCTTCTCTTCTTTGAGCTGTGAATACAAGACAAGAAGTTCTCATTGGGGTTTCATGTATTCATGGAAACCTCAGGTTGGTTACATTTAGTGACGATACCCTCCATGAGGCAGTTATGTATGAACTGATGATTGATGGTGTCTTTACAAGGTAACGTGAAAGCTACTTCGCCGTCATGACAGAAAAAAAAAAACATGCCCACGTTTAAACATTTAGCTATGAATAAACCAATGTTTATCCTTAATGTTCATTGGCCACATCAGTAGGTAGTCAGCACATTAAAGCCATAAAAGCACTTAGTAATGGGAATAATTGAAAGTCCGCAAGCTGTGCTAAGCAATAACAGCTTTTGTGTGTGTGTGTGTGTGGTCTGTAATGTGGCAAAGCTCGTTTTGTTCAGCGTGACCAGTCTTAACAAGCATGGCAGACCTGATGGACACTACGATCTCATAAACATGGTCTTGCAGAGGTCAAAACTCAAAAGAATTCACATACTGTATTTGAAAGGATCAGGAACAGCTGTTGAAAACAAACAAACGAAAATAGCCACATTTCTGCAATAATATTTCATCATATTGTTTATAAGGAGTTACTGGTCTGTTACTTGGTTTTTACGTGCACATAAAAAGTTCTTTATGGGGAATTCTCAACAGGTGTGTTTAAAAAGGTACGTTTAATTTTGCTCAATGATTGTCCAGATTATTCTAAATAAGTAGCAAAATGCACACCAAAACCATCTCCATATAAGGGCTTTGTCCACTAACTCCTGCCATTCATCGCTGCAAATATATACTTACTCTATTCAGAGATGTTCTCTTGAGCTGCTTTTCCACCGTCGGGTCAAGCCGTTCTCGTTGCTCAACCGTTCCATTCTGTGCTGATCCAAAGAGCTCCCTTGGTAACGCAAAAGTTTACAGACTGTATAAGATGTAAATAGTGACCCCCATTATATATTTTTAATTTTATTATTAACTTGAGTTTACTTTGCTCAAATAGCACGCTTGGACAGCTACAGAGAAACTGATACTGATTGCCAGGCAACAGACAAATGACCAATCCTGAGTGTTCACATGTACAGCTTCAGCCAATGCTCACCCGGCGTTCAGACGTAAACATGGAAGCCTGCACTGCGCCAACTGCGTATGAGACTGAAAGGGAAGAGACGAAATTGTTGAATAAATTCGTTATTTTTGTTTTGTGTTTGTGAACAAAAAGTATTCTCTTCACTTCATAAAAACACAGTTGAACCACTGTAGTCAGTTTGACTGTTTTAACGATGTATCTTTAATACCTTTCTGGACGTCAAATGTGCAATGACGATTTTGCCTATGTGTGGATCATTTACCCTCGAATTTCATCAAAACTATCTTAATTTGTGTCCCAAAGATGAACAAAGGTCTTACTGGTTTGGGACGATTAATGATTTCATTTTTGGGTGAACTAACCCGCCGAACCAAGTTCAAATGGAAGTATAACTGGAACCATTCCTTACCGTTCTTAGAACCATCATAATATGGTTCTATTAATAATATTGTTGTTCTATAAGTGATATTATTATTACTTAGTAATTGCATTACTGTTACTTTTTATGGAAAGTAATCCATTGTTACTTTTTCATTACTTTTGTCTCTTGGCTGGGCTTGCTTGTTTTTTTGTTTTTTATTATTAAAAAACAAACAAACGTTCCATTTTTGGCAAATGTAGAGGCCCTTTTCCAACAAAAGTGAAATGAATAAGCCTCAGGCTGAAGGAAATGCATATCCACACCTGTACAGTAGAGGGCGCAGCTCAAACAAACCTTTCAGCTGTGATGCCGTTCTAGATTGCGGAAGAAAGTTCAATTCGTTTACTTCAGCAATAAAAAAAGAAACAAAAACACAAATATGATGTTTAAATAGTCATTTTTTGCTTATTAGTATAGTTGAATTGAATAATCGAATGTCTGCAGCAAACACATTGGTTAATAAAGGGAGATTAAATACATAAAGTATATATTTTTTCTGTTTTACATTTAATTATTGCAGGTTTGTTTAAAATTCTGAGTTTGCAGATTGCATTTTTATTAATTGAGGAATACTGAATATGTTTTGTGCAAGTGAAATGAGTAAATGCATGCTCACATTTAATGATCTACAATGACCATCATGTTCACACAGTGCACACAACACCTCTGCACTCACTCCTCATTTCTCTCAACATGGGGAGCTATCAGTGAATTTTTTACTTGGGGAAAAAACACAATCTGATTTTTTTAACTCGTGTTACTTGTAGCCCCAATACTGATAATAACACATATTATTAATATTAATACTCGATTTTATTCAACATTTAGACAGCTGATCATATTCCGTAGGTCTAATGATACGAGAAGACTATGATTGTATTTGTTGTTGTTGTTGTTTTGTAACTGTGGATATGCTTGGTTAGTGAATTCAGCAGGTCAGATTTTTTTTTCAACATGGATGAAAGATTACAAAGATTTACCATTTTGCATTATCAAACTATCCAAAGTAATTTTCCACATGCTGTTGTAATGCTGCTTTATGTTCAGAATGTGCTTTGCTGCTGTGGATAAAATCGTGTTAACTGGTCCCAGTTGGGTCACAGGCATTAACACATGCAGGTGCTCATATGTTCAATACCAGCCATCGGCACAAACCTGTCAACTCTCTTTCAGGCTGGTGCTGAGAGAGCTTCTGGTGCTGCATTAATATTGAAAGGACCCCCCTCTGCAGTTGGTCACATGCTAAACTCCTCAGATATAAAGCCAAAGGGTGAGATGCCCCATCGCCCAACCAATCCCCTCGCACTTTTCTGTATAGTGCAGATTAGGGCGCCAAGGCTGATGAGGTGGCCGTGGATCCATCACAACAGCAGGGGGAGGGTTGTAGATTTCCACTGAGGCGCAGTCAGTTATCTGTAAAAAAAAAAAAATCCCCGTAAAATTTACGGTAAAAAAACGGCAGCTGTGGTTGCCAGAACTTTACTGTAAAAAATCCGGTAGCAACATTTTAGGTTTTATGGGACAGCTCTCTATATTACAGTTCAAACCCATATAATTTAAAGTTTTATTTTGTAATAATTACGATTCATGACTGTTTATTTTATCACTGTAAAAATAAATGTTTAAATTTATTGTAAAATAAACCTAAATTGTGTTAACTTATATAATGGTAATTTACTAACCTATTGAATTACTAATATCTGTTTTGTACACAGTGTCATTCACACAAATACTAAACGCCATCATGGTAACACATGAAATTTTAAAAATGCAATAAACATTAATTTAACAACATTAGATGCAACATAAAAGCCTAATGTACATAACTGATTAGAAAAAACTAAGAAGAAACTTAGTGAAGTTATTTCGGTGAAAATACATCAAATGTGAAGTCTCACTCAGGGAATTGTGGGAATGCCAATTTACTTTTTTTCACTGTAAATTATACAATGACTTGTTATTTTCCACTTCAAAAAACTAAATTTGATGGTATTTTACCGTAAAATGACATTAAATATACCGTTAGATCTATTGCAGTTATTCACCGTATATAGTACGTAAACTTTCTGTAAACCAATTAACTGTTTTTTCAACGTAGCATTTTTACTGTCTTTTACCGTTAAAATCGCAGCCATTTCTTTGGTTTTAAATTCAAGTTTGAAAATCTCAATAAAATAATCTGAGCTAAAATAAAAACAAATAAATCACAATTCTGATTACAATCACAAAAAAAAATTGAACAATCATTTATATTGTTTTCACACACTCTGCCACTTCTGTTTTTATTAAGTATCTTGGCTAAATTGATTGATCTGTCAATAAATGTTTAGTTTTCTCAGCTCCATTAATTTTATCCATTTTTTGAAGGCAACACAGAAAATCTGGGGAAAATATCAGCCTATTCCATATGGTTTTCCCTGTAAACACATAAATTAAGGCTTTAATTATAACATTGATTGTGTTTACATGTATCAAGAATCAGCTCATTATAAAAACCTGTCAACATAAGTCAAAATTAATTTTGAAATTGACATGTTTTTCTCTGGTTTTGACATAACAAAACAAGCACATATGGACACAAGACGTGCACATGTCGAAAAAAGCCATCTGAATGTCTGTAAAGGAGAGTGATTTTGGGGTAGTGGATTTTTATCCGGAAATGGATTTAAATTATGTATGGCTTTTACCTGAAAGAACACAGTTTACATGACCTTACATGTTGTTGGCATATTAAGCATAATCGGTATAAGATCATGCATGTAAACACACTCATTGAAATGTTTGGACGATGTTCCTACATGATCCCACATCTGTGCTTTGTTTCTCAACCATCCATGTTGCAGATGGTCAGATGGCTGTATTTCTGGCCAGACAAATGTTTCATAACACCTTTTTTAGGCTATGGTATATATAATGTATATTGCCATGCTGCTAATGGGGCAGAAGTCTGCTATGACGCTAGTGAGGGCTAATGGGAGTTGACAGCAGAGAGCTGCCTGATGTCCTCAGTGGCCAAGAGCAGTCGGCTCACATTTACACTGATGACAGCTGATTAGAGGAGCACCAACCTCTGACTGACAGAGAAAGAGGCAGAGAGACATCGATAGTTCTTTGATTTCTTCATGAGTGACTCATTTTCTTGTTGGAGCATCAGTTTTAATCAAGACTTCGGCACTGCGTGTTCCTCTTTGCAGTTTGATGTCGGTGAAAAATAACCGCAAGCTACATAGTGCATGTGGAATGAGCACAAATATTTTTATTCATCTCTTTTATTTTTATCATGGTCTTTAAGCTCAAACTCAGTATTTGCACTTAATTACTTCAGGCTGTAGATGAATTAGTCCTAATCATAGCAGTTATTGCACTGAATTGTAATTATGGTGTCTTTTACAGATAAAAGCTTGTTTGATGTGGATAAAACAAACCTTAATTTACTCACAACCCTCTCTCTCTCTTAACACACACACACTTCTAAATGTCTTTTATCAGCTTCAGTTCATAGACAGGTCCTATCAGTGTTTCATATTTCCCATAGTGCTATTTAAGACCTGACAGAATAAAATCCCCCAGGCTCAGGAGGGAGGTATCAGACATGCACACATATACACATACACACAATAGTTAAAGAGGTATATGAAAACTCGGCACTGCACAGACTAAAGCAGTTAGCTCAGTGCCACGATCAAACAGAATTACTCTAAAGAAAGAAAATTAAGAATGTGGCAGAGAATACTTAAGATAGTCTTTTGTTTTTTCTTCCAGTACATGCTCATATAAGCTCTCAGGAGAGTCTGAACTAAGGCTAGAAAAGCATATTCAGGATTGGGGGGACCATATGCAATAATTTATCATATAATATGAGCAAAAATCTTCTTGTTGAATGGGATACATCACCCTCAATGTCTGTGGTGGTAGTATTGGTTTATAGCCCATATTTATGGGTGATACAGTCACTGTGTAGTCTGTGTCAGGCACTGTGAGGAGGCGTCACTCAAAATGTGGGCTATTGAATGCCTTCACAAAGGTTTCTTCTGAAAGGCCATTAGAATAGGATGCATATGATGGTTACTTTAAGTAATTTTGGCATTTATTATTTTAAAAACTCCATGTGCTTCCATCTCATGCACTCAAGGACTATTAGCATATAATATATTTTTACAGTTTTTAATGTTTGTTTTTAAATTTTTTAAAGTTTGTTTGTTTACCAATCACAATAGACTGAATGCTAAAATTGAAATAAATTTGGCTTTGAAGTTTTTCAGAACAAAGTTTTTCTAAACTTGAAGGGAGAGTCAAGCCATAAATGAAGATTCTATCATTTACTCACCCTCATGTCGTTTCAAATCTGCGTGACTTTATTTCTTCTGCAGAACACAAAACAAAAGTTATTTTGTAGAATGTTGGGTATACCATACAACATTTTGTAGGCCATTGACTTCCATTGTATGAGGAAAAAAGACGTTTCTCAAAATATTCTTTTATGTTCCACAGAAGAAAGAAGGACATACTGTTTTGGAATGCCATGAGGGTAAATAAATGAGGACAGAGTTTTCATTTTTGGCTGAACTATCCCTTCAAATTTTAGTTTTGTTGCTTCAGTATCAAGCTAACATTCCAATTCAGAGAGAAAAAGAGGTGAGTGTTTGAAGGTGAGTAGGAAGGTAAGACAAGCATGAACACTGAGAATGTGTGAAGCGAGAAATGCACCTCACGCATCAGCTAATGCCAAATTAAAGGTGTAAATTAAAGTTCTAGCTGTAAAATACTGAAGAGCACTTGCTGCTTTGAGAGAACCTTGTCAGATTTACAGCACAGTGCTTGAACTGAACTCTTGGTTAAGGTTTTGGTATATAAGAAAGCCATTTTTGTTCAAAGGAAAAACTAATTCCATCTTATATAGTTTGATCTGTGGGAGGTGGATGGTTTACCCAATTTTTTACAATGCTAATTTGTGATTGACAGCTCACTGTCTGACCTGCACACCTATTTTAATGAGCTCCATACCATGATGGTTATCCCAAATAAAGACCATATGCGTGTATTCAGAAATACGTCAACCTTAAATAGATACTTCAACCATGCCATTTTAAACATAACTGACTTTTTCCCCATTGAATACAAACAGAGATATTTTATTTATATAAGTTTTAACAATCCCAAACTTTTGAATGATAGTGTGAGTCTCTCAAATATTATATATATATTATATAGACTAATATAATATACACTAATATAATATATATATATATATATATATATATATATTCACAAAGTTCACAAGGGCTGCTTTTATTTGATCAAAAATGCTCCGTTACTCTGGTCATCTGTGTCACATGATCCTCCAGAAATGATTCTAATATGCTTTGTGCACTAGAAAAATATTCAATTATTAATGATGTTCAGAATCGTTTGCTTAATATTTTTTGTGAAAACCATGATACTTTTTTCAAAAGAATAACTTTTATTTAAAAAAAAAAATGTAACAGCGTAATTGTCATTTTTGATGAATTTCCTTGTGAATTGTATTAGTGGGCAGGATTTATGAACAATGATTAGTTGTGTGTGTGTTTATAACATCACCTCATCAGTCAAATGCTCATCAGTGTAAAATGCCGTATCTCATTAGTACCTCATTTGTCTGATTGAAAATTAGCATGTCAAGTTGAGAGTGCTTTCTCACCCCCCAGTAGCGTCTTACCTGTGCTTTATGCAAACACTGTCTTGTGCGAGTGGATGTGTTTAATTTAAGATGCAAACTCGGTTAAAATTAGAGCTGATCATTATAACTAAATATTTGTGATTCAAATTGGCATTGCTGCCAAGCTTGCCCCTGCATACCGGCGAGAGTAATGATCAAGAGGTCACGTGAGGTCACAGTGCTTGAACTTTTCAGCTCATGCAGCAGAAATGTTGCTCAGGTATGGAGGTTTTAATTGACTCATTTTGGAAAGAGGTCTCCAGGTTAACCATTTGAATCATTTTGTTCCTGCTGAATTTGCTTTTTTGAAGATCATATTATAATATGCCTTGTGAAAAGGACACACATACAATATGCATGCTAGCGCAGAGGTTACGCATTTAATTGGAGGGTACGGTCTTTATATATCTGGGGAAAGATAAACGTGCTTCATATTTTATTATATTGTTTCATAGCATATTATATGTTGATATATTTATCATTTTGTTACAGGCATCTAGAACCTAAAATCTGTTTCATATATGAAATTTTAGCAATTACCATTCTGATAACTTCCATTGTTCTGGTTTTCTTAAAAAGCTTCTTTTGATTGTTTAAATTATGATAAGTACTTACTTTTCAGTACTTATTCAATGATTTAAGAATACTTTTGCAATACATGTACTTTCTAAGTATGTAAATGCTACTAAAAATGGTTTCAGAGCTGATCAGACTGTAAATTATGTCCTGGTAACATTTGGTAACTTTTGAATTGATGTTGAATTGAATATTTGTAAGTGGCTCTCACTCAAAGGACTATTATATATTATATTATTATATCAAAAGGTTTTCCTTTTACATTTAACATTTGGTGGAAGATGGCAGCTTCTTATTCAAGATAAGCAGGATTAAGTTCAGCAGATTTAATCTTTAAAGGAAACAACTTAGTGTTATTTGGCATTTAAACAAGAATAATTGCTGTTATAATATACGTCTCATTGACAGGCCTTGCATTGAGGTTTATGTAGATCCATAGCAGTGGATACAGGCTTGTGTTTTGTTACTTAAGGAGGTTAATGATCTAGAGCACGCTGCAACCAATCACAAGCATTCCTCAAGGATTAATAAAAGGGCAGCTGTGACATCACCGTAAGATCAGAGCCACATGTTGTGTTTTTTGGCGTTTAATCCGAACCACAGTGAGCTTGCACATGCACCAGATACCTCATGCTGCGCACTGACATCTGGGTAAGATATAGCATGTCTCTTGAAAACATACATCCTATTGGGAATTCCTGGAGCAGATGTGTGAAAGTGTAGTTTTGCCGGTTATCACATTAAATGACACTGTCATCTAACACTGCTGCCATTCTTATCTACTCACATTTTCTTTCAAGGATTGAGATGCTCCTACTTAAGTCACTTTAAAAGCTTTGACGTATGACATTTTATTTTGAATGTTGCCCTTGTGCTATGAATAACATGCTGATATTTAAACATTGGTGTTATGCAAATTTGCTCCTTTGATTATTATTCAAACATGCATTGAAGAACCAAGATAAACTTTGTCTTAAATATTGTGTATTTGTTTATGTGTCACCTCAGAAGACATTTACAGTATTATTTTAGCATATGCTTCTATTCAAAGCGAGGTACAAATGAGAGAAAAAATTCACATATGAGTAAACAATATTAGTAATACCACAGTACCAGAATAGTACACAGATAAGTCAGAAGTAAAATTGCAGAAGAGAAGAAAAGAGAAAAAAAAAAAAAAATGTAATGCACAAATTGGATCAGTTGGTCAAAGGAGTGCAAAGAAAATTGCATGAAAACCTGCTTTATTCTGAGCTTTTATGGCATTTATGACATGTTTATCCTTATGTCCACAACAGGAAGAAGGATTAACTGTTATTAATTCAGGGGGATTTAAACATGTTCAGATGTAGCTCAGTGATTCAGGGCTTTAGTCGCTCTTGCTGCCCTAAATCAGGGCAACTGTGCAAATGTGAGTATGTCAGCATCTCTGACCATAGACTACTGCACTGATGAGTCATTAAACAGCCTATTCATAAAATAATTTTGAAAATTAAGAAATGTATCATGATTGCCACAAAAATATTAAAGGGGACTTACAATGCCCCTTTTACAAGACGTAATAGAAGTCTCTAGTGTTCCCAGAATATGCTCAAAATACCCCACTGATCATTTATTATACCTTGTCAAATTTGGGTGTGAGCAAAAATGCACTGTTTTTGTATGTGTCCCTTTAAATGCAAATGAGCTGCCGCTCCCAGCCCACTTTCTCAAAAAAAGGATAGAGCTTTAACAGCTTGTGCTTTGGTTGCTCAACAACAACAAAGCTGGAGAATCTCACCCATCCAAAATGACGATTGTCAGTAATGGTGTTCAGTCTTACATTGTTCAAACCGGAGTCGGACACTGATGGAGAAGTTCCAACTTTTAGATTGCAACTGGACATTTCTGAATGGTTAGTGGATAAATGTATGTAGTTGCTGTGGAGTTGATTCAACTCATCGACTAGCAAGTTAATCTTTTGTGCAAATCCAGCGTTGAATTGACGCTCGTTTGTGAAGCAGTCTGGCATAAAATTACGGCATGGCAACAACACTCTACATTTGTTGGATATTCTCGGTGCCAGGGTTTATACACATTTTAGGGTTAGTGATGTCTCTAACCCGGGAAGAAGCTCATTGTAGTCCCTATCAGCCATCTATTGTAGTCCTTAAACAGTGAATCCTTTCTTTTCTTTAAAAGAAAATATTTCCCTTGGCATTGAACTTTGAGCGTCGTAACTTTGCAGATGTTGTTTATGGTCAAACAGCAACATTACACACTAGCTAAAGTTAAAAAAGTGAAATCATAATCAACCACCCCTTTAAGAAGCACAACTGTTTTTATCATTGACAATAATCAGAAATGTTTCTGGGAATTGCTCATTTTGTGTTACATGAGCGAAATTCCATGTGTTACATGGAATGACATGAAAGCAAATAAAAGATGACAGAATTATAATTTTTGCTTGAACTATTCCTTTAAACAGGAAGTTTGTAGCGTACATAGACAGTTCATACAAAGACAAGATAGTTCAACTCTTTTGTATCCAGCAGACTGCAATAAAGTCTTAAGGCTGCGGTGACCCACATCAGTAGTTCCTGCATTTTCCTCCTGCATTTCTCATTGTATTCATCTAATCCCATATGAATTAGATCTTGTAAGTCCAGTTCTTGGATCCCTCTTTTCCATCCCCTAAAAAGACCCACACAACCATATTTTTCTTGTTCTGAAACCATCACCTCCACTTCAGTAGAATCCTTCATGTCTTCGGCCCATTTCCTTGGTCACTAGAGCATTGGATTTTGTATATTCAGTACATAGTTCAGTTTTGGAGCATGTCTCCGCAGCGTTCACCAGGCTAGTCGTCCAAATAGGGGCTGTCTGTGGTTTTCTGGGGCGGCAAGTGGGAGTTTGAGGTGGGTTTTATTCAGCCAACTCTGACAGGATGATGGTTACACAACCTTGCTGGCCGTGGGTTTTGAGGAAAGAGGCTCTTTCAGACGGGGGGCCATTTGAAAATGAAACCATTGTTGTTATTCGTGGGACACCTCAGTTTGTAACGGCCATGATTAGATCCATATGTGACCACTGCAGTGAAGCGTAGTTTCAGCCCTGGGAACAAGGAAACCTGGGACACTTATTCTGTTCTTACTGTATTTACTGTAAAAGAGATAGTAGGTCACTTAAATCAAAAGCCAACATGAAAACCACAGACAAAACATTATTAAAATATGACTGCTTTTCTCAGGCAAGTCAGAAACAGACGTAAGCCTTTAGTTAAACTTTCTCTCTTTTTTCCTTGAATCCACATTGTGTTGGTTGCATCAGTTCAGGATCTGGAAAAGATCAAGAGCAAGCAGACTATCATCTTTTAAGCTACTTGTTCCAAAGATTGACAGATTGATCTTTTAGGCAAGGCAGCCCGTCTTTCCATAATTTAAAACAGATTTGAAAATGCTAGCCTGCTAAAAAGGCCAGATTCATGATGGTTAGTGTTGGTTTGGTGCTGTTAACCAACAAAAATGCTGGTCAACGAGCGTGATCTTTTTTTGGTAAGAACTCAACAAAAATAATGTTTGGAAAATTATTCAAAATTATTGGAAAAGTCTTTCTGTGGTAATGCTGTTGATTACCCATGAATGTTTTTTTTTTTTTTTAATAGTCATTTTTGACAGTTTGTTAAAAAAAAAAAAAAAAAAAAAAGTTTTCAATTGCATGAACAATAGAACAAGCATTCAAAACTAAGTGGTTAAAATGTAAATTTAGTACAAACACTAAGAAGGTAACAAACCATATCTGTTCTCATGAATATGCAAATGTAAATTAAATAGCCAGCATTGATGTTCAGTGAAGTGCTTTGGAAACTGTGTTGCTGAACTAATCTAAACTGTTCTCAAAACACAACGGCTAATTTGTTTAGAATCCAGCCCGAGATAAAAACAGCAGCTACCATAGTTGTTTTCAGTTGTTTGGACAGATAGATTCAGAAGAGGTGTAGAATTTTATAGGAAGTCTACTGAAGTCTCTCCGCTCTTTGCTGTAGGTATATGACTTGAAGGCAAACATGGCTATCTCTTTCCCATTTAAATGCTAATGAACAGTAGGCTGGAGTCCTGAGAGTGGTGGCGGAGGCTGTGCATTATTAATGTCTTATCTCAAAGGTAAAAGGTAGCAGCTCCTGTGCCGTGACTGAGGGGAGAGTACATGATCAGTCATTACATGCTCCAGAGCTGATCTCACCTGTGTGTGTGTGTGTGTGTGAGCAAACATACTTATTCCTGCAGGCATGTCTTGAAAGAAATTAGGCAAAACAAAGCACAGATATTTATGAACATGATCGCGTGTGTGTGTGTGTGATCTTTTTGTGACCATGCATGAATCAACATTGTTAGCTGTAAAAGAGGGTTTTGTGTTTGTGTGTGTCTGTATTACTTTTTATTTAATTTAATAAGATTTTTTAATTTAAATAGGACCATTTTACATTTTCAACTGTCTTTGGTGTGTTATGTTGCTGTTTGAACATGAAAAATGTGTGCAAATTTGCAAAGCACAATGTCCACTCCAAAGAGAGTTATTCTCTATATCAGTGAGCATTGTTTCTGAACTCCCTAAAACGCCTCGATTGTGACTATTGTCCCGGCAACATACATGTCTCAGTATTCCGCATTTAAATGGTATATGCAAAAAAAAAAAAAGAAAGGGGGGATTATGGTAAGGGCTTGGCATGTTTGAAGCATGCTTGAAGTGGTTGATCAATCACAGTTCACTAGTCCAGCAGAGCAATTACAGCACATTTCATTTTTCATAACGTAGGGCTTCAAAAAGACCGGAACGTCTCAGTTACTGTCGTAACCTTTGTTCCCTGATGGAGGGAACGGAGATGTTATGTCGACTGACATATGGGATCTAGATTGGGGCAAGTGAAGACACCATATGTCAGTCAACATAATGTTGAAGTGACTGACAGAAAGGGAACTAAACATCTAAGCATTGTTAGAAAACTATGGTCGCAAGTTTCATTGAATTGCGTTGGTAACAATGGAATTTACGACCATATTTGGAAGAGAGTTGCTGCAGTAATGTAAATTATGTGAAAAGTTATGTTTTTTGAACATTCAAGCATGAAAACCTATTCTAGTAGACCCCAAAACAAATTCAAGACTTCGTAAAAGGGCATAATAATTCCATTTTAAATATAACAGTATTTTTTCCACATCAATCATTAGCTGTGTTCGAAAATCACATATTGTACTATATTTGGTTTGAAACTTACTTCAGGAATGTCAAAAAATTATGTTTTATATACAATGACTGTGTGTAATATGAATTGCTGTAATATGACATGCTACTACATACATGTTGTCACCGTCATGTGACCTACGGCATCAGTTGGTCACTTTACTTCCATTCACAAATCCTCTCCTTTGGCCTCATGAGAGAGTATAGTGTAGCACTGTTGCGCGCTTCAGAATCTTGCTATAAATAATAGGTCATCTGGGTACTTTTCACCTACTGTTTTATGAATACTGTGAACTCTGACATTTTAATCGGCTCCCACACTGTTTTCCCTACTATATAGTTTGGAAGTAAGCATATTTGGACACAGGGATTGTCTTTGTCATTAGAGGAACTGCATCCCAACCTCTACAGAAAAATAGGATGTAGAAAACTTTTCCTTGACCTCCATCTTTGAAGTAACTATAAGAATTATGACATTTCCTCCAGTCCCTCTTTTCCTTGATTTTAAGTGATAAGTGTTTTTCCATTCTACTATAATCCCCTTCACAGAATCCATGCGTTTTCCCAGACGTTTTTAACTATTGTCAATGATAATGTCGGAAGAAGCCATGGATCCCACTCACAATATTCCATACAGTCATACCTGATTCTAACACACTCCATAAAAATCCCAAGACTTCTGCCTCGTTTTGAAAGACATTTTGATTTGATCTAAATTACCCAGCGTCTGGTTATATAATCAAGTAGTCGATGATAATCATAAATGAGATTA
The DNA here is from genome assembly GCA_038088235.1 of Zacco platypus. Classification (NCBI taxonomy): domain Eukaryota; kingdom Metazoa; phylum Chordata; class Actinopteri; order Cypriniformes; family Xenocyprididae; genus Zacco; species Zacco platypus. Next base: position 25,659,496 of record CM076074.1, read on the forward strand.
TGAGGCGCCACAAAGAACCGCAAAAATCATTCAGATAATTAAAAAGTAGTGATAACCATAAAGTACATGTTAAGGTTACAGGCCTGCAGCAATAAATTACATGGAAATATTTGCATATAGATAATGGAAAATTATATTAACTTGAGTGGCCAGTTTTGAATACTAAGCAAATGTTTTGGGTTTGGGTTGGGTTTTGGGTTTGATCGCACTAAATCAATCCTTTACGGAACAGACCACACATAAATCACACTTAATCCACTCATCCGGTGTGTCTCGCCATCTCCTTTCTATCTTATGAAATAGACTGGAATATACTCACACGCATGAGCCTGTGCTTTGACTGACTGCTGATGCAGAGATAATGAGATGCTTTACTGAGCTGCGACTGGTAATTGCCTTGGCTTGGTGTGTGAAAATCAAGGCCATTCCGTGTCTTGTGTCATTGTCGTCCTGGATCACACCTGTTATCTGTCTGCTTGAGCCAACTGCAAGCAGCCACTTATAGACTTACACTCTCACTTACAGTACTCGGTGTAATCATTTCTGTTTAATTCTCTCGTATTCAAGGATACTGTTGTGTGCTACATTTGGTCATCATCGCCGAGGCTTTTGAAATCCAGGCCCAATGAGTCGTTTAGGCTATCGAGACTTCAGACTTTCTGTCTGTTTCCTTTAGAGCACAAACACACACTCGCACAGAATGACATGCTTCGTTAGACGACAGTCAGGTGTTGAAAAGAAGAAATCTCTCCCTTATCTGCCTATCTTCATCTGTGCTTCTTCAATGGCCTCACCAGACAGACAGAGAGAGAGAGAGCTTGCACACACATTCCAGTTTCAAAGAGAAATCTTGCAGAGATTCATCAGTTATCACAGAAGGAATTATGTGACTGAACTCCAGCCCATGTATTTTATTGTTTTAAAAAGCAGTTTATTTTTACTATCATAATAGGCTTGTTATCATTTAGTTTTAATAGCTTTTTTGGATTTTTTGCTTATTTTGCTAATCAGAACAACGCATGGAATGTTGCATGTTCAAGCATGTAATCTAATAAAGGTAATGAAACATTTTTTTCATGCTTTTTAAAGACCCATTTGAAGCCTGCATCAAATATAACGAGAATAAGTGCTTTAAATGGCATAGTTATAGAGACAAATGTTGGCTTTAATAAACTGTGCCACTCAAAACATCAATAGAGACTAAAAATTGTTATATTGGATCAGATCACTGCAATGCTGACTGCCCTTTGTCTAAATTACTCTCATTCTCACTTTGTTTATCACACACAAACACACACACGTTTATACAACAATCTTTGCGAGGACATTCATTCATTGAAACAATGCAATCTCTAGCTCCTTACCTTACCCATTACAACTAAGTGCCTAACCCAAACCCTTCCCCTAAACCTACTCTTTTTGGGTGAACGAACCCTTTAACCTAATTATACCTTATCCATAAAACCAAGTCTTGACCCTCAAACAGGCCTTTATATATAGGGGTCTCAGAAATGTCCTCACTTTACTCTCTTTACTTAAACTGCTCCTCACAAAGATAGTTGTGACACACACATATACACACACTGGGTTTTCATGTTTTATGGGGACTTTCCAATGATTTTCAAACTGTATATTCTATCTCCTAACCTTAACCCTACCCCTAAACACAACCTCACAGAAAACTTTCTGCATTTTTGCATTTTCAAAAAAACAAAAAACGCATCATTTAGTTGCATTTATTAGAGTCCCGCACATGACATGCAAGAAAAAAGTTATTCATTAGTAAAACAAATTAGTAAATCGTGTGCATGATTTATCCTAGTATTTTTTTTCCCCCTGTATGTCATGTGTGGGGCTCCGTAGTTTTCCTCATGGGGACCACAAATTGTCCCCACAAAAAGTTATTTTATTACTAACCTAACAATCCTTACTATTCTAATGTACGGAACACACACACACACACACACACACACACACTAAAACAGTAGGCTAATTCACAAATCCATCAGTGAGAATTCTTAATTAATGGTTTGTGTATTGTGGTTTGGATGTATGTTTTGCAATTCATCCATTTATTTGATGAATAGCCCTTACTTGCATTTCTGTGGTCAGGCAATGGCCGTTTTGCACAAACTTGGTGAAGCATCAGTTTGCACTTTTTTTTGCACAAATACTGACACACAAGAATGTTTGCAAAGTCCACATGACACTATGACCCCAAGGTTATGTGAAACTGCACAGAGGGGCTTGACCGAGGACGCATAATGCATTAAAATGAACAAATCTACAAAAATCATCATTCTGCACTTGCATTTTGACAGAAAAGTCTCAACAAATCTCATAATCCTTATGTGTTCTGCACTGCCATTCTCGCTCTACTTCTGTCTTCTCAGGGCAGATTTCACGCTCTGTGGAATTAAAGGCATGAAATCAAATTGTGAAACATACCATTGCATTTACTGATTCTCAGCAAACCAGGGAAAGCTATCGTGGATTGAGCCCTTGACTCTTTTTTTGACTGAACAGTCACAAACATCTGTTTGTTGTCATCCACTGCAAAATTTCCTTGGTCCATGAGGTTATCAGCGAAAGTGTGATTTTGAGGCAAGTTTATGATTTAAAATGTTGTGGATTTATGTTGCTAATGAGAATCTGTGAATATATATATATATATATATATATATATATATATATATATATATATATATATATATATATATATTATGCAATAGAAGACTTTGTTTTGTAAATGGTAATAGCATCATTGTTTCTCTCAGTAGCTAAAAGTTTAAAGGAAATGTAAAGTTTAAACGTACTCTTGAATTAACATGGCAACTGTAATTTCCCTTCTAATTTAGCTGTACCCAAATATTGTTTCTCCTTGAGGATTTACTAAAAATATTTCCTCATCATCATACACTTTCCTAGCAAAGAAGGAACGTTTTCCTTAATAGGTGTGTTGTATCATAGATATATATTTTTAATAACTGTAGATGATGCCCAAATTATATACGCATTGCTTCCTTTGTTTTCAGAACAATGCGTTGAAATTGTTATCTTTTATCTCCAAATAACTGTGTTACAGTTGTGAACGCGTGTAGCGCGTGGGCGTCGCCCAGGGTGATAGAGAGTGAGAGCGCGAGGCGAGCGCGCGCGAGAGTCGTTCGCGTGTTTGCGTGTGATTTAGTGAAGATAAGCGTTGCTAACATGTCTCGTGATTTTGTTTTGGTTTCGCCGCATGTATTTGCAATGCCTAATTGCGTTCAAAACATAAATGGGTGTTACTTTTAAGGTAAGTCTCCGCCCAGGGGGAGTAACAGCGCTCCATCCACCTGCCAGACTACTTCAGCAGCAGACAGTCAGTGGACCTGAAGCGCGCGCTGCTGCTGCGTGGACAAAAATACACGAGACGGGTTTAAAAACTCCGGTTGCGAGGGGATACGCGCACTTCATTTGAATTGACACGGAATCAGTCCCATAAATTAGTTTAAAGGAGCAACTACTTTGTGGACACGTGTATGCTGTTACTTTTGACTGGACGAATTGTTTTTGTTTCTGTACGTTTTCTTTGCGCTGGATTGTAAATGATTTGTACAGTGGGACACACAGGACCATTGGCGACGGACGTTTTGTAGGTGAGTTCTGTGTTCATTTCTTTACGATTTCATTTTATGCTTTACGTCACATACAACATCATAAATACTTGTTTGTACAGAAGATCAGCAACACAGTTATCCTACGTTATTTGTAAGAGGATCAGTCCATTACATGCTGCTGAAATCCGGTGGAAAAATATTTTGAAAGATTTATTGAGACATGTTTTTGCTGAATATGGATATGACACTGATAATTGAAGTTCATTTGCAAGTCATATGCAGATGGATCTGGGCTTGATTTGTTTGGAATGAGGGGAGAAAGCATTCGTTGTCACTAAGATCAGCTTAACTTATTATTTAAAGTAATTAAAAATATATATTATGTTTATTATTATTCTTTTACTTATGCTTTATGACAGTTATCAAAATGGCCATTATACTATAACAATAGAAACCTGACTAAATAACTAAATAACGTTTATTATGAATATTTTAATAAGTCACTTATTACAAAGTGAACAGTTTCCACAAGGAATTTGGAACAATTAGCCTCAATATTAAGGAACCGATAACCAATTGAGTAGAAATGTGTAAATGTCCATTAAAATTTTTTCTCAAACTTATCTCTATTAACAATTTCCACTTGCTTCCATTGAATAAGAAGATATGTGAAATTAAAATCATGAATGTATGATGATCTCTTTCAGCTCATTTATATCTGTCTAATGTTGATCCTCACCCCCTTCCTCCCTCCCTTCTCATGCAGGACCGAATAAATCTCTTGTGGGTCTATTGGATAAAGTGATCATGCAGGGAGTCGGGACTTTGGTGCTGGGGACCCTTCTGGTCTCTGTGTTCTCAGCTGTCTCGGTCCACAGCAACCCTTTGTCTTCCCTGCCACCCGCCTCTGTTCCACGAGTCTTCCTGTCCTTCAAAGGTAAGATTCATTTCTGTTGTCTTTGCTGCGTCTCACACTGTTGCTCTGTGGATGCTTACAGCCCCTGCTGGAGATTACATCCACTGCTTTCCTGTTCAAATTAATACAAAAATAAATAAACAAACAACTGCAATTGATATGATATAGAGTGCATGGGAAATATGCACTGTTATTTTTGTCCTCAGTGTTTCCAGGAAACCTGTGTCTCATAATGTTAACTTTTGGTGCATTTTTTAATGTGCTCCGATTCTATTGTTGTATTAGGCAATAAGGTTTTTTAATTGTGCTTTGTGGGAATCTCTTCAGTTTTGTGCTGAGCAAGCTACTTCCTTTCTTAGGTTGCATGTCTGTTTCACCTTTCTAATTCAAGGAGTTTTCACAGTCTGCTGCCTGAACTAATTTTCCTTTCTGTTGCCCGTTATTGTGTTTCTTTAATTGGTTTTTCGAACACTCTTAGGGATTGAACATGTCTACCAGAAAGGACCTGAATTCAGAATTTGCGCAACTGTGAGTTTAACCCTTGCTGGGGGAATTGGATTTCATGTTGGGTTTGTTGGGGTTAGTGCACGGCTCTTGGTTGGCTAAGCAATGCAATTAGTTTTTAGTTCTGAAACTGTATTTCCCATGGGATTTCTCTTTTTTGAATATACATGTTCTTGGTTGCTGCCCATTTTCTAGGACTTGGTTGCTGCCCATTTTCTAGGACTATGCATCCATGATTTCTTATAACAGTGCAATTGTATTCTCAGGAATCGCAATTGAAAGGTAATATTTGCTTTTAAACTATATATTTACAGTTTTTCCTTCAAATTGGAATACTGATACTGTATATGATATCGGTGTGGTTGGTTTCCCAAGACCTTTATGTCTAATCTTAGTGTACTTCTGTCAGTCAACATTGACACTGACCACTCTTGACTGCCAAAAAATACACTGGAGACATATTACATGCATGCACAGGATAGAATATTCCAACTTACAATATGAAAAAAAATGATCTCTGAGTTTTCTGGAGATTATCAAAATAACCATAGTGTAACTGAAGATGAAATTAAAGATCTAGTCTGCTTTATGTAAGACGTAGTTTTTTAAGGGATTATAGTTTTTAGTTCTAGCTACTTCTGCTCCTCTATTCAAAAGCTTTGACTAAACACTTAAATCATGTTTCTCCCTTGAGAGTGAACGCCTTGTGAAGACGGCTACATTTGTTTAGGACTTAAACTCACTAAACATTCTGTTCTCTCCCACAAACAGCTTAGTGGGATCTTGTTTTGGTTTTGTTCTTGGGATTCGTCATTAGAAAATCATTACGATGGCTAACCAAAATCCAGGCTTTCGTTGTAATTGCCTGCCTCTGTGACTGCACTCTTTGAGACACACAAGACATCCTGTTTTATATCCTTCTCAGTTGCTTAAATGTGACTATTTGAGCAATGAGGTCATCATCTGTTCACTGTTGTAACAGGGTTGTGCACCATTCATGATTGCATTGAAAATGCCTTTTAAATTCCATTTCATTCTTGAAACAAAGTAAACAGGGTGCAATTGCGGTTTGAATGTAAGGAGGTAGAAGAAATATGAACTGAAATTCAAAGAAATTAATATAACTAATTTGATTTAGAAAAGCAAAGTTGGCTTGAAAAATGTTTGAAAGTTATGAAAAAAGTTGAAAAAGCCTTGATGTTTGAATTAAGGTAAGATGGATAGATAGATAGTCAGTTAGTGATTGAATGGTTGATTTTTTTTTTTTTTTTCCTGTCATTCCAATTCATATTCCAATTATTCAACATGCGGGTTGTTTCCAATTCAGTTTAAATGCGCATTCATGAATTGAAAGAGAATCAGTTCTTCAGTCCTGAATCTGTTTTGTAATATGTTGTTTGAACGCTAAAGTGTTTGATAAACTGTAGCATTGTTTTACAGAATATGTATTTTCATGCATGGAGCGTGATGATTCAATTTAGCTAGAGGTCCGGTTTAAGGAAAGCGGCGTAATGAAAGAAGTTAATACCTTTTATGTGATCCTCCCTGGGGGGATTCAGGTATAATTCGCTACTCTGTCCCTCATACATAAAAGCAAGCTTGAGCACACACATAAATGTACCCCCCCCCCCCAAACACACACACATTTACTGCGGTTTACCGAGATCTCCTTCTTTCTGATTCTTATTCTCCAGTATGAGCATGTAGGGAGGGAGGGCAGGGAACTCTGCCAGACAGAGTCAGTTTTCGGCTCCGAGGGAGGACTTGGCTGCTGTTAGCGGGGTCGGTGAGTTAAGAGAGCAGATACTGGTGTCTTCTTGTGCCCTTACGCATTACAGACAGGCCACACCACAAAAACGTCCCTGGAAGCCCAATCATCTGTGAGGTTCGAGGTCTCGGGCTCTGCAGACATAACTTATTAAAAGTTCAGACTCTTTTCTATGGCTCTTCTCGTCATTTCACTGTTTTATGGGAGTAACTATGATATATTACTTTTGCCCTTCTCTTTTACATGCACACACTTCTTTTTAAATCCCTTCTTTCCCATGTATCTCTGCAAGCGTGGGATTTACATGCTAAAAGGTAGCCCAGAGGACTTACGAAGAGTCACATGACAGCCTAAGTTCAATTCTTTACATATTCGCTCTCACATATCTCTTAGTTTTTGGACATGACCGTGGATTTATGGGCATGTTTATGCATTTTATATCACTTTACAGTGGTTTGGAGAGCCCAGGGATGAGTCAAGAAGGAATGCTGTGTGTGTGTTGGTATTTTGTGAGTGTGTATGGGTGTTTGAAAATGGTGCCACGGGTGTTGTTTGTGCACATTGTTTTAATTTAAATTCCATTAGTAGATTCTCTGAGGGGCAGAGTGCTTATCGCTCAATTTAGACAAATGTTCTCAGACAGAGAACATTTTAAAGTAAGTATCTCAAGGTGCATCAAAACTACAAGGTGGGGCTGACAGCAATGCATAAATTTTCACAATTATACAAAGCATTTAAAGTAGTGCGCTTAAATTTTCCTGTGCTGTTCAAGTTAACACTTGGGTAGTGTTCTTTAAAAACACTAAAACAGCTGTAGGTGATAGTCTTTGCGGTTTTTTTAATGGGAGGCAGTAAAAGCTCTGGTTTGAGAGCTTTAGGAGTTATCATTTAATGCAAAGTGCTTATAAACCCTATCCACCCGATGCACTGTAGATCCATGACCCAGAAATGTGCTTTTGTGAATATGATGTCACACTCCAGGGCCTCTGGTCTAGTAAGAAATCAGGAATATTAAATAATAATAAAGTGAAATATAGTGCAAACCGTGAATTTCGTCCATGTTAGACACTCATTAAAGAGATCCGTCTGTGTTGTTTAGATTTTTTATTGATTAAAAAGCTTTTTGCTGTAGGAATTTACAGTTTATTTATTTTAATCACTTTAGTACACTGCTAAAGATGAAAACAACATGATTTAGGTAATACTCTCTTGAGTTTGTATATATGGATAGAAGTGAATGGAGCACATGTGTGGTTGTCCTTTTAATAAAGAAATATTTATAACTTTTTTTTAAAACTGATAATGATAAATTCATGTTTTATTTCTAAGAGTAAAGCTGTGCATGTTTGGAAGTGTGTGTATGTGCATGTGTGAGTTTCAGCTGTCACTGAGTGTACTGGCAGAATAACATCAAAGATATATTTATCTTTGACGTAGCTTCCTGTGAACTCGCTTAGTTGCTTTATGTTTTGAAGTGTCATAAAATATCATGGTTCTGTTATGCAGTTGGTGATGAATTGTAGTAAATCAAACACGGCCCATCTACATTTCTCCTCATAATATATTTGCTGATAGACTTACCAGTTCTAGCAAAAGGCTAATACCCAAAAAGTTTTATGCACATGCTACTGCACCTGCTTCCAGCAGCTTGAACATTTTGAAAATTATTTAGAGGTTTAAATATATACTTTGACCTGGGCACAATATGTGTGTGTGTGTGTGTGCGTTAGTCTGTGCTGGAGGCTTTTTTTATCTTCAAACAAGCCCTAATAACAGCCTATTTGAGGGTGCCAGAGGCTGAGGTTGTGACCCCAAAAAAACAGAAGCAGGTCATTGTCAGGGTGATCTGTCCTCACTGTGTGGGAAAAAGTGAACGTCTTGCTATAAATGCTTGTAATGCTAATCTGGAGCTCCTTTTAAAAGCATTTAACTCTAGTTCTTGCTGTTCATTTCATTATATCTGAGAAACACCTGGATGGATAATTGTCAGTGCCTGAAAAAACAGAAAAAAATGCTATACAAATGTATCCAAACACCCAATTAGACCATTACAATGATGCAGTGAGAACATTATCTCGAAAATGGATACTGAAATGATTGTCCGTTACAGCTTCCAAGATCATTTTGTATTTCTGGAACGTGTTGCTATTAACTCAACACATTTTTAATTCACTGGCTTTCTCTTTTGTTGTTCAGTATATCCATTGTGTTTTGCGGCTGACGGTAATGTTTAGTGGCTTATCTTTAAATGCTCTAGAACATTTTCTCTATTCCCTTTTAACAATTGTCATTTAGTATTTTTTTATTTAAATGAGTTTTGCCGTTAGTGTTGCCGGAAGAAAAAAAGGGGGAATGAAGACAATCAGACAAAAGGCCAAGGAATGATCTGTCTTCAATTGCAGCACATAGGGAATATGAAAGAAAAGAAAAAATTGGAGTGCACAGATGTTTTTAATCTTATGGCTGATAAGATAATTATGGAAGTTTGTTTCCGCCAAATATATATTATACGTTGAAATGTAGATGGGCCATGTTTGAAATGATCTTAAATCTTAACATTTTAAATGTGACTTGGATGTTTTTTTCTCAGAATTGTGACATATATAGTTTATTATTATTATTATTTATTTTTGAGTTTTATTAATATATCTTTCGAGTATATAACTCCTAATTTACAAAAGAAATAAAAGTGAGAATTGCGAGATAGAAAGTCGCCATTACCTTTTTTATTTTTTATTCCATGGTGGAAACAAGCTTCCAAAGATAATAGATACTTGAAAATCTACTTAATTCTGACTAAAAAAGAAAAATAACACTACAATTGAATTTGAATTTGGGCATCACAACTTTTATAATGTACAATATGAAGACTGAATATTAATTTTGGTATTAAAGATTACTTTTCAAGATGAACTTTAACTGAGCATTAGGAAGAAAGGCTCTGTTTACACCTGATATTAAGATGCGTTTTGGTCGATCGGATCACAAGTAGACGAATCTAAATACATGTGTAAACAGGGTCTAAAACATTTTGAGATCCACTTTCGACCACTTCCAGAGGTAGTCAAAAACACGTTCGACCGGATTGCTTAGTGTTGACACTCATGTGGTCAAATGTGTTTGAACAGCGCAGAAAAAGACCACCTACTGACTTAATGTGTAAACATTATGGGAAGTGCGCTAGCCAGACGAGATTTAAAATTTGTCGGCTAAAGACCCAAGCTTGGTTTGACAACGAAAAACGTACCAAGCACAATGTTCTCTCACCATTCCTGATTTCTCTTACGGCTGTCAGAGCAGAAACGAAAGCTGATGCCCTCCGTATGTTTTTTCGTCTTCTCCGAGCTCGTTCATATGTAGATTGCGCAAGGTATGGTTTTGCAAAAATGATTTTCCCCTCAAAGAAATCAGATCAGAAGTGGCCGAAAGTAGACAAAAGAGAAAACACCAGGTATAAGCAATGATGTGTCTGCCTCTTCTACTTGATTGATCAAAAGGCATCTTCATACCAGGTGTATTAAGAAAGAAAGAAAGAAGGAGAAAGCAAAAGAAAGATCTTTATAGTAAACATAATCTTATACTATTACACTTTTTCTACATTCAATACTTTCCACTCATGACATGATTAGGTTTATCCTTCATGTTGTCTTTACCTGGATTCTAACTGGGTCAATTGCGACACTAGAGACTTCACTAAGTGCTTCCCTCTGACAATGCACACAGATACAGAGAGAATGAGAAAGCGTTTGTGTGTGTGTGTGTGTGTGTGTGAGAGAGAGAGAGAGAGAGCCCTGGAGCAATCGCTGTCTCTCTGAAAGATGAACCTCCTTCAACCTGCCAAGATATGCCTAGGAGAACTGCTCAGACAGAAGGTGAGACACTGTCTCTCCCAATCCCACACTAGAGAGACACTAACAGCTGCATGGAGACTATAGCGCCATTCAGTTACCATCATTACTTCAGCATCCAGCTCACCTGTGGCGTTGATGGGGAGAATTTTTGGAAAGGATTGTGTGAGCTGTGTCCATCCTTCTTTACTTTTGGCCCAACCCTCAGTCTTTCTCATCTGTTTTTTGTATCAGTTTTCTCCTAATCAACCTAAAAAATGTGTTTGTCTTCAGGTAACACTGTGGTTTTCCATTTTTAGCTGAAACAGGCAGGCTCAGTCAAGCTCTCACTTTATAAGCTAAACCGCAGCGATGGATCAGAACGGTATTAAAAACCAAAAGCAATGGGAATCATCAAAAATGCATTATTCTGAGCTGTTCCCATGAGGCTTTCTCTAATGGAGCTCTTGGCAGAGTAATAAACTTAACCTCTTGACCCTACATTGAGTTTCGGTTTCATAAGAATCACTTAGAAAAGGGTGCATGGGACTTAGACAGGCGTGGGCTCAGAAAAGGGAGGCCTGTTCTTTGTTCTGTGTTCTTTGTTGTTTTTGTTATTGCCAGGGGTATGCTATATTAACTGAATTATGGTGTCTAAGCCTTGCAGATAATATTTTTTCTTCTGAATATCCTGACTGTGCTACATTTTGTTGTCTTATTTTAGACCAAACAAGTTTGTTTGTGATGCCAGGGTGCAGCAGGCGCTGTCTCAGTGTCATTTTTGTCAAGGTGGTGGTGCATCCCAGCATCCTGTGCTGCGGCGCTGGATCTAAACTGTCACAGCGAGAGGAGAGTGGAGGTGACAGCAGCAGGGCTAAATATAGAGACCCGGCACTCCTACACCCCCTTTCCTCTCTTACTTTCTCTTCTCTGTCTTCCTCTTTTTATCACTAACAAAAATACTACAAAGTATTTTGTTACTATCATTGTTTTTTTAGACACGTACCATGGTATTATTTGACTTTCATATGACGTAGGACGCATGACGTAGGTGTAGCGTAAGCTTAGGTGAGAATTGACGAATGTGGAAATGCAGACGATAGAGGTCACAAATTAAAAGTCTAAAACAAGAAGTTTTAGAGAAAAGTGCCGGAGCATTTCGATATAATCATATATTGGGTCAGAGGTCACCCTTATGGCAGAACTCGACTTTCTCGTGAACGCACGTTTTGTTTTTCTTTTTCTTTACAGAAACTCATCGCTTTGCTTCAGAATGCATTTATTAATCCACTGCAGTATGGATTACTTTTATGATGGATAGATGGATTTTTTTGGAGCTTCAAATATTTGGCAACTATTCAATGCCATTACAAAGCTGGGAAGAGCCAGGATATTATTTAATATAACTCCGATTGTGTTTGACTTAAAGAAGAAAGTATACACCTCGGATTGCTTGAGGGTGAGTAAATTATGGTATAATTTTCATTTTTAGGTAAACTATTCCTTTAAAATTTTGAATTAGCTTTTAGCTTTTATGTATTCAATTTTAGTTTTAGTAATTTTGTCATTTAGCTTCAATTTGTTTTTGTTTTTGTTTTAATAAGTTTTTCATCTAATATAGCTTTGTTTCAATTGCTGAAAATTATTTTTAAAAGTCTTATAATAAATTATTTTATGAATAGTTTTGGTAACACTTTATTTTACAATGGCCTTGCTTCACATATTACATGTAGTTACTGTAGTAATAACCATAAATTATGCATAATTACATGCAATTAACCCTAAATCAAACCCTAATCTTAACACTAAAGTACATGTAGTTAATTGTTGTTACACCGTACTTAAATATGTAAATACACTGTAACACGGACACCTTAAAATAAACCATAGTTTTAAATAGTTTTAGTTACACTATACATGAATATGGTAATCATTCAAAACTGCTGCATACTGTATATAGGGTTCAGAGATATAACTTAATTTCAAGAATTTTCAGTCATTTGGCAAGAGTCAACATAGAACTAGATATTTGTAAATAAACTCTGAATTGGCCTTCAAATCTGAATTGAATTTCTTCAGGGAAATCATCATTTTGTCCATAATCATTGTTGCTATTTAAGTAGTAAGCAATAAAGTAGAATTGTAGATTAAAAACAGACACTTGTCTATGTGTCCATCCTTTTAGTTCTTTTTGTCTTTCTTCTTGTATTTTGTGCTGTTTTCCATCAATTCCCAATTCTCTATTTCATTACTGTCTCTTGGTTCTCTTCCGTAGCTTCTTTTTTCTGTGCTGTATCTTCATTCTCTCCGCTCCCAGGGGAGGTGTCTAACATGTCACCCCCTGAAGGAGTGTGGAAGCGCTCCCATGAGACGAGAGAGTGCAGACATTCATTTTGAGCGAGGTCTGGGTCACATCTCCTCAGATGAGTCACTCATTTGGTTAGTTGTGGGTGTGTATGTGGCAGAGAGACATTCAATTTGAGAAAACCATCCTCTATGCAAGGTGACTCTGGGTCATACTTCTCATTTTTAAAATATGTCACGTTGTGTTGGATGTCAGGATCAGTCGTGAGAGGGAAATATGGCCAGTACGGATGCCATGTTTAGCCTTTTTGTGGTTAAATGAGAAATCAGTAGTGCGGCTTAATTGATTATTTTAATCATTATCTTCGTCTGCATGTTAAACCACACCAGAGCGCTGCTCATATGTGTTCGTGCTTTACAAGTGATTAATTTTGTGATGCACTTTAGAACCAGCTACTGGTTGCCTTCCTATAGGAAAGAAAAAACACAAATGAAATTTTTGGTCCCGCTTTATATTAGGTGAATTTAAATTAATCATTTGATACAATGCATTTATTGTGTACAGGTGCTGGTCATATAATTAGAATATAATCAAAAAGTTGATTTATTTCACTAATTACATTCAAAAAGTGAAACTTGTATATTATATTCATTCATTACACACAGACTGATTTATTTCAAATGTTTATTTCTTTTAATTTTGATGATTATAACTGACAACTAAGGAAAATCCCAAATTCAGTATCTCAGAAAATTAGAACATTACTTAAGACCAATACAAAGAAAGGATTTTTAGAAATCTTGGCCAACTGAAAAGTATGAGCATGTACAGTACTCAACACTTAGTTGGGGCTCCTTTTGCCTGAATTACTGCAGCAATGCGGTGTGACATGGAGTCGATCAGTCTGTGGCACTGCTCAGGTGTTATGAGAGCCCAGGTTGCTCTGATAGTGGCCTTCAGCTCTTCTGCATTGTTGGGTCTGACATATCACATCTTCCTCTTCACAATACCCTATAGATTATCTATGGGGTTAAGGTCAGGCGAGTTTGCTGACCAATTAAGAACAGGGATACCATGGTCCTTAAACCAGGTACTGGTTGCTTTGGTACTGTGTGCAGGTGCCAATTCCTGTTAGAAAATGAAATCTGCATCTCCATAAAGTTGGCCAGCAGCAGGAAGCATGAAGTGCTCCAAAACTTACTGGTATACGGCTGCGTTGACCTTGGACCTCAGAAAACACAGTGGACCAACACCAGCAGATGACATGGCACCCCAAACCATCACTGACTGTGGAAACTTTACACTGGACCTCAAGCAACGTGGATTGTGTGCCTCTCCTCTCTTCCTCCAGACTCTGGGATCCTGATTTCCAAAGGAAATGCAAAATTTACTTTCTTTAGAGAACATAACTTTCGACCACTCAGCAGCAATCCAGTCCTTTTTGTCTTTAGCCCAGGCGACACTCTTCTGACGCTGTCTGTTGTTCAAGAGTGGCTTGACACAAGGAATGCGACAGCTGAAACCCATGTCTTGGATACGTCTGGGCGTAGTGGTTCTTGAAGCACTGACTCCAGCTGCAGTCCACTCTTTGTGAATCTCCCCACATTTTTGAATGGGTTTTGTTTCACAATCCTCTCCAGGGTGCGGTAATCCCTATTGCTTGTACACTTTTTTCTACCACATCTTTCCTTTCCCTTCGCCTCTATCAATGTGCATGGACACAGAGCTCTGTGAACAGCCAGCCACTTTTGCAATGACCTTTTGTGTCTTACCTTCCTTGTGCAAGGTGTCAATGGTCGTCTTTTGGACAACTGTCAAGTCAGCAGTCTTCCCCATGATTGTGTAGCCTACAGAACTAGACTGAGAGACCATTTAAAGGCCTTTGCAGGTGTTTTAAGTTAATCAGCTGATTAGAGTGTGGCACCAGGTGTCTTCAATATTGAACCTTTTCACAATATTCTAATTTTCTAAGATACTGAATTTGGAATTTTCCTTAGTTGTCAGTTATAATCATCAAAATTAAAAGAAATAAACATTTGAAATATATCAGTCTGTGTGTAATGAATGAATATAATATACAAGTTTCACTTTTTGAATAGAATTACTGAAATAAATCAACTTTTTAACTTCTAATTATATGACCAGCACCTGTATATTCATGTTTTTACATTGTAATTATATTTAAAAAATACCTGCATGTAATTACATCTGCAATTAATTTCTGTAATTGCAATAATAATCACACTGTTGACCATACCTTACACTTCAACCCATATTTAAACCGACACATACCACCAAACCTGTCCCTAACCTTATCCGTTTCTCACCTCAATAGCAGCAAAAGTGTTTCGCAATAAAATATGAACACAATAAGTACATTGTACTTATTTTTTTATGCAATATACATAGTAGTAGAGGTCAACTAATATCAAGTGGGACCAAATTTTTTATATCTAAATTGTCTCCTGACAGCAATGAGATTTAAATAAAAGCAACTTTTACTTGGTTGTTTCTAGAAACAGGTGTAATCTCAATGTAGGTTTTCAAAAGTAAGTCTTAATGTCTCAAACTGTGCTCAGATTTGCAATGATATAAAAATCTGCAGTCAATATGAAATTTCTCATTTGTCAAATGTCTGTCAAATGATCTGAATTATGCTATCCACATATTTTAGTGCTCTACTCTATAATTTTTTTTTTATTTGCGTCCATTTTATTTTCTCTTATGAAATGGAAATTGTGGTGTCTTTTTTTTCTATTGTGACGTATATTCGACAGCTTCTCGCACAAGAAAAAATGTAGGGCGGGACTAGATTTTGTCCATCAGGAATTGATTGAATGGATGGTTTGATGGTTTGCTATCGCTGTGATCTCACGTGAGTGACAGGTTGCCCGACCTTTGCCAGTAAACAGCTTGTTTTGGAATATTGCAGTATATATGGAATACTGCAGTTTTCTGTTTTTGTCTGTTAAAGACCCATCTTCTCTCTTTGGAGACACAGAGATATTTTGTCTGTCATCAGTTTTTTCTTATCTCTTCCTGTAAAACACAGCCATATTCACAGCACTCACACACTCATGCTTGTCTTGTAACACTCATCTTCAGCCTGCGTGTTTTATCATTACCTTTCTCTTCGCTAATCAGCATTCACATTCGCTTGTTTCCGACACCATCACTCCCCTCATGTTCTATTTTCTATCTGTCTGCAGCTCCTCGTCTCTAATACACTGTTCGCTTCAAAGGCATTTAAAAGCATCAGGAGTGTAGATGGCTGCCTTGTTATAAAACCACCTCAGAACCGAAGGTTATCCGGTCTGGATAAATGGTTGCACTGTCAGCCAGTTTGATGTGTTTCTTTCTGGAGTGTAACACAGGGGTTTCTGTAACCTAATGCAGAAACTCATGCAGAGAATCAAAATATTTTTCTATTGCTGTTGGAGAGCAGCTTTGGGGAAAAAGAGGCAAATCTTCTCACTTGTCACTTTGAGAAGCAGGCAGGGTTGGTGTTCTGCACTGATGTAAGACAAAGATGCTCTGTTTGTAAGCTGTGTGTGTGATAGTGTCGTATATAGCTCTCCCATGCTGATTGTGTTTTGTGAGGACAGATGGAAATGTGTCAGACAGAATGAAAATAACCTGATGTACGTTTCCTGATCACAATTTCCCATCACTTTTTAGACTTAAAAAAGGAAAGTTCAAGTGGTGTTCAACTTGTGAGTGGGCCTGCAACTATATTTATAACTGATGAATATTGTAAAAATATGGGTTACGCTGTAAAGTGATTTTTAAAAATAAGTTGAACAGTTTAAATAAGTTTACTTTTTTGGGGTTGTTAGGTTTTTTTATGTTTTGAAAGAAGTCTCTTATGCTCAGCAAGGCTGCCTTTATTTAATAAAAGAAAAAGGTAAATCAGTAATATTCTGAATATATTATTATTCTTTGATGTACAGGAAGTTCATCAAAGATCATTAGAAACATAAATAGAACATTTATTTCTCTATAAATAGAAAATGAAATATAAAAATTTCATTGTCATTTTTGAACAATTAACTAAAGGATTAGTTCACTTCAGAATTAAAATTTCCTGATCGTTTACTCACCTCCATGTCATCCAAGATGTTTATGTCTTATGTCAGTTGAAAAGAAATTAAGGTTTTTGATCTCCATATAGTGGACTTCAACGGCTACCAACAGGTTGAAGGTCTAAATCGCATTTTCAATGCAGCTTCAAAGGGCTCTACACGATCCTAGCCGAGGATCCCAAACAATTGGTCATTTTCTAAAAAAATTTAAATTGTATACTTTTTAATCACAAATTCTCATCTTGTACTGCTCTGTTGTATGCCATACATTAGATAATCACGTTGGAAAGGTCAGGCGAAAACTCATCTCATTTTCTCCTCCAACTCTAAAATCGTGTGACATCGTTGTTTTACCTTTTTTTGTAATGGCCGTTTGACTTCGTCTTTGCACGATTGCTTTGTAAACACTTGCTCAGTACTTCCACCTACGTCATGCATGACCTTTCCAACGTGATTATGTAATGCGTATATATATAATGAATATGAATATAATATGAGTAGCTGTTGCAGCCCAAAACTACACTTGTTTAGTTACAGTAAAATGTAGTGACATCATGACCATTTTGGTAAGAGCGAGTCTCTGTCTTCTCCCAGACCTTAATTGCTCAGAGAGTATCCATGTTGTCTCATCCTATTGTCTTTCGCTGAAAATGAAGAAAGGGAAAGACTATGTGGTCCACTGTGAGTTGATTCAGTAAGACACACCGTCATTCAGGTCTGTTTATAAAGAAAGGTTCCAATAGGTTTGTCAGCAGGCAGCTGTGCTGAACCCTAGACCTGGAACCCCATGACACCATGCATGCAGTCAGGGCAGTAACTGAGATGCTGTTTAACAATGTTGGAAATGTAGACATAGGAGACTTATGCAAAGACAAGTGTGAACAACAGCAACAGATAAAGTAATAATCTTATTCATTACTAGTTCACCCCCCAAAAAATAAAATTATACTGTATCATTCATGGGTCTGTAAGAGTTTTTTAAATGTTTTTGAAAATCTCTTATGCTCAACAAAGCAAAAATGCAGTAAGTAATAGTAATATTGTGAAATATTGTTACAATTTTAAAAGTCTAAGTTTAAAATATAATTCCTGTGTTGGCAAACCTGAATTTTCATCATTACTCCTGTCTTCAGTGTCACATGATCCTTCACAAATCATTCTAATATGCTGATTTTCTACTCAAGACAAAAACCAGCATAAAATCAGCCTAAAATAGATTGTATGAACCACTTTTATTATGCTTTTTTTATGTGTTGCATGGAAAAAATATCAACATAAAGGCTACATTCACATTGTCAGTTTTTGGGATTGACAGCTGCATTTATTTATAGGTGCGAGTCTCGAAATGTCCCGTTCACATTTACGGTAGCGCTCAAGCCCATTATCCATAGTGACAGTGACCAAAGTAATATCAAAGATTTATGGACAATGATGTCCGTAAAACTGAAAAGTCTTATCACGTTTGACATGACAATAGCCCAATTGAGCCGTAAGTTCATTCATCAAATGTTCATTAACCGACAGCAGCTTTTATACCTGGGCAGAGAGCAGAGCATTTGAGTCGTGTGTAAACTGATGGGAGCAGCTCTGGTGGAGAATAATGACTGGATCTAAAACCTCCAGATGACACACACAGCTCATATCTCAATCTCTGTAAATTACAGAAACCACATATGAAAGCACGGTGGACATGCATTTGTGCAGCACAGAGCGACTCTCTCGCACTGTTTGATGTGACAGACAGCTAGTTGTCCAGTGTGGTTGTATTCGGTTGTGAGTTTTTCTAGAATGCAGTTGTCCGTCCTGAAAATTTCCTGTTGTGAGTTTGGTTATTAAATGCAGTTGTCACTCCTGTAAATAACTGATCTGAGTGTGAATGTAACCATATTAATGACTCAAACACAGGATTGACAACCATATTCTGCTGCTGTGTGAACATGGCCACAGATTCATTATGACATGCGGGTGAATAAATAATGATTTTTTTTTTCATTTTTGGGTCAACTGTCCATTTAAGGTCAGGTCGTTCCTCTTAAGAGCCACAGTGGGCAGGAAGAGGAGAGCAAAAGGGTGGGTTTTACTAATAATTTCCCCCCACAAAAAAGTGTGTGCTCATTACGATGCATGCGTGTGTGTCTGTGCGCATACACCCTGTTCATTCCATCAGCAAAGACAATGCCTTTCCCTTGTGTGTCTACTGGTTTGGTTGCCATGGCAGCATTTCTTTTGTTACCTGTCACTGCGTTATGGCAGTTCACCTGTTATTGGATAGCTATGTTTTTGTGCATCAAGTTCAAAATTAGAAATTTTAAAATTCACTCTTTGATCTAACCGAATAGGGAATGTTTTTTTGTTTGTTTGTTTTTTTAAGTATTTCCATTGGAGTGATGACAGATAAAACGGTTTCATTCTGAAAACAGTGAGAAGATGAGTTGTTACATTCCCCAACACAAACACAAACTAACAGAGCGATTGTCTCTCCAGATGTGGTATGGGTGTGGGAGTTACATCCTCGAGGTTACCAGACATGCTTGACCTTAGAGGGGGTGTGAGGTCAAGGGCGCCTCTCCCTTCATGTTGTTTTAGACTGCCATCATTTATTACCATCTGTCAGTCAGGCACGGACTTTAATACCATGGCAATACTTGGACTCAGACAATGACCTGTTCTGAAACAGCAAACCATCACAGAGGGAGAGCTAGCCAATCGCAGAGAAGGGACGCCACTGGATAGAGGGAACAAAATGTGAATTCACAACAGGGGTTATGGGGTGGTAAAAGTAAAAATGTGTCAATCGTTGACTGGCTGGCATTTATCCATCATGTTAGAGGACAGAGAAGGACAGAAATGAGAATGAGACAAAAAACAAAAAACGTAGCATTTGTTTATCCTTGTTTATCCATTCGTTTATCCTTGTTTATATATACAAAACAAGATTTTTGCAAATTTTTAATTTTTTTTTGAAAAAGTCTATGCTCACCATGGCTGCATTTTTGTTTTATTAAAAAAAAGACAAACAATGATATTGTGAAATTGTTTTACAGTTTAAAATATCATTTTTATTATCAATGTTGAAAACGTTTTTGCTGCTTAACATGTGGAAACTGTAATACACTACCATTTAAAAGTTTGGGGTAAGTAAGAAAGAAGAAATTAGCATTAAATTGATCAAAAGGGACAGTAAAAGTGTACAGAATTTCAGAAGATTTCTAATTCAAATGAATGCTGTGCTTTTAAACATTCTATTAATCAATGAATACTGAGAAAGGCTTCCCAGTGATTCAATTAATCAGTTTGAATGAGCGATTCAATGACTCACTCATAAATACAATATATGATTTTCCCACCAGATTCTTTCAACAACAATTTATCTATGCCAAGTAATTGACTACTATGTTACAAGTTGCTTTTATTTTTATTTCAGGTGAAATGAATATGTTAGATGAATATGTAGTCAGTATATATCAAGATGCCATGGTATTGTCATCTGATACCAGTTCTCTTCTATGGTACCTCCACGTTACTTGTTTTGTAAGGGATATTTGGGGGGGGAAATGCTGCTGGAACCTTATTGCTGTTTACTGGTCTTGTGACCGTTTACATAATGAGACAGAATTGGAAACCTGATTTCACTGTGCTTGCTTGTTAAATGTTGATGTAGCGTTTTCAAAGTTAAAGGGAATTACATACCTGACAATTTAATTATAGGGTAGATAAGAGGTAACAATCATAATCATTGCAAGCACACTGGCAATCTACTCTTATGTTTAATTCAGTGAGAGCATGCATCTGTGCGTGTTTGTGCATCTCTCAGGTAAGTTTTTCCTCCAGATGTTCCTCGTCACTTCAGAGGAATGGCACATGTGAGCTGGAGAGTTAGATGGGTGGGAAAGATGTGCTTGTGGTTCTGAGCCAAATTCAGCTGGAGTCTCGAATGCCTTAACATAGTGTGTGTGTGTAGATTGTGTACGTTTGTTTGTGAGTGTCTGAGATGAGACTGGAATTGTCTGGTCTGTGGTGGCAGCAAGCTGTCTGCTCATGTTGTTGTGTGATGAAGTGATCTCATGCTCATTGAGGGCAAAGTGTGATTAGGAGGTCAAAGAGACGATGATGCCGTTTTCCATTCTTCCTCTATTTTTGTACTTGGAAGTAAAGGGCTGTGAACACCCCTAAGGCTGCTCTAGCTCTTCTAGACTTGGCTGCTGTCTCTGTCTGTCTTTCTCGGTCTGTTCTCTTCTTCTTGTCCCCTGCTGGCTCTCTCATTCCTATTTTTTTTCTGTCACCCATATGGAAATCAATTAATCATTTATTTACATATATGTAATTTAATAATCTATGTAACTGATATATTTTTGTTAATAATATATCAGCAATACATTGAAGTACCATGGCATGTTTATGAAAACGGTACCACCACAGTTTTTGTGCTGTCCTAACCCAATTCAAATGCTCATAATTTGATATAATTATGTATTTCACCTCAATCTGTGTTGGTCTGAACTTTACACACACCTCACCAATGAATTGCCAATGAGGTTTTGGGTTGAGGTCGGTTTCCGTCCACGCACAGGTGCACGTTCACAAAAAAACCCAGATGAAACTTTGACTGACACGCTGATATTGCTATAGTGAAATATTGCTGGCTACAATTACTCAGGAAATTCACTTTTAATGAAAAAAAGATTGTCCCTTTGCTTCTTACACATTCTCTTGACTCTCATACAGTCCCAGACTTGAGCTCTTATCTTATGTGGATATAAATTGATGTTGATAAGTGGGTTATCGTTTTTTAAAAAACAAGAGAATACAAAGGACTTATTAGGTTTTAAAACAGCATAATGTGTGAACAAATAATTCTATTCTGATTCTTTTATCTGTTTAAAGCAGTGGTCTCAAGCTCTGCAAATACAATTATTTGGTAGAGATATGCAGTGTACAACTTGATGGACATGTAAATTCAACTTTATGTAAATGTGTGTGTGTGTGTGTGTGTGTGTATATATATATATATATATATATATAAATTATGCCATTGTTCAACAATCCTTTAAGAAAACTTTCAAATAACATTTAAAGGCCAATGCAGACATTGATAATTGGTTTGCGGGCAGTTTTGAATTGTAAACCATAAACACGTGAGGAGTTGTACTGTACAAGCCTGGCTCACTTTGAGACCTTCGAGTTCTTAACTTTACCACATAAACGTTAGACAGCAGATGAAAGTACAATATTCTGAGAAGCATGTCAAATATGTCTGCCAGAGGAAGTAGCAAGTCTTTTGGGATGGAGCCTGACAAGAAATTTCATTAATTGCGGTCTGATTTAGTTCAGTACTTGGACAGGATATTGGATCATATTTTCACCTCTGAAGACTTTTAGAGCCTCACATCATAGAAACGGTAAAGCTATAAAGTCAACATTATCACTCTTACAGACACATTTAGGTTAAAACCTCAAGCTTGAGTATTATCATCCCTCGATAGTTCGAAAAATAGCACGTGGGCCAGATGATTTTTTTTCTTCCTTTTTATAGCTGTGATTTACAGCTTGAATCTTGAGTCTATCAAACTAGTCCCATTGGAGACTTTGCAAAATAGATACACCAAACCATACCTTTTGCTGGGAAAAAAAAAGAGAAACAGATGTGAAATAGGAGAGCAAGAAAGATTTTGTGCATATGTCCAAATGTTCAAACCGTCCCACAATTCATAGTCTTTTTGTGAGTCTCCTGTAAGCTGAGAACGCATTGACTCGATAACAAGATGGAAATGTAGATGGGATGTATTGGGGAAAAGAGCGTAATAGGATAAGAGAGGTGCATGCTGGAGAGACGCCAGGAGGAATGTGTTAGGTGTCTGTCTAGAGTCGGCTAACATCTGTTTCTGCGATTTTTGAACGTGATGTCTGCGCTGCCTGCTGATTTTGTTACAGAGAGAATCAAGGGAAAAAATATTTACTGCTCTCCAAGCTGTTTCTCTGACTTGAATGTTTGCGTGTCCGTGTGTATTGGGAGGTTACCCAGTGCCTTGTATAATCATTTGTATAAACTTAAAGTAACTTAATGCTTGACAACAAATTGTTGTCCATTGTTGTCCGTGCACTTAAAGGAATAATTGACTCATAAATAACCAGTCATAATTCATGTTGTTCCAAACCTGTATGAATTTCTTCCTTCTGCTGAACACAAAAGAAGATATATTGAAGAATATGGGTAACCAAAAAGTGGATGGGCCCCATTGACCTCCATGGAAAAAAAAAATTCTATGGAAGTCAATGGGGCCCATCAGCTGTTTGGTTACCGACAAAATATTTTCTTTTGTGTTCAGTGGAAGAAAGTATTTCATACTGGTTTGGAGCAACTTGAGGGTGAGTAAATGATGACAGAATTTTCATTTTTGGGTGAACTATCCCTTTTAGTCATACAAGTGTAGAGGATGACCAAATAATAACAATTTTCATGTAGTGCACTCAGCGCATGGCGTGTATTTACATTTTTTTGTTGTTTGTTAGCATTCAATCTGCACATTGTTTGAAGGAGAGTGTTGGACAAACTCAAGCCCACACAGAATCTGCACAGACACATAAATCTCTGCAGATTGCTTCAGATTTTGAACATCCGTTATTAGTTATACACATTCCCTACCCCTAGCGTGTTTGTTTATTAAGGTTTTTGGATAAATTTGTGTAGTATAGTACTCTTAGACCTGTTAGACCACATTTGACCACTAATTTATATAGATTTCCTATCTAAAATAGCTGAGAAATGTGAAAAGTCTGCTTGCTGGACAAGATTCATTTGCAATTTGGCAACTTTGTCGTTTACTGGGTTAATCAATCGATTAAACAGATAGTGTAACACTATAACCTAGTTAAATGATTATCAGAATAGCTGTTAAGATGCAGCAGTTAGCTGTTAAAAACAGATGTTTCTCAACTATAACACATACTGACAATACTCAAAAGAAGCATTTTGACTAAGAAAACATGTCTTTTTTCAGCAGTCACAAGTCCTGAGAAACCAAACGAAGGAAGAAAGACCAGTCTATTTGAACTTCCTTATCAAAATGTCCCAATTAAGTCCTCATGTTGAGACTTTGCTCTACGATTTCCCACGTCATAACTCCCGATGACTGATCATGTTGACTTTGCCAATGAAAGCATACCTTATTTATCCCTATCATTTCATTTTTTTCTTGTTTTCCTTCACAGGTCATTTATCACTAGCTTGTTTCATTTGGCTTGTGAATTCAATTAGTTATCCGAACAAGAGACAATCCCATTAGATAATTTCATGGCTGGTTTGGAGTTAATTGCCTGTAACATGGATTAAATGATTGGTCTTATTAAAACATGTAAGGTGATCCATTTTTATGGGGGCACATCTAACCTCTGGGATTATCTGTTGCAGATGTCAAACCAGCAAATGAAAGAAGATAAATAGGATGTTTTTTCTCCTGCACTGAAGCTTGTTAACTTTTTCTATTCACTGTCTGATTTTAAATGCACTTTATTCTCTCACCCTTTTCATGTTAATCTCCATCATGCTAATAATAGGAATTTAGCCACTTTGAGAGACTCGCTATTCTGTTTCTTTCATCTGCTCCTTCTGTTTCTGCTGGATATTGTCAGCTAAAGTGCCTCTAGAAGAGCTGGTGTTGGACGGGGGCGCTTAATGCAACAAAGGAAGAGCAGAACTAAAGAGAAGTTCAATGCCATCTCTCTGTGCAAATCACAAGATCTTTGTTGTCAGGGCTCAGAGGTCTTGGGGTCACTGGAAAGGACTGCCCGCTTGTCCATCAAACAAAAAAGGGGGCTTTAGCCCTAAAGCTCATGGTTGGCTTTAGTGGGCGGGGTTAGCTTGTCTGTCACCATGAACTGCAAAGAGGCAGTAATCCATTGGCTTGTCAAGCTGTCAATCAGCTTAGCATAGCAGGGGGTATTATGCGTTTATGCAGAAGATAAAAGCTAGAGACTGCTCTCTTAATCAGGGAATGTTTTTCAGTCTGCAATGACTGTGCATTTCTTTTTTTATTGAAATTCTTTCTTTATTGAAATTGAGTTGTTTGGGGTTAGTTTTTCTCCATATACTTATTGTCAGTGTTTAGAGGTTGATGACCATTTGCATTTCAATTAAATCTTGCATGTTCATCCTGCCAAAGGCCAATTGCATTGCATATTACAAATACAATGGAAATTGTATCATTCATAATTGACCCTTCACAAAACCCGCCCCGTGTTGCTTTGCTCGACAACTCATGCTCTCTCACACCTCACATCATGTTCTCCCGCAGTGAAAAATACATCGCGGAGCAAAGAGGACACTGATAACGTATGAAACAGTTTCATATTTAAAATATTGTCATTTTTTAAAGCGGTTTAAACACTAAATACTGTGTAGTGGCTCCTTAATGTCTCGTGACAGATCCTTCAAACGTCTCGTGAACCGATCATCTCTTCATACTAGTTCATTTATAGCATCAAATAAACATGAATGGACATCAGGAAGGAATGTTGTTTCAACCGCGGAAAGACGTGAGTACACACAATATTTCAAGTTAACCAACATTAATCTACTATAGGCTGCTCCCTGACGGCTTTATCGGATAAGATGGCGGATTCGGCGTTGTCATTGGTTAGATCGCCTGTCAATCAAACTGTTTGCGAAGGGTCAATTGAGTGGTATTGCAGCTCTGCTAATATTGCTTCGATTATTCAATATTTGTAAGTCTTTTTTGGTAAAAGTATAATTTAAATGCAATACAGTTCTTTTTAGGAACCGTTTCCGTGAAGTGCTTGACTAATATGTGGTATTTACCAAGACAAGGAAATAGGACATAAATATGACGATTAGATGCAGTAGAATTTAACAGTTACACACACATGCACATCTATAAAACTGAAAAACACAATAAAATTTTCAGTGTATATCTATAAACCTTTATATTTTTTTCCTTTCCACATGTGAATTTACATATTTCTGCTGTATTATCTAATTCATTGTCTTGAAGATGGCTGGCTGCCACCGGCATCAGGCCTTATTAAATAGAGTCATTCCACACAGTTTTTTTTTTCTTCTCACAGGCATTTGAGTGCCTTAAGTGGTTAATATGCATTTTGACTGACACCTCCTATATGGGGGGTGGGGGTACGCTTTTCCAATTCTTATGGTCTCTCTCCCACGAGACTGAGCTACATATGTTAATGTGTTTCAATTTGCACGTGTGTGTGTGTGCAAGTGTGTGTTTGTGCATGAAAACAGTGAAACGATGAGATTGATGCATATTGGTTGTTTTATTACACTGTATGGTGGCATTGTGATGCATCTCATGCTGTGTCTTTGAAAGTCTCTGCTTTTGAAAAAGCATGGCAGGGTGCACCGGAGCATCAGTGCCTTTATACTACAAATTAGTTTTGAGAATTTTATGTCCTTTAAATGATTTTACGCTGCACTGACAATTAGTATAGGTGTAAATTTACACAACCCACAGCTTAACACACATTTACACTGTTCAAAGTCTGGGTTCAGAAAGTTTTTTTTTTTTCTTGAATGAAATTAATATTTCTATTCAGCAATGGAGGCATTAAATTGATCAAAAGTAACAATAAAGACGTTTATAATGCTAAATAAAGTTAAAGGCTTTATTTCAAATTAATTATCAAATGAAATAGGAAATTTGTTCATCCTGAAAGAATGTGTTTCCACAAAAATATTACGCAGCGCAACTGTTGAACATTGATAATAATAATAATAATAATAATAAAAATGTTTCTTAAGCACCAAATCAGCATATTAGAATGATTTCTGAACGATCATGTGACACTGAAGACTGGAGCAGTAGTGCTGAATATTCAGGTTTGCCATCAGAGGAATATTTACTGTATTTTTGGTCAAATAAATGGAGCCATGGTGAGCATATATTACCAACCTCAGGCTTTGGAATGGTAGTGTAAAAGCTTTTCTTATAAAACAAAAATCACTAAGTGAATAATGAACATTTTAAAGGAATAGTCTATACAAATTCATTCACTTATACTCATTGGCTGTCACCAGAATAGCAAGTCTTTTTTTATTCTTTGTTAGAAAGAAAGTGATAGTTATACTTTAAACTTTGCCTTCTACCCTTTTAAATCATGATAAAGATAGGAACAAAGAAGCGCAGCACACTTGACACCCTTTGAGGAGGACAAGAAATTACACTCCAATTTCTCATGAACACAGACTTGGTTTAAATGTGCAAAAGGGTGAATGAGTTTAGAGCGACATTAAGATATGCAGACCAAGACTTTTTCATTTGTGCATGAGCTATCCCTTTAAGACTGTTGCCTGTCACTGGTTTTTACAGCTTTCACAATCAAGGCAAAGACAGAGACGAAAGGCACTCAATGAATGAGTGGACCGCAACGGCCAAATCAAAGCTTACAGGCCCTCTCGCACACTCTTAATCAGCAGGCGAGCAGCGGCTGCCGCTTTCAGATTCTTGTTTCTCGCCTGTCACATGCCGTTAAGGTCTTCTGCTTGGTTACGGGTCGCTGTGACTATTCACTCCCGGGATGACCTCTCCCTTGTTTCTAAGCAACAGAGGTCAAGTGGATGTGTGTTGAGTATCCAGTAGGCAACCCACTGACCCCACCTTTAATGACCCAGAGGTCTCTGGCTGGAGTCTTAGTTAGTGCCAGTGTATATGATAACCTTTGTGACCCCTTGACCCTGGTCTAGCTAACTACCGTAGCCATTGTGTGTTGAATGGTTTTGTGGTGTCAGAGAGATGGGCACCAAACTAAAGCACAATGGAGTTATGTAAAGACTGATTTTTCACACCCCAGCAGGTTAATTTAAAATAATGAGAGGATATTGAACAAACAAAAAGTGCTTGCTTTCTTTCAGTGTTATTGAACATGCTTCTTGAGATTCCCGAGATTAGTTTCTGTGACTTTTTGTGATTTGGTAACCAGTATTTCACTTTTCCTGATGGCAATCTCTTCTTCAGTGAGGTCTAATGCATCTCTTGTGACAGACATGCGCAATATTGTGTGAGTGTGTTGAAATCAGGATAGAAGATTGATTGTCAGAGCTTTTTACATGTTACTTCAACTCAAGTGTTGCTAATTCAAAAACGGGTCAGGAGAAGACCAAGACAAAAGTAAGGTCCTTGTGTACAGCTTTGCATAAGATGATACTTTCTGAGTTGGTCATTCTTTTCAGAGAGGGATGTTGTTGCAGTGGATGTAGACTCCTTTCAAATTTGTTCATGCGAAATATTTCTGTATTTAATATAGAAAAAATATGTGTACATACAAAACAATATGTAAATCTTTTTGAAAGAAATATAATACTTGCATTAACTCTTTCCCTGTATGAATATCTGAACATATATCAAAAGAAAGAACAGAGCCTCTTCTTTTAAACAACAACACCAACAACAACCAAAAAACGTGTTTCATTTAAAAAAAATTTGAACAAAAAGCTGAGAATATCACATTTTTTGCCAAAGATTTAGTTCGGATTGGATTCACAACGATGATCAAAACGAATCGAGTAGATTTATTCCATCAACGCTCTCAATGCTTGCACTTTTCAATCGGTAACATTAGGCAGTTTTGATATGCTGCCTAAAAACAATGCTTTGATCACTTGTTTTTGCTTCTTTGTTTGTTTTTGCATCTGGAGTACTCTTTTAGAACAGGCGTTATA
This sequence comes from Zacco platypus, assembly GCA_038088235.1. Taxonomy (NCBI): domain Eukaryota; kingdom Metazoa; phylum Chordata; class Actinopteri; order Cypriniformes; family Xenocyprididae; genus Zacco; species Zacco platypus. The sequence goes on from CM076074.1 coordinate 25,688,186, forward strand.
GCGCCCCCTACCGTATAACAGCGAAAACATGGATCAATGGCAGGGGAAGCGTTGTCATAAATAGAAAATTTCATTAATGGCAGGGAAAGAGTTAAGCTAGGATGCATTACATTACTCAAAAGTGACAGTACAGACATTTCCATTGTTCCAAAAAAAAATATCAGTTTCAAATAAATGCTGGTCTTTTTCTATTAATCAAAGAATTCTTAAAAAAAATAAAAAAAAAACATTGTATCACAGTTTCCACAAAAAAGGTCTGTTCACAACAAAAGCAAATTTTTGTTCCCTGGCCCCATAGGAATGCTGTATTTCTATTTTTGCTCTTTATTTAACACTCTCACCTGACCAAGGAAAAAAAGCAAAAGATAGAAAAATGTAATTGAGAGTGTGAAAAAAAAAAAGAGATTGAGTGAGAAGAATCAGAATCCATCGTCTCTCCCCTGGTATGTAGAAAGAGAGAGAAACTAAAGCGGGAAAGGCAAGACCAGGCTTATGAAATCTGTTTAATGCAATACATTATTTTATTTTATTTTCAATCAGTATGCTTGTTTTTTTCAGTAAAAATATCAAAACAATTTGTATGATAATACATCTTGATTTAAATGAACTTGTCTTCAATTCAATTCAATAATAACTTGAAATGTTTCTAGCTTTTTTCACAAACCTTCCTGAATTTAGTAAGGATTATGCTCAAAATAAGAGCAAGTGAACTAAAATTCTCGTGACCAATAAAACTCTGAAAAAAGGTCTTAATATTGTATTTTATCCATTTGTTCTGTGTTTTGTTTTTGTTTTGTTTTTTTCAAATAAATGATTCTTGTTTCAGAGATAGTTTTGATATTTTTATGACTTTCGCATTGTCGCCACCATGATGGTGTGAAACACAGGAGGGAGGACCGATCTGGTGTTGAAACACGTTAAAAAGGAAAAAGATTAAAGGAGAGAAGGAAACAACAGATCACTGATGGCATTTCTCATTGGAATGCTTATTTGAAAAGATCTGCCGCAACCATCAGATTGACCAATATGATAACGTTAAACAGGAAGAGGAGCTGTGCTTATCTGTGTCTGTTTTTTGACAACCTCATTTAAGACGAACCATCCCGGTGATATCAGAAGATGAAGAGATAAACACCTCAAGGTCTTCTAACATGTTGCGTGTTTGAGTATGGAGTGAAAGCTAATCAGGTTCATCAGGCAGGGCAATGTCAGATGCATGCAAAAGGAAAAAAATTTTTGGTCACGAGAACTCAGAAAAGTTGAATGGACTTGCCTCATATATATTTGGCATGCTGTGTAGCATTTAAAATTAAGTTGCAAATATCACTTGCAACCTAGCTACTTTTAAGTTTCTCCACAACACTGGCATGCAAGGATTGTATTTTGCTCATGGTTTCCCACATTTCCTTATGTTTAACACCTGAGAAGGATTGCCAAAGTTTGTTTAAATGTTCACCAAGGCTAAACCTGATTCTTCAAGCACATTACTCAATATGAATCTGAGGTGTTGTTTTTGGGCTGTGTTCTATACACAAGACGAAATGAGAAAGGTCAGCACTTACCAGACATACCATATAGGCTGTCACATCAAATTCTGATGTAAAATAAATAGGCCTAACTATAGTGTATTATGGGCTGTGATCTTGTGAAAATACATTCTGACATCTTTAATAAGCTCTTTAAACTAGAGCAAGGACTTTGGGTCATCGCACCAAATGGAGCTGTGGCCTGTTAATTATTACCATGTTTCTGCTGTTAGGCTGCTGTTTGTGAGAAGAGAGAATTGAAAAGTTTTTCATCCCGTTTTCAGAAACAATTCACTGTAGGATCACATGGGTCAGGGTAACACGCGGTGCTCGATTTGTCGTTGAGTGTGTGCCTGCGTCTGTGAGCGTGATCTATGACCTTCACTCTCACTGAAACTCCGGGCCAAAGCAAACAGTGGCTTCCATCACTCCCTGAGGCGAGAATCCCTACCAAAGAGATTCACATACCCCCATTTCCTCTCTTTCTTCATTTGTGCTATTTTGGTTCTCTTATTCCTGCTGTGTTCTTTTAATTCATGACTGTTCTCCCCAATTCACTCTTTCTTTCTCTTATTTCTCATATGCTTTATATGTTCTCCTCAGATGAGGAGTGTTTCCCCATAGATCCATGATACGCAACAGACTCCCAGTGACTTGCACATGAATATACAGTGGCTCCAAAAGAATTTGGACACTTCAGCCACAATGAAACAGTTTTTTTTTTAAATTATATTTCAGTATATTTAATTTTATTTTAAAGGAACATAGGACAAATTATTCTGCTGTGTGAACTCGAGGGGAACTGATTTCATATATAAGGAATATTTACTTTGAGACAAGGTAGTTAAAAAAATTATTTTAAAAAGTGGCTTAGATCAGCGAAGTGAGTTCCAATAAAAACTATAGAATTAGTTTTTAGCAGATGCACTTGGTTTGATATGTGACTTAAATGTCTAAAAGTGTCCAAATACTTCCTGTATTATTATTAAAATTATCCCCCAAAGTCAAAATGTGAAGATTAGGCAATGCATTTTTAATTTTGTGTGCAAAACATTCAATGAAGTGGAACTATTAATTTACAATCAGAGCACATCAGTAAAAGTATTGCATAGTAATACTTTTATATTTTAATTAATGGTTGCGATAAAGAAAGGTAAAATGGGTTTAGAGGTCAGGCTTTATTTAACCTTTATTTACAGGCCCACTTAAAAGAAGAAAAGTAAAGTTAGTTGCCACTTGGTTTGATAATTTTTTATCTAATGTAATAAAATACATGTATTTGAAGTGTGGATTATGTGTCCAAATACTATTTAAGGCCACTGTGTATATGTATATATTGTCTTTGAATGTGTCTCTCATGGATCTGGCACTCAGCAAGTTATAAGATTGTCTGTTTATTTTGCCCTTATTTGTCATAAGATTTTGATGGACAGATGAGAGAGAAAAAAGACATTTTATCTGTGTGGTTTGATTAAATCCTTTGCTTTAATCACCCTGTCCTGTCTTCCCAGAAGATAAGGATGATGCAGTAATCCTCTGTCAGGGATGAGGGCTGTTAAAATCAATGCCTCATACATGCCGAACGTGAGAGGAAAGTTTTCATTTAGTTTGACTGACTCACACACACACACAACTCAATGAAAGCTAGCAGTGCAGGTAAGGTCTCTCTCGATTTTATTTGGACCACCGTATATAAGGTCACTCAAATCCATGCGAGCTGTCAAGTGACAGCCCTTTGAAGCCAAGAGATAAGACCTAATCTTCAAGTGATCATTTGGGCTGGACAGCTGAAGGTAAAGAACAAAGATAATGTCAAGTTTGTGTGTGTTTGTGTGAAGATTAAATTTAGACATCTCAGTCCTCATAGTACTAAAAACTAGTTGCTCCAGTGTCCTGGGTAGGGTTGCACCAGCCGGTCCCAAGATCTTTCTTAAATTGGAACGTAAAGCCCATACTAGAGACTTAGTAACTACTAGCAAGTTTGTAACTAATTCTGTACTTTATTCGGTTGCACTATTATTTTATTTTTACACAGAGGTCTGTTAGTTAAACCTGTTGACTTTAGCAGCCTTTGTTTCATTCAATGATGACAGTTCAAAAATAGTAAGTCATCATAAGTTTGCATGCCTGTAACTCAAGAAGTATTAAAGATATAATTTTGAAGAGATGAAGAGATCCTTTTAGAACTTTTCTTTTGGTATCTCCATTTTAAAGGCCCTCAATGTTTCAATCCCAGAGATATGGACATGTTAATGTGGCTCCATGAGTAAATTTGTAAATTGTACACATTTTCAGTGATCAAAAACCAAATGTGGGTCACTTTGCATACAGCTGATTTTTTTTTTCTTTTTAAAGAGAAATATCTGAAGATTAAATAATGTTGAAACTAGAAATATATCTCATGTTTTTCTATAAACTCAATTGCATAGAACATACCTTTCTTAGTGCCACAAATTTCTAAAGTTGTCATGCCTGTAACTCTCAAAGTATTCAATATATCTTAATATCCTTCTAGTTTCCCATTCTTAATAAAATTTCCTTTTGAAACCTTTCAAGGCACTATATAGTTTAGTCCCATAGATAATGGTTGCCCAATGTGACTCCATGTCCAAATTGTTGACAGAGGATTGCTGATTTTTTTATTTATTTATTTTTTTTTCATGTAATTCAAAATTTAAAATAAGTATTTAAAATAACTTCCCCTTCCTCAGGCATCTCTTTTCTTCTCTGATGGCATGTTTAGGCGTGAGGGCATGACAACCTGTCATTCACATGAGATCAGCGATAGCAAACCACAATGATCCAATCAATTCCTAATGGGCAAAATCAAGTCCCAGCCTACATTTTTTCTTGTTTGAGCAGCTGTTTCAATATACAAAAGGGAAGAAAAGACTATTGTAGCTTCTATTTCATACCGACTTTACTATAAATCTTTTTTACAATTAAAGCAGGTTATAAAAACTAAAACTTAGCTAAAAGAAAAAAATAGAAAAAGTTTGGAGCCATGGCCTAGCAGTCTGACACAGCCAGTTTGAATCTGACTTACGATACATTCCCCCCTAGCTTTAGGTCTAAAATGTTAAAGACATTGTGTTATAGTGTTTACTTACCATTGCTATTCTCTTTATAAAGATTGTTACTAAACTACTTATTAGTGCTGACAAAGACAGAGACATGGTTGAGAACTTGTCGGAACATGGTGGACCTGCCCTTGTGCTTAATTAGAACCCTGAAATGAAAGAGATGAGGAATTCTAGCTATGTGCCAGGAATGCCCACACAGGTAAATGAGATTTCATGTTGTCTGCGGCCTCGTGCTAAACCTCTTTGTATAAGAGCAGAGTAGATTGTGTCTTCTGATAGAACGCTCATATACTGGTACTTTGCAGAGACGAGTGCTTCTCTGTGGCTTGCACATTCCTTTAGATTCCGAAACTTCTAAATGAAACATTTTGCCAAGCTTGACGATTGAATCTTGTAGAATAACTTTTTTTTTTTGTTAAAAAACATTATTTCTGTGATGGATTAAATCCAATTCCTTTTTATAAGTCAGTTGATCCAAAGCATAATATGTTTTAGGGAAAGTGAAATATGAGATATTTGTGTGTCATTTTTGTCTGAAGGAAAAGTGAGGGTGTTTGCTCACAAAATTATATTCTGCTTTATTGATATGCATTGTTTGACCTTGTGATTCTTTCGAAAGCAAAATTTCATGAATCATCATTGCTTTACAACCACAAACAATTACCAAGTCAAGAAAGTAAGCCGAGGCTGCACTTACCCTATTTTAAAAGTGTTTTGTTACATGTAGACATCATGTTCTTGCGGTTATATATTACAGGCTATTTTGTGCATTTTGAAACATTTTGATGGCACTTTTCCATCCATTAGGCCTTGAGCAATCAGAAATGATGTCTTTTTAAAGTGTGATGATGGTGTTACATGGTCTGGTGTCTCTTTTCATTATGACGTTGCACATTTGACCTTGGGATGGAAGTGTAAGCATTTTTTCTTTCTGTCAAGATTTTCTGCACAGATCTGTTTCACAATACAATGGGGAATTGTTTCAGTAAGATTGAAAATTGAAATTTTGCTTGGACAATCTTTGTTGTGTATGCTTTGCCAACTATCTGCAATGCATTATTCCACCATCCAACATTTTGGAGTTGATTCTCAAATAGAACTTATCAGAGACAGAATTTGTTAAGTCGTGGCATTCCGTTCTCCAAAGGTTTCCTTTAATAGTGAAGCTTTCCAAAGGTTTCCTTTCACATCTGCAATACAATGGAACATTCAACCCAGTCCTCCATGGTCATCCAAAGGGACTGCGCCGTGGACTCCACGAACGTTAACCTGTATTGGTTCATGATAACTGATGTCATAGATGGGGAGGGATGCATTGATAGTAAAAATTCTGATTGATGCAGATAAATCATTTTAAATGCTACAAGTGAATTTAGGCATCACCGCATTATAAAAAATGTATATTCGTTTTGAGATTTGCTAAAGATTACATTTAACAGTGTCAATACATTATTAGTGTTTTGTGAGTGTCAACTTTAAGTGAGTGTTAGATTACAGCAAAGCTAATCTAAATACAAAAATGAGCATACATATTTAAATATCCGATATCGCTTCAATGGATGGTCTCAGACCACATACTCTATTTCTAACAAAGGGAACTAAGCTTGTTGGAGGAAGAGGAAAATAAAGAATGACACCCCAGTATTAGTAGTAGTATTTAAATATAAGACACAGGGAGGCCCCACAAGAACTTTCTGAGAGCCAAAAATTCCCAAGAAATCCATCCTGTAAAAACAGGGCTGAAACAATAATAATAACAAAGGATCTAGGAATGTATGCAGGGCATTGAACCTCAGGGAAACCCTCCAGCCAGCTCAGCGGAGATTGTAGCCATATCCATATAGCTGTACAGATGCTGTGCTGTTTTATTGAGGAACTACTGTGACTTGGCAACACTTAACTGTGTTTGGATTGATTGCATGTGAGCCTTTTTAGAGTTTGCGGATTTGGAGAATGGACATGTATCCAGTAGAAGGCCTGTTATATTTAATAAATCTTCTGAGGTGTTGATAAGTGTTCAGGCTCTTTCTGTTATTTTGTTTTTCTTATTATCTTCAATGTTCACAATTCTACAGAGTTGCATTTCACTTATAGCGCTGACAAGTACAACTGTTCCATATGAATTCCAGAAACTACTGTAAATAACAAATGGGCAATAAAACACTGTGACCAACAGGCCCGGTGGGCTAATGGAAAAGCTCTGGCCTCCTAAACTTAGAATTGTGGTTTTAAGTCTCATCTGGGATGAGTTTCTGTAGAGTTGTGCAGTTCAAGTGCCCATAACCGAGAGGTTGCAACACAGCAACATTGGTCAAATGAATTGGTAGTCCCATCCCAGACTCATACAATTGGTTGAGCCAAATGCAGATGTGGAAACTCATCGAAAAAGTCATTATTTTTGCCATTACATTTGGTGCTGCTAGTGGCAGAAATGACTCTTCATGATTTCCATAACCATATAAAAAGTTTTTATTACTAAAGTTGAAAAGGTTACTTTTGTTTTTCCTCATTTGTGTGTCACTTTAAAGAAAAGCTTCTGCTGAATAAATGAATTACTCTTTTTTTTTTTTCTTCTTCTTCTTCTTATTTTAGAGCTGAAGTCTACTGGAACTGCCCATCACTTTGCCTTTCTGCTGAACTCAACGGATTACAGAATCCTTCGTATGGACGAGGACCACGATCGCATGTACGTGGGCAGCAAAGACTACATCCTGTCTCTAGACCTGAACGATATCAACAAAGAGCCGCTCATTGTAAGATTTCTCAGTCACACCTGACAAATTACAAACAAAACTATAAGCAAAGCTTGGCAGTAGTAAACTTCAATCTGTTCTGGATTAGGATAACTGTTTATTTAACACTGTCTTTCTCCTCAGATTCACTGGCCCGTGGCTCCTCAGAGGAGGACTGAGTGTGTCCTCTCAGGGAAAGACATCAATGTGAGAAGTGTACCACACTCTTTGTAAATCCTAAACTACTAGTTATTCCAATATGAGCATAGAAGTTGTCAGTATGCATCTGGAAGTGTCGTTTCACAACGACAGCCCGACTGTTGTCATTCTGTTCTGTGTCAACAGGGCGAGTGTGGTAATTTCATCCGTCTAATCGAGCCATGGAACAGGACTCACCTGTATGTGTGTGGAACAGGAGCTTATAACCCCATCTGTACCTATGTGGACAGAGGTCAAAGGGCACAGGTAAACTATCATTCACCGGTCACCTGCTACCATTTGAAGGTCAAGGGTTCAAACTGTTGGCTACCTTAGTCAAAAGGTATTATGTCATTAGAGAGGAATGTTTCCCCACCCTGGAACAAACAGGATAATCTTTACCACCTGCATGTCTTTTGACACTGTTACTTAAAAACTCTTCCTAGTGTTTAGGAGGGTAATAGCATTTAAACATAGTCCTAATTCCACCTCCCTTCTTTCCCATGACCACGTCCCATCATTAACCACTGTCCACAGGAAAATTATTCCGACATTTGTTTATACCTACTGTGGTGTAAAAAAAAAAAAAAGTCTGAAATCACAAGAAAAATCTTTTTTTTTTTTTTTTTGGAAACTGGAAGTAAAGAAAGATTTTAAAGAAAATGTTAATGGATACTGAAAAGTCCTGTGCAATTATATGTAAATTTGTAACACTAATCATGTGAATCCCTTTTTAATTTTTTCAGACATATTGATAAAATGATTTGTAATGAACAAAAAATATTATTAGAAAAATTTTAAAAATAGCATTTTCACTTGTGGTTTCAGGATCCTGCTGTATTTGTTCACTCTTAATAGGGTTCTCAAATATGCATGTCTGTTTCTTTCATATGAATGCAAAGGGCAGTTTATGTGTTCACAAGATTTCCCAACATGTGCATGTCTTAAACACAACTTAACATCTGCTCATCTTCTTTGTCCTCTGTGGATACATCAAAACTGCAGCTATCTTTCTAGCATCTTCCTTGTTTGGCCACAGTCTGGGATATTCTCTTGGGTCCTAAATGAATCCATAGAATCAGGACTTTATTGAGGCACACCCCTTGTTTTATAGGGCATGCTCCAAGATCAGATGCCTCGTGCGGGAGGCCGAACCAGTCGAGCTGCAGACCCTAGTGCCTCACCAGAACCATATGCACCCAAGGTGGGAAATAAGCTCTTCCCTTTTGTTGTGAACAATGGGATTGAGGTCCTTTTTTAAACTTTTTTTATTTTTAGATTTTTTTTTCTTAAGGTGCACTTGGGTTACAAGATAATTGGGTGTGGTTTTTTTTACTTAGAAGTTTAAGGAAAGGTTCTGTTCTCACTGTATTTGGAATTTCAACAGCTGGCTTTCTTAGACGTTGAGAGAAAAAGCAGAGGAACTGTTGTCTTTAAAGCTTGTCTTTCTCAAGTTTGCCTACACTTGTCCAAAGCCTGCCTTTGGCGCTGAAATCTAGCAGAACGTGCAGAGATTACTCCCACACCCACACTCCATCATGCTCAAAAGTGGTTAGTCAGCACAGAATTTATCGGTGGCTTATATTACATTTGTGGTTTGCATGTAAATCTTGGAAAGTAGAAAGGATCCAAAAAATATTTGTATATTATCCAAAACAAGTCTTTCGTTGAGACTTGAATTTGCTGAATTGCTGATATATTTTTAGCGGCATATTGTAGACTCTTTAGATGTCCTTCTACATCACTGCTTAGATTTTAATTAATGTGTTAATACATGTTAGCCGTTTTCACTTGCTGTTCATATTTGGTGCAAACACAGCAGTTACCATACTTTTTAAAAATACCGTTCTGTATTTTGCATCTGTTTGACAGTAGCTAGCATGCAAACTGCATGGAGTGGAGTGGACCTTTAGCATGAAATGTGAAATCATGAAATCTTGTTTTCCTAAATACCAGAATTTAATAATTGTCACTAACCCAAAGAAGCCATATAGACCGTTTTATATTCATATGTTGAGAAATTGATTGTGAGAAATGGTGCATTTTCTTTGGCAACTACAAAGAACCTTGGAAACTTTGGATTATGGCATTAATTTCTTTCTTCTGGGCAGTTTTACACCAGCTCCCTTTTGTCAAATGGCAAGATATTGGTGTTGGCGTTAGACAATATATGAGAAGCCAACAGTTAAAAAACACATTCAATAGGTTTCCTAAACATATTTAAGTTTTATTACAGCCTCGAACTAGTTATTTTTCCATTTATCCCAGGGAACCTGTGTGCATTTCACTTCCTGGCTATACCTTCTCACACTCTTAAACATTTGAAAGAGAATCAATACTGCTCATCTAATGTGATCTATTGTGCTCTCATTAATGAAACCTTCTTGCTCTCCCCATTCCAGGAATACATTTTCCGACTGGAGCCTGGTAAAGTAGATTCTGGGAAAGGGAAATGCCCCTACGACCCCAAACTAAACAGCGTCTCAGCTTTGATAAGTACGTACATCTCATTGTCATCATACTTTTCCATTTTTTTGGAAAATATACAAGCATCATTTCTTTTGTTTCAGACTTGGATGAGCTCATTTCATATCTCAAGTTCATCTGTCTACCTCTCTTTATCTCCCTTATGCTCACTCGTATTGGCAGATGGCCAGCTGTACGCCGGCGTCTACATCGATTTTATGGGAACAGACTCGGCCATCTTTCGCACATTGGGCAAACACACGGCTATGAGGACCGACCAGTATAACTCCCGCTGGCTCCACGGTACGCACAAAATTTTTGAACCATGGCGTTCCACCAAGGAAAAGTTCTTTGTTTAGTGGAGCAAGTGCCAGATATGAATATTCAACACTGACCCTTCATCCTACCTCCTGCACACTAACCTCATGTTTAATAAAATTCCTTAAAAAAACCCCCCCCAAAAAAACTATTTCCCTCAAGCAATTACTTCTTAGTTAAGCTCAATCCTTGACCTTTATTTTAATCCCTGACTGTATTATTGCTATGAAAATTTGCTTGTTATTTTTATTTATTTATTTTGTTTATACTCTATATAGTTTATTTTTCATAAGTAAAACCACAGATTGTTCCACCTGCCTGTTATTAAACATGCCATACTGTACACTCTACAGCACCATACTCAAAATTATATAATTAATTGTGAGTTTTATTTGTCAAATTCACAACAACTGACAATGTTATTCTTTTTATTGCAGTTAACAAATTTATTTATTTTTTATTTTTTTACAGCTACATTTCATCTAATATTTTTCATTGATAGTTCACTAATAGTACACTAATCTTGAATTACACTGGGCTTCCCTTGTATTACATGTGACTCCTTGGCTCAGATTCTTTACTTTAGTTTTGCCTTTTTGATTGTGAGTGTCTACTGTAATAATCAACACAGACTTCACAGAGTTTCTTTCAGGCTGTTCAGAACAGTGAATGAGAAGGTAGAATAACAGTGAGAGAGGTCATTAAACACTGTATTAGTTGCACTTTTCTAGTGAATGTTATTTAATATCATCCCTTTGCTCTCCTTTTTTTCCTCTTTGCTTTTTGCTCCAACTATGATTTATCTCTTTTGCTGTTTTTTCCCTTCGTATCCCTCTTTTTCTTTTTCCTTCAGATCCAACATTCGTCCATGCTCAGCTCATCCCTGATAGTGCAGAAAAGAATGACGACAAGCTGTATTTCTTCTTCCGTGAGAAGGCCTCTGAGATGGGTCAGACTCCCATGGCTCAGTCCAGGATTGGCAGAATTTGTTTGGTGCGACATTTTCTTAAACTTTGACTTATATTCCAGTTTAAAACATCTACATATCCTTAAAGGAATAGTTCACTTAGTCACCATCAAGTTGTTCCAAACCTGCAATGACTTTCTTTCTGTGCTTGCACTTTTCCATGCAGTTACAAAGAATGAGGACTGGAGCTTTCAAGTTAAAAAAAAAAGCTATAAAAGTGGCCATAAAACATGTCACAATGCCATAATATGCAATAGCTTTGTGTGAATCACAGACTAAAATCTAAATAATTTTTCTTTGATAATCACACCTCCAGTGAGCCGTTAACCTCTGCATCCAAATCATTGTGTCGGTGAGTTGAACTCAAGAACAGTCTTCTTCAAGAACAAATCAGTTTAGACTGGTTTTGTGATCTGATTCATTGTAAATAACTGACTCAAGTATGATTCATTTACTTTGGAAATTGCTACATCTCTCAACATGCCAAAGAGAAGGTGGCTGTCGAGATCATATTTTCTTCATTTTTAGGTTTCGGTCTTCGTCACACAAAGCTTTCATCAGAAGACTCTTGTAACTACACGGAAAAGACAAACAAGTACATTTTTTAAAAAGTCTTAGTTTATGTTCCACAGGAAAAAGTCACATGAGTTTGGAACATCATGAGGGCGAATAAGTGTCGATGTAGTCCCATTCAATATTCTTATAAGCACTGCAATTTACTATACATTTTTCAATAATTGGGTGTTCCTATGCTGAACATGATGCTAAAGAAATCATGTCCTACAGGATTGAACTGTTGATTGGCAGATCCTCAGTGTCCTTGGATCCATCATTGTCCAATGCCTCCTACATGAGCGACCGCTTGTTTCTTGGTTATTTTTTGCTGTTTTAATGTGAATCAAAGAAGCATGTTTGTAATGAGTGGGTAGCTGCTGGCGGCTGGTCACTGGGCATCGCCGCGTCTCATTATTGAAGTTGGCTGCGGTCCACAGCAGATGGGGCTGAGCAGTGCTCAAAGCCAATGTTTACAACCCAGTCACAGCCAGTTAATGCAAAACCACAGAAATAGCCCTGAGAGAGGGACAGATACTGATGTAAAGAAATGTCTCCATTTCACAGATAATGACTGTCAAGGTGTCCATCAAATCAAACTTTACAGCTAGAGTCTGTGTGGTGTCTCTTCATGGCTAACATGACCTCACTTCCTCTACAGAATGATGATGGAGGACACTGCTGTCTGGTGAATAAGTGGAGTACTTTCCTGAAGGCTCGGCTCATCTGCTCTGTGACCGGCTCTGATGGCATTGAGACACATTTTGATGAGCTCCGTAAGTCTCTCTTTTAATGGATTTTCTGGATCATTTCCTGAGACTGGTGTTGAATATTGACAGTTGAACTTTATTAGATGACTTCAGATCAGGATGCTGACAAAAGCAAATCTGGTTTAATGTTGTAACAACAGAAAATATTTTTTTTTCAAACCTCACTTTTGAATTGTCCTCTTGTGCTGCTTGAATTTGATTGATATTTCCAACGAGATATTTTACGAAAACAACAAAAAAAACTTACTGTCATGGTACCATGGAAAAATATTGGTATGGTCCGATTAAACCTTGGTACTTTTAAATATTTTAAATATAACATAGTAATGTAATTTATGTACATTTAGGTACATGTCCAAAATACCATGGTACGTACTATGGTACAAATTTTTATAAGTGTAATACCATGATACTTTGATGTATTCCCTGTTGCTGATCCTTACATAAAGTGAACATGAACCAGATGGTGATACTATGGAACTTTGAAATACATAATGATATTGAAATTTATGTACCATGATTTTTAGGAGGTACAGCATGGCACTTCCAAGAATATCATGGTACAAACATCCAACATCCAATAAAACATTATCATGGTATATATGTATATGCTTTTTGTTATTGTACTACTTATTATTTGATAAATCTTTCTGTCCAATTCAGTTACCTAGAGGACATTTATGCTGTTTTGTTTCTATGAACATATCTTGTATTACAAAATATAAAATAAAACGCCTTTAACATTTGATTGACTCCATATATACAGTGAGGTGTTCACCCAAGGCACATTATATTCAGTTCTGTTCTGTTCATTTTCACGGTATACTTGCTGAAATAAGAGGGCTCTTATTTCAGGATAGGGCATGATATAGCTCATTTGTGGAAACCGTTCATGTCTGATGGTTCAATGGATATGTCTCTCCAGAGGGTATAACTTGGAAAAAGTAATTTCCTCTCTTTCCTGTATGTGCAGCGTGTAGCACTTGTGCTTTAGCGTGAAGTGCCACAAGGGCCTGTGAGAAATATAGAGACGCGAGTGGTTCGGAGTAGTTTCTGTAGAGCTTTAAATCACAAATTGGGCTTTAAAAAAGTTGTCCTACAACTGCCTGAATATAAAAATGACTTATTTTTGTGGTTTGACATTATGCTACATACATGATTGTGCATTTATGTGCACATGTGTGAGGTAACGCATACATGTAAGCCGCATCTTAATAGGCTTGCACAAAATGGAGTCTTTCCCAATGTGGGAGAGTTTGATTGACACGACTGAAGAGGATTGGCTGATAAACCAGCTGTAGCAGCCTCAGCCACTCTTTAGAGGCAAATGAACGTAAGCGCATGAATGCTGGAATTTTATTGCTTTTGCAACGTGCATAAATTGAGCAAGCGACCGTTCTATGCGCTTCATTTCACAGCTCCTGTAACAGCGCACAAGGAACCCTCAGGACTCCTTTCCCTGTCTCTGCCCTCTCTTTTTCACTCCGGTTGGTCACTGTGTTTGAGGAATGAACTTGTCAGTGGAGTTTTTGACTGGATGTTTTCCCTTTTCCTCAAAGGGGCAGTGAGGTTTTATGGGTTGTTTTTTTGTGGCTTGGCTAGAGCGAGATTTGTTCACTGGAGTGTGGGATTTTCCCTCAGCGCTTGATTACTTAGTCCGTTTAGCTGTGACTATCCATCTGAGGTCATCTTCTTTCTGTTTTAGATGGGACATCTGTCTATTCTTTTACCATTCGCCCTCCTTATGTCCCAAACTATCTGGGTCTGCTTTTGTTTTCTTTCTTTCTGCCCTTTTTTCACCCTTCTCCTACGCACCTCTATCTCCCATCCCTGTAACAATGTCCCTCAAGAAACTGCTCTTACGGTGAACCCCCCCAAAAACGGTCCCACTCTGCCCGTTATACTCTGTTTCTTCCAATGGCCTTTTTCCATCTTTCTCGTTTTGGCTAGCAGACTATCACTGGTCCTTTGTGGTTAATTTGTGTAGGAACAAGCTGGAGAATTTTGGAGACTGAGGCAAAGACAGAGGGGAACAGCGAGAGAGAAGGATTGTCCTCTCAGTACAAAGTGTTTTGTGTGATGTAATTGAACTCAAATGGATTTGATTGACTTTCCACATACACTCACAGACTTCTGGCTATTTCGTGTGCTTTTGCTCAGTATTACTGGCGGTGCTAAACTGAGCTACAAAAATAATGACTGTTTTCAAACAAGTGTTTGATTAAAATGAGCATTTTTTTTGCAAATACTCTGCGTTCTCTCACAAATGAACGATATGAAATATAGTTTTTCCTTTCACCTCATTATTTCCATCACTAAAATTTTGCGAGTAAGCGTAAAGTTTCTCAGTTTTGTGTAAAAATACAAAATTCTCCATAGAAAATAAGCATGCCAGGCCAGAGGTGCATGAATGACATTCAATTTCCAGTGAATTTTCAGAGTGTGCTAATGTTTCCCACATGTGCAACCACATTTTGTGACCGTTTTTTCTTTTGTTCTTCAGTACAAAGGTAGTGACGAAGGCAATACCGAAGCTGCCATAGAAGCTTTTAAATTAAAAAACTCAAAGGTGCTGAAAGCAATTTTAGCCGGTTTGCTAATTTCTGTTATTAGATAGCCACTACATTAGACCACACACCCAAAACTCACTCCTCCAAATATTTGTCAGCTAACTGAATATCAGCCAGATTAAAGCATTCTCTGATTCTCTGACTGAAAAAAGGATGAGCCGCTTCCCTATCAATTGTTTGGTGTTTTCCCTATAGCTATACCAGTTATATAACATAAAATGTCCTTACTACCTGACAGATATTCCAAAAGGTTCCTTTGCACCAAAGGGATCGGTGGTATCAAGACACAATCATAACCCCCATTTCACACTCACTGTCTCACTACTTACTCAAAAGTATGTACTTTTTTAATGTCACCGCCAAAGTAGAAGTATGTGAATTAGCTCATTTGTCCTTCAATCCAGGAACTAAAGTAATTCAATCTTCCTTTCAGGGGACGTGTACATCCAGAAAACCCAAGACACCAAGAATCCCGTCATCTACGGCGTCTTCTCTGTGTCTGGGTGCGTAAGTTCACAACAGTCTCTCCCAAAATATGAGATCCAATCCTCACTTCTCCTCAATGCCTCTTACTAATCAGGCCGCTTATCAGATTGGCAAGGGAGCTTGAATAGATTTGCTTTCAAATTCACACTCCAGTTGCCCACAGGGCAACACCCCCATTTCTCCACTGCTGAAGACTGTTTCTAACATACTGAATAACAAGTGTTTGGCAGGCTTGACAGACGGTAGTACAAGTCTTCTAACAGCACAAAGGAAGGAGCTTTTCTGTGAATCTGAGATGTGATATTCTCATAAGGACTTATCTACATAATACCACCACTATCAGATGCGGTTAGGAGAGGATATTCGTACACGCTAAAATATTATACAATGGGCCTCAGAGAGAGCTGTCAACATTTTAAATGAGGTTCACATGCTAATCATCCAGTGTAAATACACAAAGCTGAGTGTGTGTTATAACAATTCACAGTCTAGCTGTAGATTAAATCGGCGAAGCCCTCAGGCTCTGTCTGAGCTCTTTAAACCCAAAAGCACCATTCTTGGTGATGATAGTGAAAACTCTCTCCATCAGCCGCTAGTGATCTCACAGCTCTATCTGTCCCTCTGTCTCTTGTTTTCTCTCTCTCTCTCTCTCTCTCTGTATCTGTATTTGTGCTCATTTGTGAAACAGCACTCCCAACTCATTTTACATCTGTAGTATGACATACTACAGTGGGGTCAAAATTCTTCTAATTTTGCATTTTCAAGGCCTGTGTGATTTGCTCTAATTCTGTCTAGATCTTCTGTCTTTGTCTCAACGCACCAATCTTTCTCTCTCTGCATCTCTAGGTCTGTATTTAAAGGTTCGGCAGTATGCGTGTATTCAATGGCTGATGTCCGTATGGTTTTTAATGGCCCTTTCGCTCACAAGGAAGGGCCAAACTACCAGTGGGTTGCCTACCAGGGTAAAATCCCTTACCCCCGACCAGGAACAGTAAGTGTTACAAGTAACATTTAGTGTAATAATCATTCATGTTTGAAGATATTAGAAGCTGAACATTTTATGTCATCCCTGAAATCATAGTGTCCAGGAGGGACTTTTACCCCTAACATGAAGTCTACTAAAGATTACCCAGATGAGGTTATCAACTTCATGCGCAACCATCCGACCATGTTCAATGCTGTTTATCCAGTCCATAAGCGCCCCCTTGTGGTCCGTACCAATGTGGATTATGAGTTCACTACCATCACAGTGGACCAAGTGGCTGCAGCTGATGGCAACTATGAAGTTCTTTTCTTAGGAACAGGTGAACTTACTACACATCTCCGGCTAATTGAGTTGTATAGTTATTTTTATTTTATACATAAACGGAGAACACTGGGAAATTTTCAAATTCTAAATCATTCTAGTTATTTACAAACAACCAAATGTGTGGCATTGTTAATATTAACACTTTTGAACACAATAAAACAGCTTTACATCTAGAAATGCAATTGTAAACTCTTCAGAATTGAAAGAATCTTAATTCTTTATTCAGTCCCAAAGAGTGTCATGTTTTATAAATATTTCTAACTCCTCTCTTTTGGTCATTTTACAGATAGAGGAACAATTCAGAAAGTGATTGTCCTGCCCAGAGATGATTTACAGACTGAGGAGCTGGTCCTGGAGGAGGTGGAAGTATTTAGAGTAAGAACCTCTTTTTTATGTTTCACTTTGTGTCACTTTGAGTTTTGTATTTATTTGTTTTTGTTATTATATTTTAAACAATTCTAAATTATATATAAACTTATACTATTATATTTAATAAATAAAAAACATATAATTATTTTCCTATTAAAGGTTCCAACTCCAATCACTACTATGAAGATTTCCCCAAAACGGGTAAGTTGCACAACAAATTCAAAACTAAACAAATTCTGATATATTAACAGTAAAACTGTATAAATATAACTGGGAATATTTACATTACATTGTCATTTAGCAGATGCTTTATTCAAAGTGAATTACAAATGAGGAACACAACATGATGTATTTTGAATGAAAGTAACTTTTTCTCCGATTTTTATTTTCCTGTCTTTCTGCGTGTGTAGCAACAGCTGTATGTGAGCTCAGCGGTGGGTGTCACTCATCTGGCTCTGCACAGGTGTGACGTGTACGGAGAGGCGTGTGCTGACTGCTGCTTGGCCAGAGACCCTTACTGTGCCTGGGATGGAAAGTCCTGCTCTCGCTATTCGGCAAACCAAAAAAGGTGAGCGCTGAATGTGTAAATGTCATCGCATCACTGTATGTAAAATATGAATCAATATAATGGTGTGTTTAAGTCATGTTGGAAAGATTGTATTTATGAGTACACATGAACGTGAATACCCCTTGTTGTAAATACGAGTGGCAAGCTCGGGATTTTAAGCTCAGAGTTTACGAGTTGGGGACATGTGAGTGAGAAACATGGCAGAATACTAATATGCTAATGGGTATTTAGCAGCACATTGTTAGACTTTATTATTTATGACAAAATAAGCTAATTGCCTGCACAAAATATAACAGAATTGTAATGTAACAATATTGTATGTTGTGTTAAAGTTTACAGCTTTTAATTTTCTAGCAGGAAGATTGTAAAACATGACTTTCCAACTCATAAATACAAACTTCCCCGGAAGGACTTCAACTCACCATAAATTACAAGATTAGTTTGAATTAGTTTCCTCATTTGCTATTGGTCATTTAAATGTAGGCGGAGTCGGAGGCAAGATGTGAAGTATGGCAACCCTATAAGACAATGCAGGGGCTACAATTCCAATGGTGAGGAAACGAAAAAAATACACCAATGTTATTGATGAGTAAAACTACTTCGGAAGAAGTAAAAGAATTCTTTTGATTTTGGTTATTGTTTTAGATATATTTTGTTTTAATTCCTGCCAGCTAATAAGAACACGCTGGAGTCAGTACAGTATGGAGTAGAGGGAAGCACAGCCTTCCTGGAGTGCCAGGCCAGATCTCCTCATGTGTCAATCAAGTGGCATTTCCAGAAAGAGAACAGTGATAGAAGGAGAGAGGTATGTGTGACATCATGCCTTGTTATCATTATTTGTGAGTTTTGTGTGATTTTAGTCACGCCTTCATTGCATTTTAATTATGCATTTATGTATTGAGATCTTATTTGCTAAATTAATAATCAATTTATATCACTTTTGTCAATAATCATTTAATTTCTGTGTATATAAGCAGTTATGTTGATATGTCCGTGTTATACTCTCTAAAAAACAAATATGAAAATCAACAAATTATTTCTAAAACTAATGAAAAAAAAAAGATTAAGGAATTATGACCTCATAATAATAATGCAGTTACATGTTCTACAGCCATATATATATATATATATATATAAATAACATTTAAACAAAATTATTTCTAAAATTAATTTAAAAAAATGTATTTTTATGACTTCATACTAATTGATGCAGTTACAGCAATGTTGTGATGTACAGTTATACTCCCAATAAAACAAATATATAAAAAATCGAACAAATTTATTCTAATAACACACATACATACTGTACAGCATCTTTGTGTTTTGTTTTACTGTACAGATATCTAGTCAAATTCACAATTGACAAAATGAATTGAGAGAATTCACATTAATATAAATTTTAACCTAAAATCTTTTTTTTTTTTTTTTTTTTTTCAAAACCCACGTACTTCAGATCCGTTCGGACGGGCGTGTCGTTCGCACGGAGCAGGGTCTCCTCCTGCGCTCTCTCCAGCTGTCTGACGGAGGGGTGTACCAGTGTACCTCCACGGAGAAGAACTTCAAGCACACGCTGGTCAAACTTCAGCTAGTGGTTCTCTCCGCCCGCACCGTCAACACCATCCAGACCGAATCCAGCGCTCCCGCCACGCCGCCACTCCAGTCCAGCGCCTGGACGCCCAGCGCAGAGCAGTACAAAGACCTGCTGACCATCCTCAGCCAACCAGAGATGGGCCTCATCAACCAGTACTGCCAGGACTACTGGCAGATGGGAGACGACCCCGTAGCCAATGCACACAAGAAGAAGGACCTCAAGGAAATACAGAAGGACCTACGGAAGCCGCGGAACAGGAGACACCACCAGGAGCAGAGCAGCATGGCTGAGACATGAGCGGGAAAAACATCCCACTCCATCCAAACAGAGATTTCCCTGCCAGACTGGAGGTTGACCTCAAGGTCTCTGACAGCCATCACACACAACATATTCAACGTATACCCGCAACCATCACGGCCGAGGAGAAAATAAACAGTACATTTTTTGAAAATGCATAGTATTTATTGTAGGCTGTACATAGTTAGATTCTGTGGATATCTTTGTATGGAAATAGAGCAAAAAAACGTTTTGTGTATAGATCTGTGCAAATATTTTGTTATCAATGTACTTCCCTTCCAATATATTTATTACAACGGTATTCACATCATAAAACATAGTGCGACTGTTGTCATAAAACTTTGTGTATATATCACTAACCGGATAGTTGGACATTTGAAACTCCTGATGGACAGTTTGACTGCGCTTGATGTTTTGATACCAGAGGGACGGCGTCAGAAGCCGGTGACTCTTTCAGCTGGGCACGTGTTCTCATTCTGCAGATGTACGGATAAAGGAATTTCGACGTATATTTGGTGCATCTGAGTATTCTGTGACCTCTCAAAAAACTTTGAAAAACACTTTATAACTCATCTTTTAATCTTCTTGATCTTCCATATGTTGCTATGCTAATGTGTGTTAAATATAAAGTCGTTTCAGTGTGTTATATATTTGGTTTATTATTAATTACAGCCTCTTGTACAGTATTTACATCACTTTTTGTTTTGTCCTTTTCATTTATATTAATATGTACTATTGCACGCGAAGAATCTCAAAAAGCTGGGGGTTCAAAACCTGCCCATCTCTTTGCAGAGCAGAATTGTTTTTTTAAAGCGAATCTTAAATATGTAACTCTCCAGACATTTTATGAAAACAAAACAAAACAAAAAAAAAAACATTTAATAGGTGATCATTTGGAAGCGTTACATCATTTGGAACTAAACTTGTTTGAGTTTGCATGAACTGTATTTGTACTGTACAGATATGTAGTCAAATTCTGGATGTGTTGCTGTGTTGCTGTATGGTCTTTGACTTAATGAATCGAGAGCGAGCGAGAGAGAGAGACCGTTTTCTGAAGACTTTGTCGAACTAGTGATGGAATCAAGCACAATTACCTTACGTGTGTGTTTCACCTCCGTTGTTTTCTCAGAACACGCAGCAAACAGGTTGTGTGAAATAGTTGTTGTAAATGTATTTTGTTCTTTCATTTGTAAGACATTATTCATCACTGTGGTTTGTTCCATTGTTTTGTCTTTTTTTTTTAATATTCTAATGTGAAAAAGATCCAGAATTAGATGTTATAAACAGTTAATGTTATAGTAATGTATTTTTTATTTGTTTTCTTTTCCATCATTGTTGTTGACTAATTAAAGTTATATATTTTATAACAAATATCGGTTGGCCTTTCTTCAGAAATGTCTCTGGGTATTTACTGTACCAATGTCTGTACCTTTTATTCACAGCCTTAATGTTAGGTTGAAAAAGACAGAGTTTACAGTGAATTAAAAACCAATCGCTTCTTCACTATACACCAAAAGTGGATTAAGGAAGTTGTTGATTTGCATATTTTATGAACTGAGAAAATAAATACATTATTTGAGAACTTCACTTTAGGGTCATTCACAAGATGAATGACAATATAATAATGGAAGTGTGATTTGTGCCCGAAAATGGCGTTTTCTTTAGTATTAATACTGAAGCTCTCTTTCCAAACATGCTTTCTGCCATTCAAAAGTGACAAAAATGGCTAAAATTTTCTTAATTAGCAAATGTCATCACACCATACAGTATAATTTTAAATCAATATTTGTAAACCTTGAGCCAAGTTAAAAAAACAAAACAGTAACACTTTATTTTTGTGTCCTTGTTACATATATTTACATTTATATTATAGTAAATATTATTATTACTGACATGTTACTATTATTATTATACATTTTATTTTTTATAATATTATATTATTATTATTTACTATTATTATTTTATAAATAATAATAGTAAATAATAATAATATTATTATTTTTTATTATCGTTTGTGTGTGTGTGTGTGTGTGTGTGTGTACGTGTGTGTACTTGGATGGGTTAAATGCAGACCACAAATTTCGAGTGTGGGTCACCATATTTGACAACACGTCACGACTTTCACGACTTTCAAATTACGCATAATTACAAGCAACTAACCCTTAACCTAAATATGTAACGGGTAAATGCTGTTAATTAATATTACTCAGTACTTATATGTATAATTACACCGTAATAAGGTCACCTTAAAATAAGCAATTCTGATGACTGGATTGAAAACTTTCTTTAAAAAAAAAAAAAAACTTTTTTCGTTACTGTAACAACGTAGCATTCTGACCTGAAAATTCTCAGAAAAAAACACCTAGAGATGTCTTTGTCAAAATTCTTTTTGCATTACAAACTAAACCAAGATAAATCAATCAAATGCGATGGTCCATTGTCTTGTTCATTTCAGTAAGTCATAAGGACAAAAAATGTTAATGATGACACAAATTGTTGATACTCAGATTTGCGTGAACATTTTTAACCCAGCGTAGCCAATGAAATGCTTTCGTAGCGCTCATTTTTTAAAGATCGTTTTAAAGCTAAACTAAATGTTTTGCGCGATAATCGTAAACATTACTTGCATTAATGGTTCTTTCAGGTGTACATGGAAATGAATTGCTACTAATGAAATACATCGAAGAAAGTGTTCCTGTCACCTGCGATGCCTGTGGATTAAAATGTATCAATCTTCAGATTGGGGTCAATGAGCTGTCAGGTAAAAGACTAAAGCTCTTTAAACACCGGGCTGCACTCTGTGTACACTACATGGAAAATGCGAACTGATTTTGATGACTCCAGTGGGAAGGTGAGATTAGAATTACTCATGGAGATTGCAGAACACTTTCACAACATTCAGTCGTTTTATAAAAACAAAAAAATATCTTTCAGGCTATTTTGAAAAGCCAAAAATTTAGGCCGTACAGATGCAATTTCCTTTCATGATGTATTTTCGCTAGAATATAGAGAGCGAAAACCACAATGGCGGGCAACATGAGACCCATTACTTCACAGTCTTCTTCTGCCTTTTCTTAAAAAAAGCATAACATGTGCATCGGTTGATGACAAACATTTGTAACATTCGTAATATCACATTACACCACTGCACGGTCCTTCATAATGTGCTCGTAAAAACACTGGTCAGCTTATCGCCTTTTGCTGAGCACAGCACCTTCTCCCTAAATCTGAGGTTAGATGACCTCTCCATGCTTTGTATGCCTTCTGTCCTTGTTCTTCATTGGCCCCACCAACCCAGGTGGTAAGAGATATCCCCAAAATCCCTCTAAGACTCGAAACAATTCATCAGGTCACCAAGATCCAGTCGAGGTGTGAGCTGTATCGCTGACAGCACCTGGAGGCCTCTGGGCAAGCGAGTGGTTATCCAGAAGGACTTCTTTTCCCTAATCAAGAGTCAGTATGGGGGCCGGGGCGAGCGCAGAGGAGAAGCACTCCAAGGAGCTAGAAAAGAAGCTGAAAGAGGACGCCGACAAAGATGCCAGGACCGTCAAACTTCTGCTGCTAGGTAACAACGCATGAGGGGACTCAAACGATTGTTCAAGTCCAAACATGAAGAACGGCTAATTTGCTAGATTTGGAAAATGGTATATTGCAGATTTCGTTGAGTAGCCTTCCCATTTAAAACGTCATAATAAACAGGCAATGGTTGAAAGACATTTTACGTTTAATCGATTTCTTTGCTGTGATATGAAAGGAATATTAAACATCTAAAGCTTACGTACAAAAGATAAGCTAATCAAAACTGAGGTCTTACTTGACCGCATAGTTTGTAAAAAGCTCTATATCTCATTAAATGATCTCATAACATTTTTCAGGCATGCGCGTACGTTCATAACCGACTGTATCTTTGTCCGTGAGTTGATGTGGGTCAGGGTTATGGGACATCAAGCTTGAAGGGGCTTAAGACAAGAATAATAAGCCTCTTAATGTAATCCACCAAAAGATAAACAAAGACAGAGGAGAGAAGAAGGATGTATTCCGGCATTAATTCACTTATGCATGCCAAAATAAATCAGACATTACTGTGCGACTGTTCTGAACAAACATCTACAGTTTGATAAATCTCAAAGGTCCACTGAGGTTTTACCCCTCAAAACACTGACTCAATGTAGATCTATGGTTTTCAGCTGGGTATTTGCAGACCTGGAGCTCAAATGTATACTGTACTACATATTGTATATTGTTTTAGATATTGTTATATATGTGGTAAATGTTGAAGTTTTAATGAAAGTTCTGATTAAAAAAAAAAAACTATGTTTAATATTTTTAATATTGGAGTCCCTGGATTGGTTGAGAATGTGATTTCATTTTAACAGAATAAAACAAACAGCACACACGCACTTTGGCAAAATACAGCACAGATTCTTATTGTCAAATCCGTCTGCTCATTATTTCATAAATGTTATTAATATTCTCCATGAAATCCTTTCAAAACACTGATAGATTTTGTCTCATAACGTTTATTTCTTCCCCTTGTAGTATAACTTGAACAGTCTATTATTTCAACTTTTTATTATTTTAACTAAATTCAAGCAACTGAGACATATCACAAAAAAATAACGCACTGAAATGATCTCTCTCTCTCTCTAATATATATATACATATACACATATATATATATATATATATATATATATAAAATGTAGGGTCGGCTCTATAATATTTCTTAGTTTTATTCAGCAAGGACATTCAATTTATAATATATGTCTTAAATAACCATTTTTATCAAAGTGTACTGTTGTTAAAAATGTCTATATTTCAAATAAATGATATTCTCTTTCAGATCATCAAAGAATCCTGAAAACATATCATGGCTTCCACAAAGATATTAAATATTAAACATTGATAATAATAAGACTGTCTCAAGCAGAAAATCTGCATACTAGAATGATTTCCGAGGGATCATGTGACACTGAAGTAATGACTGTTGTATTCAGCTTTGCCATCACAGGAATGAGTACACAGAAAAGCGCTATATGTATATATAAACGGCACTAATTATTAAAACAGAAGTTATTTTAAATTTTGTTTAAATTGTAAATATTTCACAATATTAGTTTTACTGTGATTTTCGATCAAATAAATGCAGCCTTAGTGCGCATAAGAGATTAAAATGTTCCCAACCACTAACGTTTGTATATTTTTTATATATGTAAACGAATCAATGAAATAACCTTAATAATATTAATCCATTACTATTTTCCTTTCAGGTGCTGGTGAATCGGGGAAAAGCACAATTGTCAAACAGATGAAGTAAGTGCTGAAAATACAATGAATTGGATTACATAAGACTACCCTCAATAATGATTTTTTTTTGATCGAAAACAATAACTACATCAATTAATTGTCAATTATTTTCCATCACAGAATTATTCACAAAGATGGTTACTCCCTTGAAGAGTGTATGGAGTTCATTATCATCATCTACAGCAACACCCTGCAGTCCATCCTGGCCATTGTGAGGGCCATGACCACACTCAACATTTCCTATGGAGATGCTTCTGCACAGGTGCTCTACAGCATTTATCAGTCATTCCCACAAATAAAAGGTTACAGTGTTGAATATACAGTTGGCACAATGATATCAGAGGGTATTACCAGAGTACTGAATGATTATCCTATGTGACACCTAGGCTATTTCAGGAATACCAATGTATTACCAATGTACCATGGTATTGCCCATCCACCTTTTGCAAAAATATATCAGTTGTGTGTAACTACTATGTGCTTACATCAAACTAACCCTGAAGCTACCCCTAAACCTAGCCTTAACCCATGTAGTTACCCAAGAAAGTACTGGGTATAAGTACACATACTGTAAAATAAAGTGCAAAACACTTCGGTTGCACACTTTGTTACAGTATGTGCACTTTCAATGTACTCGCAGTGTACTTACACACAAAAGTATGGTAATGTATGGTAACTTCATGGGTGAAGGTTAGATTTAGAGGTAGCTTCAGGGTTAGTACCTAGTTATTACTAGGTTAGTGTCATTACTACAATAAGTACATAGTATGTACATGCGAAACAGGACTGTAAAATAAAGTGCCACCAAAACTACTGAAATGGGATATGGATAAGGTTTAATGGGTTAAGGGGTAAGGGAGGGGTCAATGTTGTAATTACAGGACTTCATTAAATTCAGGTACTTTCTAAATGTAAGTACAATGTGAGTAAGTGCATTGTATCAAATGATTTATATAATTTTCACAATATAAAGAGGGTCTAGATATAACAAATACCATGGTACTTTTTGATACTTTGTTGTAATTCATTTTACAACATTTCAGACTATGAAATAATACCACAAACATATAACAACCTACAGCTAGAATATGTTAAATGTAACAGACTTGTGGTAAAATGCGTAGGTGTCCCAGATTAACCGAATTCACTCTATATAATAGGCCTACACAAAGTACTGTAAGATGTTTCATTGTTTTGTTTTTTTAAATCTCCTGCCAATCGTTACAATAATGAAAGCAATTTGATAGCATATTTGTCAGATTATACAACAAAACAATTGTAATAACTGAAGGATTTATGAAATTAAATTATTAGGAGAGGTCAGGAATGATAAACATAAAAGCGACTATTAAAAGAAAGAGACTATCAAATCATGAAGGAATAAGCAGGATTTAAAGGGACAGTTAAAAAAAAAAAAAAAAAGTTACATTTTGCCATCATTTACTCATGATGTTCCTAACCTGTATCAGTGTTTTGTCTTCTGTTGAACACAAAAGAAGATATTTTAAAGAATATTGACAATCAAACAGTTGAGTGACTTCCACTGAAGGAAAAAGAAATACTATGAAAGTCAATGGCTACAGTCAACTGTCTAATTATCACCATTCTTCAAAATATCTTCTTTTGTGTTCAGCATAAGAAAAAAACAACTCATGCAGGTTTGGAACAACATGAGGGAGAGTAAATTTTCATTTTTGGGTGAACAATCCCTTTAAAATCAAAGCTTTCGCTTCCAAACTTTCAAGATGTTTGCTTAAACATCTTTAGATTCAATACTTGTTACCCGTTTGCTGCAGGATGATGGAAGGAGACTGATGCACTTAGCGGACACCATCGAGGAAGGCTCCATGCCCAAGGAGCTGTCAGACATCATCGTGAGGTTGTGGAAGGACTCGGGTATCCAAGCGTGCTTTGAAAGGGCCTCCGAATACCAGCTCAACGACTCTGCCGGATAGTATGGACCCCTAATTAGTCTTTTATAGCATTCAATACCAGTTACCAAGGCTTTAGTGTCCATGATCAAAATTATCTTTGAAATTTTAAGTATAGGAAAATATTGTATTGATTCTCTTACTCCATCTCCTAGCTATCTGTGTGACCTGGAGAGATTGATCCAGCCTGGCTATGTCCCTACTGAACAGGACGTCCTGCGATCAAGAGTGAAGACCACCGGTATCATCGAGACCCAGTTCGGCTTAAAGGACCTCAACTTCAGGTACACTAAACAAAGTCACCTAAAATACAAAGAGTCTCCTCAATGATAAAAATGGCATGAAGTTAAAGGAAAAAAGGAAAGAAAAAAAAAAGCCTTTAACAATGTAAAGGTTTCAAGAACAATTGAATAAGATGGGCTTGAATGAACACAGAGGTCATATTAACTGATGTTCTTGGTCTGCAGGATGTTTGATGTGGGCGGTCAGCGCTCAGAGAGGAAGAAGTGGATCCATTGCTTTGAAGGTGTGACCTGTATCATCTTCATCGCTGCACTGAGCGCATACGACATGGTGCTGGTGGAGGATGATGAAGTGGTAAATTGCCATTTGTGGTCCAAGAATGACACCCAGACTAGAATTTTTGTGTGAACTACAATATTACTTTGGTGCATTTTAGTAACAGAAACCCTGTTTTTCCTGTCCTTTCAACCAAAGAACCGAATGCACGAGAGTCTCCACCTGTTCAACAGCATCTGTAACCACCGTTACTTTGCCGCCACATCCATTGTGCTCTTCCTCAACAAGAAGGATGTCTTCGTGGAGAAGATCAAGAAAGCTCATCTGAGCATGTGCTTCCCTGATTATGATGGTGAGACCTCAAAACAGCATCAATATAACCAGAAACAAAAAATAGAGGCTTGATTCTGTAACTTACAGGTTTCTTAAAATAGACGATTCAACTGAACATCAACAAATTTTCAGTGGGGATTTATCAGGGAACAACACTTCTAATTATAAAGAACCAAATGTCAAAATTAGGCTACTATTTCTATGATATAATATAATATAATGCATGCCTCTCTCAGGTCCCAACACCTTTGAGGACGCTGGTAACTACATCAAGTTGCAGTTCTTAGATCTGAACTTACGACGAGACATCAAAGAAATCTACTCCCACATGACCTGTGCCACAGACACAGAGAACGTCAAGTTTGTGTTCGATGCCGTAACAGACATTATCATCAAAGAAAATCTCAAAGACTGCGGCCTCTTCTAAACAAGCCATTTGTGGGAAGAGGTGAATATATTGCAATAGTAATATAATATAGTAATAAGTATTGCATTAATGTTGTTATAGCATATCAAATATCAGTACAATTTCTATATGTGCATAATTAAAATGTCTTTCTACGTTTACAGAGTGGCTTAATCAACAAAACCCAATACTGACCCATTGCCCCTCCTCGTTTTCCTCCCTGGGTAATGAGGAATTCTCCAATGCACACACACACACACACACACACACACACACACACACACACACACACAAGGGAATTGAATTGATTGCATCTAGAAGAAGAAATTATATTGTTGCAGTTGGGATCTACAATTGATTAAACACTCTGCATTTAATTTTAACATCAGAGCCTAATACATATTCATAGCAGCAAGTCAAACATAACACATGCAGCATCACCCTGTTTGAAGACCTGGCTCTTATGAGGGGTGTTTGGCACTATTAGTTTTTCGCAGTGATCTATCCTGTAGATTTGCAACTTACAAGCAGCTGCAAACCAAATAACGAAACTTCTGAAACACCTGCATATGCACTTCAGCATAATGTTTTGCAAGAGCACATTATGAAGTCCAGAGTATTTCAGTTATATGTTATAGCAGGTACTAACCGTATAAAGTTCATACTTTTAAGCTGATTGAGGAAACTTTACCGGGATACAAAGTTCTGTGTTATTTACAGAGGAGTTACATCATGTTATGTCACATGAGCAGAATGTAAGATGGATAACTTGGATGAAGAGATAGCTTGTAATATTTCAATTTGCTTCAAGTTGCTTAGCTCAGGAGCACAGTTAGCTAGCTCTGAGATAAAGAACGATGTTTGAGTGCATTGATTAAATTACAACAGCGAATATTGATTAAAAGGGCACAACTGACTGCAAAACCATAAAAATCCATGTAAATGTAAATTGAATGAATAAAGCTTCTGTAGAAAAGACTGAACCTGATGTGTTTCTCCTTTAAGTGTCCTGACAGAATGCAAACTCACGAACAGCTTCAATCCAGAAAAAACACATTGATGGGATGATCAGGTGCTTATGTGCTTACATGATATATCTGTATATTATTAATAAATAGATTATATTTATATACATTGTATCATCTATTTACTCATTTATACTTAAATTATAAATTAATATTACATACACCTTCCATAACATTAATTTCATTTAGAATTATTTGTTTTATTAATTTAGATTTAGTATCATCAATTGATATATTATAATATATATATATATATATATATATATATATATATATATATATATATGCACATTTAAAGAACTTATTTAAATTAATAAATAAAAACATACATTTTATTTAGTTTAATTATGTAAAAAAATATCTTATTTAAACCAAGTTTATTAATGGATCTGTTCCAGTGGCTTTGCATTACAGTGTTATAAACATTCAAAGCATATTTTTGGTCAAATATTGGGGGTTCAATACAACCCAGAAAAATATTCTATTAAACACAATATAAACTGTATGACTGTACAATACCATTCGCTGATGTTAAAAATATTCTATTTTGTGCCTTTTGCAGTTTCAACTCAATCACGTTACACTGTTAAACAGTTTTTCCAAGTCATGGTTTTAATTTTGATTTGATAAAATGCACAGTGTCGACATCCACCTTCGTCTCTTTGGACTGAAGGTTAAATCACAATAAAATCAACAAGCAGATCAACATTAATCTAATAAATTTTAATAAGAATACTTTTATTTGATAAAAACAAATCTGAATAAATATCAACCCCTAATTACTGAGAGTATCCTCCATACGTTCCCCAAGGAAATTATAATCTGTAATACCAGAGAAATTAATTCTTCTCTCATCAGCATGCTGATCATTCTCAGAATCCCTTATTTTCGACTTTTGTTCAGAAAACATATGCACCAACACTTAAGCATTAAAAGAGAAAAAGTTAATGTTACCGACGCAATACATGCACATCACCTCTGAGTGACTGCAATATGACAAACTACTGATCCTGAGGACTGAAGAAAAATGAAAATTAAATTTGTTAAAGGCACATGTTCTTTGTTAAATAATGTAATATTTGGTCCAAGATTATTATTATTATTTTTTTTTACATTTTTGATGCACATAATTGTTTGCTTGTTTGTTTACACACAAAATAGAGGAGTGGAGACTAATTACTAGTTGTCCTAAGAGAGAGAATTGAGAATTGAGAGAGAATCTACGGCACTTCCTTGACCCACTGTGCGAAATGTACCAAATTTATGAGGTTTGCTCTATCAAAATGCATTAATGAGTGAAGATTTTAAACTTACCAAACATGTATGCTACATGATCTTTCCAATTTTATCACATTACTCAGACAGCAACAACAGAATGGGTAGAGCTGGAAATAAAAAAATAGGCCACAGTGTTTCACGCCTTTCAAACCAAGGCGCAAAATGAACAATAAAGAAACGAAGAACGTGTCATATATTGCAAAGTGAAAAAAGTCATTAGAATGCAGTTCGATTTCTAATAAACGAAGCCCATCTGTTGTGCGTGTTCCTGAAAGGCGTATACTGGATACATAACTGTTTTTCTACTATAAAGCTTATTTGAGAGCTTGTTCCTTGAGAAGAAAATCTGAAACAATCTCTCAACCCGTTAGAGCCCTTTATAATACTAGGTCAAGTTTCATTAAACATGGCACTGAAGAAAACGTGTAACACACCGAGTGTAAATGCAGAAGCCAATCAGCCCTGTGAACCAAAAACAGTTTTGTGATGGATTTTACGATTCTGAAGAGTCAAACTTCCCTGAATGTACTTTTTTTATGCTGTGGACTTTGCTGGCTGGATGGAAATATGTAACCAAACCCCAGACACCCAGTCCATCTTAGGAATGACACTTCTGTGTCCAAAAATAAAAAATAAAAAATACAACACCACAACAAAACATACTGGTTGATTTGTTGACCAAATACCTTGCCACTCCATGTGCAAAAAGAGACTGCAAAGTTCTCTGATCAGAGAGTTTTTGAACCCCTCCAGGGGGTTTGTTAGTGCTGAGACCTCCAGGGGGCAGTACTGATGTCAGGACAGCCCCACCATGTGGTCTATTTGCCTCATGTATATGCTCTTTAGAGGAAGGCCATAACGTCTCTCTTCAGGAATCCTTTCACACTATTGGACAAATGAAAACATGTCATTCTTATTTCTATGACTTTCAAGATTTCATAATGTCCCTGACAAAATGACAGATTAAACACTTTGAACAACATTGAAATGTTGTTTTTAACATAAATGAGTTGCTATTTTTCAGTTTTGAAAATGTGCCCTAAGAAGCTGAACAAAGAAAAAAAAAAACAAAGCTAGAAATGGCTAGTTGTAATTCATTAATTTAAAAAAGTTAATCTAAATTAAAGGGGTCATGACACAAGAAATCAAATTTGCCTCTATCTTTTGGCGTACAAGAGGTCTTTGTACCCTTAAAACATCCTGCAAGTTTCAGAGCTTAAAAGGTCCTCCTTACTACAAACAAAGCATTCATCAAGTTCCAAAGATGGCTCGTTTTGATATTGCAGGGTCTGTGATGTCACACAAGAAAATACATTTGCATATGTCTGCCTCCAGAGCAAGAAATCAACAAATATATACACACATCATCACACCATAGGCCCCACTGCCATTCAGTTGCTTAACTGGCATTTGCCTATGCCGGATGAGAGCAAATAGAACTCAATTATAATCACTGACGTTGTCTACACTGGATATAGTATTCAGACGCGTATCTTGAGTCTGTGACAGCAGGACAAAAGGAAGAGTGAAAGAATGCTCACTTTGACGTGTGTTAAACAGCTTGTTCGCATCTCTCTACAGACTTTACAAGGATCCCAGCATTGGAAACAAATGGATGGTTTATTTTAATTGCATCCCGGATTGCATATGGCGGATTATATGTTTGTTTGGAGCATTTTGTTTTGTAATTAAGGCAAGGTGTAATGGAGTTTGCAAAGAAACTTGTAGAAAGATGAAGCAGCTGCATCCCAAACTGTCAGTAAATGATTTCATAATGCTTTGTTTGTAAAGGACAGTTTTATATGGATGTTTTCAAAGCACTTACTCATGTGCAATAGAGGGTATGCTTTGACGTCACTTTCCTGACGGAACACGGCCCCTCAGCCGGACTGAGTGGAAAAGAGCCTGCTGCAAGACTGGATTTAATAAAAGGGGAAACTGCAAAAACGCAAGTAAAACAAATGATTGAACTAAAGGTTGGACTCTCGATAGTGTTCCTAGTCTTACAACCTCCCAAAGATCCAGTAATGCATGGATATTGACATATAGCCAGGAATTGTGATTCCAGACATTTATAAGTGCCCGATTTCGATACCGGGGAAACACAAATTAGTTTGTGAACACTTTATATAAATACAAAGGTCTAAATCCAGGTGATCGTTTATTTCAATGTTATATATATCATCCATTCGTAAAACTTGTGTAGTTTTTGTCATTGTTTATTTAAAAATAATTATGCAGAATATAAGATGGTAAATATTTAATTGATGAGATGTCAGTATAATAACAACACATACAATAACAATACAATATATATGGTATGATTTTACCCCGATTCAACATATTGACAAAATAACTACAAATCCATGTTTCGCTGCCTGGAGTCCAGTTGTTTCTGTGAAATGCAGTGATCCATTTGATTCTCTTTTCTTTAGCTTTCAGCAGTCTAAAAATACACCTCAGATATCTAGTCAAATCTCAATCGCAAAGCTCATTCCTCTTTTGAATGCGTTTTGTGTTTTTCACGGCATTCACACTGAAAACCAATGCTGACAGTCTTTTTTTCCACTCAGTGGGCATAACTGCAATCGCTCCGGCTGATGGTGACATCACATGCATACCCTCTATAGCAAGTGGCCGTTGTTACAGTTTTCTATGCAATGACATTAGCCAATCATAACAGTGGCCTTTTACTGACAAGCCTTAAAGGAGCCGCCCCTTAAAAACGGATCATTGCAGACAGAGGGTCAGAATGAGGGTGAAAATAATCATTTCAGCAAATACGTAAAAAATGTTTTGCAAAAAACTTTATTAACATAAGTAAAACTGAAGGAACATTTAAAAAAAAAATCCATGTCATGACCCCTTTAATTCACATATTTTCACTATTAGTGCAGTCTTCAGTGAATGAATCATCATTCACTTCCAAGCACTGACTCCTTCCTTTATAAATTAGATGACTGCTTTGTTGTTGTTGTTTTTTTTTGGTGTTTTTGTGTGAAGCATGAGAAAAAAAAAATCTGCATTTAAGTGAATATCCTTAAAGGGCAGGTTGTGAAGGAGCATATAATTGACTGGACAAGCCGACTGAATGAATTCACACATAAACAAATTTAATAAAAAAAATGAGAGACTTTCCGGTTGGAGACTTTGCATGAATGACTCAGAATTCACTGAAATCCCCTCTACTATTTATATTCATAAATGGGACGACTGTTAGTGTGTATAAAACCAATTTCTTACGTTACTTATGTTGGCTGGGAGCTCTTTGTGGGGTTCTTCACATGGGAATTGCTCTTCCCAACTTTTCTCTCTGAAGCGTTGATCTATCGGCACTACATGCCCTTCTGTAGTGAAAATGTACTTATTCTCAGACTTATGCAGCGGGTTGTCTTCATCAAAGAGCTGTAAAGGATTGTAAAATATCATTTAGTGATTGACATGGCAGCTGATACACAATGTTTGACTTAATCTTGACTGACCATGTTTATAGTTCATAAAATTACTAGATATAAGAGAGAATAGAAAAATTCAAAAAGGAAGCAGACAACTAACCAAATAAAGGTATTTGCAGGTTTCGCTGAGGAAGAAACTCTCCATGCGATCTTCTTTGGACTTATCCACCACATGATGGAGAGTGGCATAACCACACCTGAGAAGCAGTCAAACAAAACATCCGTCCTGAGAACATGCCAGCATCCCAATCAAATCACTTCCTGACATTTGAATCCACATACCTGACTTTAGCATTTTTTTCGAGGCTTTCAAGGATGTCCATCCCAACATGAAGATAAAAAGGATTCTTCGTTGCCTTTAGAAAGACAAGTTCATTGTTAATAATACTGTAATGCTGCAGAGTCTACAAATCTGGTTATAATCCAAAAATAGCAGTTAGAAAAGGTTTGTACCTGATAGAGCAAGTATGTGGATTCCACTAGTTCAGGTCTTAAAGGGTAGAAGAGGACATCTGGGGCCTGAAGCTGCCAGTTGTATCTCTCAGGGAGAGCCCCGAAACGCTTCCAGATTGCATAGTAGAAGGCATGAAGGCAAATGGCGTTTTCAACATCTCCATTCAAAACCTGAGCAACAAAAATGTGTGTCCCTGGTTAGAAACCCTGGTTAATAAACTGAATGAAAAAAGGTTATCAGCAGGTCCAGTTTTAGTTCAACAGTCCAAAGTCCAGTTCTGTATGCATTAGAGTAAAGCAGTATCTATAGATATAACTGAAGCACTGTTGAAAAACTGGATTTTCATATTAGATCTGAAAGTTTATTCTTTATTAAACGTCAAAAGGGGCTGCTTTAAAACACTCTAAATAGGGAGCAAATGCATGCTAAGCCAACAACACAATATTTTAATAAACTTATATATATATATATATATATATATATATATAAAATGAGGGCTCCAGAATAACTTGACCAGTAGCACTGTGCCACAAAGTTCTACAGATTGCAGTAATATTACATGTTTGTTTATTGGAAATTTGACAGTAAAACACTGAGCTTGAATTGAGAGGCAAATAAGATTAACTTTTAACAACAACAGTAACATGCAAAAACTTTACTTTTATAGGGAAAAAGTAAATATTCTACTCCTATAAAATGTACCATTGTTCTTCAACACTATCAAACTGAACTAACCGACAGCTTCTGCTCCGAGCTGATAAACGGTCTGCACAACACAGCTCAAATGAGTAGCATGGTTTCATTCTGCTTTAGTTTCATTTGCTCTTTTATGTTTTTCCTATCCAACAGAAATGGCAGCTCTTGTCAGCTGGGCAATGTGGAGGTCACACCAGTGACCATTTGTTTGCAGTCTGGAGCCTTGTAAAAATTTAAGGTGGGCACAAATTTTTGGATGTTTATGAAAGAAGTCTCTATAAATGAGATCTGAACGCACACTCACTTTCAGCTGCTTTATTCACCAGCGTTCACATGCCCCTGTGGTAACGTGAGGCTTACTGGATACATAAACTAAGAACCCTGGTTCCGTATGGTCTGAATGTCTGAATTTTGATTTATGTTGTTTTTTTATGAATGGGACTATGATCTCAGTATAGGTTTTCTTCTTTCTGATTGAAACTCATGTCCAATATAAAGCGTACGTTCTCTATAGTGTGATTTCGTTCCAGATGATTGATTACTTATTGATGTTGTTGTCTATTTATTCCCATCTTTGATCATGTTTTATCTGGCAGTGAGATTTTTTAGAATTATTAATATAGTGAATTTTATTACGATTTAAAATAAGTTATTTTTATATATTTTACTATCAATGTTAAAAACATCTGAGCTGCTTAATATTTTTATGCTTACTGATACAATTTTTTTTCAGGTTTGTTTAATCAATACAAAGTTTAAAAGAACAGCATATATTTCCAATAGTAATCTTGTATTAATGTAAAAGTGTTTACTGTCACTGATCACAGATCAATTTAATGCATCCTTGGTGATTAAAAGTATAAAAACTAAAAAAATAAACAAACTTACTGACCGTTAATGTATATTATTGCTTATTATAATAATGCCAGGTTTTAGAACTTTTTTTCTTGATTACTTAAGAACTAAGGCTAGACTGTATTTAGAATGTAAAGTAATTAGATGATATAAAGAAAATGGAGAGAATGAATGAGAGAAGCAGGAGACAATTAAGACAGTTCAGACCTGTAGTCCAGGGAAGAATGCCTGCAGAGAGTCAATCCATGTGTTCATGATCTGTCCATTAAACATGTTCACATTCACATAGAGTGGTGGGTCGCCCTCTCCTTCATTACATGCCTCTCTTCTGTAAAAGGTTTTTTAAAAAAAAGTGCACAATTAGCACCAAGATTTGTCAACAAAAGCATTAGAGCAGTTTAATAAGAAATCCCACTTCTGCAAGAATTTTAATATCACTTTAATAAGAAATGTCACTTCTGCCTATCTGTGCAGCTATAGATAATGAATAAAAACCTTAAAATGTCAGTCTAGACCTTAACCAATCTGAATGACGCATTCACATCCAAAAATGGTTATAATGAATTAACTTGCAAGCATTACACTCATTGGCTGCAAATCATGCCATATAACCACAGATTTCAAGTGACACACTTTATTTGCAGTTGGTTAGAGACCTACAAGCAAACTCCTTTAGTCTTTGGAAGCTCAAACTGCAGCCACAAGCAGCTGTGGTCACACATGCACACGTTTATAATCACCCTCTTCTCAGGTGGCTCTGAATGCTCTCATAAGCTGCAGAGAACATCCTGTAATCTTCTTTCTCTCCAAATAAGATGTAAGACTTGAGGAGGTACTCATAGAATGAGTCCATACCGGCACCAAGACCGCTCTGCTTCCCCACCCACTGACCAGTTTGAATGTTCACCACATTCCCTGGAAAAGGGACAAAAGAATCATCTCTAGTCAGACAAAGACATCCGATCATAAATAAAATATACTGGATCCAAAACAAAGAAAAGTGTCTGTAGTTACTGTTTAAGGAAGGACTACAGAGCTTAAACCACTTACCCAACAGCCCAGTTTCATTGCTTCTCAAGTTCCACAGAGCTTTAACAGCCCGCCGGGCAACCCACTCAAAGGTAGAGTCGCCAATCAGACGGCTAAGAATGCCAAACTCCACGAGCAGAGAGCCCGCTCCTGCCGTACACGTCTCATTAATACTGTCAGGAGGGACTCCTTTCTTTAAATTCACCTGCACAAAAATATGGTAAGATATAAACGTCAAATGCAGCAAAAATTAGGCTATGTCTCCAAAATAGCTCTATGTAAGTAGGCCTGACCCTGGGATAGGGAATGCCTGTGCTAGTGTTCTCAAAGGCAGGTAGCAGTCGTACAGCCAGGTCATGTGCCAGGTGCAGCAGTTCATTGTCATAGTCCTTCAGCCCTATGTCCCCAAATGGATGCCGTTGGTCAGTTAGCAGAATATGGGCCGAGATTAAACTGCCAAGGATTCTGAAAAAGGAATATTTATTTCAGTTACTTGCTCTGGGCGGAAAAAGCTGGTTAACATGGCATTTTGAACATTTTTCACATTTGTTTTTTAAAGTGTGAATGGAACCGTAACAGATCAGCCTCTACACAAATCTGACAAACCACTACAACATTATTTCATCAATAGAACAAATGTTCACACTTATTATTTCCATACAATGAATGAATGGAAATGGATAGATTTCCTTTAATAAGTAGCCGTCTCTTGACATTTTACAGCGTGAATAAAAAGGAAAATACTGCACCTAATGTTGGCCTCAAAGACTTGAACAGTGGAGTCCTTGTCAAAAGAAACGGTCTCAATCACAAGCTTAACAGCTCGATGGAACTCGGTGACATTTCCAAGCACCTGCAGAAATGAAAATCAAACATGAGAGTACATTATACATCAACACACAGTACGTTTATGACTACTGAATTAAGATGAGTTGACACGGAAGTAAGGAATTCCTGAGATTATCTGTAATTAATAGTCCAGGAACAAGACACATAGTTTGTTAAGGTGAGGCCATACATCTGTTGAAGTGGATTTTTTGGCTAGATAACTGAAAGTTAAATGGATAGTTCACCCAAAAATGAAAATTCTGTCATTATTCACGCTTATGTCTTTCCAAACCCGTAAGACTTTAGTTCATCTTTCGAATAGAAATGATATTTTTAATAAAATCTGAGAGCTTTCTGTTCTCCCACAGAGAGCTACGTAACTGACACTTTGACGCTTCAAAAAGTTCAAAAAGAGACTGTAAAATGAAACCATATGAATTAAATGGTTTAATCCACATTTTCTGAAGAGACGATCGCTTTATATGATGAACATCTTTTATTCACATATAAACATTCATCAGCGAACATAAACAGAAGCTCAACCGAACCACTTGTGGAAGCAACACGAGAATGAACCTCACTGGTTCTCGCACATCAAGCGAACATTCTTGAGCTTCAGTTTACCACAGCTGATGTGTGCATTGATGATTATTTATACGTGAATAAAAGCCTAAATGAAATCACTCATCAAATAAAGCAGTTGTGTCTTTTCAGAAAATTTGGACTAAACCGCTCAATTTATATGGATTAGTTTTACGATCTCTATTGTGCAAGGATACTTTGTTTGACATGTTGTGCAGCACTTTGGTCAGCATTCATGCTGTTTTAAAGGGCTATATAAATAAAATTGACCTTGACCTTGATCTCTATTATTTTTTTGAAGCGTCAAAGTCTCAGTAGCGTAGCTGTCAATGGAGGAACAAAAAGGTCTCAGATTTCATCAAAAAGATCTTAATTTGTGTGTCGAAGATGAACGAAGGTCTTACAAGTTTGGAACGACAATGGATAATTAATGATAGAATTTAATTTTTGGGTGAACTATCCCTTTAATCGTAAGTAAGTTCAAGGTTGTTTACTGGGACACACATAACCGCTACTCCCACTTTCTCTTCTCATGTAGTGTAGGATAAACAATGGGCCTTATTCATGAAACATGAGCAGAATAAATTTTAGCAAGAGTTTAAAAAAAAAAAAAAAAAAAAAAACAATAACTAATTTATGTTGTAGAACAAAATGTGAATGTCTCTTTAAGTAACACAAACCACAGACCTTATTTTACTCATAAATCATAAACCAGCATCTTTGGGAGAGAATCCATGGCTCAAAAATACTAAATCTGTTCTGTATTTTAGGACTATAAACAGAAGGGTTCACATTATTTTATTTTTAGAAGATTATACTATTCAGCAGTGGTATTTTTATTCCAGAATTAGACAAAATCACAAAATATA
Source organism: Zacco platypus (assembly GCA_038088235.1). NCBI lineage: Eukaryota > Metazoa > Chordata > Actinopteri > Cypriniformes > Xenocyprididae > Zacco > Zacco platypus. The sequence goes on from CM076074.1 coordinate 25,727,555, forward strand.
CTTTACTAATAGTACAAAAGACCAAAAAAAAACACTTTAAAACTAAGGCTTGTACAATTATCAGTGTCAACTAAATTTTTCTAACTCTTGAGGATTGAGAACTGATTTAACTTGCCAACAGCGTATCAAGAGTATCGATGAGGGTCAAAGAGTAGTTTCCAAGGACATCATTGATGTTGATATTTGACCTAGGTGAAACACACAAGCAAATATGTCCTTAGGTCCATTAGTTTTTGTTATGCTGTTATTGTTCAAATACATTGGGTACATAAAGCCAAAAAAATCTGCGGTGCCAGATATGAAAGAGATATTTCTCCTTTTCCATTCCATGGGACAGTTCACCCAAAAATGAAAATTAATTTAATCACCATCAAGTTGTTCCAAACCGGTATGAGTTTCTTCTGTTGAACACAAAAGATATTTTGAAGAATGTTGGTAACCAGATAGTTGACAGTATGGCTACCGAAAACTGTCTGGTTACCAACATTCTTCAAAATATCTTTTTGTGTTCAGCAGAAGAAAGAAACAACTTTGGAACAACACAGGGTGAATTTTTATTCTTGGGTAAACAATCTCTTTAAAAAGGTCTACTATCCACAGGCCTTGACTTGAAAAGTTTCTACGTGTTACTCATCTGTTATCAACGGAGTAGAGGAAAAAGCCTGATTAGCAACATATTTTGTGACACTGCCATTTTATTCAAATTACACAAGGAACTTCTTTACCAGAACAATGTGTGGAAGTAAAGGGAATAAAGAAATACTGAAAAAAGCAGATGCATGCATTCATATCCATAGGTCACGCCAAGAACTTCTCAGTCAGTTCTTCTTTGGAATTCACTAAAGCACATTAGCTACCAGAAGAACCAATAGATTTTGACACATTTTAAGGTGTGTGTGTGTAATAAAACAGATTTAAAGGATGATATGGAATTACTTACGGGTTGAGCACGTCAGGCCCTCGACCTTCACAAGCTATAGGGTTCAATTCATCCTCTGGAAAGGCAAACTTCATGTAGTTATCATATCCGAAATAAAACATGTCTCGCGCCATCCCCCTCATTTTCACTTTCAGCGCGTCAGGGAAGGAGCTGTACTTTCTGTCATATTCATCTCTACCATCCTGAAAGAAGCTGAGGTAGGATTTCTTTGGTGAATTCCCATTAATCTTGGAGCAGGTCTTCGCTTGAGGGTTTCTGTGGTCGTACATGTGCTGTGGCCAAGCGTTCGTTTTGACGGTTGCTCTCTCGCCATCATTAAGAAGTTCAATTTTATGTAAGTTGAACGTGAACTTAATGGGGAAGTCAAAGCCCCAGCTGGGTCCCAGTCCAAACACTAGCCACACCGCACAATTCAGCAGCACTCTCAAAACAAGAAGACCCACGACTATTGACCTCCATTGCATCTTTGCCTGTTGTCGACCTTAAAAGTCATAATTCACTTCAACGTTGCGACTTACCGAAGCTCAAAAGTAACAGTTTTCCTCCTGCTTTCAGTTCTCATTCACTTCCTGTCAACAAACCAGCCCCTCCCTGATACTAAACGCTGATTGGTCAGTCATTGGTACGTCATGACGGAGAAGGCGAATAGTTAATGTAGGTGTTACTCACACAAGCAGTAAGCAGCGAGATGTCGTGGCAGCTAAACTAACAGCATCCCTGCATTTCTGAGCCAATGAGAAAATCACATGTGTGATGTGACGGTGCACGTACTTATCTTGAATGTTTAGTTGTAACTACTACTACGTGTACGACCTAATAATAACGAGAAAATATAAACAAAGTAAAAATGTGTATTAAAATAAATAAATAGTGAAATATGTCACTAAATACTTTCTAGATTAATATATATTTTTTACATTTTTTTAAAATTTAAATCATCACTTATTCTTGAGATAAGGGATAAAACATGTATTACACACAAAGCCTCTTATGTTAAAAATAAATAAATTCATCAAAATAAAAATACTTAAAAACTTACATCTAAAGGAAATCTGGATCCTCAGGACATTAATTAATTTTTTTTTTTTTTTTTAGTATTATATAAATACATGTAACTTAGCCTGTCCTCAGCATGAGGTCGCAATGCAAAATTGCCAAATAATGTTTAAAAATGGAACAAATTCAAAAATATACATTTAAATTAAAAGGCAGAGATCTGTAATATATCAAACAATACAAAAAGTAAGTCTTGAATTATATTTTCCGTAAAAAAAAAATGCCTATCAAAGTTGTGTCCTCACTTTGCATCAACTCCTGTCAGGATTTTTTATAATTCTGAATAAATCAGGCAATGTCACGGTCATCTTTAACTCTGAGGAGCACTTACTGTTTCCTGCTCATTGTGGATCTCATAGGACACATAGTGCTGGAAGTTTTATATATTTCATACAAACAATGTTGAAGTCTCTACAAAATTGCTCCACTGTACAACATGTGGTTAAGTTGGAAATACAGTCGTGGCCAAAAGTTTTGAGAATTACATAAATATTGGAAATTGGAAAAGTTGCTGCTTAAGTTTTTATAATAGCAATTTGCATATACTCCAGAATGTTATGAAGAGTGATCAGATGAATTGCATAGTCCTTCTTTGCCATGAAAATGAACTTAATCCTGCTGTCATTAAAGGACCTGCTGAGATCATTTCAGAAATCGTCTTGTTAACTCAGGTGAGAATGTTGACGAGCACAAGGCTGGAGATCATTATGTCAGGCTGATTGGGTTAGAATGGCAGACTTGACATGTTAAAAGGAGGGTGATGCTTGAAATCATTGTTCTTCCATTGTTAACCATGGTGACCTGCAAAGAAACGCGTGCAGCCATCAGTGCGTTGCATAAAAATGGCTTCACAGGCAAGGATATTGTGGCTACTAAGATTGCACCTAAATCAACAATTTATAGGATCATCAGCAACTTCAAGGAAAGAGGTTCAATTCTTGTAAAGAAGGCTTCAGGCGTCCAAGAAAGTCCAGCAAGTGCCAGGATCGTCTCCTAAAGAGGATTCAGCTGTGGGATCGGAGTGCCACCAGTGCAGAGCTTGCTCAGGAATGGCAGCAGGCAGGTGTGAGCGCATCTGCACGCACAGTGAGGCGAAGACTTTTGGAAGATGGCCTGGTGTCAAGAAGGGCAGCAAAGAAGCCACTTCTCTCCAAAAAAAACATCAGGGACAGATTGATCTTCTGCAGATAGTATCGTGAATGGACTGCTGAGGACTGGGGCAAAGTCATATTCTCCGATGAAGCCCCTTTCCGATTGTTTGGGGCATCTGGAAAAAGGCTTGCCAGGAGAAGAAAAGGTGAGCGCTACCATCAGTCCTGTGTCATGCCAACAGTAAAGCATCCTGAGACCATTCATGTGTGGGGTTGCTTCTCATCCAAGGGAGTGGGCTCACTCACAATTCTGCCCAAAAACACAGCCATGAATAAAGAATGGTACCAAAACACCCTCCAACAGCAACTTCTTCCAACAATCCAACAACAGTTTGGTGAAGAACAATGCATTTTCCAGCATGATGGAGCACCGTGCCATAAGGCAAAAGTGATAACTAAGTGGCTCGGGGACCAGAACGTTGAAATTTTGGGTCCATGGCCTGGAAACTCCCCAGATCTTAATCCCATTGAGAACTTGTGGTCAATCCTCAAGAGGCGGGTGGACAAACAAAAACCCACTAATTCTGACAAACTCCAAGAAGTGATTATGAAAGAATGGGTTGCTATCAGTCAGGATTTGGCCCAGAAGTTGATTGAGAGCATGCCCAGTCGAATTGCAGAGGTCCTGAAAAAGAACGGCCAACACTGCGAATACTGACTCTTTGCATAAATGTCATGAAATTGTCGATAAAAGCCTTTGAAACGTATGAAGTGCTTGTAATTATATTTCAGTACATCACAGAAACAACTGAAACAAAGATCTAAAAGCAGTTTAGCAGCAAACTTTGTGAAAACTAATATTTATGTAATTCTCAAAACTTTTGGCCACGACTGTATATTCAGTTTTGTCAACTGCGTCAGGTTTTATGTCTGATGGTTGACAAGTGATCTCAAAAAGTCTACACAATGTGATTTAAATTTTCTTTTTTTGGATATAGGGAATTCTTCATATGTTGTTTCATGATTCTATTTACATATACTGTACATTTGGCCCCAGCTGGACCTTTGTCAATGTCAAGTATTTGTCAACTCTATCAGTATTTAACATCGTCAGGTGAAGGTTTTTGTTCATTTTGAAAGAAAAGTCTTTTTGTTTTTTCAATCAATTGAAATTTTTTTTTTTTTTTTTCACTTAGCTCCTTTACTGAACACCATTATTACATAAGTGAAAACTTTACACTGTTGTTGGATGGATCCAATTAAAATAGCAAGCTTTTTAATGCATCTGACGGAGTTGACACAAATTAAGATCCGAAGTTAATAAATATAGATTTTCAGAAAAACTGTTCCCTTACATGGTTCATTAGCTGAAACCTTTATCTACAAACATATTAGTTTAAAAACAATGTATTATTAAATAATAATAAAAAAATTTCTAAAACATGTTTTGTCTCTTATCTCAAGAATCAGTGTTATTTATAAGTAGTAACACTATGCAAACATCTCAGTAATGAATAGCACTTTAACTGTTTTTAATAGCTACAAAAAATGTATGAAAATACTAAAAAAAAAAACATCAAAAGGTTGGTTGATGTTAAATGGAAATAGCAATAGCAGTTTTGTTGTTGTTTTTAGTATAAGCTGTTTGAAATACAAAAATTGCTGCACCTTTATAACTTGAAATTTGAAAACTTGAGATAGCATATACATAGGATATATAATATTAATGCTCAGCTTTGGAAATGACTGATTGACCACTACATGAGATAAAAAAAAAAAATGAAATAAAATCAGCCACAACAATGCAATATTCCTCCTACATGTTGACAATCTATTTATTGGTTCATTGTATTTACAAAAGTGCATTTATAATAGTGGGGTTTCCAACATTTGCCTCTTTTCACAAATATTTAGTTGATAATGACAACAGTACAATAATCTACCTTAAAAAGCATGCCTTCAGTTCTTGCAGTTCAAAGTAAGCCGTCTTTATCTAATCTAGTTCCAGGCAGGCACACCCGGTATACTGTTTAGCTTGAGGGACAGGTACACTGCACAAGGCACTTTAACTTCACCAACTCTCTCTCTGAGCTCATGAACAGGATTCAAGACATCGTTGAGCTAAATGAAAACCTTTACCAGCAAAACATTCATCCTCTCTAATATACGTACACTCACTTTTGTAAAAATCTTCCTGATCATCACTTGTACATTTCTGCTGAGCTGTTTATTTACTAGATTGCTCCTCATTTAAATATTACAGGTTACTCAAGAGATGATTTGGGGAGGGGGGGAGGGAGGGAGGGAGGAAGGGAGGGGGGGAGAAATGGAAAGAAATAAAAGCAACAGTCCAAATGATATTACACACTCTCATGAGCATAACCCGACAGACTGGAGAGAAAAAAAAAGGCTTAACACTATATTAAAGTTTTGATTCTTCTCAGTTTTTCAATAGATTTGTCCAGAAAACACCAAGTGGAAATCATTGGAGCTGTGGGGATTTGCAAAACCATGAATCCATAATGTTCATCTGACAGCAGGCCACAAGAGGTGGAGGAACTCATTCTGTAGGCTAGCGTCTTTTAGCGACTGATGTATCATTGACATGACTGATGCAGTTGGGAGGAGGAGCTTGTGAGGAATTATGGGATCAGACGAGCAGGGTAGTGTGAGGGGGGCGGTATGGAGAACTGTACAGTTTCACAAAGTGAGCAGAATGCAGTGTGAGAGGAACATGGCAGCGGATAGACAGCGGGCCCACTGAATACACTTTCAGCTTCTTCTCGACTTTGAGTGCTGGATTAGCCATTGAAGCGTAATGTCTGTGAGGTTCAGGAGACATAACAGTGCCATGTAAGTATAGCAGACTGGAAACATCATACATCAATCTCAGTTCATCCTCCTTGAACAAAACTTACCTATGTTATCTTTCTCTTTGCAGGAAATCGAGTAGCAGCAGATCTCCCTGTCTTGAATAGCAGCCAAGTTCCTAAAGAAATAGAACATGAGAAAGGACCAATAAAACAATTTGTAAGGTATTGTATTTCATTTCAGGCCTACTAGTTATTTCAGGTAAAGCTGTGAACAGAGTGCAATCCAGCAGCAGGAGCACAATGGAAATAATGAAGCAGATACAACTCTTAGCCCATAGATGGCAGTAATTGTTCCAACAACAACATGAGACCCCCAAACCACATGACCTTTCCATTTCGTGCAGATGGTAAACCCTTGTCTAGGTATTGTGACTCATCATATTCTCACACAATTCTTAGAAAACCTAAATTTCTCAATCTGATATAGATACTAAAAAAGGGCGAATAAAATGCAAAAGATGATTTTAGAGTGAGAATTGAAACAGTTTTCTTCCTCCTTCAAATAGAGCATTCCTTTATAATGAACATAAAAATAAATAAACTGGGATGACTGGAGCCAGTAATGCAATTTCCTAATTATTATAATTATATTAAGTTTTCTATTATGGCAAGGCAATCTTATTTGCATCATATGATTTGGCAGAATATGACCAGAGACTGTATGACACAGAGATGGTCCACTCGTACATGAACAGGAGAAATCGTAACGCTCAAAATATGGTGCAAGAACATCCATGCGAATTATTTGAACCAGTTATTGAAACAATTTTCACAAACAGTAATGTAGATAGCCTAGAGCAGTGTTTCACAACCCAAGAGTGGGTCACAAGAAAATAGGATCGTTTTGAGTTGGTGAGTGTGGTCAAAACAAACAACAACCTAATTCTACGTTGCAAGACTTTTATTTTGAAAGATGAGTGTGAGTCCTATTGACTCTTCTCTTCTGTCAGTTCCAGTAAAGCATGCCAAAAATGCATTATCCTGATTCAATATCTGCTGTCAGCATGTCATTGTCATGGCTATGTCATCTTTTTAGTTACTCGTTACGGTAACACTTTACTGGACGGGGTGTGCATAAGACTGACATGTCATGATTATGAAGGAGGGTTTATTCATGCTTATGACAACAAACATGAAGTGTCATTCGCTCAATTATGTCATTTTTAATGCAAAGATGACATTGTTTGAGATGTCTTTGTTATGACAACTTGACATAAGCCAATACATCATAACCTGTCAGTATCTTTATCATGACAATTTGACATTACCAAGACATATAACAGCGTCATGAACATTTTTCTTGACCTAAACTGCAGTGGTACTTTAAAAGAAATTATGAAGTGAAAAATATTCATGACACTGTTATAATGGTCTCATGACAGCCAGTGTCGAAACCAACCACATGACAATTTAATGTAATGTTAACCCATAAAAGTAAAAAAAAGTAGTTTCTTAAGTTTTATAATTAATCTGTTATGTCATGTTTATGAAAAATGTATGACAGGTTATGTATTGGTTTATGTCAAGTTGTCACAACAAAGACATCTCAAACAATGTCATCTTTGCATTAAAAATTCATGTCAGTTGTCATAAACCCTCCTTCTTATTCATGACATATGTCATGTCACAATTATGACGGTGTCATGGCAGTCTTATGCACACCCCTTAAAGTGTTACCCTTGTGGTAAAATAAAAAAATCTCACACCTCAGAAAAACAAATTTTCCTGGCTTGTCAGACGTTATACTGTGCTCACGTAGATGCAGAGGCATATGCTTTATATTACTTCTCTATATACTGTATAACTTCTCTAAATACTAGCAAATGAAATTACGAGCATACAATGTCATAGTTATGTTGTCAATTAGGTAATGAAATGACCAAATGGTACAAATAAATTCCATTTAATAACTGGTATGTCGTGTGTTAGCTGGGAAGGATTTGCAAGCAGGTATGAAGTTCATTCTATTCATCAGGATCAGTGCTCGTATGTTTTGTTAACAGTTCAGTTTAGTATTGTGTATTTACCATGGTAACTGTTGTTTCCGTAACCCCAAAATACCACATGATTTTATAAGTTTATTCACTTTGTACTATATACTGTAATTTTTCTGACTGTGGTGGCTCATACCAATTTATCAACTTTAGGGCATTATGAAAAACTAAGACTTCTATTTAATAGTCTTAAAATATTTATTCATCAGTGTTATTCTAAAAATCTATGTGTATAAGGGGAAAGTACGTGTGTGTGTATGTGTCAACCATTTTTGAGAAATAAATATACTATGTTCAAATTCCTAAAAATTTGGGTCACATGGGAAAATATGGGACCCATGGCCAAACAAAGCGAGAACCACTGGCCTAGACAGACAGTAATATAAAAATCTATACTGGTTAACAATTGATTTTCCCCACCAATGTGACCAAGGGGACACCAGCTGAAAAGAAAATAAATTTGAGGTGGACCAAGTAAATTCATTTTTTTTTAATAATGTGCACTAATAAATCTATTTAAGGATTGTCCATTTTGATTTCATGTAAAACTCAATTCAAAAAGCAGCTTGGAAATATCTGCATGTGTGGTGTGCAGCTCCTTACATTTTTTCAATTAGCTGTTTCTCATCCAGCGCATTGGGTAGATCTCTCTTATTGCCGAGCACCAACACCTAAAACACAAAGACATCCGTAGGAACTTATGCAGTGAAGATGATGAGATGTTTAAGCAATTTTGTGCCAAAAAATCAAAACAAGGAAGTGTCTTACAGGGATTCCTTGTAACTGTGGTTTGTCTAAAAGATTGTGCAGCTCGTTTCTGGAAGCTTCAACCTTCTCCCGATCTGCTGCATCCACCATGTACCTTTGATGGAAAATGAAGAAAGGATGAAAGAATGCATATTTTATTATTTTTGTTGTGAGAATACCTTCTTCTTTCCCTTATAGAAGATGAATGTAGAGATACTTACACTATTGCATTCACCCCACGGCAGTATCGCTCCCACATGCTCCTGAACCTTGGCTGACCTCCTATATCCCAGATCTGCACAATAATCAGACCAGTGTTAGTTTCAGTGGTTATTATTTACAATTATACTTGCACCTTATTTTTTTCCTAAATACCAAGAAACAAAGATTATTCATTAAAAAGGACCAAACCTTGATGGTGACGTTGCCTTTTGTGACCTTCCTCATGTTGAATCCGACGGTCGGAATCATGTCTTCGCTGAACTGGCCTGACTGGGGGGAGGTGGGAAAACAGCATATATTAACAACTCCCTCGGACTTGTTTGTGGTGAAATGTTTCTATTGTTCCACCCAAAACATTTCTGTACTTTAATTTTTTTTGGACGCCCAGTTTCTTTTCCTATTGCTGTAAGCGTAGGCCTCCAGTGATTGGTAGTTAAGGGTTTCCAATCCTCATTTATTTGATCTATGATTCATAATGAAAGTTCAAAAAATAAAAAACCTCAAGCCAGCTCAGGAAATTTCCATTCTATATTGGCATCTACTGTACTAACCTACAGAGATTCTCAAATTCAGGCCATTGCCACAGTCAACTCTAAAGGTTCTGTACCAATATGATACACCAAACTTGGCACCAAACATCATAATCATTGTGTATAATTTTGTGATTTGAAATAAGAAATGCGTCTATTAATTTAGAAATTCATCTTTAGTAGTCAGTAATCACAGTAATTAGTAATCACATCATCTCGTGAAGCAGGACAATTTGAATTGTACGTCTAAACCACAAGACCACCTCTCCTGTTATGAATCAGTTTTGATGTGGTCTGGCTTAATGAAGGAAAATTCCCATCCTTTAAACACGTACCCTTATTTGTCATGTGGTAAAACTTTCTCTCTAAACATTAAGACGACCACAAACATATTCTAACACACTCATTCAGTTCTTGATTGAATAGTCATATCTGCAGATGTCATTTTTTCCATTGCGATTTATTAACACCTGATAATGAAATTATGCCAATATTGACTATTTTGCAAAGATGCTTACTGATACCGTGGTACAAAACAAATCATAGTGAGATATAACATTTTGGTCAACTCCCACAACCTAGCAAACAGTATACTCATCTTCTAGGGCAGGTGCACAAAACAAGTCTAGTGGGTTTAGTTTTGTTGTTGTTTTGCACCCTACACACAACAAAGCAAATGATGTCGCCCCTTGATTCGCGCATACTGAGGCAAAGTGACAACCGTGACAAAAAAAAGAGAATCAGAGCTCATATAAAAGCAAGATAATGCTTTAACGCAGTATGACAAAAAAAAGAAAGGAAGTCCACTAGAATGCGGAAGACGCGAAAGAGAACTCGCGCACAGAGTGAGAAGTTTTGTGCGGTTACACATCCGAAGATTGTCTTGTCCGAAGCGCACACAGAAATCTGTCTCAAATAGCATGGAAATGAATTCTCTTTCAAGTCTCTTTGCGCTTAAACTGACAAATTCCCACATATTCATCTCAAAAAGCCCACACTGGCAAATATGCTCGTAGTAAACTTGGTTTAAGTCAACGTAAACCGCAGAGACAGACAACACACGTGTATCATCATATTGGATCAGTCCAGCTCTTAAAGTGACAGCAGCCTAATATTCCTGCTGTAAATTCCTCAACTATAAATGAGAAAGAAATTACTCACTGCTCTTCACTAAATAACTTTTTTGTAACTTTAATAAGGATTAACCTTTATTTTATTTGTAGATTGAAAATTACATGCAGTGTTATTTTATATTTGATTACTTAATTTCCACATAATAAAACTATAGTTAGACCAACCTGAAAAAACCTGAAAAGCACTGATTATTTCATTTGTATCTTTGTTCTATTGTATTTATTTGTGCTATTGCTTATTACTTGTTCTTTTTAAATGACTGTTTACTTGTCTTTAATAATCTTTGAAATTTATATTAGTTAGATAGTTTTAGCTGTGGTATCAAAATTGGAAATCGAGAATTGTTACATTTCAATGTTATCTAAAAGTTTGGTGTCATAACCTTATTTATTACAATACAGGCATACATGGGTCAAAAACATCAAAAACAATAACCATTTTATTCGTTTATTATTATATATATTTTTTGTGGTGGGGCCAGTGAAAATTCATTGAATCGAAAATGGAGAATCGAATAGCGAATCAAATTGAGATAAGGATAAGGACATCTGTACTAATACCCACCCCTAGACAAATGTTCTTCATTTTTAGGACCAGGAATTCTATAACCCAAAAGGATATTAAACAACGGAATTAATTCCTTGACAGCATGCTTGCTAAGTGGAAAATAACTGAAGAGAACATATATGATGTCCTGCTCAAAAAATAGCTAAGGATTGTGGTGTCAACAGCTCTGGCTGCACGGCTCTTGCAGCTAATAGTGAACAAAGGAGTACTGACTCAGCACACTATCTCAGACTGTCTGGCAGCAGGGAGAAAGATAACTAGTCCCTTCACACTATCAGCCATCATTACTCAGAGAGATCCAGACAGATCTTTTTAAATTAAAAGAAGCTCCAACAAGATTTTCTGACACTGGGGCAATATTTGAGTTTTTTAGAGCCAGCAGGTGCAAATGGGGCAGGGGACAATCTCTTACATTTCTGTGCTATAATGAAACATAATTGCACTTGTAATTTAATGAGATATCAGTAAACACATGGTCAGCTCAGAGTCAGGAGATTCCCACCTGAGGAGCTGAAATAGCAAGAGTCTGTATAGAGACGATGCGGTGAAGACAGCAAAAACTATTCTCCTGGATGCTGTGAGAAAGCAATTCATTAAATGATGCATAATAAAAATTCAGCGGCAGTATATCTGGTCAGAAAACACTAACTAAATAAATAACCAATGTGTGTGAAGTCTTGTTTACATTTAAGCTTTTCTGTACCATATTGGCTTAAATATATAATAATCACACTAATAAATATCATCATGATCGTTGTTTCTATATATTCTGGAATTCCTATTTACCGCAATGAATAATAATATAAATAAAAATAACATGAGCAAGATTCTTGTTTAAACTACATGACCATCTTTGCAATCATTCAGAGTTGAGGTGATCTGCCTTGATGAGGGAAAGTTCCATGTCTAGTAACAACATTTCCAGCAGTTATCATCAGAAAATGCAGCTTATGTTTTTATTCCACCCTACATTATGAAAAGAACTCCTTGAACTCTATGCTGCATTGACCCTACTTAATGTTAAATCTATGAGTGTTATTCTCCTAGGGCTGCCCCCTAATAGTCGACTAGGCTTAGTCGACCAAAACTGGTATTAGTTGGTTAGTCGCAGAAAAGAAATCCACAGGAAGTGGCGAAATCATGCAGTCTGTGACAGACAGATTGTTAACAGCAGGAAATGCAAACATTCGCCTATCATTCATCAACCTCAAATATTGCTTATCACTTGAAACACACGTAGTAGCAACTTTATAAGTCCGCTCGCTCTAACGCTAACCTAGATAGATGTGCACTATTATTTGGCACATATCCAAGTGTTCGTGTGGAGAGTGCGCTTACTACATGACATGGAGGCGCCGGCGCGATCACTTGCATTTAATTTAAAATTCTCCGTAATTTTTGGTCATACAGATAAGAACAATCCAACATTCGAAACTGTAAATGCTTTCATCTTAATTTACTTTTATTTCTGTAAACTCACAATCGCAAAACATGCTTTTGTAAAATAATGAAAAAAAACATGATGCAGACATGAGAAATATATGGAAATCTTAAAATGTATACTTTTAAATGAACCAATTCAAATCTAAAAACAAATATTCTCCGATTATGTAATCCATATGAAACATGCATATATGTGTGTCCACTACTGTGTAGATGACGAGTCAGCATCGTTGACTTTCTTCTCTGGAACCAAAAACATTAGTTTATCAATAAATTATTAAAATGTTCAGACAGTCTCCTTCTGCTTTTTCACGGCAAATTCATAACCATTTTATTTGCCGGGTCGCTGTGGCAAGGTTTATGCGTGTGTTTAAGCGCTGATTAGGCTATGTAATGTATTATATATAGGCGATTAATTAATAATCATTATTATATTATTTTTATGGTTTATTAATATAAATGCACGACTAATCGCTTAAATCAAATGAACGACTACTAGTTGACTAGAAAAATCTTCAGTTGAGGGCATCCCTAGTATCGCCACATATACTTAAAACACTTATTTATATTTCATTTGCACTCATCACAACTGTACATACAATCTGTCTATATCATAACTGCACATACAAATTGTCTATCATAACTGTACATACAATTGTCTATTTTGTATATTATTCTTTTATTCTTTTTTATCACTTGTGTCTTGTCGCTGTCACTCTGTTGCACTGTGGAGCTTCTGTCACTAAAACAAATTCCTAGTATGTGTAAACATAGCTGGCAATAAAGCTGTTTCTGATTCTGATTCTGATATCAAAGTCCTGTTCAGTTGAAAAACAAATATCCAACAGAAACATTCGCAAACAATGAATATTCATATTACATGATTCACAATGCAAAATAAAAAAGTGGTTTTCTAATGTGACCAATTCATGTGAAGTTGAGGTGATAAATCTGACTTATGTAGTCACATGACATGTACAATGCCACTGCTTATGAGGGACTCCATGTTTTACAAATTCCCTTTAGCATAATCATGAATCACAAGCATGTCAGGCATGCAGAAGATCTTGAGCTTCAAAAGAATTCACCCTCAAAAGGTCAATTAGACCTTTTCGAAAGAAGAACATTCTGAAAAATTTTTCAAAAAAATCCACACATGCTCTCTGACAATTTGAGGGAAGTGATTACAGAAGAGAGAACTACAAATATAGGCAACACAAGAAGCTAATGCTTGCATTAAACACTTCAGCCAACAACTAATGCGCACCTAAGCCTTTTGAGCAACACAAATAGAATTTGAAAATTGGTATACCACATTAAAAGATACATTTCAACCTTACAGTGTCTGGTCTTCTACCAAGGTAAATAAAAAAACAATGAACTTCTGTGACCAGCACATTGTCTTACTCATGCACTAAATCACATGATGGAGGACGTCACTTGACCAGGAAGAACCGCATTAAAATGTGTGTGAGTCTTGTGACTAATGACAGAAACTAGAAACATATGTACAGCGCTTGGAACGATCTTGTGAAACAAGTACTACATGTGTGATTCAGAGGCTGTATACTATTATTTGCCTCCAGAGGAGACACAGCGCATGTGTCGCATCAACAATATAACTCAATGCAATGCAGATAAAACAGTATATTATTAGCAACTAATTAGTCACATATAGGACTGATAAAAAAACTGATGTCATGGAGAAGACAGACAGGTGTGATTACTCATGTGCTTGCTAAATCAAACATCCAGTTTCCCTTTAGCAAAAACAAGCTCATCAAGGGAACAACAACAGAATATTCAGAAATGATATCCTGCACAAATCTGGCTCTTAGTACCAGTTGTTTTAGACTTTATACTGGTGCATTTTGGTGTTGATGCATTAAGTTTATAACGGCTACTGCTTGGCAAGTCTCATATGAGACATTTCCATATAAAAGACATTCTTTGACCCATTTTCAAAGATTGTTTTTGCATTGTTCGTAGTTTGTGCTATTACACAGCTGACTGCTACCATGTACTGTCACTGGACAGCTTTGGCTGTATGCAGGACAGCAGTATACATAGTGTCTACGATGGTTGTTATTTATGTTATTTTTAATACTAGCAAGTGGGTAAATTGCATGGATGATCATTTGACGTCAACACGGCGGCGCTCATGATTGGGTGACCCACTCTATGTAAAATAAAACAGCTTTTCTAGAAGACAGAAAAATCTACAGTCTTCACGTCGTCATATTTCTCAAAAGTGTTGTTGATTTCCTTATATATAGGATTTTTTTGTTATAAAAATGATTGAGTGTACCCTTAAAGCTGAGAATAACACACTGGGTTGTACATTCAAATCCTTGGAATAGGAATATGTAACACAACCAGACAGTTTTACAGAAAGCTGCCACCAATTGTTGTATTTTGATTTCTCTCTATTGTTCCAGGGTTAAACTGAGCTGTCATTATAACAAGTTTATAGGGTCGGTGATAAGTGGACGTGGAGCACATTTCACAGGATGTAAACAGTAAACTGTCAACTGATGTCAACAAAAACCATCGTCTATGCAATCAAATTATCAATAGTCATCTGAGAGCTAACGTTAGCCGGTTAGCTTTCCCAAAATATTAAATTACAGTCACTGACTTGGTCTTTCCCAGTCGTCTACTGTGAATTTAAGTTAAATTAGATTCGTTATTTATTATTAAAGCAATTATGTTAATTGCCTGGTGTACTGGACTGAAATTCAGTCTGTTAGATTTGTTGAACTAGCTCATGCTAACCGCAAATACTCACAGCGATTACGTTAACAAACGTCGTTTTGCCTGAATATTGCAGCCCGACGAGGGTTAATTCCATTTCTTCCTTCCAAAAGAGAGACTTAAACCAGTCCAGGAGGCGGTTAATGAGTGCCAACATTTTGATGCTGGATTTTACAGGTTTGGGTTGTTTGCAATGTTTTTCACCACTAGAAACGTAATGTAGTGTTTGGGAGGAACTGGCCACTGTCATATGACTGTTACGTTGACGAACTGAATGTGTGTTCATTCGCGTTGAAGCTGCGCAGCTCCTGCGCAGGCCTGCAGTAGGGATAGAAAGTCCGAGTCATTTCAGCTAATCCGTTACTTCAAAAAGTTCGTTTCAAAAAGGGAGTCCAGTGATTTGTTTGTCATAAAGCAGTTACTGTCCCTGCCATATTACAATATCACACCGTTAAAACAAAACTATATGAACTAGGCACATACAGCGGTCTTTTATTGGTTTTATAGAAGGGTATATGTTGCCCATTAGTTAACGTTAGTTAAAGCATTAACTAAGGATGAGGAATACAGTTGTTACAATATTTATTCATCTTTGTTAACGTTAGTTAATGGAAACTGTTCCTTGAAAATGTTAACATTAACTTGAGCTCATGAGCCTAAATTAGAAGTAGGCTATTAGTTAATATCAGCTAATATAGCTAATTAATGTTAGCAAATGGAACATTAATGTAGAGTGTTTTTTATTGGTGTTTATTTTTATTTCAGTTCAGTTCTGTCCCAGTTCAGTTAGTTGCTCCCATTTATACAGCTCATAAAACTTATATGGAGAACATACAATATAATTAGCATTTACAATAAAAAAATAAAATATATTTACATTTCCTTTATAAAAAAAAAAGTCTTTGTATACTGTAATCCTAAAGTACAACTTTATATATTGACTGATGACCATGGTCATACATGGTCATTTAATAAATGCAAATAAGATAGCTCCCTACAGAAAACTGGCGAAACACTTATTTTGACAAAAAATACATGTGTCTGTGAGCATAGCCATTGACATAGTACAAATGTGAAATAACACTTCTGCTAATCAGCAAATTGGACAAAATATTTTCATTCTTTCAAAAGCATAGTTCAAACATATACAAGACGACTAGAGTTTTGTTTAGCAAAATAATTCAAGTGATGGATTTTATCTGTACAAGGTGCATATTGACAGTAAATATGAATAATGAATAAAAGATGTGCTTGACAATTAAATAAAAGAGATGTGAAACAACAGTCCTAAATTAATAGCTGTACAAGCAGACAGAGAGCAAACTAGTGTGACACATGTGATCAGAAGAACATCAATACAATAAGACAAACATGAACTATTAGATGCTATATTTAAGTCATATTTCTTATTAACTTATGTTTAACTACACAAGTTGCTCAACTATCTGGTATTGTTCATTTGGGGGTCACACTTGTGTTGTTCATGGTCAGAAACGATTTTTCAATAAAATCAATGTAATACATTTTTGTTGAATATTATATTTTTATTTTGTATTTTGAGAGAATTTCATAGTGCTAATTAGTATTTATGCAATAATTATGATAATTTTTCCCCTGGAAAATTTTTTCTAATTTTTAATTACTTTTTAATTAAAGCTGTATTTCATGTTAAAATAGAGATAATGCCTTTAAAAATCCAATTTTTGATGGCTGATTAGTGGCATCTGATGGGAGAAAAAAAAGAATAACATCTGTAATGCCATGGTGTAACCACTAGATTCCTACATAGCTCTATATTATAAATTTCTAGTTTTTAGACATAAATACTTATTTTTATTATGTTGTGGATATCAATATATATTTAGACATTCTCAAAGACTACTTTTTGTCAAGATTTAGACTTTTAGATTTTTGCTTGTTTGTTTGAAATGTTGATTTGCATTCATTTTACTAGTCAGACCTGATCACACAGAAAAACTGCATGGACAGAACAGACCGGAACGCATGCAAGCTACAGCGACAATGGAGGCCTACATAGACGAGATTGTGCAAAGAAGTTAGAAAGTACCCAAATACAAAGATGTTTACATGGTTGTAACTCGTGGTGAGAGATTACTCAAAACTGCGAACACTTCTGTATGCGTACAAGTCGAATGAAGTATACTTTACAAGGCTGCGTGTTCAACTGTGTGTGTACACTGGCGGACGTTTAAAAAAATAAAGTATTATCTGTGAACAACACAAGTTTTCGAATAAAGTCCACAATTTTTATTTATTTATTTTTTGGGGTTGTGGTCACATTGCGACTGCCATAAAATTCATCTTTTCATGCGATTCCGACGAAGTAACGTTTTTTAAAATTTCCAAACTTTTTTTTTTCTGGTCTAAAATGACTGAACAACACCAGAGGGTTAAATGGATAGTTCACTAACTGTCCTCTGCTCTTTCTGAATGTCTGTCCTTTAACGGTTTTAACACTTGCAAGATAAAGTTAACAGGAAATATCCTCTTGCATAACTCATCGTCAGAGAGCAAATGTTTCATATACAAACATGTCACCTTTTGCTATTATCTCCTCGTGTGATTCTGTTTTGAAACTGAAGTGAAAAGACCTGATAAGATCAATACAGAGTAATAAACTACTCCCTCCACACTGATATGAGCTTTAAAGTTGCATTATGTGGTTCATCTTGACACAGTATAAAAGGTTTTCATAGATGTTGTATTGCAAATGCAATTCAGTCAGTTGAACAGAGTCTGTTTCATTGGATGTTCTTCACATCACATACAGAGAACATTCAAGGAATGCTGTAGACATCACACTTATACGCTATATTCCTCCTCTGTCTTGAGGTTACATTCCTCACCCATTTCCTCCTTGGATAGTTTGCAACTGCGTGTCTCTGAGGGCATTACATGTTTTGTTCTCCCTGTGGAAAGATGCGATCATGTCAGACATAGGAATTTCATTTACAAAGGAAGAATTTCATAACATTATTAAACTGAATGTAGCCTTTGTATGATATTTTTATTTATTTTTCCAAAAGGTTTACTAAGGAGCAGAATAAAACTTAATACAGATATAGACAACTAGAAATTGGACAAGCATGAAAATATTACTTACATTTTATGAGCATCTTGTATTTGAAAATTTGAAAAGCAATATACATGATAAAAACCAGGCAAGTCAACGCTGTGACTGTTAAACAGGCCACCATGAAAGAATGAGTAGACTGGATCACGTTCATTGGTGTCACTGGTGGGTGATCTGTTACAATCCCTGGAACATCTATGGAACATTTAGAATGAGTACCAGGGTTGTGTGGGAAATGCCTTGTAAGATAACTAGTTCACATAGAGCATGAATATATACAGTAATTAAGATTCTTTCTCAAAATCATCAAAGATTCGTCAGTAAATGCAGTGGTAATATATTGAACTGTGTAGTTCATATATACAGGATTCCCACTGCTGTGGTCATGGAAAACCTTGGATTTTCTGAGAATTTTAAAATTGAGCACATAATATATTACCATTCAAAAGTTTGGGGTCAGAAAGTTTTTTTTTTTTACTTTTATTTGGCATGAATGCATCAGATTGATCAAGATGGTAAAAAAAAACATTTATAAAGTTACAAAAGATTTATATTTCAAATAAATGCTCTTTTTTAACTTTCCTCAAAGAACCCTGACATTTCAACAACTATTTTCAACTTTGATAATAAGAAATATTTCTTGAACACATTAGCATTTCAAAATGATTTCTGAAGCATAATGTGACAGATGAAGATGGCAATGATGCTGAAAATTACCTTTGCCATCACATGAATAAATGATCTGTTAAACTATATTCAAATAGAAGAAAGTTATTTGAAATTGTAAAATAGTCAAATTACAGTATAGTCAAATTTAACAATATTCCTGTTTTCACTGTATTTTTGATCAAATAAATGCAGCCTTGATGCGGATAACACATAACAAATCTTACCGACCCCAAACTTTTGATCAGTAGTGTTTGTATCTCATACAATCTTTTTATTACAAATATGGAATATGAATGGAAATTCATTGGTCAACAGGCATGGAAACCCCATAATGACAACATGTGTTTGAGTAGTGCAATGTACTAACCAGAAGGGGCACATTTTGCATCGTGGGTCCTGTTTCCAGGGAAGATCTCGCCAACACCAACACACCTGATTGTGAAACTCAATTATCACCTCATAAACTCATCTCAATGTATTACTATCCATTTTAAGAACTCTAATTGAAAATAAGCAAATATAAAGCTTTACTTTGTAAAGGATTTACACCCGCTGTCCTCAGCATCATTGTAAGTGTCGTTTGGACATGGCTTACATTTGAAGGTGTAATCAAATCTACCTGCATAAACACCAGAAAAAAAGGCAGCTGAAGCATTTAAAATAGTATAATATATCACTTTAATGCCTCTCTGTTCTCATGCCCCCTACACACTATGACCATTGGAAAAAAAAGCCCCCAGGAAAGACCCACAGAGAGGATGAGCTCTAAATATTAATCATTGTGGTGACGTGCCATTTTATTTAAATACATTTTTAAAAAAGATGACTTACCTGATCTAATCAGTTGATATCCAGGTTTACATTTTTCTCTGGGATCACAAATGTTGCATTTATCATTCATGCACAAATGATTATTTTTGCAGAAGCATCTGTTCTTATCTGAATCAAGGTTTGGCGAACATTTCTTACACTCACTACTGCCTCTGTTCTCTTGACATGGTACATTGGGATACTCCCCTGTAAACAACAACAACAATTAATGATGTTTAAAGTAAGTTTAAGCATTTTCACATTTTACTTTAATATTATGAACACTAAAACTTCTCCAGAGTTTCTCCATAGGGTTCCATGAGTTCCAATGATGTCTTAGGTATCAATTGTCTACTATAATGTTTAAATAGAGCTTTAACTCAAATTATATATACATAATGTGTACAGCTCAAAACATCACCATCTTTAACACTAAATGAAATAATCATGAACAGAGAATAAATGACAGTGTTTATCCTAATATTGAGAATATCATGGTAATCTTACCTGAAGGGCAGGCTTTACAACATCTACTTTTAAATTCATACTCAGTGATCCAGTCACAGTTTACAACCAGACTCCAGGTGCTACAAACACAGAGCAGCGTAAACCAGAGCTTAGCAGTGTCCATTGTATCACAGCGGTAGACTGAGGATCGCTGTCTATTTTCATCTCGCATTTTATAGTCAAGCTATGACGTTGGTTTCAACCACAAGCAGAGGCATGAGCATACGAGGAAGAGAAAGGCCAAAACCTGCCCAGGACTGAGAGTGAGAACACGCAAAGACATGCAACAAGATGTGTTGGAGTTGACTTTAAATTCTTGTCATCAATTCACTGGAAATTTTCCAAAGAATTGTAGTGAAAAACATGTGATCAATGTAATATTTTGGAAAAGAGGAAAGTGCACTTCATGGGGGTGGAAGAAATGAATGCAAGTCTTTCATCATTTCCATTTAAGGAGAACAATGTATTTGATACTGCTGGTAGAGATGGAAACTGTGGCTGGATGTAGATACAAAGGACATGCTTACTATAAACACATTCACAGTTTCACAGTACACGAGGTTGTGGGTCATAGTCAATCCAAAAATGTCAATTTGCTCATCCTCATGTTGCTTCCAAACTTGAATTTTCTTTCTTTTGTGGAACACAATATTAAAGTAACTTGTTTTTGTACAACTTTCATTGCACACACTTACACACAAAATTTCTTTATTGGCATCTGTGGTTCCATGAAGAACCTTTCATATCCATGAAACCTTTCCATTGGACAAAGGTTCTTCATAATGAAAAAGGTCGGTTAGATTATCAATTAATGTTCTTCGTACTAAAAAAAAGAGGTCCTTTTAAGATCGCTTCTTTGAAGAAAATGGAGAAAAACACTGAAAATGGTTCTTCTGTACAAAAAAACAACAACAACAACAACAACACACACACACACACACACACAAACGGATCTGGCTTGCAGTCCGCAGTGGAGGGGGTGCTTCTAATCGAGTTTAGATATATCCCCCAGTGGGACTGTAATGCTATAAAGCTAATCACTTTTTGGAACTTTTTTTCAGAAAATCTTCGCGTGTTCCACAGAAGAAAGACATTTAGTAATTCTCAATCACATGAGGCAGCCAATAGGGAACAGTTACTACCAGTTACTTCTGGTGAAAGGACAACTTCTCTTTTAATGTCAAAAGTCACGAGTACAAAAAACATTATAAACAGCAAGTGGCAGATGAAGGTACAATAGTGGTGGATCCAGATGGCTCTGTTGTGTAAAATGCACTGTAAATCAAGTGGAGAATGTGAAGGACTTTTGGCACTTTTTAATTCCGAGACCACAGCAGAGAAGACAAGAAGGTTGTCATAAGTATCAAATTTGGTACCAAGTCGCTACTGAAATTTAAAAAATGTTACAATAACACCTTTTCCCCCTAGCATTTTGAGAACTGTTGAGCGGATTCTTAAACACCTCTGATTGGCCATTGTGTTCACGTGCTCAACTGATATGTCTGTGATTTGCTCCAATGAACAACGCTTCAAAAAATGTTGTAAAATGACATCTTTGATGCTCTTCACCGAGCGCTTAAACAGACACCCGGGAGCGTTTGAAAGCAGGATCTGCTGATAGATGCCTGCTTTCAAACACTCCCAGGTGTACCTTCGTTGTAGAGCGTCAAAGATGTCAAAGATGTTTTTGAAGCTTTGATCATTGCAGCCAAACAGACATATCTGTTGAGCACTTGAACACAATGGCCAGTCAGAGGTGTTTAAGAATTCCCTCAACAGTGTTAAAAATGCTAGGGGGAAATGCTGGTATCGTTACATTTTTGAAAGTTTCATTACCGACTTGGTATTGAAGTGAGTACTGTTGGCAACCCGGATCTGTGTACCACATGCACCAACCAATGGAGCACATAGACCAACTACTAGACCACTGCTTTCCCAACCCAATCTCACGGCAATTCGTACATATTTTACGAGGTGGCTAACCCTAACCCACTCGTACAAATTCATACGTCTTTTTGCTAAATCGCATGTATTTTACGAGTTGCCAAATTCATATGAATTCGTATGAATGACCTACCCCTAACTCCGCAACTAAACCTACCCATCATTGGGGTTTAGACAAATCGTATGAATTTGTACGAGTGAGGTCAAATGACTTTGTACAAATTAGCCACCTCGTACGAATTGGTCATGAGATTGGTCTTTGAACACAGTAATAAGGACATTTTAAAGAATCTAGGAAACCGAATCAAACCACCATAACCAGTTTTGACAGGCGTGTCACAGAAACTATTTAATCAGTTTCTGATATACAACTTTTCCACCACCTACAGAAATGCTGTTATGTATGTTATGTCACCAGTGTTATCAAGGTAATCTAGACTGTGTTAGTGTAGCAGGAAGGACCACAGCATCTGAAAGGATCTCTTAATCTTCCGTTGATATGACAACCACTGCACCAGCCTGACAAAATTTAGAGTTGTAAACAATTCTTTTTCCGTAATTTGTAAGATTACTTAAAGGGGATTAGAAATACCATTCATAACCTATGTTACTACAGCAATGTGATGTATTTCCATGCAAATTCAAAAGGATCATGAAAAATTGGTACTTTTTAGAGGGAACTTCTAGGCTGGGTCAGCCTCATAGCAGAATGGCACCAGATTGAATTTACATTTGCTAAAATGCCCAAATAGCTATTTAGCTATTGGTTAAAGTTATAATGAAAAAAGAAAGATACATAATGCAAAAAAAGAAATTTCAATTGTTTACATATTGAAAAAAGAATACAAAACGTTTTTTTTATTTGGAATGGTATGCACTATATGAATTGGACAAAAGAAAAGGTTTGATTTCATATCTGACAATCTGTCCAACTGACTATCAAATTTACATTTTTACCTGGTGGGTTTGTTACTTTAACTTTGTTACTTTTCTCTTTCCAACTAGATGTTTTACACACAACAGTTGACCAAGGGACAATCATATTTCGAATTTTCTATTTTTTAAAACCAAACTTCAACAAGAAATAGGAATCGTTCCTATATACTTTCTTAAAGGTATAGTTCACCCAAAAATGAAAATTCTTTCATCATTTACTCACCCTAAAGTTGTTCTAAACCTGTATGAATTTCTTTCTTCTGTTGAACATAAAAGAAGGTATTTTGAAGAATGGCAGTAACCAAACAGGTGATGGGCCACATTGACTTTTCCAAATTTTTTCATATTGTGGAAGTCAACGGGGCTACCCATATTCTTCAAAATATCTTGTTTTATGTTTAGTAGAAAAAACGAAACTCAGACAGGTTTGGAACAACTTGAGGGTGAGTAAATGATGACAGAATTTTCATTTTTGGGTGAACAAACCCTTTAATCCATGTGGATTTATTATGACACTGATGCATTTCATTCCAAAGAAAACATTGTTTTAACATTTGTGTTGGACATTATCTTTCGTATTTAAAATTACTTTCCTATCATGTGCACCACACAGTATATTAAAAAGTGTTCCCATTTAGTCAGTCACTTTCGAAGTTACGTCAATACTGATGTAATGAGGTCTCGCTTTAGAGCCTTTAATGTAATGTCTCCGTTCCTTCCTTCAGGCAACGACGGGTCACATAAGTAACGTTTACAATAGCTATATAGCTATAAAACAAATGCTAGAAAACAACATTAGTTATGCTCAGATCATAAGAAAATTAAGTCAAATCTTGAGAATACGTTCAAGAATACAGGAAAAATGACTAATGCATGACTTTTTAGGGTTTCCAAACCATTGTTGATGTCTTCCATTGATATTTTCTTTGTTATGTCAGTGAAATATTTTTTTTACTTTTGCTTGACCTTTAATGTTTTTGTTTTTTTTTAAACAAATGCTATTGGTACAAATATCTTTGCTAACTGAAAGTTAATGGATACTTAAATATCTATCTGTGTTTGTTTTGAGTATATGAGAGAGAATAGGCTGAATCGTGCTGAGACTTGCATGTCAGCTATGACCTTTAATAAAAGACACACATGAACCCACATGAACCCACATAACCCACATGAACATCATCTATTCACACCTCACACTGTCACTGTATTGGCAGCACTAAATCCATGCATGTTTTGCTAAGTCATGAACATTGTTATAGCTTGTATCTGCATCTGAACTTTCAAGAGAAGTATATTAACACTATTTATGCAGTAAGTTTTTTTTATTTTAATCTGATGTTGAATTAAATATTAGCCAGCTATTACTTAAAAACATTAAAACATGAAATCATTTTTTTCTAATACATACTATTGCACAAGTCATGAATGTAGATAGAAAGAAAGAGCTCCACAATTCTGGACAATCTTGACAATCACAATTTTTTTAAGAGATCACTATGTACGATTCTGAATAAACAACTAAACAAAATAACACGCAATTGGCCCTTCGCAAAGACCCGCCTCCTTTTGTTACTGTTGCTATGTCCGACAAGCCATGCACTCTCATGCCACACATCATGTTCTCACGCTGTGAAAAATACATTTACAGAGCATCTACATCTACAAATATGGAGTAAAGAGGACACTGACAACACATCGACAGACAAGACAGAGCAGGTTACTTTTGATATGAAACAGTTTCATGTTTAAAATATTGTAATTTTTTAAAGAAGTTTAAACAATAAATACCGCATAGTGGCTCTTTAATGTGTCGTGAACCGATCATCTCTTCATACTAGTTAATTTATAGCATCAAATAAACATGAATGAACATCAGAAGGAATATTGTTTCAAGCGTTTAAAGACGTGAGTAAACACAATTTTTCAAGTTCATCTACTAACTCCCCTGACTGCTTTGTTGGACAAAATGGCGGATTCAGGGTTATGATTGGTTAGATCGCCTGTCAATCAAACTGCCGGCAAAGGGTCAATTTACTAGATGTTCTGACAAAATGTTAATTGCTGCAGTCAATTTTAAATAATAATTAATTTTAAGAAATTATTTTAAGAAATCGGTTTGGATGAATTGTTTAATTACTGACTGACTCATACATAGGCTGCATCCGAAAACCTAGGCAGCCGACTTGCCTCGCTGCCTTATCAGGCAATGACTTGTAAGGCAGCGTTTTTGCGTGAAGGCAAAGTGAGGCAAAATCTCTGGATAAATAACAGTAAATTAAATGTGCTACTTATCAAATTGTCTTTTATTAACATCTACACCTACCCAAACCCTAAACCTACCCTTACAATACTGCAAATACAGTTATTAAATTAAATAAATAAATATTAAATGACGCTACATTGATGTGCGCATGCCCAGTGGCCGTAACGTGTAAATTAGACCATCAAAATAAAGTGCTACCCTTGTCTTTACCAGCTGACAAGCAGAAAATGAGACATGAGGATTGAAATGAAAATATCAAACTGATATTTAAGTGATATTTTTTATTTTTTTCATCATTTAGCAGACGCTTTTATCCAAAGCGACTTACAAGGGGAGCAATTAGGGGTTAGGTGCCTTGCTCAAGGGCACTTAGTCATGGTATCGAAGGTGGAGAGAGTGCTGTTTATTCACAATCCCCACTTTCAATATATTCTCTTCTAAATTGAATGTCTATTATCATAAAAGTTATAAAAAAAAAAAAACATGATGATGTCATTAAAGAAAAGGGGAGCTATGTGGTAACAGATGTGTCATTTGCACATGTCTGGGTGGTTTCGAGCATCCCCCTCTCGCTTGCGCAAAGGGTATGTAGACAGCCGTTTCAGTGCAGCTGATTGTAGTGGTCTAGTGAAATGTCACATCCTCAGCATGAACGTACATCTAGCAATGACACGTTCACACTGTGTTTTTTTTTTTTCGTTTCTCGGTTGTGAGTGTGGTATAAAAAAACTGATGAGCACATGTACGTCACAATCATGGTCACACTGTATATCACAGAGTTTATGTTACCTCATATTGAATTATAAGAAGCTCAAAACACAAAAAAACTATGCAAGCAATTTATTAAAGCATGAAAAACATGAACTGAATATGTATTTTTTGCGTGTTGAGCGATTTGTTTAACATACACAAAAATCTACACAAAAAGCTTTAATATACAGGATCAAAATTAATTATACAATTGTTATATTAAAATATTATTTATAATAAACATAATTTTTATAACAATATTTTTTTAAACATTTTTAAAGGCGTATATGCACTTTACAGGGACGTATAGCCAGTCATAAATTTTATTTAAAATATTGTTAAAAAAACATTTATTGGTTTTCCACTCAGACTAGATCAATCGCATTAAAAACAAACGATTAATTAATTAAAATAAAAATTTGCGCCAAATCTTGTGAAATAGACCTGCAAAAATATTGTTTAAATACTGTTTAAACAATATTTATGAGTGAAAGAATGAGTGAAAGTTCTTATTTGCACCTTTAAGGTTTGGATTTAAAGGGGCCGTGCAAATTAAAAAAGATTCTCTATACATCATTTCAACTAATTTCGTCTGCAGTTTCTGCAGTCAAATGATAGTCGGTGTAGCTGTTTTGCAACAGCCTACTCTCTGTTACAAGAATTCAACTGAAGATGTGAAGGAAACTCTGATCTTGTGACAGTGAAGCTCTTTAACAAGAAGCCAAGGGATGTGGTTCATTCTCTTGAACAACAGATGAAGTAAGGAAATGAACAAGTTCCAAGATTACCAAGCTCTCTGACCATAAAGCAACAAGATTGCATCAAAAATGTGCTGTGCTTCATGCAAGCATGGCAGAGCACAAGTTATCTGGGCAGATTAGATCAAAAATATTATAAACAAACAGCTCAGGCATATAGCCAAGATCAGGAAGTATAATGCGATTTTGGTCTGCACACCGTGTTCTTCGGAAGCCGTGCAGCCCTGCAGATGGTGCTGCAATGTCAAAAAAGGCAGAGGAAATGAATACTAGACTAATTTAGCTGCCATGAACACTCTCCTACGAACATCATAAGAAAAAATATTTTCTAGCTTTTCCACACACTTTCTACTCACATCTTGGATTGAGCTGCATGGCCTGTCAGGGAATTTTACGGTTAACAAACCTGACTTCTCGTTTCATCTATGCAGGAGTGGTCGCACTCTGCTACCAAATAACATCATCACTTTTGTGTAGAATGAGTAAAAACAAGAAAGAATTACCTAGAAATTACATCAGCAGCTTCATATAACAGAAATACTATTTGTCATTAAGAAGATTATCTTCAGTATACATCTCATCAGCATACTGTATTTTTAGAATATTATTGTAGAAGTTGGTAAAGACTCAGACCTCAGACGTTTTATCTAACCATTAACCTCTGGTTTACTTTTCCTTTAACTCAAAACCAAATAAGCACCCTTACGAAAAATAAGTTTGTTCAAGTGTGCTATTAGTATACTTTTAAACTAAAAATAAGTATACTTTAAGTCTACTTTTTATATATGTATATTTCTCAGAAATATACTTTATGTACTTCTCAAAAATATACTAAAAATTGCACTGAAGTGTACTTGTCTTATACGAACAGAAAAGTCTATGTATATTTGGCCTATACTTGTTCTCAGTCTTTTGATTGAGATTTGATTGACAAGTATTACAAGTATACTTGGCTAGTAGGATTGTGTAGCCTATTTGAATATATGTATATATATACATAGTTTTTCATACAGTCTTATAAACTTACAACTTAAAATCTTACTTAAAATCTACTTTACTCTTTCCCCGCATTTGACTGAATTTTACAGCTATCCGTATTTTCACTGTTATACGGTGGGGGGCGCTGTTACGCATCTTCTGAAAGAGTACAGAATCTTTGCATCAAAACACAGGCGAAGAAGAAGCTAAAACAAATGATTGCTCAAGCAAATATAAAATAAAGCAATCAAACATTAAACAGCATGTAAATCACAACGTTACCGAATTAAATGATTAACCCATGAAGAGGAAACGACCGTGAAGGACTCGATCCACTCTATCTGTGTTTTTAAATATACATCATCGCTCTGAATCTGATCCAGGCGTAGCGTTAGCATGACAAAAATGCAATTTTCTCAACTTTGTGTTTAAAATATTGCATTTCTTTATGAAATGTACCCACATTCAAGTGTTGATAAAAAAAGGAATGCATGAAGCTATAATAAAATGCTTATTAAATTAGTTAAAGTACATTTAAAAGTATATTTCAAGTAAAAAAATTAATACCTGGAACATAGCAGGCCAGTATACTGAAAGTGCAAAAATAACATATAAATAGTAAACTATAAGTATACGTTCACTTAAATAAAACTTACAAGTATACTTGAAGTATAAAACTACCAAACTAGTTTACTGAAATAGTATTAAAATAGTAAGCTACTAGTATACTAAGTTCACTTGTAGTACAGATGAAGTACAAATGAGAAACGTAGTTGTGAACTATTTACACTTAAAGTTTACTACTTTTAGGCCAATTTAGTCCCAAGCACACTTATAAAGTTGATATTAGTATACTTTCTACATAAAGTATGCTTAAAATATACTTGAAAATTACTTAAGTATACTTAATAAAATCAACTTGAAGTATACTTCTTTTTCATAAGGGCGGACGAGAGGTTTAGAGTTAAACTGTTAACAGCCCTCAGTGTAAAGCACCTGCTTGTGGTTTCGTAAGTAGAAGGTGCATAGCCAACAGCAGCATTTAGCTTGAAGGGCAGGAACGTGAGTACTTGTGCGTGGATGGAAATTTTCAACCGAAAGCTGTCGCCTCCCCAGAACCAGTGTTTTGCGTTTCTAGAGACAGAGGCAGGGAACGTTGTCGACGATCGGAAGAAACATAATGTAGGAGGGGACAATACCATCTCCGATGTTGCTAAGTGCACTTGAAATACAAAAGTCATGAGAATGAAAATAAAAGCCAGTCCTAGTTTCTATGGAATCAATCAAATATCAACTTTAAGAAGAGTTTTGAGACCAGAGCAGGCAATTTTTATACGTGAACAACAGGAAATGTGAACATAACAGTGGTTTTTGTCATATGTATATATACTGGAGAATATTAACAATCTTTTAGAGTTAGTCCTTTATTTAAAATTGTACATTAGACATCATACAATCGGACACATTGCACTGAATGACAGCAACTCACAGTTGGAAGAAAGAAATGCAGAAAAACTAAATAAAATACAACGTAATACAATTATTACTGCCTACATAAATGTCAAGTGTTTATGTAGCCCATTTATTTTCATTTCACAGAAACAAAATTAAATCTTTATTATAACAATTAAATAAAGGAAAGATTCTCAGAGGCTGTACTTAGCCCACTAAATATGGGAAACTCAACTAATTCGTCATAATTCTCTCAGGAGTGCATGAGTCACTACAGGACATGTCTGTGGTAAACAAGTGTGTCGACGTGGAAACGTCTCTAATGTTACAGCAGCCAATGATGTACCTACATTGACTGCAGTGCAAGTTCAAGCGCTGTGAAATTTGCTGTTCAAATTCACAAATTAGCAGAATTCAAAGTATATCTCTTAGTAATGAATTTAAATAAATTCACGGCTTAAATTAAATTAGCCATCTGAATTCAAATGGAAGAGCATCTACACTACAAGTGTAATGTCATCGAAAGTGACTTTGAACACTTTCACATGTACGTGAATTTGTTTTGTCTCGTACCCCAAATACATCTGTTTCAAACCAGTTACTCGAAACAGGTGTAAACAGTCCTAAACAACCCTAAAGTAAGCTACAATCTACATCGTTCTCACATCAGAAGCCATTAAAAATATAAACAACAATATTATTTGTAAAAAAGTTTTTTTCTAAAATGTAAGGCAATAGAAACTAAGCACTGATTATTTTTTATGTTTTTAAGTGGTGTCATGTACACTTTATTTTAAGGTGTTGTTGTTACAGTGTAATTAAACTGAGTAATACTAATTAACAACATGTAATTACTATGTAATAAAGGTTAGGGTTTGATTTAGGGTTAGATGCTTGTAATTATGCATAATTTACATTTATTGCTATAGTAAGAACATGTAAGATGTGTAACAGAAACACTGTAAAATAAAGTATTACTTTAAGTTAACAGCAATTTAACTAGTTATATAACAACAAAAAATTTCCACAAAAACAGACATTGAAGTCATTGGAAACTGCGTTAGACGAGTAAGGACAGGCACTTTTCTCCAGATTCTTCAACAGGCTTTCTGCATATGCTCTCTAAAGAGAATAAATGTAAGAATGATGAATATAGAGTAGCCACACACAAACATGGTCATATGACCAACTAAGTATACTCCACCTTTTCGAGAATCCACTTTCATGCGGTTATTAATGCAGTGGGTGACTTTACACTTGGTGTACAGGTGTCCAAACAGAAGAAGAATACCAACGCCTATAATGACCAGACCTAGAATAAAATATTAATTCATGCTTAGTGAGAAAGATACAAATTGTAAACGATTAATGAATCTGGAAGCAATGAAGAAAGAGTACAAAAGGTGTAGATGTTGCCATTTTTGTTGGAAGGGGAGGTTGTAGTCTTCGAAGGGCCTGTAGAAGAGCAGGTCGTAATTCTTGAAGAGGAGGCCGTAGTTCTAGAAGAGGAGGTAGTAATTCTTGAAGGGACAGCAGAATAGATGGTGGTTTTCTTCAGTGTGGTAATTTTTACATCATCAGTTTCTGTTCCCTTTTCTGGTCCATTTTCGCAGACAGCGTCAGAAGTGCTGGTGCCTTGGATCTTTATCCCACTTTTACATCTACAGATGAAACAAATGCTCTTCACGCGGCAGAAAAAGACAACAATTATAAAAGAATTGTCCAGTCGAATGTTAAAATTCTGTCATCATTTACTCATGTTGATGTCATTACAAACCTGTTCGACTTCCTTTCTTCTTCAAAACATAAAGACAGATATTTTTCTTGTCAATGGAAGTTGCAAAAATAAACTTTCTTCAAAATATCTTCTTTTATGTTCCAAAGAAAGAAAGAAAGTCTGGAATGACGTGAGGGTGAGTAAATGATGTCAAAATTTAAATTTGGGGTTGAGCTTTCCCTTTGAAGTTTTATGGCTGAATCATGAAACATGCAGAGGGTGCTGATTAAAGATTTAAATAAAGCTGCTGAGATGATTGATATGCTTTCGGGTCATCAATGAAATTCATTCAACATTTTTACTGGGGAATTTTTATGGGTTAGCTCCCTCTCATACCACAGAGTTGGGTTCCCTTCGCATCTCTGAGCTCAAAAACATAGTTCTCGGTTGTCTACCCGTGGGTTTATACTTTGAATTGGTATTTGCGTGAAGCTATCAAACCGTATATATATTTTGTGATGTTCATAAAAACTTACTCTCTCCATCTTTGACAAGTTGAGTCATCTTTGTCTGAGAAGTATCCATAGCCACATTCACTGCAAGTCTGTCCTAGAAGAGAGACATAGTCCAAGTTTCATAATATTCACTTTAGTCAGTCGATGTGATTCAGTAAAGTAGGATTTAATGTTTACCTGTTCTATCCAGACCAGAACCTTTTTTACATACGCAAATCTCATTTTGCTTAACAATGGGTGTAAAACCGTCCATACATTGGCAGCGAGTGTCTGTTGTAAATGTGCATTTAGAGACTACCTTACTACCTGAGGGGGAAAAAAACAATACGTTGAAAATCTAAATAGTGGACTAGAATGTCTTTTTCTCTGGCTTTGATTTCTCCTGCATACATTCAGTAGTGTTAGTTAAATGTATCTTATAGCATTACATACTTTATATAGCAACATTCTCAGTTACTGAATCTGCCTGAAAAAGTAGACTGTGGTACTTACCTTTTCCACATTCAATGCAGTTTTCACAGTGAAGACCTTCTCCATTAGTATTGTACTGTTTTTCTGGACAATTCTTACATGTGTTTGTAAGGTAACTGACCCTTTGACCTACATTACATTACAACAGAAATCGTTTATGAGATGTTTCATCCAATACATATCCCTTTAGACATATCAGTGGATCCCAAATCCAGGTATTTAACCATATTCATACATACCAGGTCGACATTTCGTAGCGCTTGCATTTTGGTGAAGTAACAGCAAACACAAGAGAATTGAGAGGACTTTCATGTAGAAGAACATGACAGCAGTAACTGCGGGTAACCCTCAAATAAGAGGAAATAGAGACTGAAACCTCGAATCAGACAATGTGACATTTCACCCTTTGCACACCCACTGGAAATATATGATGTATGGAAATGTACAGGATTATGTACTTAGTGTTTTTTGTGTTATTAATACCATCTTTATATAAAAATGTACATTTAAAAAATAGCCAATTACTTCATCTGTTGAATTTGATGGCTCTGAATCTGATTGGTGCTTGTCAAATGCTTACAAAATAAAACCTGACACATAAAAATGCTGTAAATTAAAACTAAAACCTAAAATCAGGTTGTGAAGAATTGCTATTGCTCATATATTTATTGCAGTTTTGCCATCCTTTTAATAATCAGTTTATAACATATAGCCTACCACATACAACTGCTTCAAAAGTTTTTGTTTTTCTCTCTGAAATCTTTGGAACATTCTACATTCTCAACTGGATTTTTCTCAACTGGATTTTTTTCAACTGGACTTTTTTCTGGATTTTTCTCTCAAACAGAATAGGAAATGAAATCTACCATAATCACTTCCAGATTTCAGGTTGCATGTCTCTGTCATGTGTGCTGCATTACTAAAACGTTCTATGTTCTCTCTACAGAATAGAACATGGAAGAAAATTACAAACTGTCAATTTGAATTATTATCTCTTTGGATATCCATTTAATATTTCTAAAATGCCAAATTCAGCGTAATAACTGAGGCATGAATCAAGCTTTCAAAACGTCTTATCTATGTTTTCAAGATCTGTTGTCTCTTTATCTTTTTTTCCTCTAAATGTTAGCAGACAAAGAGTACCATAGTTTTCATTTTCTTCTTGAAAACATCAGGTCTGGTATACATTTATTTATTGATCTTGATGAGGCAATCAAATTAAATGACACACTCAAGTGAAGGTGCTCTCTCTATGTATTCTAATGACTCAGAGATATTTTGCATAGGAAAAAAACTACTCTTAGAAGTACTGAAAACAGGTAGGTCTGACACATTTAGAACGGAGTAGATGAGGTTCCTTGGTTTAGTGGTCTGCAGTTTACAGGAAAAAAAAGGTTTGCTACACATGTGTGCAGAATAAGTGTGTGCTAATGTTTAATCATCAGTTAAAAGGTTTGTTCGCCCAAAAATGAGAATTCTGTCATTAATTACTCACCTTTATGTCGTTTCACACCCGAAACAGCTTTAGTCTTTAGTACCTATCTGGGCATTTGAACGTGTTAATTATCTTGCTGTCAATGGAGGGCTCACTGAACCATCAGATTTTATCAAAACTATTTTAATTTGTGTTCCGAAGATGAACTAAGGTGTGGAACGACATGAGAGTAATTAATGACAGATTTTTCATTTTTGGGTGAACTAACCCTTTAAGAAAAAAATGGGGAAATGGGGATAATTTAGTACAAAAAAGTATAATATTTTATACTTTATTCAAATAATAGAGTTGGCAAGTCAACACCAACATCATAAACACTGGAAAATTAGTCAATGTAAAGAGAAAGAAAACAGCAGTGAACTGAATCTTTCTTTTTGCAGAAACGTTGTGCAGAGCTTCCATTCACCATGACATGTGTAGATTATATCTCAAGCTTGTTCCGGTCGTCAAACAGAGAAGTCTGTGATCCTCTGTGAGAACGGGGATTTAAAAAGCCCTTATAAATATGTAAAGAGTTATGACAGAAAAAGTAGAAAGGATAAAAAAAGAACGGAAAAGTAGATCAAAACTGGGTGTTTTCCCTACAGTTAACTGAGCATTTAAAAAAACAAAATGACTACTACTGGGCTCTTTATTATACAGCTTACTCAGCTCCAAAGATAAAAACAGAAAATGAAATAAAAGGGATGGTTCGGAATGACACTTTGGTTGGAGTATTTACTCTTAGTCAGTGTTGGGGTAACACATTACAAGGACTACAAGTTACTTTATCAGATTACTTTTTTTCACAAGTAACAAGTTATTTTCTTCAAAAAAGTAACATGATTACTTTGTTTTCCCATTTATTGACAGACAGCACTCCTGTCCACATGTTGAGAGAAATCGGGAGTGAGGTGTAGAGGTGTTGTGTGCGCTGTGTAAACATGATGGTTATTGTAGTTTTAGACTAAATGTGAGCAAGCATTTACTCATCTTGTACAACAACAGATTCAGTATTCCTCAAAATGAATAAAACATTGAACTGAAAACTCAGTTAATGTTACGCAAACCTGCAATTAAATTTGTTAAATTACACAAATATACTTTATGCATTTAATCTCACTTTATTAACCAATATATTTGCTGCTGACCTTCAATAATCTAAATAAAAAAGCACTAATATGCAAAAATGACTACAGATAAACACATTTGTGCTCAATTTTTTTATTGCCAAAGAAAGTGTTGAACTTTATTCACCTGTATCCTATTCTTCTGCTATCTAGAATGGCGGCACAGCTGAACATTTTTTTGAGCTGCGCCCTCTACTGTACAGGTGTGAATTTGCATTATCTTTTATTCCTTTGTTTTGTTATTAAAAAACAAACAAGCAAGCACAGTTGAGAAAAAGTATGCAAATGTAACATGACTTTCCATAAAAAGTCATACAATTAGTTGCATTATTTTTAAAAGTAACTTTCCCCAACAGTGCTCTCAGTTGACCTACCTCCACTCACTGAAATAGTTGCATTTTTTTTACCATAATGTTTACTATCACTTTGTAAAATTTTCTTCTTAAGGGGACAATAAATTCAGTTGCTTCTGGGCACTGATATTGAATTACTGAAAATATTATTGGCTACTCTATGGACAATGCTGGGTTATATGGTCATTTTTTTTTACTTGGGGGAGTCAGTCTGCAAATTGAATGTCTATTTATTAACAAAGGAAATTCACTTACTTATATTTTAACCCTCAGTAAAGCCTGACACACCACCAGCCACAACTACTACCATGTTTCACACATCGTTCTCAACTCCAAAATATGTTAACAATACTAGAAGGTTAGTACCATGGTGGAGTTTCATTTCATGGGTGCAAGAGCCACAAATCAAGACTTTCCGCTCTTCAGAATCAGATCAGATACTTAAGAAAGAGATTAATATCTTATTTCAATCCATAGAATCCAATAACACTCTTAGAACAATATACAGAAGTCAATTTAGAACTCTTGATTCAATTTTAAAGAACCCTTTATATGCCAAAAAGGTTCAATATAAGGAGAAATGTCTTAAATGATGGCATAATACTTCCAATTCTTCTCAGCAGGCTATTTCATTTTTTTTCTAGTGATTAAGTATTCCAAACTGTTTAATCCATGAAATGTTATCTAAAATGAATTAAACCAAAATTATTTAATTAAAACTAAGTACATAAAATGTTTCCATAAAAGGTTGTGCCAAAAATAACCCTTACCCAACAAACACAGAACGTTGCCTCAACGTAGCCAACCTTTTAGCAACGTTGTAACAACATGGCCAAAAGGTTGTTGGTTCTACATTGTGTCGTTAAGGTTGTTACTGTGCTGTCACAATGTTGCCATTCAACCACGGTTCAGGACCATTGCTGAAGGTTGTGCTTAGGCTGTCTGGACAACCATTGTACGACATGTACTCGTCACTGTTCCGAAGCGCATTTTAAATTTTAACAGACCGTTGGGCCGTTATTCTTCTTCAAGCCAGGATACGTGAGTATTGCTTATGATTTCTCTTTTAGATAAATAAGATATGTAAATATCCAAACAAAACCTACAATTTTCATGTCTAATGTGAGATTTATTTGTTCTGTTAATAAACTGAATAAACTGAGTGGCTGATAATTCACATAGCGAGTAGTTTGCGATCGGGTTTGGTGTAAGTTAATGCTAAGTTAATTATATTACTTTCAGAAGGCCTATTCAGATATCGTTATTTAGGAAAAGGCGTTAAACATATTCTGGTCATGTGATGAAGTGTTTTAACATTAAGCCAAAAGTTATAAGCTTGCCCTTTCCCACTGGATTTGTTTCTCTTTATTGGACTGTCTACCGACCTTCTCGTCTGCGCTCCTGTCCGCCGTGTTCTCCAGTCCCGAGTCGGCCTCATCAGCCGGTGACCTGATGACTGTTTCAGCTGCTTTTATTTTGTTCAACAAATGTTCTCAAATGCTCTTTTTATGCTTTTTTATTTGTAGTCTATTATATTTGAGCTTAATATAATTAATATACTCTATATTAACGTTTTTTTCCCTTCAAATGTATGTTTTGGTAGTGTAATTATATGTATGCAATGTTTTAATAAAGTTGGATTATATGAACTTGTATGGCATTTTTCCTCTTTAAAGTTTCATAGCTGGTTTTACATTAAAAATAACAATTAATGATTAACAGTATTTAATAAAGTGTTACATGTTCATCTTGTGTATGATTATTAAGAGATTGACCACAAAAAAAATAAATACATAAAAAAATAAGACGCAGAAAAGGTAATATAATATTTATAATCTGGCATAAAAATAAATGTGGTCGGAACGTCGTCTTGCAGTTGCTGAATGTCGCGCAACAACGTTGCTCCAGCCCTTTAGCGTCTTACAATTCAACGTTGCTACAATGTCGCGAGCACGTAGACAGTCAACGTTGCCACAGTAAAAATGGAACGTGGCAGCGACATTGCCACAACGTAAATGTGTTTGTTGGGTAGAAGACCTATATAGAACCTTGTCTTCAAAGACTAAACAAATTAACAAACTCCGTTCAGAGAAGTGCAAATCAATACGTACAGAATATGAGTGTTTCTTAAACTATGGGAACTTTTGGTACTGCGGGCTTACATTCTCTCTTGAAACATACTATACATGCAATTTTCACGCCTTGTCGGACAAAATGGCAGATTCTAGGTTATGATTGGTCAGATTGCCTGTCAATCAATCTGCCAGCAAAGGGTCAACTGACCCTTAGCCGGCATAACCCCAAATCCGCCATTTTGTCCGACATAGCAGTCAGGGGAGTTAGTAGATTAACTTTGGCGAACTTGAACTTTGAAAAATTGTGTGTACTCACGTCTTCCCGCGCTTGAAAAAAAAAGGGGGGGGGGGGGTTTGTTTGATTTCACAAAAAGAGCTACTTGACCATAAAAGCACCATGTTGAAGAAACACCCTTATATCCACTCTCTTCTATGCAGCATTTCAGTAAGCGTACTGCGCCTCTCACTCCAGGCCGACAGAGGGCGATGATGACACCGCAAATATTTTCAAACCTCCATTTGATGACGACATCTCTATGCGAAGAAGACAGCGGCTCTGCTTTGTTTACTTTTAAAGATGGACGTTCAATTACATATATTTGCTGAAAGCACTGACTGTCTGGTTTAAAATCGGACCTTA
Source organism: Zacco platypus (assembly GCA_038088235.1). NCBI lineage: Eukaryota > Metazoa > Chordata > Actinopteri > Cypriniformes > Xenocyprididae > Zacco > Zacco platypus. Next base: position 25,765,442 of record CM076074.1, read on the forward strand.
GAATGTAAGACAGAAAAAAAAACACAGCATGGAGGAATCGTGGGATTTTGAATTCTTGTCTCGTATGGTTGATAGTCTGGTGTCCTTTCTGTCCGAATTTGTGGACGATTGGCTGGCCAACGACATGAGAGTTGCAGTGTTTAAAATCTTGTTCAGCTGGCTCGTAATCAGTCTCGTAGCCATCCACTTTGCATGGAAAGTGTACGGGAACACTGTCAACGATATGTACTACAGACAGGGTGAGTATTTACTGAGGTGCTCCGCGAAGTCCATAAGTCCTACTGTATACAACGACAGATATATATAGGGCCTTTTAAGAAGTAGTACTTGGACTAAAGATGTTTGTGATCATTTCTCAGGGACTGGAGGACAGAATGGCGGGACTCCTGACACGGCGCCGAACCTGAGCGGATGGTAGGTGACTGACCAGCCTTTCTGTTGTTCATCTTATAAATGAACTCAAGACTCAGTTTCATTTGCTCTTGGTTGCATTATGATTTCCTAATTCTAATTCAGAATATAATCAATGAATGCATGTATGGAAAATTGGAATTCTGAAAATATAACATTTTAACTCAAATGAACAAAACTACTTAAAGATTAGTTCATTATGCTGATTCAAATATCAAGTCAGTAAAATGATCCTATCTTCACTATTTTTAGCCTTAAGATTTGGATATTTCCATAAATCTGTTGAACTGGTTCATAAAATATGTCTGAACAATTCACTGACGAATCGTTTCGAGAGCTGGTAACATTATATTGTATTTGACTGTTGGGCAGAGAAGTGCTCCAGTGAAACTAATAATCAGCACTGTTAATATAACTGTCGAAAAGCATGATATTTTAAACATCAGTGTTTTGTTTTAATAGCCCTTTTATGAACACTCCTGTTCCAGTGTTAAGTCCGATATTTTTCATTTTTCCTAGGGAAAGTGCAGCTGGTGATGCCAAGAAAACCCACCGTGAGTGATGTACCTGCAACTGGACTAAGCACCAACACGCAAGATGGAGTAAAGCAACTGTTTTTCCTTCAAGAGCATTAAATACATCAGAACTTGTGCCATTAAATCATTTTTACTTGTGAAGATGGATTGTGGTGCAAAACTCGAGACCCAAATACACATATGAGCTCAAACACACGACTGAATGGTGCTGTGCACTGGAAAAGAAGAATTAAAGAAGGATTCTGTGATAAATAGAAGCTCTTTTAGAATGTTTGTTTGGATTGAATTCTTGAAGCTAGTAGATAGCAAGACCTGAGCGATTCTCACACAGTATCATTTAACTAAAAACTGATGGGAATACTAGACAAAACGTAGGTCTCAAATGTTCAATCATTTGGACTGTTTGTAGAAATCAAATAATTGATTTCAGTGATGTATGAAAATAGAATTGACTGTACAGAAATAAGAAGATATACCTCTGCCATGCTTTCAGTTGTCCGAAAGGTTACAGCTGTCTTTTTGCAGTGCAAATAATAAATACAGTTTGTACCTAATTTGTGTCTTGGTTATTTATTTCATAAGTAAATTGTATTGCAGTACATATCAAAAAGCATCTTAATTTGGTTCAGGACTAAGGAGAAGTCATTAATGGAGAAAAAAAAAATAAAAAAAAGTGGTTAAAGTAAGTGATGTTGTGGAAAAAAGTGCACTTCTGGCAGACTAACTTGAAGGGGAAAAGAAATATTCCCCCATAATTCTGTTGCTTCCAAACACAAATCAAGCTAAAGTCAAATAATTGGAAATCTCTGGGGTGATTGTGGCAGCAGCATAACATGCACATCCATCACATTGGTTCCTGTCAGTCCAGGCATGAGTAACCGTCGTCCTTCAGAGAGCTGTGAGAAAAATGTGAATGAATCATTATTGGTGAGAAAGCCATCAATGTCCAGACCTTGAGACATGGCCTCTTCCCTCAGTTCCTCATCAGTGACGGCACCAGCTGCCTCAGTGGGGCCGTCCTGTCCATCGGTTCCTCCGCTGAGGAACACTGCACCACTCTTCACTTCACCACCACCGAGCTCAAGCCCCACTCGCAGAGCCAACTCCTGGTTCCTCCCTCCCCTGCCCTTTCCTGTCAGTTGCACAGTGGGTTCTCCTCCAGCCAGCAGACATGTCGCACCCCAGCCTTCCTTCCTCTCCTCTACAAGCACGTTCATGGTGCGACACAAATCCCAGCTTTCTATCCCAACATCTGGCCCTAGCCGAAGGATCTCTTTAGCAAGCTCTGGAGGTGGTTCCTTTCCTGGGAAGCACGCAAAACATGAGAGCAGCCCGTATAGCCGTGCGACGGAGCGAACGTCACCACATACTCCTGGAGACAGAATGACAGGTCGAAGTCCTAATTCAATGGCCTTACGGCTTGCACATTCAAGAGCAATGGTGTTTGAGCCAATTACAACGTTTAAAACACGGTCTTTGACTTCTTGAGGCTGTTCTTGCAGCTGCGGCCTAGCTTTGTTAAGCACCTCTTTCACAGAGAAAGGAAGAGAGTCAGACAGCTTATAACGATCCAAGATAGCCCAGACCTCCTCTGGCGGTGAGTCACTCCTGACTGTTGGACCACTGGCTATCAAATCCAGAGGATCTCCAATAACATCTGACAGAATCAACGCCACCACCTTCAAGAGAATGTGATGACAGAGTAAATATTATCCTTAACTCAAGCCATCCTAGGTGTATATGACTTTCTTCTTTCTGATGAACACAATCAGAGTTGTATTAATAATCACCCTGATGCTCCTAATATTTATAAAGGCAGTGCAAGGAAACCACCTGTTTGAAACTCAAAAAAGTGCATCCATTCATCATAAACGCGATGTTGTGTAAGTTACACTTGTTTCGTAAGTTGAATACGAAGGACATAGTATAAGCATTCAGGCGGAAGCTAGTTATTTTACTTTATAATGTGTTAAATATGAATATTTTGCTTACACAAATGCATCCCTTCACTTCAGAAAGCATTTATTTATTTGCACTTTTTGAGTTTCAAACAGGTGGTTTCCGTGCACTGCCATTACAAAGATTAGGTAGAGCATCAGGGTGATTATTAATATAACTCAGAATGTATTCGTCCAAAAGAAGAAAGTTATATACACCTAGGATGGCTAGCGGGTGAGTAAATCTAATCTTTTAATAGTCATTTTTGTTTGATTAATAACTCTTATAAGGGAAAGCTATTAAAAAAGCAATTATTTGCTATTGATTGAGTCCAATTCATTTGCAATTCTGCTGTATCAATTCTTTTAAAAGATCTTTAAAAGTGTTATATGTCTTTTTTTTGTAATTGTGTTGTGTTTTTATTATTAGTGCTGTGTTACTAATAAACTTTCTGAAGCTTAAACTCAGTGCAGATTATTCTTTTTTTCATTTCTTTTTATGTTTTTCTTCTTTTCTCTTGCATCTGAGCCCAATTCTGGGATTTTGGTGCACACACCTATTTTTTTGATTATATAATTGTGTTACCTTGGCTGGGTTGGCACATTGTGCAAGACCTCCACCCTTTAACAATGACAGGGCTCGTCTCACTGTATTTAACTCCTGAATTGTTGCTCCTGCGGCAGCAAGATTTCGTGTCACATCTTGTTTCTCCTGCAAGGACACTGGTGGGGCCGGAGCAGGTAAAAGAGCAGAGCCACCACCTGTGCACAGATGCATGTAAAAATTAAACAAATAAACAAATACACAACTTTACAAAAGCTTGGGGTGATATTTTGTTTTTTGAAAGAAATTAATACTTTTTTTCAGCAGTGATGCATTAAATTGATCAAAACTGACAGTAAAGAAATGTATAATGTTATACAAAATTTCTATTTCAAATTCAGTAAATACTGTTATTTTGAAATTTCACATAATTCTGAAAAAGTTATTCCACAAAAATATTAAGTAGCACAACTGTTTTCAACTTTGAAAACAATACGAAATTTTTCGTAAATAAATGCAGCCTTGGTGAGCATAAGAGACTTCTTTCAAAAACAAAACGAAAAAATAATAATTTACTGACCCCAAACTTTTGAACGGTAGTGCATGTTGTAAAGGAAAACTGATTATACAGGAAGAAAATAAATCACAAAACCAGAGATGAGCACAAGCAGCACATCTTTCTCAGTCAGTCCGCTGGCCAGTTCTCGTATACATTCTGCTGATTTCAGGGCATCTGTATCAGGTAAATTGTGCTTTGCTCCTTCCATAACTGTAATTCTGCTGTGATTGTCAAGCAGCATATTCCTGTGCAGACATACAAACAAGAGTTTGTCAGTAACATATGTACTGTGCGCAGCTAAACACAAAATGAAAGACCTAGTTGAAAACTGGAATGGTGTCAAGGCTGTGAGGGTAAATTTCAAGAAGTGTCAACATTTTCTCACAAACATTAGTCTACTTTTATTAAATGTATCCTTCAGTTAAGTTAAATATAACCTAACCACTGAGCATTTTGATGGCAAGTTACTAGTAACTAGTGAAAATCCCAGTTAATTGCTGAAATAAACGACTTAAAAAAGCTCATTAAACAGAACACAGGTACATTAAAATATGTATTTAAAAAAAAAAGCACTAAAATGCTTACACTTTCCCATGATTGCACAGTGTATTCTGGATACCATGGGGCACACTGACCACCCCTTTAATTAGATGGTCCCCTACAATCCTCTCTGCTTCTGCTGCCATCCCCAGCACCGCCTTACCAAAGCCCACCACATAAACGTTATTGGTAAGAGTGAAAGTCTGTCCACCCACGAGTAGTTTGTCTCCATGACGCTCCAGGCCCCTGCGAACCACTATGTCTGGCTGCACGCCTTCAACAGCAGCAGAAAACACAGCCCGGGCTCGCGTGTCTAATGATGACATACTGCGAGAGTACAGTGATGCTAAGCCCACCCGCAGGTGAAGAGAACGTGAGAGAGCAAGAATTGGAGCCATAAACCACTCAAACTATCCACATCAGATGAAGAGAGACCTGACGGGAGAGAGAGATTAAAAACAGGCTGATTAATAACCAATGAAACAGATTTTAACTAGCATTGATTCGTATTTGTATTTCACTCACAGTGACTTTAATGTTATCCACATTCACTCTGGTGGCAGATTAGAGGTTACCGAAATCCCTTACCCTCTTTTATTTCACACAAATTCACTCTGGTGATATCTAGTCTCCTGTTTCAGACCACTCTATTCACTTATTTACAAAATAATATCAACTAATTCATATAATTCTCACAATGACTAAAAACAAATCTAAAAAAGGCCACAACTAGGTTAAGTGACCAGTTGTAGTCAACTAGAAACACATTTTCTGTCCCTTTTCGAATATCCTATCATAGCCTTCAATGATTTTAGGAGAACATACCTGCACACTGTTCCTAGGAATTCTGAAGCTCTTGTATGAGCTGACAAAACTTTTGAGAACTGCATTACACCATAGCCCGTGTACTGAATTTGTAATGATTGACTACAGTTGACCATAGGGCAGAGAGTAGTTTCAGAGCTACAAGAAGTTTATGGATTCATCAAGGGTCAGTCCCAAAACAGTAGAGGGGGAGGTACGGCAATAGCCTTGTGACACTTGTTGACTTAAGTTGTAAGTCCAGTTGAAGTACTGGGGGTGGTCAGTATTACACGTCTATGGAAGACTGCATTAAAAACATACGCAATTTTCCCCAAAATGACAACAAAGGATAATGTTTTACTTCAATTTTCTTCCATACTCAAACTTCTGGTAACTTCAGTTACAGAAAACAACATAGAAATAAAAAAGGACAACAGAAGTAAATCACTAACGTCTTGACGTCTTTTATTTTGTATCAGTCATGACATGTTTACACATTCATTCCTCCGCCCCCTTTCTCTCCTTGTTGTGAACAAGATTAACTCACATGCCGAATGAATTAATGACCCTCATCACCCTCGTTCACGAACGAAATGTCTTGTTCAGTGCCGCTCCAAATCGGTGTTTTGAACAAATCTTTGGAAACAAATCGTTTAAAACGCCGATTCGTTCGGTAAATCCAAAGGCTCCTTCTCAGCTCACACTGGAACGCTATTGGCTGGGACTAGAGACAATCTTAAAGGGCAGGAAAACGAGTCAGTCAGCAGGGAACAAGAATGATTCGTTCGCTTAAAAGATTCGGTTACGAACAAACACGATAACATAAACATTGCATATAAAAATGTGTATTATCACGTAGGAAATTTGACTCATTTATGCATTTAATTTGCTTAAAAGTCCATGTTTAGCGCCAGGGCTGGGTAGGTTACTTTTAAAATGTATTTCACTACAGATTACAAAACACATGCTTTAAAAAGTCATTTGTAACGTATTCCGTTACATTACTCAAGTTTAGTAACTTAATCTAAATACTTTAGAATACTTTGGAATACTAATAAACGTGGAACAAACACAAAAAATGTCATTGCAAGTTTTTATTTCACAATTCTGACTTTTTCCCTCAGAATTGTGTGATATAAAGTTGCAATTGCGAGTTATAAAGTCAGAATTATGAGATAAATGGACAATATTAGTCAAAATTGTGATAAACTCGAAAAATTGAGAAAAGTCAAAATTATGAGAAATAAACTCGAAATATTGAGAAAAGTCAAAATTATGAGATATAAACTCAATTGCAAGAAAAAAAGTCAGTATTGCAAGTTCATATCTCCCAATTCTGACTTTATAACTTGCAATTGTGAGTTTAAATCTCGCAATTCTGAGAAAAAGAAGTCAGAATTGTGAAATGCAAACTCACAATTGTGAGGGGAAAAAACAAATTGTGAGAAAAAGATGCAGTGACCTTTTTTACAATTATAAAATGACTCACAAACAACTATCACAAAACATGAAAACAGTCGAAAACATGAAACTTAACTCAGCTTTTTCAGACTGTCAGAGTCAGTGAATCACTAATTGCTGTTTAAATGACATTAAAATTCAAAGTAATCACTTTGGTAATCTAAAATACTTTTCAGATGTAACTGTAATCTGATTACCACCCATTTAAAATGTAACTGTAATGAAATACACTTACTCAAATTTTGTATTTTAAATACGTAAGAAAGTTACTTGTATTTCGTTACTCCCCAACTCTGTTTACTGCAGTGACTATCTACATCTTCACGTTGCATCATACAATGGAATTTTCCAAGTTTAAAGTCAAGTGACCTTCTATTACACACCATTAAAAAGTTGGGAATTCAAGTTGAGTGAAACATGCTACTTCAGCACTAGGATGTCAATTTGTTGTAAAGACAGATCTGTTCTGAAGAAGCATTGACATCTTTTCTTCAGAAGGTGGCAGTATTTAATAGCCTAAGTCAGATAAACTAAACCAACACTTGTAACCTCCTACATAACACAACCAAAGTGTGCCCAAACATATTCGTACTTCACTAGCCTGCAGTTAGCCTATTTCTGTGTCACCGAAACAGCGGAGGTGACCGCGTCATACTGTGTAGCCTATGACATCATCCTTCTTGTTATCAGAGTCTCCCAGCTCCATCTGTTACTCACACCCATGGGGAGAAGAGTACAGTACAATATCATAAGGCTTCTTTTTTTTTTTTTACAGGTAACAACATTATGATAATTTTCATTGGGCAGTGCTCGGGGTCTGTTTTCATGACTATAAACCTACATTCTAGTTCATTGTCTCTCTTTCATGGATGAAAAGATGTTCTCCAAGGGCCAGAAATGATAACATGAAATCAAAATGGACCATTTTTGGCTCGTTTATGAAATATTGAAATACTGTTTTTCAAAAATGCATGTGCCCTCATAATCTTTGATCAAAATAACTTCCTCTCTGACTTGCAGGGACATCTCGTCTCATCTCTGATGCCGTGTTTTACCGAAAGTGGGACTCACATGAGACCACAATAATAGGTTAGCAAACCACAACCATCCAGTCAATTCCCGATGACAAAATCAAGTCATTCATCAAAACATTCGTCAATTCAGAAATGAATATAAATGATAAAAGTATGTCAAATATAATATAAATACAAGTTTTAATTGCTTAGGCAAGTTGCCACATTTACCGTGTCATGATTTGTGATTTTATAATGTATTTTATTTAAATATGCAGCTAAATTTAACGGACATATTTAATGCCTCACAGACACAAAGTGCTGTTCTCTTTTGTTTGCGTTGCAGTTCTGTCATGTTTGTTTGTTGTACTATCTATTGCAGCACTTTTTTGTGTTGTCATGGATAATTGATGTACAGAAGGCTATGTAATTCTCAGGTGGCTGCAGACAGCAGATGGGAAGAGGTCACTCTGCTGGCTGATATTTCCATTCTGCAGCACCAGTGACCCTTTGTCATCCTCTACGTGTACACTCCCTTCGCATCCCCTTCGTTTCTCCAGTCCTCGTGACAATCATATGCTCCGTTGTTTCATAAAGGGCTCAGATTTGGCTGCTGTGTAGGGTAGAATGTACCAAGCCATTGGACGTTTTCCATCAGGGATCACTTACTCACCTGAGGCCTGATAGGAATGCAATGAGAGGATGATGGAACGACAACTGTACAGATATGATGGCAAAGAGTCGGCAGGTGACTTTCAGCGCATACTAAGAGATGCCGCGATTTATGAATACTCAGCAATAAGGAGCATAATTTGCATGACCAGAGGGTATCTGGCATCAGTACAGGGACAAGTTTAACTCTCGGAGGTGGCTGAACTCTCACTTTCGGTAAGTGACTAAGATGAATCACTTTACTGTGTGCAATTAGATCTTCTCACTTTTTCATTAAAGCCAATATAGGGAATAATGGTAAATGGAGAAGATGGAAACAGAATTAGCAAGCCCGAATACTTTATCATATTCCGTTGCACATTCATCGCCAAGGTTTTTCCCCGATTGCACCATCGCTCTTGCTATTCCATTACAGCAAAAACAAAGAGAAATCACTCTTTCTCATAACCGTATTTGGCTCGTGAGTGGCCATCTTATTGTCTTTGTGCTTTAAATATCCTGCAACCTCTGGCTGTGATCTACATTCATATATTATGCAGAATATGCATGAAGCAAAGTTCTTTGATGCTTTGAATATGGGGTTCAGATTGTGGAATACGTTCATTTGAATAACAGTCCATAAAGTCATATGCTCAACACAATCATCATGTACGCACTGAGAATTGTGTAGAGATTTCACCATGACAAAGATAAAACAAATAAACCTACCATGGGTACCATGCACATATTTTAATAAATATTTTAATAAAACAAAATTGCAACTGAACTTGACAGACAGAGATCGCCACGCATACCATTTGTTGTATGGAAAAGAGCTTTAATATTTTCAAAAATATTATAGCTTTGACTAAATGTGTTTCATGGAGAAAAAAGCTATAATTTCAAACAACATTATAGTGTGTTGATGATTACAGAATTTTCAGATGTAAAGCAAATGATCTGCAGAAAATGCAACTCAATTCGACCTGCCAAATTTAGACATGCAGTTTTTGGGAAAGTTACTTTTTTAAAGTAATGCATTACAATATTGCGATACTCCCTAAAAAAGTAACTAATTGCATTACTTAGTTACTTTTCATTGAAAGTAAAGTGTTACTTTACTTTTGGTCTACTTTTTCTCATCAGGGCTGGGCTTCCTTGTTTGTTTTTTATTAAAAAAAAGTCCTTTTTTTGGCAATTGTAAAGGACCTTTCAACATGTTTGCTCTTTAACATTATTTTTGGATTTTTCTTTTTTTAGAGTTTACACTGAAAAAAAATGATGTGTTATAAGAGAAGTCACAGACAAATGCGCGACAGGTAGGGTTCAGTATACGGCACTTCTCATTGATTTCTATGGTATCTGCAAACAGTGATTGGCAGTCGCACAATTCTGAACGAAATCCAATGACGTCAAGGCTGCAATGTGATTGGTTATAAAGGCACGTCTGATCCAAGTTGGCCACATACTCTTTCTCCAATGTTAGAGTCACGTGCCTTGACCAAAGGCGTTGGTTAAAGTGAGATTAAATACATAAAGGCCCGGTTTCACAGACAGGGTTTAGCCTAAACCAGGATAAGGCCTTAGTTCAATTAGGATATTTAAGTAGCTTTTATAAACATACACTAGAAAAAAAAACATTACTGGTGTGAATCTTGAATATGTCAATGGCTCTGACATATTTTCAGATATGTCAGTACAAGTTGCAAACATGCATGTTAGTCTGGGACTAGTTTAAGGCTTGTCTGTGAAACCAGGGGAAAGTTTATTTGTGTCATTTAACGTAATTCATTATTGCAGGTTTGGATCTCACTGTTTTTATTCATTTTGAGAAATACTGAATATTTTTCTTAATGATTTCGCAGACACTTTTCTACAAAGCGACTTACAAATTTTGTGCAAGATGAGTAAATGCCTGCTCACATTTAGTCCAGAACTACAATAACCATCATGTTTACACACAACACCTTATGATTTCTCTCAACATGGGGACAGGAGAGCTGTCAGTCAATAAATGGGGAAACAAAGTAACTTGAGTTACTTATTTAAAAAAGTAACAGATATTTTGTTGTAAATTTAAAAGTAATGAGTTACTTTACTAGTTAGTTGAAAAAAGTAATCTGACAACATAACTCATGTTACTTGTAATTCATTACCTCCAAAACGGTAAATAAATCAATAAATAAACACATTTTATAATTTATTTATTTTTTTGAAGTTGCTTTCAAAATCCACATGGCTCAAAAAATCTGGCGGTTCACATTTTGCTGAGGCGTCGGGACGAGAGGATATGTCAACATATAACGCATGAACCCACTGCTCGGAATAAAAAAAACCACAAACCTTGTCACGCTGTTCCCTGTCAGTTTGCTTTTTTTGCAGGGCTTTGCAGGGCTTCACAGAACAAAAGCGATTTCACAGACTTCCTGTCTCTCTTCATTACCTTAAAAGGCTGATTATTATTGTGACTATGCCTTTGCCAATTATTCTAACTTCTCAGAAAGGCCACCTACAGTGACTGTCCTAGAGTCCCTCAAAAGGCCTCAGGTCTTCTGCTTCTGAAGCATGGGGAGTGACAGCTTAGAGTTTTTACAATAAATAGGCTGAATAGGAGAATCCATGTGTCATGTAATGAAAGAGACAGATGGACAGAGACAAAAGAGAAATATGTGAATAATTTGAAAATGGGAGAAGCTGAAGAAAAAGGAGCAAAAACAAACCCAATGGGGATCTAATTGAAATTTTAGTTACATAAATAACTAAATCATTAGACACTAAATAGTATGGTAGAGATCTTTATGAAGGAAATAGACTGGGAAACAGGATGCAGGTAAATCGACGTATTCTCCATGGGGCAGCTTCCAGCGCTCTGCTGCTAGGCAACTGCTTGGGCACTATGTGACTTTTCATGACAACATTTCTTCTGAAGCAATTAGAACAAATTCAGCTGTTTCCTAAGTGCCCAGTATTTTTGATCTTAAATCTGCTAATGCAGACAAAAGAAAATCCCAATGAATAAAGCTAATTCCTTCAGGGTGGCCTGAGTACTGAAATTCTGTACATCCTTAATAATAGCCTACATTAAAAATTACAGGAACTGGTTATGATCAGTGAACAAAATTTTACAAATGAGTTTGTTTGATTACCAAATCAGCACGATATTGTACAGTTTTCTGTATCGTGTCATGAAAGGGAGTCTTGACATCATTTTGTACTGTCATTTTAGATTGTAAATTATTACCATTATAATTATTTTTTAAGGCATAAAAAATACATTGCTATTCAAAAGTCTGAGATCTGTAAGAGTTTCTTGTTTTTTACTATTTTAATATATTTTAGTAATTTGTTCCTGTCAGTCTTCAGTGTCACATGATCCTTCAGAAATCATTTTAATATACTGAATTGGTGCTCAAGAAACATTTCTTATTATTATCAATGTTGAAAACAAGTTGTGCGGCTTTATATTATTGTGGAAACCTTGATGCATTCATTCAAGATTTTCTGATAAATAGAAAAAAAGAAAGAAAATAAGATTTTGTAACATTATAAATGTCCTTATTGATCAATTTAATCCATCCTTGCTGAAAAAAGTATTAATTTTAATGATCCCAAACCTTTGAACATTATTGTCCATTAATATAATATAAAATAATTAAAAACAAACTGAATTCAAGAAGTCTGAATAGGCTCTTGTTCTTTTCGTGACTCGTTGGATACTCTTTAGGTACTTTTCTTTTAAACCAAAGTCATATGCACAGATAAATAAGTTGACTGCTGAACTTTTACAGTAAATGCAGGGACTTTTGTTTTAGCATGCGTGATTTTGAATGACCTTTCACATGTATGACGACAGCGCAGTTCCTCAGAGCACCAACCACATCCTGCTTACTGTTCAGTTGGTTTGGTTAAGCAGAACTTTGGTATCTTCTAAGAATGGACAATTCCATTACTCTGCACATTCGAGCAACAGAAGCAGAGATGTATAGAGATTACGCCACCTGTGCAGGAAGAGTGTTGCCCATTTATGGAGCTTTAGAAGCTGAAGTGCTGAAGCAGCATATGATTAAATTTGATTTATATGCATAATTTGTTCAAGGGTGGTTGCTGCTACAGAACTGTCAGGCAGTTCCAAGGTAAACAAAAAAGAGAAGTTGATGCTAAAATGCTATTTATTATCATAATACCTCTTGAGACAGTGCTTCGACCTGTCACTGCTGTAAGAGACTTGACAGTGCATAAATCTCTCATTTTAAAGAATCTGTTTCAGTGATTCCAGTCTTTTGAAGTTAGGAGAAAAGGAAAGTGAGCTTCTCATGACCTTTGACCAGGGCAGTTAACCTTATCCTGAGTATCATGATAGAGAATCAGCCCACATACACTCCCAATGGGCTGAAACCAACCACATGCACCCCTGTATTCAGAGACTGTCTCGTCTCGACAGTTTTACTATCTTTTAATGATTAAATGGGATGTAAATCATGTCAAGGCAAACAGAAACTGAAATAACTCAGACCATAATGATGTTTAAGGGCATCCCCTTCACTCTCGAAGCATCCCCAGAGTTTATATTTACAAATAATGTAAATTATGTCAGTATGAATGTATTGTGACAGCAGTATCAAGTGAATGTACATCTAACTTTAGCTGAACACTATAAAACAAACTTTACCAACTGTAATTTACATCCATATAATCTAACATGACTTATTGTATCTCTGAATAGATTTTTTGATTTAACTGGATTGTCATAACTTTGTTTTCTGTTTCAGTCAAATAAATAAAATGGTTTTCATTGAGCTCTTGAGACAATAGGACGTAGCAAGTATTAGGGTTGCCAAAAGTACCGACTTCGCTACTGAAATTTTGCTACTGAAATGTGACAATACCAGCATTTCCCCCTAGCATTTTGTGAGCTGTTGAGCGGATTCTTAAACACCTCTGATTGGCCATTATGTTCACACCCTCATCAGATATGTCTCTGATTGGCTACAATAATCAACGCTTCAAAAACATGTTGTAAATAGACATCTTTGGCCCAGTCCACACAAATACGGATATTTTCAAAACCGCAGATTTTTCTATGCGTTTTGGCCTTTTGTCCACACGCAAACGGGATATCCGGTCACTGAAATCGAACTTTTTGAAAATTCATGCCAGGGTGAACATTTTTGGAAACTCCAGTTACAGTGTTGTCGTGTAGAGAGTTTGTCTTGTACATGTGTACGTGTGGACAAGGCCTTTGACGCTCTTCACCGAGCACTTGTTTGAAAGCAGTCGTCTATCAGGGAATCCCTAATAAATACGGTGATGGACGGATCCCCTGATTTTTACAATTTCAGTACCAACTCTGTACTTTTGACAACCCTAGCAAGTATTGTTTTCTCTCTAAAATATGGACTACTGTATGGGTCATTTTAGGCTTTTAAGGATGTTTCCTGCAGACAGATGTAATAATTCAGCCTCTTCTTCACCAGAGGGGTCCAATGCTGTGGCAGCATAATTACTGTTATCAGAGACCCCTCTCTGGGTCGAGTGCGAAACAAACCCAGGGGTGCACAATCAGCCAGAAAACAAAGATTAATCTGCAACACACACACTCTTTGCTCTTTACGAGATATATCTAGCAAATCATTGGTTAAAACATTCACTGCTTGTCTGTTCCTCCTAAATCTTGTTTATTATTCAGAACATCTCAAGGATTCCAGAGCTTTATCCCCCTCCATCTTTGAATAACACTGTAGGATTAACCGTGATAAAACTACAAAGAACTTGAAACATTTCCTCCCTTCTTTTTTTTTTCACAAGACTGATGGCTTAATCCACTAAATGAAGCGGGTGAATCCTAAAGATTTTTATGTCAATTTAGGAGAGTCCAAAATAGCCTTGAGTTTTTTTAGTGCTTGTGCATTAGAATATATTCTCGATCTTATTTACCAGACCACTTCATTAAGCTGAGGTACATTACAGAAAATAGATATGGTTATGTAAAACAGAATCGATTGCTATATGAGCAACAGTTTCTAGGCTTTTTTCCCCTTTGGAATTTGAAAAACATATTTTCTAATAGACTTTTCAGAATAAGTGGAGCAAAGTCATTTTTCCCTCACCGTTTGTGTATTTACTCTGCTGTGGTTCCTCAATTAATGTGATGCCATCAATGAGAACAGCAGGACGCAGCTGCAAAATTCCAGAGCATTCCATGCCTGCCTTATTTCTTCATCTATCATCCTGTTACAATCAAATTGTCTAATTGGAAAACCAATATGTGTGTAATATAACAATATAGCACAATGTAACAATATGAATCAATGCTTAATTTGCTTGTGCACATCATTTGACTGAAGTATGTATGCATATAACACAGTATACTAAGTAATTTTAAAAGCATTTTAACTGATTACCTTCATTAAATGACTAATTAGTTTGTCTGTATATTTTAATCAGTGTTATTTTAGTTTTTTATATATTAGTTTGTATTAATATTTTTACAATTTTTTTTGTTTTTGTCATTTTTTATTATTATTATTATTATTATTTTGTTTTAGTTTTTATTTATTTCCAGTTAATAATCTGATTCATCTTAACCTTATTTTATATAATTGTCAATGCAACATTTCTCAGTTTTTCATCTAATATTTGTATTTTATTTTAGTTAACAAAAATGTTTTTACTAGTTTTAGATCCTGATTGTAAGAATTATTTCTCCTCAAATTCTGACAGCCTTTACTCACACAAATATCATTTAAATTGAGTTTTCAACCCAATCTGGCAGAAAAAACATTTTACAAGGTAGCAATTTCGAATAGATTCACATGTGTGAAAACCTACAAAAATGAATGATTTTATTTTACAAAAAGTAATCATAAAGAACCACCCCTAAACATACCTGTCACTGGGGTGTAAACAAGATCTTATTCATATGAATTAGCCACCAATTTACCAAACCATAGTTATGAATTTTTCTGTTGAAGACAAAAATTGATATCAGGTGGAATCACACTGCTCTACTGAAAATAAATGGACATGCTGTTGGCTGTCAAGCTCAGCTCATATTTCGTCATGAAATATGAATTGTCCACTATATTCTAAATCTTGTGAAGTCATATAATAGATTTGGAAAATGAGGAAATTTGTGTTGTAATCCACTGAAATCTCAAATCTAATTCGGCATATTCAACCTTGCCATGTTGTGTTCAGTTATGGTACAAAGAAGCACTAATTGGGTTTCGTTTGAGTTCCAAGGATATGGTTAAGTAAAATAAAAGATTATTTTTGGGTGAACTATCCCTTTAAATCAGGGTGGAGTTGGTGTTTGTAAGGGGAGACTATAGAGTCAAAGTCAACATAAGGTCACTCATAAATGCTTACAGTGCTGATACTGCAAATGTTTCCTCCTCTGAAGCATGTGCTACAACACAGGTACGGACAACTGCATTCACTCTCTGTCTGTAAAACACAAACAGTTTTCATACTCAAGGCACACAAAAGGTAAAGGAAGCCAGAGATGTTTAAAGAGAAGAAGCATGCCCTTAAGAAAACCCTTTCTCCATCACATTATAGATCGCTTTAAACCGTCACAATTTCCAGAAATTAGGTCAACAGAAAAATGATGGAGTGGGGCTGTCTTTGATGCTGTCCTTTAACCCATAAATACTGCATTGAGGGTGGGAGCAGATACATCTACTCACGGTGGAGAGGGACAACTGGAAAGCGAGAGGTAAGGATTGATGGCTTTTCTCTGTACCATGGCACATTTACTGTCCAAAGACACCTGATAAGAGCCAGAGGTTCCCCTCATTCCAAAATCAAGCTGTGCCACAGAGACCACAGGAACATCATCGTCCCATTTGAGCAGGAATCTGCGAATCTGCCACGGCCAAATGTCAGCACTGAGGGAAAATGATGAAGCTTATGTTCAAGCTAAGCAACTCACTTAACACTTAATGCTCATTATGTGCAGATCTGGAGTTAAAAATGAAATGTTTTTCTTAAATATGGCTCTTGTGACATGGTTAAATTAAAATAATATATCAAATAAACATGGTTCAGAAAGTCGAAAATGCTTATTTTCTCTCATTCGAAATGTAAAAATGGGCTTGACATGAATCGGAGAGTACAGACAAATAATCTCACAGTACTGGCTGGGAAACTAAAAACACACCGCAAGCCAATTGAAACTGTTAATTAGGTCCTAAGAGAAATCTCCTCTAGTGCAAAATCACAGCACACAATTCATCAGTTCATACATTTATCAGATAATTAACAATGCTGGAATATTTTTAATATCAAAGTTTGCTTCTCTTATTTATTTGTAACTCATTCTATTTTAAATAATATAAAGTAAAATGTTACATCATGATTATGTCACGTCAAAATTAAACTTGAAATGGAGATTGAAAACATGATGACGGGGGGGGGGGGGGGGGGGTCAGTGAGCAATCAGCTTGGTGAAATTAAAGTTACATCCTCGTGTCTTGATGACTGATAATAGTTGACCATTAAAAAGAACAGGTGAACATAAGTTCAGAAATAAAATATATTGTTTAAATTATTACTGCATTTAGTTAGTATTTTGGAATAGATGTAAAATACTTAAAACACTTGATGAGCTTTAAACTTGGTTTTAATATATAGAGCATTAATAACATTGTTAAATTAAAAATACATTTTTTCATGTATTGTGGGGTAAATATGCTTTTCCTTCAGCCCGAGGCTTATTTATTTCATTTTTGGTGTGAAAGGGCCTTAACATTTGCCAAAAATAGAACTTGTTTTGTTGTTATTAAATAACAAACAAGCAGGCCCAGCCCAGGTGAGAAAAAGTAATGCATCACTTTTTAATAAAAAGTAAGGCAATTAGTTACTTTTTTAGTGAGTAGCGCAATACTTTTAAAAGTAACTTTTCCCCAACCCTGTTTCTTACTGACCCCATTCTTTGAATACTTTGAATGGTATTGGAAATATATGTAAATAAGTAATATAAATGATAAAACAAATAATATATAATAATTAAATATAGATTTTTCGAAAACTATATATATGCCATATATATATATATATATATATAGGTACCTGTATATGTGTAAATAAAATAGAGATACCTATAGGCAATCATGACTGTGCTGTTCTGTGAATATACTCAAGGCTAAAGGGTGTTGTAGGTACAAAGCACAGATGGACTTTCATAAGACAGAAAGACAGGTGCACTCTCTGCAGGACGTCATGGAGGTCCACAGTTTGAGCGTGAAATCCCACAGCAACAGAATAAACATCACTCGGTAAAGATGAAACTCTCTCAGTCAGTGTCCACTGTTGAGCAATACCAAACCCACCCTTTCATCCTCACCCTTTCATCGTAGCAGAGGTTATGTTGAAACGCGGGTTAGAGAACTCCCTCGCTCCATCTCTCTATCTCTTTCAAAAACATATACTAAACAACAACAACAAAAAAGGTCAAGATCCTTAAAATTACTCTGAAAGTGAAGCTCTCTGGAAAAAACAAAACAAAAAACAAACATTTTAATCAAAGGATGTTCACCTTCAAGGATTAAATTTACAAAAAAGTAACAGCACTAGTCATGGCCTAAAATGAGGTTCGTTTTTAGAAATGCAAAGTAATCATTCTCACAAGATCCTTCAGAAATCATTCTAACATACCTATATATTTATCATCTGAGATAGTTTATAAGGGCTTCTCATTTCGTAGGGCATCTTACAATATTACTCTATGAAAATGTTTCCTTCAAGTGCACAAAGCGTCTGTACTTTATTATGCACACTATTTTTGTGCAGCAAAGAGACATACAAGCTCACAGCTGTTTAAAAGGAAACCACTTACTGTTTATCTTTATGGCACTTAGTGCTAATAATCCATTTAAAGGGTTTACAATGCAGGAGCTGCAGTATGTAAACTTAAAAGGGAATTGAAAGTGCACTATTTTTCTCCACTCAGAAAAGATTAATTGAGGTCTAAAAATGGCTGCTGTGACCGTGTGGGTGATTGGCTTGGTAAACAAGCCTTTTTTCAAAGTAGGACAGTTTCATCACTTGGAAAAAAGATAGATTCTATTTAAAACATCCCCACCAAAAGCTGGTAATTCTGAGGATATTGCTTGAGATCGTTTAAACAAAGACGCTGAACAAAACAAATTATATCAGATAAAATATGTTTCCGTGTTCCATAATCATTATGTTCCAACTGCATTCGTTATGTCAGAACATTTTTACCCAAATGACCTGTTTCAATAAAGGTCTAAAGTGGATAGAGGGCTGCTTTCAGGAGAATTTTTATTTTCGCAAGCCAAACTGAAGATGTCAGGCAATGCACAGAGGCTTGGCTTCCCACACACTGTGAGGGGAGATTAAATTTTGATTAATTTCTCACAGCTAGAGGCGGCGGCTATGGGCTAGTTTGATGAGCAATGTTGGTGATCCATGGCACAAGGGAGGTCACTAAAGTTTAACTCAAGTCTAGTGTGACCTGGATGATTCTTTCATTTTATTGAACAGTACTGTTAATAACTGACTTTAAGTTGTGCATGATGGAAGCAGTAATGTGATTTCATCCGTAGCTTACTTGAGAAATGTATCATTTTTTTTATTCTATCTATCTCAGGTGATAATTGGGTGTTGATAAGAAATTTTCAGGGAATAAACACTGTGGGATATGGTGGTACAAAACAGTCTGCAACACCTTCAGAAAGTCCAGCAATTTTTTTGAAACACCTCATGTAGTCTCACAAGATGCATTTTGTGAAGACGCATTTAAATTCAACTATAGGCTCAAAAATCAGGCGTGATGCTTCTGCAATATTCACACATAAAACATCGCCGTGCCTGTCGGATTCTTCTTCGGTGCATGCAGAAAGGATTATGGCAGATGCTATCATGGTTAATTTGCCATCAATATTCAGTCGCTTCACACTGAAGTCTTTTTTTTACACCTCTGAAAGGCTACAAGGTGTTTTTTGCAGCTCTTTGCCTGCAGGGAGTTGACCTTGTCAGTGATATTTCTGTCTGAGTGCCTAGAGGCATCTCACAGACGCCACTGCCAGTTTTGGCAGGTAGAGAAATGGCGGGTTGCTGCAGAAACAGGGCCGCCGGGAGGGGACATACAGCAGATTCCTGCAGACTGAATTTCAGCACGTCTGCAGAATAAAGATTGACTGTAAAGAGCAACTGCAGCCATCACTGTAGGATATTGGTCTTTTATTGTTGATATAATCTGATTAAAATATGTGTGAAACATTTCGATTAAATTCATTTTAAATGGGAAGAAAATTAAAAAATAAAATTAATCATACATACCTCAGGTTATGAGCAGATACCTGGGATAGCAACAAATACATTTATTGTTTTTTTATTATGAATATTAACTATTTAAAAACACCTTTTCAATTTTTTTTAATTTTCTAAAAAATCCACAAATTATTAACAATGAAAAATCTAATTGTAAATGAAAAGCTATCGTGCCGTAAACATCGACTGTATATGTTTTAAAGTCACCATGAAATCAAAATTGACAGTTTTTATTTTTTATGGAATATTGCAGTATTTATTATACCATATCTGGATGTGACGGTGAGGAAATTTTTCCACCAGTTAATCGACATGTGACAACATGGTATGACCCGGAATCACCTGGTATCACTGGGTTGTTGTTTTTCGCTCTTTTTCCAGTTTTTAAGTCGCTTACGGTGTGCGAATGAACTGAAGACGCTCTGCTCCGCACCAGTGCGACTGTGCGCATTTTACTTTTGCTTTCGAATTAGCGCCAATTCGGGTGCAGCAATTACTTGAATGGTGGGTTCGTCATGAACACAACAACAAAACAGTGACAAACTCGCTTAAATAGGCGCTTTTACATTTCACTTTGAAACCAAATTTTCCGCCATCGTCTTGTCAGTCAGGAGTGAGGCAAAATGGATGAAGTGAGGTGATCTGTGCTGCAACTCTTTCGGCTCATGCTGAATGGAGCAGACGCGTTCAGTTTTTAATTGGAGTGTCTGTTCTCGAACTGACCTAAATGATTTTTATTTCTATAAAAAATAAACACGACAGTGGTGGGTGAGTGACAGTGGGCAAGTGATGTAACCGGTATTGGAGCTGGACACCGGTAATGCCGACCATCGCAGCCAAGAGCACATCATTTTTTTAATTCCCGTGCCCTCGAAATCTTTAATCTAATTAACTTCCCCTCTCTCTTGTAGCAACTTCTATTTTCTGATGACGTGTTTAATGGTGAGAGGGCGGGACAACCTGTCACTCACATGAGATCGACCAATTGCAAACCACAACCATTCAACCATCCAATCAATTCCTGATGAACAAAATCAAGTCCTGCCCAACGTTGTCACCGTTGTTCTGCCAAACTTATGTTCCATGCCGACTTTAAAAAGAACTAGACTCAAAACACCCAGACTCACACCTATAGTCAAGATCAAGTCTTGAACTCTGCTAGAACAATCCATGACATTCAGTGACATTTCAAGTATATTTTCCTACCCTTTCGAAAGTCAACAACATCAATGGCAGGAGGGATGCTCTTTTAATATTTACAAAATAAAATTACATCCTTCCAGCTCATAACCGTCCCCATTCTAGTCTTTTAGACTCTTAAAGCAGTGGCTGCAATCAACGGTCAACAGGTCAAGTATACTTGCTTGTTGCTCCACCTCAAGCAAATAGATATCTTCATTTATATGAGCCAATTTACTTAAGAGATCCCACCAGACAGCAGGCTGGGCACAATAAATGGATCTGTCTTAATGGAAAAATCTTGTTGGAGGAGCATGAAAGGTCATTTAATCTATTCTAGCTCCAGTGAACCATCCCTTATGCTCCTTAACCAACAGCTGTGACTGTGATGACCTATATCTACAGCTATTAGCGTGATGCTGGTGCAGATACAATGGCACTCTTCATTCATAAGGCCATGTTTGTGATAGCAGAATTATATATAATGTAATATATTGTATATATTATTGTGAGCACAATCATATAGTGGAGGAGATAAGTAAATTGAAATTCAATTGAAAAATCCAAGCTAAAACACAAAAGTGGTCATCAGAGAAGTAAATTCAGTCAATTCAGGATTTAGTTAAAATAATGCTCCACTTGTGTTTCCTCAAATTGGCCTTTTTAAAACAAAATCAATGCAGTTGTGTCAGATCAATATGGCATTCCCTGGGGAGATTTCACAGCCTCAGCTGCATCAGAAATATCTCCCCTTTTTGCCAACACCGAGGAGCAACAGCCTGGATGAACTGTTCGATCTTTTCTGTCTAGATCTGATGATAGTCCACATGTTAGTCACACTTACTCCATGACGCATGCTGCTACATTCATGATTTTGGTACGAAATTTTAGACTCAAAATTCGAGTCTAAAGAAAAAGACCTGGCATTTCATTATCATTCAGTAGCACAGATTTATTTTACTTGAATTATTTTATTTATTTATTTATTTTTTAAATTAACAATATATCTTTTTTTCAAGACTATTGGACACGTTGCATCCTGTCAGTATGAGAACACTTGGCATGAAGTCAAGGGTAGCTGACAGAAAGCAATTAAATACCTGAACAGCCCAAGGAGGAACCTCCTCCAGTTTAATTCTTTGGCAAATCCTTAGCTCTGTGTGGGTGATTCTTAATTATTCCTCAGAGTCCTTTTCACCTGGCTCACCGTGTTGAATCTCTAGCAATCTTTCAGTCTTGGCTCATGAAAGAGGTATAGGTTATGTCCCTAAAGAGGCAAAAGAGCTTCATTAGAAAGACGTAATGTTCTCTCCGTGATGAAATGACCTGGTAATTGCTGATAAAAGTTTCTTTGGTCAGGAAGAAATTACGAGACACTGTAAGACAGGTATAGCCTTAACTTAACTGTGAGTGTTTTTCCTTAAATTTATATTGTTAAATGTGATAAACCATCTGGTATAATGACCGGCTCATTAGCTTATTGCATGACTTCTCACCAATAAAAACGTGGACATTTAATGTTGATGAGTTGAAATTATTTTCTAATCTTACCTGTATATGATCTTAAAGTTTTTGCTAAAAAAAAAGTCCATTATAGTCTACAAAACAATCATCCTTGCAAAAAGACGAGCACTATAATAATATAACAGTAGGATAATATTAAAACGGCCGTTGTAAGAGACCGTGTGCGTCTGCGGCTGATTATGAATTGCTCGTCAACTGAGTCTTCCTCGGTCAGAAGGAATAGGCAAATCCAATGATGCAGTTTGAGAATTTATTAATGAGGAGTCATGAAGATGATGATGATGGTTTACAGGTGACAAATTAGGTGTGTTTGTAGGTGTGTGTGTATATGTGTGTGGTTATCTGAAACAGAAATACAATAAAATGTATATTAATAAACATGTATGCTATGGTTACATACAGATGCATAAAGAACTGGCCCGCAGTACAACCAAAAATCCACTAGTGGGAGCTCTAACACTATAAATGAACTTGCATAAATGCTATAAATCTGCAAATGGTGTTAAGTACCAAAAACAGGCGAATTATACATTAAATATAATATTTGCAGTTATTTGTAAGGCAATAACTAAAGTATATACAGTGGATGGCTGCTTTAAGAGCACATATGGAGCGCCGTATTGGACCACATCTGTATAGCACGGAATAACGCGAGTATAACAACTTCGCCAACTGGACTAATAACTCAGCAATCAAACGCGCCATTCATACAAAAGCGATACTTACATATTAAGGACGCACACAGCACTCATACACACAAGAATCGCGTAGGATTAACAAAGGATGGCAATTCTCTGCACCGTGAATGATGCTCTCGTGACACGGGACCACACTAAAGTGAAAGCGCCTAGCAGCTATGCAAACAAACAAAGGAACATGTGCATTATGGGTAACGTAGTCTATGTCAGGGCACGGACTTTTAACAGCCGCCCCTGTATTTGCCTGGCAAATACACTCATTCAAAGTCAACTAGTGTGAAGAAGTGCCGCCTGAATCCTCAGGCATTTCAGGGAGCTCCACCAGTTTGGTTACTGGGCGAATGTAGATACTGTCTTTAACCTTCACCTCCGCAGCTCGAACAACACCATCTGTCCCTGGGAAAACCTTAGTGATGGTTCCAACAGGCCAAAGTCCTCTAGGAAGGTTGGAGTCAATGATCATCACAATTTGTCCCACAGCAGCATTATCAGTGGATTTTCTCCATTTATGTCTCAGCTGAAGCCCTGGGAGGTAATTCTGGACAAAGCGCTTCCAGAAATGATCACTGATCACCTGACTGTGTTTCCATCTTCTCTTGGAAAGGGCATCCTGAGGGCCGTATACTGCCTGTGGCAATGCAGCGTCGCGCCGCCCCATTAGGAGCAGGTTTGGCGTGATGGGGTCCGGGTCAGCCACATCAGAGGAGGCATATCCGAGTGGTTTAGAATTAAGGAGCCCTTCAACTTCTATGAGAGCTGTTAGGAGCACTTCCTCTGCCACAACTTGGTCTTTCAGGACGACTTGCAGTGCTGACTTAACAGATCTGATTTCCCTCTCCCAGGCTCCCCCGAAATGAGGAGAGTATGGTGGGTTAAAGTGGAAGTTGATGGTCTGCTTAGCCAGTTGCTGCTGCAACTCTGGTGCCATGCTCTCAAAGGCGCTCTGTAGTTCTTTGTGGCCGCCCCTGAAATTGGTGCCCCGGTCAGACCACAGCTCATACGGCTTCCCCCGGCGTGCAATAAACCTGCGTAATGACATTAAGAAAGAGTCAGTATCGAGGCTAGGGATGAGATCTAGGTGGACGCATCTAGTGGTGAGGCATTTGTAGATGATTCCCCAGCGTTTCTCTCTCCTACGACCAATCTTAATCAGGTATGGTCCGAAACAATCTACACCTGTAGACCAGAAGGGCGGTTTGTAGAGTCTCAGCCGAGATAAGGGAAGGTCAGCCATCTTTGGTGTGGAGGGTGAGGCGCGCCATCTCCTGCAGTCCACACACCGGTACTGATGTTTCTTAATGGCCTGGCGACCTCTGAGGATCCAGTAGGTGCGGCGTAACTCTGCATAGAGTCTCTCTGCACCAGGGTGAAACAGCTGAACATCATAGTGCTTTATAATGAGCTGAGTCAGAGGGTGATCAGGTAATAACACAATTGGGTGCATGCTGTCAGGGTCTACATCTGTAGCTTGACGCAGGCGGCCTCCCACTCTGACTAGTCCACTAGGGCTGTCATACTCAGGGGAAAGTGCGCTGAGACGACTGCTCGGGCGAACAGGGTTACCTGCTTGTAATGCTTGGACCTCCTCTGGGAAGCTGTCCTTCTGCGCAGATTGAAGCAGCTGGGTCTCCGCCTCCAGGCGCTCACTTGCAGTGTAGGGGGTGGTAGCCGCCCCCTGAAGGGATTGGTGAGTGGCCAGAATCAAATCATCTAAAGATGTGTACTGTGTTGGATCTGGCAGACTTGGTGATACATTTGTAAGGCCACAGAAGGCAGTCTTTCTGAGTTCTTCACTGCCACATTCTGAGAACTCTGTCGGGGGCTTCGGCCAGGTGTCAGGAGTCTGTGTGAGAAAGTGTGGACCATGTGACCATCGGCTGGAGACCGTGAGCTCTGACAGTGGTTTCCCTCTTGTGATGTCATCGGCTGGATTATCACTAGAGTTCACATACCCCCACTGTTCCGGAGAGGTCAGCTCCTGTATCTCACAGATCCGAGTCCCCACAAAAACTTTGTACCTGCAGGAGCTGGACTGGATCCACTGAAGCACTGTAGTGGAATCTGTCCACAGGTAGACTGAGTGAAGGGGTAGTGAGAGCTCAGTTTGGAGTACCTTAGCCAGTTGGGCTCCAGTGAGCGCAGCACACAGCTCCAGTCGGGGTATCGACACCTGCTTGCGGGGCGCTACTCTGGAGCGTGACATGATGAAGGAGGTGGAGATGTGAGCCTGCTGCTCTATAACTCTGAGATATGCCACAGCTCCATACGCCTTCTCTGAGGCGTCACAGAAGACGTGAGCCTCATATGTAGCACTGTTGCCGTTGTGAGGAGGAGCGTAACATCGGGGGATAGTAACATACTGGAGATGAAGCAATTCCTTTTCCCATTCAAGCCAGGACTGAAGCAGGTTTCCTTCTATGGGCTCATCCCATCCTCTTTCTGTGCTCCATAGGGCTTGCACAATGAGCTTTGCTCTTGTAGTGTAGGGGCAAATATAACCCAATGGGTCATACTGACTGGCCAGTACTTTGTAAACACTGCGCAGCGTCACAGTTGTGTAGGTTACAGGACGGTGCTTGTATCCCAGGACGTCAGTAGTGCAGTGCCAGCTGAGACCCAGTGTTGACTCCTGAGGATCAAGGCTTTTAAAGTTTAGCCACAGTTCACAGCTATCTGATCTGGCCGTACCTGGCAGATGAGCGACCACCTCAGGGATGTTGCTAGCCCACTGGCGTATCTCAAATCCGCCTTGGATAAGCAGCTCTCTCATTCTATCAATGAGCAACTTGGCCTCTTGTGGGTCAGAAAGGGACTGCAGGCAGTTGTCCACGTAGAAAGCTGTGTGGACAGAGTCGTAGATGTCTTTATAGGTGTCTCTGTGCTCCCTCACGTGGCTCTGAAGGGCAAATGTAGCACAGCAGGGGCTACACGTTGTCCCAAAGGGCAGGACTCTCCACTCATATACATCTGGGGGCCTCTCTGTTTCACAGTCTCTCCATAAGAACCGCAGTAGGGGGCAGTCTTCAGAGAGCAGGCGGATCTGGTGAAACATAGCTTTTATGTCTCCGCTCACTGCTACAGGATACTGGCGGAAACGCAGGAGCACACCCAGCAGTGTAGGCCCCAGGGTAGGTCCTGGCAGGAGGTATTGGTTAAGAACGGTCCCCTGGAACTCAAAGGAGCAGTTAAAGACCACCCGAGCTTTGTTATTGTGATGTACAATGTGGTGTGGTACATACCAAGATTCAGTAGAGCTATGAATCTCTTCGGGAGTCAGCTTTACCACATAACCAGAATCTATCAACCTCTTGATCTCCTGGTTGTATTTGAGTGCCAGGTCAGGATTCTTAGCTAGCTTACGCTCAGTGGACCTCAAAAGGCCTTTAACTACTTCAGAGGAGACATGCATCTGTGGGAAGTCCTTCTTCCTGAGCAGGGGGGTGGAATATCGCTCTACACCATCCACAGGTACTCTGATAGTCTTGGCCTCTAACATGGCTATGGCCTCTCGGTCCTCCTTTGAGCGTGTGACCTCCTTCCCAGGTCTATGAAGGGGAGCATCTAGTTGCCACAGGCGCTGTACATCCTGTTGAAGGGCAATGGCGGGAGAAAGGCATGATATGTTCAGGCAGTGCGCTTCCCCTTGCTGTGTGGGCATACTGCAGCTCGGGCCCTGGATGGCCCACCCGAGCTTGGTGTAGACGGCGACAGGCCCTTGGGCTGAACCTCGCAGGATAGAACGGACAGGAGTTATGAGGTGAGCATTGTCAGAACCGATTAACACAAGTGGCTGAATCTGATTGAACCCTTCAAGCTGCACTCGCTGTAGGTGGTGATACTTCTCCTTTAGGAGCTCCACTGGGCATGACTGTTCAGCTAGGCTGAGCTGTTGGGCGGTAAAGGCGCGCGTTATCTTGTAACGTATTTTCGGCTTGGCCTTTGAGGACACATGGAAAGAGACATAGCCTCCTTTAATATGGATCACATCTTGACGAATAGTACGCAGAGACAGAGTTTCCTCTTCCTGGATTAAGCCTAACAACTTGACAGCAGCAGGGAGTATAATAGTTTTCTCTGAGCCATCATCAAGAAGAGCATATGTGTCCAGAGACTTCCTTTGATAGTGTAACTGGATGGGCACAACCTTAAGCATTACACGGCCAGAGTGACTAATAGGAGCCAAAAACACTCGGCTGGTGCTCACTGTTAGGATATTCGGGTCCCTCTTCTTCGCTTCAGCCAGATCATGAAGCACTAATAAGTGCTGTTCTCCACAGGTGCTGCACATCTTCTTAAGAGTGCACTGCTCAGGGGTATGTTTACGGCCACAGCGCCAACATTTGGATTTTTCTTTCATCCAAGAAGCTATAGCTTTGAGGTCTAGCTTCTTAAAATCTACACAGCCACTGAGGTAGTGCTCGGTCCCTTCACAGTACGGGCAATATGGCTTAAACTGCTTCTTCTTAGAGGAGGGAGAAGGATTAGTAATGTGTGCCTTAGTGTCCATCTTTCGCTGTGTTTGAACGGGATCTGAGCCATAATAGATGGATGTAGACTTACTCTGTGCCCTGGACCCTGCATAGGCTCTGGGGTTGCCCCTCTCTGGGCGTGGTCTGTCTGAGGGCTGTGGCTGAATGGCTTGCTGTGATAACTGTAGAACTTGGGACTTGCGTTCGAGCCACCCGGAGAAGTCATACATATTGTAGGTGCAACTGCTGCCTGTGCGTATGATACCACGCGTGATGCAGTACTCGATGAAACTGTCTCTGTAGCTAGGCGGAAGCTTAGTGAGTAACCTGTCTACGTGTGAACCACACTGGAGCTCACTGGCTGCTACATCGTCCATAGTACTGAGGAGGCCTACTAGGCTGGATACCGCCAGGGAGAAATCTTCAAAGGCTTGAGGGTCACCTGCCTTAATAGGAGAGCAGTTAAGTATAGCACTCAGTTCACTCTGGACCAATTGCCTGGGTTGCCCATATCTCTGCTCCAAAGCTCTCATTGCACTAGTGTAGGGAGTGCGGTCGTGAATATAGCGTCTGGCCACTTGTAACGCACATGGATGCTCTAACTGATCTATCAGAATGTGATATTTATACTCCTCTGTGAGATGAGCATGTGGCCCGAGTAGGCTGTCCAGTCCTTTCTTCAGTAATACAAAGTCACTCTCTCTGCCTGATTTAAATGTCACCAGTCTAGGCTTCGGGATGCCATATGAAGACGCTAAGATCATCTCCATCATGTTTGGCTGGGTGACTTCAGCTGCAGGAAGTACTGTGTCTTGTGCAGTACATGCAGCAGGCAGTGAGGGGTAGGCAGAGACTGATGGATAGGCAGCAGAGTAGTAGCGGGCAGAATCAGGAGGTGGAGCTGCATAAAGCTGGCTATAAGTCTGCTGTGCTGATATCCCTGGTGGATGCTGATACAGTGATGCTGAGACTGCAGAGAAGTCGTGGGACTGTGCAGAGTGTACCTGGGTGGAGCTGCCTGGAGGCTGCGGGTGTTGGTACCTCTGACTGTATAGGGGGTCAGCTTGACGTGGTTCAAGCCTCCCAAACTGTATTGATTGTGCTACTTGATTGACAGGTTGTAGAGCAGGCTGAATCACGTAACTCATTCTGGGGGGCGGAGCAGGTAGCGGTGCCGGCTGAATACCTGGATGGGCCACAGGGATTCTCAGCTGTGGTGCAGGCTTTGGCGCGGGCCAAGGTGCAGACTGACGTGTGGGCTGAAATGCAGGTTGAGGTACTAGCACTGCGCCTGTCTGCTGTGCAGGTTGAGCTACAGGGTTCGGTGACAGCGGCACTGGCTGAATATTAGAAGTAGGTTGAATAATAGGGCTTAAAGGTAGTGGAGCTGACGTTGGTGCTGAATGGAGAATGGGGTTTGCATTTCGCAGTGGTGAAGATTCAGTAGGTTCTACTGGCCTGAACAGGTTTACAGGCGTTCCAATGTCCTGCCTCACTGCTGGTGCCAGGACGTGTAGTTGATCAGTAGTATGGATGCTGCTCGTGCCTGCACTGCTATGCTGTGGTGTTTGGAGTAGAGCAGGAAGCGAAGCGGCTCTATCTTGCTGTTGAGCATCACTCTGAGTAGGGAGAGGACTGCATGACTTGCATGCTCTCTCCAGTTGTTCCACACGCTTGGTTAATGCACCACTGGTCTCTTTCATAGTGATTTGCATCTCATTCATTGTTTTCAGTACACTGCCCCAAACTGCCTCCATTCTCTTCCATTTCTTCGTCTCCTTTTTCGTCTTCTCCTTATCAGATTCCTCTGAACTGCTGCTGACTGATGACTCTGTCTCCTCTGGATTAGATAGGTCATGTTCGTACTCCGCCAGATGCCCCGGAAGCTTTCTGCTCCTTCTTGGACGGGAACTATGCTTTGGACTCTTCTCCTGAGGAACTTCATCTTGTGGAGTCGCCATCTTGTTGACTCAGCCAATAAACATCCGGCTCGAAGGACCACTTGTAAGAGACCGTGTGCGTCTGCGGCTGATTATGGATTGCTCGTCAACTGAGTCTTCCTCGGTCAGAAGGAATAGGCAAATCCAATGATGCAGTTTGAGAATTTATTAATGAGGAGTCATGAAGATGATGATGATGGTTTACAGGTGACAAATTAGGTGTGTTTGTAGGTGTGTGTGTATATGTGTGTGGTTATCTGAAACAGAAATACAATAAAATGTATATTAATAAACATGTATGCTATGGTTACATACAGATGCATAAAGAACTGGCCCGCAGTACAACCAAAAATCCACTAGTGGGAGCTCTAACACTATAAATGAACTTGCATAAATGCTATAAATCTGCAAATGGTGTTAAGTACCAAAAACAGGCGAATTATACATTAAATATAATATTTGCAGTTATTTGTAAGGCAATAACTAAAGTATATACAGTGGATGGCTGCTTTAAGAGCACATATGGAGCGCCGTATTGGACCACATCTGTATAGCACGGAATAACGCGAGTATAACAACTTCGCCAACTGGACTAATAACTCAGCAATCAAACGCGCCATTCATACAAAAGCGATACTTACATATTAAGGACGCACACAGCACTCATACACACAAGAATCGCGTAGGATTAACAAAGGATGGCAATTCTCTGCACCGTGAATGATGCTCTCGTGACACGGGACCACACTAAAGTGAAAGCGCCTAGCAGCTATGCAAACAAACAAAGGAACATGTGCATTATGGGTAACGTAGTCTATGTCAGGGCACGGACTTTTAACAGCCGCCCCTGTATTTGCCTGGCAAATACACTCATTCAAAGTCAACTAGTGTGAAGAAGTGCCGCCTGAATCCTCAGGCATTTCAGGGAGCTCCACCAGTTTGGTTACTGGGCGAATGTAGATACTGTCTTTAACCTTCACCTCCGCAGCTCGAACAACACCATCTGTCCCTGGGAAAACCTTAGTGATGGTTCCAACAGGCCAAAGTCCTCTAGGAAGGTTGGAGTCAATGATCATCACAATTTGTCCCACAGCAGCATTATCAGTGGATTTTCTCCATTTATGTCTCAGCTGAAGCCCTGGGAGGTAATTCTGGACAAAGCGCTTCCAGAAATGATCACTGATCACCTGACTGTGTTTCCATCTTCTCTTGGAAAGGGCATCCTGAGGGCCGTATACTGCCTGTGGCAATGCAGCGTCGCGCCGCCCCATTAGCAGCAGGTTTGGCGTGATGGGGTCCGGGTCAGCCACATCAGAGGAGGCATATCCGAGTGGTTTAGAATTAAGGAGCCCTTCAACTTCTATGAGAGCTGTTAGGAGCACTTCCTCTGCCACAACTTGGTCTTTCAGGACGACTTGCAGTGCTGACTTAACAGATCTGATTTCCCTCTCCCAGGCTCCCCCGAAATGAGGAGAGTATGGTGGGTTAAAGTGGAAGTTGATGGTCTGCTTAGCCAGTTGCTGCTGCAACTCTGGTGCCATGCTCTCAAAGGCGCTCTGTAGTTCTTTGTGGCCGCCCCTGAAATTGGTGCCCCGGTCAGACCACAGCTCATACGGCTTCCCCCGGCGTGCAATAAACCTGCGTAATGACATTAAGAAAGAGTCAGTATCGAGGCTAGGGATGAGATCTAGGTGGACGCATCTAGTGGTGAGGCATTTGTAGATGATTCCCCAGCGTTTCTCTCTCCTACGACCAATCTTAATCAGGTATGGTCCGAAACAATCTACACCTGTAGACCAGAAGGGCGGTTTGTAGAGTCTCAGCCGAGATAAGGGAAGGTCAGCCATCTTTGGTGTGGAGGGTGAGGCGCGCCATCTCCTGCAGTCCACACACCGGTACTGATGTTTCTTAATGGCCTGGCGACCTCTGAGGATCCAGTAGGTGCGGCGTAACTCTGCATAGAGTCTCTCTGCACCAGGGTGAAACAGCTGAACATCATAGTGCTTTATAATGAGCTGAGTCAGAGGGTGATCAGGTAATAACACAATTGGGTGCATGCTGTCAGGGTCTACATCTGTAGCTTGACGCAGGCGGCCTCCCACTCTGACTAGTCCACTAGGGCTGTCATACTCAGGGGAAAGTGCGCTGAGACGACTGCTCGGGCGAACAGGGTTACCTGCTTGTAATGCTTGGACCTCCTCTGGGAAGCTGTCCTTCTGCGCAGATTGAAGCAGCTGGGTCTCCGCCTCCAGGCGCTCACTTGCAGTGTAGGGGGTGGTAGCCGCCCCCTGAAGGGATTGGTGAGTGGCCAGAATCAAATCATCTAAAGATGTGTACTGTGTTGGATCTGGCAGACTTGGTGATACATTTGTAAGGCCACAGAAGGCAGTCTTTCTGAGTTCTTCACTGCCACATTCTGAGAACTCTGTCGGGGGCTTCGGCCAGGTGTCAGGAGTCTGTGTGAGAAAGTGTGGACCATGTGACCATCGGCTGGAGACCGTGAGCTCTGACAGTGGTTTCCCTCTTGTGATGTCATCGGCTGGATTATCACTAGAGTTCACATACCCCCACTGTTCCGGAGAGGTCAGCTCCTGTATCTCACAGATCCGAGTCCCCACAAAAACTTTGTACCTGCAGGAGCTGGACTGGATCCACTGAAGCACTGTAGTGGAATCTGTCCACAGGTAGACTGAGTGAAGGGGTAGTGAGAGCTCAGTTTGGAGTACCTTAGCCAGTTGGGCTCCAGTGAGCGCAGCACACAGCTCCAGTCGGGGTATCGACACCTGCTTGCGGGGCGCTACTCTGGAGCGTGACATGATGAAGGAGGTGGAGATGTGAGCCTGCTGCTCTATAACTCTGAGATATGCCACAGCTCCATACGCCTTCTCTGAGGCGTCACAGAAGACGTGAGCCTCATATGTAGCACTGTTGCCGTTGTGAGGAGGAGCGTAACATCGGGGGATAGTAACATACTGGAGATGAAGCAATTCCTTTTCCCATTCAAGCCAGGACTGAAGCAGGTTTCCTTCTATGGGCTCATCCCATCCTCTTTCTGTGCTCCATAGGGCTTGCACAATGAGCTTTGCTCTTGTAGTGTAGGGGCAAATATAACCCAATGGGTCATACTGACTGGCCAGTACTTTGTAAACACTGCGCAGCGTCACAGTTGTGTAGGTTACAGGACGGTGCTTGTATCCCAGGACGTCAGTAGTGCAGTGCCAGCTGAGACCCAGTGTTGACTCCTGAGGATCAAGGCTTTTAAAGTTTAGCCACAGTTCACAGCTATCTGATCTGGCCGTACCTGGCAGATGAGCGACCACCTCAGGGATGTTGCTAGCCCACTGGCGTATCTCAAATCCGCCTTGGATAAGCAGCTCTCTCATTCTATCAATGAGCAACTTGGCCTCTTGTGGGTCAGAAAGGGACTGCAGGCAGTTGTCCACGTAGAAAGCTGTGTGGACAGAGTCGTAGATGTCTTTATAGGTGTCTCTGTGCTCCCTCACGTGGCTCTGAAGGGCAAATGTAGCACAGCAGGGGCTACACGTTGTCCCAAAGGGCAGGACTCTCCACTCATATACATCTGGGGGCCTCTCTGTTTCACAGTCTCTCCATAAGAACCGCAGTAGGGGGCAGTCTTCAGAGAGCAGGCGGATCTGGTGAAACATAGCTTTTATGTCTCCGCTCACTGCTACAGGATACTGGCGGAAACGCAGGAGCACACCCAGCAGTGTAGGCCCCAGGGTAGGTCCTGGCAGGAGGTATTGGTTAAGAACGGTCCCCTGGAACTCAAAGGAGCAGTTAAAGACCACCCGAGCTTTGTTATTGTGATGTACAATGTGGTGTGGTACATACCAAGATTCAGTAGAGCTATGAATCTCTTCGGGAGTCAGCTTTACCACATAACCAGAATCTATCAACCTCTTGATCTCCTGGTTGTATTTGAGTGCCAGGTCAGGATTCTTAGCTAGCTTACGCTCAGTGGACCTCAAAAGGCCTTTAACTACTTCAGAGGAGACATGCATCTGTGGGAAGTCCTTCTTCCTGAGCAGGGGGGTGGAATATCGCTCTACACCATCCACAGGTACTCTGATAGTCTTGGCCTCTAACATGGCTATGGCCTCTCGGTCCTCCTTTGAGCGTGTGACCTCCTTCCCAGGTCTATGAAGGGGAGCATCTAGTTGCCACAGGCGCTGTACATCCTGTTGAAGGGCAATGGCGGGAGAAAGGCATGATATGTTCAGGCAGTGCGCTTCCCCTTGCTGTGTGGGCATACTGCAGCTCGGACCCTGGATGGCCCACCCGAGCTTGGTGTAGACGGCGACAGGCCCTTGGGCTGAACCTCGCAGGATAGAACGGACAGGAGTTATGAGGTGAGCATTGTCAGAACCGATTAACACAAGTGGCTGAATCTGATTGAACCCTTCAAGCTGCACTCGCTGTAGGTGGTGATACTTCTCCTTTAGGAGCTCCACTGGGCATGACTGTTCAGCTAGGCTGAGCTGTTGGGCGGTAAAGGCGCGCGTTATCTTGTAACGTATTTTCGGCTTGGCCTTTGAGGACACATGGAAAGAGACATAGCCTCCTTTAATATGGATCACATCTTGACGAATAGTACGCAGAGACAGAGTTTCCTCTTCCTGGATTAAGCCTAACAACTTGACAGCAGCAGGGAGTATAATAGTTTTCTCTGAGCCATCATCAAGAAGAGCATATGTGTCCAGAGACTTCCTTTGGTAGTGTAACTGGATGGGCACAACCTTAAGCATTACACGGCCAGAGTGACTAATAGGAGCCAAAAACACTCGGCTGGTGCTCACTGTTAGGATATTCGGGTCCCTCTTCTTCGCTTCAGCCAGATCATGAAGCACTAATAAGTGCTGTTCTCCACAGGTGCTGCACATCTTCTTAAGAGTGCACTGCTCAGGGGTATGTTTACGGCCACAGCGCCAACATTTGGATTTTTCTTTCATCCAAGAAGCTATAGCTTTGAGGTCTAGCTTCTTAAAATCTACACAGCCACTGAGGTAGTGCTCGGTCCCTTCACAGTACGGGCAATATGGCTTAAACTGCTTCTTCTTAGAGGAGGGAGAAGGATTAGTAATGTGTGCCTTAGTGTCCATCTTTCGCTGTGTTTGAACGGGATCTGAGCCATAATAGATGGATGTAGACTTACTCTGTGCCCTGGACCCTGCATAGGCTCTGGGGTTGCCCCTCTCTGGGCGTGGTCTGTCTGAGGGCTGTGGCTGAATGGCTTGCTGTGATAACTGTAGAACTTGGGACTTGCGTTCGAGCCACCCGGAGAAGTCATACATATTGTAGGTGCAACTGCTGCCTGTGCGTATGATACCACGCGTGATGCAGTACTCGATGAAACTGTCTCTGTAGCTAGGCGGAAGCTTAGTGAGTAACCTGTCTACGTGTGAACCACACTGGAGCTCACTGGCTGCTACATCGTCCATAGTACTGAGGAGGCCTACTAGGCTGGATACCGCCAGGGAGAAATCTTCAAAGGCTTGAGGGTCACCTGCCTTAATAGGAGAGCAGTTAAGTATAGCACTCAGTTCACTCTGGACCAATTGCCTGGGTTGCCCATATCTCTGCTCCAAAGCTCTCATTGCACTAGTGTAGGGAGTGCGGTCGTGAATATAGCGTCTGGCCACTTGTAACGCACATGGATGCTCTAACTGATCTATCAGAATGTGATATTTATACTCCTCTGTGAGATGAGCATGTGGCCCGAGTAGGCTGTCCAGTCCTTTCTTCAGTAATACAAAGTCACTCTCTCTGCCTGATTTAAATGTCACCAGTCTAGGCTTCGGGATGCCATATGAAGACGCTAAGATCATCTCCATCATGTTTGGCTGGGTGACTTCAGCTGCAGGAAGTACTGTGTCTTGTGCAGTACATGCAGCAGGCAGTGAGGGGTAGGCAGAGACTGATGGATAGGCAGCAGAGTAGTAGCGGGCAGAATCAGGAGGTGGAGCTGCATAAAGCTGGCTATAAGTCTGCTGTGCTGATATCCCTGGTGGATGCTGATACAGTGATGCTGAGACTGCAGAGAAGTCGTGGGACTGTGCAGAGTGTACCTGGGTGGAGCTGCCTGGAGGCTGCGGGTGTTGGTACCTCTGACTGTATAGGGGGTCAGCTTGACGTGGTTCAAGCCTCCCAAACTGTATTGATTGTGCTACTTGATTGACAGGTTGTAGAGCAGGCTGAATCACGTAACTCATTCTGGGGGGCGGAGCAGGTAGCAGTGCCGGCTGAATACCTGGATGGGCCACAGGGATTCTCAGCTGTGGTGCAGGCTTTGGCGCGGGCCAAGGTGCAGACTGACGTGTGGGCTGAAATGCAGGTTGAGGTACTAGCACTGCGCCTGTCTGCTGTGCAGGTTGAGCTACAGGGTTCGGTGACAGCGGCACTGGCTGAATATTAGAAGTAGGTTGAATAATAGGGCTTAAAGGTAGTGGAGCTGACGTTGGTGCTGAATGGAGAATGGGGTTTGCATTTCGCAGTGGTGAAGATTCAGTAGGTTCTACTGGCCTGAACAGGTTTACAGGCGTTCCAATGTCCTGCCTCACTGCTGGTGCCAGGACGTGTAGTTGATCAGTAGTATGGATGCTGCTCGTGCCTGCACTGCTATGCTGTGGTGTTTGGAGTAGAGCAGGAAGCGAAGCGGCTCTATCTTGCTGTTGAGCATCACTCTGAGTAGGGAGAGGACTGCATGACTTGCATGCTCTCTCCAGTTGTTCCACACGCTTGGTTAATGCACCATTGGTCTCTTTCATAGTGATTTGCATCTCATTCATTGTTTTCAGTACACTGCCCCAAACTGCCTCCATTCTCTTCCATTTCTTCGTCTCCTTTTTCGTCTTCTCCTTATCAGATTCCTCTGAACTGCTGCTGACTGATGACTCTGTCTCCTCTGGATTAGATAGGTCATGTTCGTACTCCGCCAGATGCCCCGGAAGCTTTCTGCTCCTTCTTGGACGGGAACTATGCTTTGGACTCTTCTCCTGAGGAACTTCATCTTGTGGAGTCGCCATCTTGTTGACTCAGCCAATAAACATCCGGCTCGAAGGACCACTTGTAAGAGACCGTGTGCGTCTGCGGCTGATTATGAATTGCTCGTCAACTGAGTCTTCCTCGGTCAGAAGGAATAGGCAAATCCAATGATGCAGTTTGAGAATTTATTAATGAGGAGTCATGAAGATGATGATGATGGTTTACAGGTGACAAATTAGGTGTGTTTGTAGGTGTGTGTGTATATGTGTGTGGTTATCTGAAACAGAAATACAATAAAATGTATATTAATAAACATGTATGCTATGGTTACATACAGATGCATAAAGAACTGGCCCGCAGTACAACCAAAAATCCACTAGTGGGAGCTCTAACACTATAAATGAACTTGCATAAATGCTATAAATCTGCAAATGGTGTTAAGTACCAAAAACAGGCGAATTATACATTAAATATAATATTTGCAGTTATTTGTAAGGCAATAACTAAAGTATATACAGTGGATGGCTGCTTTAAGAGCACATATGGAGCGCCGTATTGGACCACATCTGTATAGCACGGAATAACGCGAGTATAACAACTTCGCCAACTGGACTAATAACTCAGCAATCAAACGCGCCATTCATACAAAAGCGATACTTACATATTAAGGACGCACACAGCACTCATACACACAAGAATCGCGTAGGATTAACAAAGGATGGCAATTCTCTGCACCGTGAATGATGCTCTCGTGACACGGGACCACACTAAAGTGAAAGCGCCTAGCAGCTATGCAAACAAACAAGGGAACGTGTGCATTATGGGTAACGTAGTCTATGTCAGGGCACGGACTTTTAACAGCCGTACTGATTTTAGACTGAGGTCAGTTTCACTACAGTGGGCAAGTTTCTCGGAAGAAGATTTGCTATGGGCGATGCCGAATATTAGGAAATAGCTGGATACGAGATTGACCAATCAGAATCAAGTAGCCTATTCTAGAGAGTAGTTTAATATAATATTCTGTCAAACTAATGCTTCGTATAGAGGGTAAATGCATAACCAAATATGATAAAATGTGTATACCTGTAGCAAGGCGGGAATCTTATTTCACTGATTAAAGATATTTCCAGAAGCTGTCCTTCTCAGTCAAATTATACTGAGGGATTTCCCATCCCAATAATTATAAGTACATAAAACTGATTGTATCCGTTTCTAGTCTCCAGGCCAGATTTGTGAATGGGTTTTTCTCCTCGACTTAAGAAAGATTCATTTTCTGAAACACATTCAATCTTATCTAAGAATTTTTTTTGTAATTTTAATACCAGTAATTTATACGCTGGTTTCAATTTGTTAGATCACAGATGTCAATAATAGTATGTCTTCTTAAAATTGTGTGTAAGTAATTTAAGCCATAAACTGATCTGAGCAAATGCAAGAATTTTACTAGTCATTGTGACATGAGATGCGAGTTGCACATGACAAACCAATGGAAGGATTCTCTCTGACAGATATTAAAATTAATGGATGCAGTCATAATTTCCCATTGGAGAGCTACTGAATCGCAAAGAGGCAATCAAACTGAAGGCTTGAGCAATGTTTCAAAGGCTCAATATAAGCCTTTAATATTGTTTTGGGGAATTCTTTGGATTTATGACTCTCCTTAGGTAATTCAGATACTGAGGCCTGTAAATGTTTGATATTAGCAAGAGACCAAGCATTTGGCTGATTAAAACCAAGCTGAACATTTTGGGCTGCATGTGCCAATGGAGACTGGTTAATTATCCACATTACTCCTAATTCACAACCTTCTTTGGTTTTGGTTCATTTACTCTTTTCTTCTATGATTTTTTCACTCACCAAAATGTCATCAGCAACGTATGCGTTCATAAAATACCAATAAATTAAAAATATTTTAACGTAAATGATCAGAATAATACACCTGATATAAATAAACATCCAATTTGGGATAATTTAATAACTACTTTGATGAATAATTTGTCCTTGAGGACTTGGTGGCAATAACTGAACCAAGAAAGAAGACAGACTTTAATCATATTTTTGTAATTGCATTCCTTGACCCTATCGCTATTGGGGATTGGTAATGGAGACCTTTGCATTATGCTGAGCTTTAGTTCACTAAACTATTCAATCGTGAGCATAAAAAAGAAGGGGGTTGGGGGATAAGATGTCTGAAATAATAATGACAAAAGATAGAGCAGAAAATTATAATAATGACAGTCAACTTGAAAATCATTGTATAAAAAATATCAGAACAAAACTGTATTTTATTTTTGTTTGCACTGTAATATGCAACATATTTTGCAAGTGTAAATTACAACAAAATTAAATGATTAACACATTCTAGCCAATTAAAAAAAGAAAAATCTTTAAAAAAAAAAAAAAGCATTTTTCTACAACCTAATTATTTAACATTCACATTTCTATTGCTGGTTTACAATTCTGTAATTTGCAAAGTTAAGTTCTAAATCAAAAATTACTTTTGAGAAAATACAAAATGTTCAAATTATAGTTGATACAACATTACAGAACAATTGCTAACATTTTTCAATAGACAGCGTATCAAGTCTAAACTCACCTTGTCAGCTTACACTGGAGTCCAAAGACAAATTTGTTAATATATTTCAGTGCACAACAGTTAAACTGTCTTACGCAAGAGAGAAAGAAACAATGCATTCTCTATGAATACTGCCAAAGACATATCAATATTGGATCAGATACAGTACTACAGCATCAATCGACCCAAAGTCAATCCTTGACATTATCTATGCTGTGCTATGAAAATATAATGAACAAAAAGAAAAAGCACAGCTACTAACATGTCTCGGAAGCTAAACAAAGCTGCCATATTGAAAGTTAAAGAAGATGAAAAGGCAATACACTCTACTAAAAAGTCAGAGATATCAGTCTGAATAGTTGCTTGCAAGTAAGCAAAGCAGAAAAAAGAAATCCATGTCTTTTTACGCACAAATAAGTAAAGATGTGTCTTTGTGCTCTAAAGAAGAAATAGTCTGGTAAGCTTCACCACATGTAATAACTTCTTGTTGTGTCCACCTGTGTCGGCTTAGTGTCTGAAGAACCGTCCTTGTCCTTTTCACTGTCTGCCTCCCATAAGTTAATGAGGGGAGGATACAGTTCGTTTAGGGGGATGGAGGAGGTTTTCTGCATGTACTTCTTTAAGGAGTGATGGTAGTTCTTCCTCTTCCATCTCTTTGCAATGTACACCGTGATGGAGCCCAGGCTGATGATGGCCAGTATTGTTCCCATGACACCTGCCAGAGCCGTATTGGTGCCTTGCTCTGAGATTTCCACTGCAAACGTGGCGTGCTTGGTTGTGACATTGACGCATGACTTTTGGGTCTGCTGGTGGATATTGGAGACAGAGAGACAGACCTCATACTCAGTGGCTGGCTGAAGGTGTGTGAGGTTGTACTCATGAACATCTACAGGAACTTTAGCTGTGTAAGTGATGTGAGGGTTGTCAATTTTCATGGTGGCAGATGACCACTTTAGATTAGATGTCATGACATTAGAGTTCACTTTCCAGGACACTAAAATTGAGTGGGACTCAGTTTGTTTCACATAGATCTTCATAAGCTGGGTGCTATCCAGAAGAGTTCCATTGACTCTAATGGCGGTCACCCGAGTGTCCGCTCCTTCTGTATTTTGGGCCACACAGGTGTAGTGGCCAGAGTCGTCCATCTGAATATGGGATATGCGCAGAGTTCCTGCGCTGCTGAGTTGGTATTTATCGGACACTGTATCCATCATGACTTTGTTACCAGATGGGGTCACCCAGTATATTTCCGGTTCAGGTTCAGCCATAGCACGACAGTCAAGGTCTACCGTCATTCCGATGTCTAGGTTGAGGTGATTGGGGAACGTGTCGTGAGAAATCATGGGCAGACACTGGCCTGAAGTTTCACGAGAAAGCACATCTCTCACATGCTGACCTCTAAACTCAAGTGGCATCGCGCAAAACATGGAAAGAGGCTCCATAAATCGAACGGTTGTCTTGTTTGAGCTCATCCACTGAATTACACAGTCGCAGCGCAGTGGGTTGCTGTGGATACTGATCTCCCTCAGGTTGGGTAGGGACTCCGCTGTAGCTTGGTAGAGGGAGTTTAGAGCGTTGTTATTGAGCA
The DNA here is from genome assembly GCA_038088235.1 of Zacco platypus. Lineage (NCBI taxonomy): Eukaryota > Metazoa > Chordata > Actinopteri > Cypriniformes > Xenocyprididae > Zacco > Zacco platypus. The sequence goes on from CM076074.1 coordinate 25,806,171, forward strand.
TTAGACTCTCTAGTGACGGCAAGTCACGGAACGCTAAACGGCTCACGTAGGAAAACTTGGGGTTGTTGGTGGCTTCGAGTTTGGTTAACTCTGGGAGGTTATCAAGGGCAAAGCGATCAATGGACACAAGTTCTCCCATGTTGTTAATGCCAAGTTCTTTTAGCCGTAGCATGTTCTTAAAGTCCCCCTCTTGAATTTTATGTATTGGATTCTTGTTCAAATCCAGGAATTTCAGGTTTGGAAGCTTCTGCAGAGCAGTCTGTGGCACCCGAACTAGTTTATTGTCATAGAAGGAGAGACTCTCCAGGTTGTCTAGTCCAATAAACGCATTGCCTGGGATATCAGTGAGGTCCATTCCTGCGAGGACCAGGCTTCTCAAGTTGGTAAGAGGTTTGAAGTTTAAATCCAGGATGCCGACCACAGGATTTTCCCCGATCATCAGAATCTCCAGGTTGGGGGTTGAATCAAACCAACGATTGTCAATGGCCTTGAGTCTGTTGGAGTTCAGATGGAGTCTCAGAAGGTTACGTAATCCGGCGAAGGCATTGGGTGCAATGGAGCTGATCTGATTGTGATTAATGTACAGCTCCTGTAGATTGGTGAGGTCTTGCAAACTGAAGTCAGGCATCTCGACTATTTGGTTCTCCTCCAGGTGAAGCGTCGTGAGTTGTGACATGTTGGTCAGGCCGATATCACGGATGTTGCTGAAATTGTTCTGGGACAGGTCGAGTTCTGTGAGATTCAGTAACTGCTCCAGTTCCTCACTAGTTCTGGCAATGTAGTTACTTTGCAGAAGCAACACCTGCGTGTCAGCGGACAGGTTCCCAGGGATGCGTGTAAGGTGAAGGTCATTGCAATCAACGGTAGTTGCTTCTCTGTAGGTGGACTGGGGTGTGAACCAAGGCCGGATCTCACACACACAAAGCTGCGGACATTCTGTACTTTGAACTGAAGAGAGGCCAAGTAAAGCCAGAAACAGGAAGAAACAAATCTGGCCGTGCACAACAAAAAAGAAAGTCCCTCTTGCCATTCTGACTGTACTTGTTTATCCTCTCAGATCTGAGCTGGAATTCCTATAGTGCCAAAGAGATGGTGAGGTGAGATTCTCATTCAATAGAAGTGTTGCAGAATAGTCCTTTTATCCCTTCGTAAGCTTGAACAGCAGAGTCAAAGAGCTTCCGAAAGATTTAAAAGGGTGTAGTTCCCGTGGGCTCATATAGGTTTGAAACTTCCTCACACTGTGAACCTTAAAACTGGAGAGTTGGCCTAGGAAAAATAACAAACAGAAAAGATTGTTAGATTAATCAGTGGAAAAATTCCACGACATGAAAAGTTGTATAAGCATATTCAAATAAACACATTAAGGGATATGAGATCAAAGCAGAAAGTATGGATTCAAACAATGGAAAAAATGTCAAATACACAAATACACATGACTGAAGCAATCACTGCACTACAATAATAGTATTTTTGTCAGTAACACTTTACAATGAGGTTCATTTGTAAACATTGGTTAAAGTATTAACTAACATTAACTAATCATTAACTGTATTTGTTATTCTTTGTTAACGTTAATACGTTAATATAATAATTAATTAATAATAATATAATAATTAATTATAATAATATAATAATTGTAAAACGTTAATAAAAACCAGCTGTTCATTGTTTGTTCATGTTACTTCACCGTGAATTAATTAATGTTAACAAATACAACTCATGATCTTAATAATGTATTAGTAAATGTTGACTTGAACATTAACAAAGTTTAATAAATGCTGTAGAAGTGCAGTTCATTATTAGTTCATGTTAATTAATACTAATGTTAACAAATGAACCTTTTAGTAAAGTGTTACCTTTTGTCTAATTTTCAGGTAATATATATATATATACATTCTTGAAACAAGATAAATGTACTTTTAGCTTATTTTGTCTTACGGCACTAGCATATTATTTTACACTTATAGAATAAACAAGGAAAAAATTCTTATATTCAAGACACATTTCAAGACAAAAATACCGTGTGCACTTTCTTTTCTCAAGCAACCTGATCTTGTTTTAAAGATTTTTAGTTATTTGTACTATTTTGCAAAAGAACATAACATGAAACAGGACTAAGCTTTTTAGTTAATAAACTTACAACTATAAAACAGTGTTAGAACACATACTGTATGTACGTAGATTACACAAAAATAGATAAATAAACTAAGCATTATGCATAGTAAAAATATAACTTCTAAGAAGCAGGTCAAATTTGGAAAGAGATTTGTCGAAATTTATAACAGAATCCAGTTACAAATACCCATTTTAATTTTCATAAGAATTGTTAAAAATATTTTTTTCCTCTAAATACAACATATACAATAAACCAGTATACGAATATAAAGGTCTTATGTGAAAACCAGATGCAGGGGCTTTTGTTTACTGCAATCTGATATGCTTGAAGGGGTGAATCAAAGAGGAAAGAAATGGTGACCGAAAAGGAAGGAAATATTATTTCTCAGGTGATCAAACAATTATTATTGTAAACAAAGACCAAACATTAGTGAAGTATAGAAATGACTCTATACATTTAGCCACAGTATTTCCTGTAAATATATTACAGTATGTTGATTCTAAGTTAAATAACTACAGTACTACCTCTTTGCAGAATTCATCTAAAGCAAAATACATAAAAATAACATATTATGCAAATGTTAACCGTATCAAATCAATCATATCAAATCAGGTACGCTTTACTTGATTCTGCAGGAAATGTGTTGTCCTAGATTACTGAGGGTAATTTAACACTAGAAGGGGTTTTGTTGAAGTTTGGAATGAAATAACGAAGCATATTAAGCATCCATCGCAAGCAATAGGCACAAAAAAGGTGGCATGTTATTGTGTCTTTGACTGAGCAGTGAACGGGGCATCTGTTATCCCATATGGTGATAATGCTGATTCAATCACACAAACCGCAAGCCAGAGGGATTTAGTCCATGCCAAATACCACCTACATTAAGAACATATACTCAGTTGCTTAGCACTGAAAATGTTTTTAACTGCAATTATCAAAACAACTGAACTGCACTCATCCTGAAGCATAAAATTTAAATAGCCAAGATCGAATAAATTTCACCCACATCATATGTAGATTACAAGAGGCAGCAATATGCCAACTTAACTTAGCTTTGGAGTGTCTAGTGAAGTTGAATCCACCACCAAATACAAGCTTGGACAGCTTGGACAATTTTAAGTCTCATACTCCCAAGAAAATGAATGGAGGAAACATGGTACAGCTGGTGTAAATGAGTCCTTTAATGTGAGAGTGGAAATCAATAAGAGGCCTGATCTCCCCCCTGTGGCCAAAAGAGCATCAGGGCAATTTAGAATGAAAGCTGACTGTAACTGCCAGTATCAGCAATTCTCATAAAAGAGTGCAGTACACAGATGGACCTGGCCTGTGTTATCGGAGCTATCAGCACCATCCTTAAAGTATTTCTGTAACGTTATTCAAAATGACACCTCACACTGAAAGCGGAACTAAACTAGTAAAGATGGCAAAAACCAACAAAATATTTTAAAGGGCAATTCACTATTTTTACACTGCAAAGATCAATCGGTGGGAGAATTTCATTCAGTTGACCTCACAGGTTTGGACAAGAAAAATGATACAATGAAAATGTGTATCTAATTATCTAGTTTGTAATACAATATATCCCACAATGACGTGAAATATCTTAATAAGGTAATTAAGATGGAAGATTAAGCTTATCTGTAAAATTTAAAGACGGGCAGATGGATGAAATGAAAGAAAAATAGAAGGACTAAAGTGTTCCATCATTTTCCAGGAATAGCAACTAATTAACTAATTTTCACCAGAACATGATCCATGCTTTTAACGACACTCAATTTGCAAGACGTCTAAGCAGTTTCTTAAAGGGATCGTTCACCCAAAAATGAGAAGTCTTTCATCATTTTATCCTATCAAACCTATATGACTTTTCTTTGATCCAAAAGACTAACTTTTGAATAATGTTTTTGTCCGTAAAATGACAGTCGATGGGGTCCAAAACAACAATGGTTCCTGATGACTTTTAATTGTACGGATGGAGGAAAAACAAATAAACAACAACAAAAACAACATTTTTTAGAGTATCTTCTCACAGAAGAAAGAAAGCCATTCAGGTTTGGAATGACATTTTCAGTATATTTAAATAAACACTACTGTTACAATATTTTCCATTGTTAAAAATCAGTAAACAATGGGTCAAATGTGCCCTTATATTCTGCCATTTTCACATGAATTATGTTTCATTTTTACCAATATCGAGGTCAATCTCAGATTCAGCTCTTAATAGCAGTATTTACCAAAGTGGAGGCCAAAACCTTTCCAGTAAGTAGGATAAAGTAATCCAGCGATCACAATTTCATTTAAGACTGAATACTGGGGCTTAAAATTAAGCCACAATTTTAGCTCTATGTTTTTAGATTAAGGCCTAGTTGTCTGTCTGTAGTTCAGAGACATCACTTCAGTTTCATTAAGTCTGCTTTGAGCATTCAATTGATCTTTTGGCAGCCAAACTTTTTACCAAACCAAACTAATGTTGCATCGTGTTTTAGGGTTCAAATGAGCTTAAAATTACCCAGAGACTTTAAATGTTTCTCTTTAAAGTAGAAATTAGGATCTTAAAATAATAATATGATAGTTAAAAATGAAAACTTCACAAGGAAGTTCATACAAATGGGGAAAAGTGTGCACAGGCTGCAAATATGAATGGAAGAAACATGATGTAACAGAATGTTTCTCGCCGTACCATTTGCCTAAGGACCGCAAATAGCACATCCTGATGATCCTCATAAATATTTACTCTTTATAAGTAAACAGGATCTGAATCCAAATCTGCAGGCAAATTAATGGATATTTACGCCACTCCAACCTCATTAGGTGAATTTCTGCAGCTAGCTTGCTTCCTGTTGTCCAGCCCGTCATCCCGAACTTCCCCTAGTTTTAGATAACAAATGACAGCTGTGAAATTCAATGGGAGCCTATTTGAAACACCTGCCATTTCAGATCACCGACAGATGCAGATCTGTTCTCTGCAGAGAGTGAAGACTTCTGTTTTGAAGGCACGTCTGATCTATGGGTCACCGTACTGCTGGAGTTTGACAGGGTACTTTTTTCAAGTTTGAGGAAAATGTACACTATGAGCCTACAGGTTTATTTGAAGTGTACAGTAAAAGCTAAACTGAGATTTGAATGAAATCCTAAGTATCCTCAAATTCTAATAGCTCACATGATTATAACCATATACAACTCTGTCAATGAAACTTCCAAAATGGCTGTAAAAACAAACCTTAAAGATATTTAGATAATGAAGATACTTTCTCCTATCTCCTAAGCAAACTCACTATCCTTTTAAAATCTCTACTTGGGCACGGTAAAATGCAGTTTTTAAATCTCAGCAGAAAATCAATATTCTAACTACTACAAACAACACTAATGGGTTTATGCTTGCATAAAAAATAAGGGTATTTGGATTGGTACACAAGCCCGAGCTACTAATGGCCAGGATCCACATAAACATTAGAACACATCATTTGTTGCTCATGATTTGATTCAGTGATTCATCAACCCTGAATAGCAACAGAAAAAAAAACTCTTGTTGCGACAGATATGAACAGGGCTGATTTTGTTGCTGTTTCTCACAGCCTACATGATTAAAAATAAACTGTATTTGCTTTTCTAACTCTCTATATGCGCATAGATTGCTGCGGAGGCAGAGGAAACACTGGAAATACATTCCCAGCATACAATACAAAAGTCCAAATAAACAAGTGGAGAAACTCAAAAGGCCTGCTAAAATGGCTTATGACGTCATCTCCAAAAAAAAAAAAAAAAAAAAGACCATCTTGTCTCAACCTCAACATTCTTTTCTCTGCTAATCTCCCCAAGGGACTCATTTCCTGAAAAATTTCACATAAAGTGAGTCAGAAATTAATGGTAATTAATTTTATTCTTGGATCAAAATGGGTTCGTGAAGGGCCAAGAGAGTAGATCTTTTCACATCCAGTGTTCAAGACCCTTTACGCTTGCCAACTCTTAATCTGAGGGGTATTATTAATTGCATGGTGAATCATAGCTTTGCCCAGAGTTGAACTGTGGGGTAATGGCATGGGCGGTACAGTGCTAACTATACTGTGAATGGCATAAAAACATTGATTGCCGATCAATTTGAGTCTCTGTGTCACTGCATAAGGATAAGTGCTTAGGAGTAAATGCACAGGAAACTACTTCCACTTTCCAACTATTTGCACTTATAAATGTTAGAAAGTGCATATGTATTGTCTAAAACTCAACCTCAAATAGCCTATAGAATAATGGCATGTGAACAAACTATTTTAATCTTCTTGAACAGTATATGCAGATTTTGTTGTCAAACTTACCCTAATATATCCAGAAAAAAATGTTGTTACATGTTGCGTTGCATAAAAATGCATTACATTCATAAAAATGTATGATTTTACAAAACAGAATAATTACAATTTATATAGTCCTGTCTTATTTACAAGAGCAGTAAGGAATTTATTTTCCTCCTTCACCTGCTGTCCAAACAGATCCTTTGCAGAGTGATTTCTTAACCAGATTACGCTTGCAGAATTAGTCAAACAGCTGCTCGGTCACTTCTCTTTATCTTAGTGATCAACACAAAAGCCAGACTTGTCCTTTTCACCACTACATGGAACTGACCACTATTGCTTCTAATTCCAACAAACTGATACATTCCAAATTACATGTACATGTATAGGATAAACACATAACAGGCCTATTACAGCTCCAGACCACCTTACATCTTTCTGTAACATCTAATGTCATGGTAAACCACAGTAAGTGTAAACTGAGAGATAGAAAAAAATAAAAAGAATTACAAAAAACTACTATAGCTCTACAACGGTAGTGGAAGTGACATAATAATATTTAAATGATTATATGAATGACAAAGAAAAAGCCCTTTTATACATAATTTTCTACAAATATAACAGGCAACCAAGACTACAAGGGCTATACAAAAAAATAATGTTGATAGAGCATTAATTTTGTAAAATGTTCATTATATAATACGAATTAATATTTCGATTATGATATGAGGCATACAACTCTAAAGATTTAATATATATATATATATATTACCTTTCCCACATACCTTTCAAGGATGTAACCACCTGCAGCCTACACTATTGTCCTCATCTCATAATATGCCCGACATTTTCCTAGCGTTCTTGTTGCTCATGAGGACGCTTCTCTTCAAATGTCAGAAAACAACTTCTGCAACAGACGCAACAGCTGCAACAAGGGGTGGCGTCCCCGGGGACAATACAAACCCCCTCCTCAAACCTCATTATACATCCTTCCCTGACTAAAAGACGTCTTCCCGTGTTTATTGTCTTTCCTGTGGAAGTTGTGGCGTCTTATTTCGAATGAGTAAGCAACGAAACATCTGCTAGAGTGCCTGGACATTGAGATGCAAATCACATTTCTGCATCGCCAACCAGACCCCATGCGCGCGCCTGCGGTAAGCCAGCAATAACGTGATCAGATCAAAGTTTGCGATCGATTTCCGCCACAATTACAGTGTGAAATCACTCTCAGGAGGCTAAACGATGCAAACTTGATAATCAAGAAGAATTAGAAGTAAAACTGTTGTACTACATAGCCTACAAGACGCAACCAAATGCTTCGTGCATTCAGTTCATGCTGTTTTAACACTGCATGCGTTCATGTTTAACACAAAGCTTTTAAAAAGTCGACCATATCCCATTCCCTTCGCGTTCTGCCTACTCCATAGCATACATTCGTTGTGGCATTATCTTTTACCAGACTATGGTTCTGACGAATCCCTCATGGATTCTGTGAAATCGTAAACAAACCATAAATTATTAAAAATAAAAAATAAAAATTAACACGTTTTGCCCTTGAACATCTCAAGCAACAGCCGATGCGTCCTTGCTAATAAATGCAGTAAATCACGCCGTATGGCAAGCCATTTGAACAGTTATTTCTTAAAACTAACCATTATCAATTTTAATAGTTCTAGTACTTACTTTTATACTATTAGTCTTTATATTTTAAATTACCAATAAGTTATCCAATATTGACTAGTATCTACTCAATGCACATTTAATCCCTCAACAAATTAGTATTTATTAATTGTCAGTTATATCCCAACAGTATCATGTAACTACTCTATTGTTGGTAACAATTTGCAAAATTTTGTAACTGGATTCTGTCTATTAAAACTAATTTTCTAGTTCGAATAAATACGTATTACAATAATAGTTGCAAGTGAAACTGAAAAAAGATAAGTCAATAACTTGCTTACTATTAATTAAAAAACAAAAAAACAAAGTACTATTTATTATAACACTATTTATAAGTAAGTATTTTTCATAAGTAAGTACTGTTACTATGAAAAGAGACAGCAGGTAAATTAATAAATGCTAAAACGGCTTGCCATACATCCAACCCATTTAAGAGAAGCCTCAAAAGCGAAGCAATACAGATACCATCTATTTTCATCTAACCTGATGGAAACACGTTTTGGGCTGACTTACCACAGCTTGTTATTACAGACAGAAAGCTTTTGAAAGTGGCTTTTTTAATTGCACTTAGCAGGATGCAACCTATTTAGTTGCCCATGGTTCTGGTTTAACATGCAAAGAGCTATATGAATATATCTGAACATACCTCTTCAGATTGGCATTGAAGTCCTCCCTCCGCGCTGACTGGTTCAAGCACTTACAGTATCTATGTCCTTGTGAGCACTTAAAGAAAATCCATAGGTAATAAATACCATCACGTCGTTCATAAGTTCCGTATGATAAACTGCTTAAACGATTATAGCGGCATCATTTCGTTACATCCATTCCGCGAATATGCATGTGCAACCTTCGCCAAGCGCATGGTCAGGTTTTGCATGGATGCTTGCAACAGGAAAGCGCTGACTGGCTCCCATCCGCCGTGTCTCCGTGTTACTGTGGAACCCGTGCTGCGTCGCCAAGGAAAATATGATGACAGCACCTGGCGCTGTCCAGGCGAGTCAGCTGATTCCCGAGCAGGCGATTGGTTGCTAGCCGGTGGCTGTCACTCGATTCCCAAGCAGAGCACCATCTGTTCAGGGATTGTTGTGATGCGAACAAAGGCGGGCATGGGGGAGCGCGGTGGGGATAACGCGGGGCGTGGAAGCTGAAATGCTAAGGAGGTGATATTCTCTTATGAGAACGTCTTCCACTGATTCCCTCCTTCTCTTTGACGTATAGTGATGGAGGACTCTGCATGGGGTCCCACTCACCAAAGATTTACAATGAGACAATGTCCCTTTGTTCGGTGCCTTACTTTGAGGAAAGTTTTTCTTCCTAATCCATCTATATTGTGCATTGTCTAGGCCAGAGATGACATTTTGAGACAAAATTTCCTGTTTTAAAACAAAGAATACATTTGTTAATTCATTTCACAAGTGGTTTTGATGTCAAAAAAGAATAGGGGGTTGTACTGCGCGCTCTACATAACATGCAAAAAAAAAAAATACAAATAAATAAATAAAATAAATCTCATGAGACATGTGGTGGATGAAAACATTTCCGAACTAATTAATTAGTCTGCTCACAAGAAGCACAGACTTGATACAAGGGAAAAACATCTTAAGCGTGAAAGTCTGAAATTTGGGGTGATTAAATTCTAATTCTGTTTTGAAAGGTTGTAAAAATGCTTTTTTTTGTAAACTAATCTGATTAGTTGCTACACGTCCTGAATGTCAACGTGTATGACATTGTTTCGGAGCGATGAGCGAACTCAGGACTAAAGGTTCACACCTAGAACGAAAACGATAACTATATTAGCATCCACAACACAATAAGGTTCCAATTGACTGTTCACAAAGATGGGCCGGCCTTTAGTTACTGTTGCTATGTCCCACAAACCATATAGGCCACACATCATGTTCTCACGTGGTGAGAGCAAAGAGGACACTTACAACGCGTCGACAGACACGACAGAGCCGGTTACTTTTGATATGAAACAAAGATTTAAATTTCAAATATTTTAATTTTTTAAAGAAGTTTAAACAATAAAAACCATATAGTGGCTCTTTAATGTGCCGTGACAGATCACTGTTGCTCCTTCAAGCGGCTTGTGAACCAACCATCTCTTCATACTAATTTATTTATAGCATCAAATAAACATGAATGGACATCGGAAGGAATGTTGTTTCAACCGCACATACACATAATTATTCAAGTTCGAGTTCACCAACGTTAATCTACTAACTCCCCTGACTGCTTTGTCGGACAAAATGGCGGATTCGGGGTTATGATTGGTCAGATCGCCTGTCACTAAAACTTCCAGCGAAGGGTCAATTATTATAATCACGATGCATTTTCGGCATTTATCTCTTTAAATGTTCAAGGTTTTTAAAGTCAGGTGAATTCTGATCAGATGCCAATGTTTTTTTTAAATCGGTCATCAGCTTGAAAAAAATGGTTCTGAAAGTAATTTCAAAGCTATCGTTCCACTTGTGTCATTTTAGTTGTGGTGTGACTTCCCTATTCTCATAATTAGAGCAATTATTAAAACTTCACAGTTATCATTATCGTGCTTGATGTGAACAGCCTTAACATGCAAAAATAACAATAATGATAATAATAAAAAACGGATTAAAAGGCACACGTAACTGAACATCATTACTGATCTCCACTAAAATGAGATACCACAATTACTCAGAGAGTCAATGAGTTTAAACCACTGGATAAATGTGTGGGCAGCCTTTCTGAGTCACCTTCAGACATACAAGAAGAGAACTGGAGGCAAGCAGAGAATACAGCCCCTGCATTGCCTCCCCCATGGTATGCTTTATCCCCACTGAAAGATCCAGACAGATGGAGTGCTGTCAGTGTGTTTGTGTGTGTGTGGGTGGGTGCACATAACAGGGAAACTTTTTGAGGTCACTGCTGCCCTGAAGGCCTTAGCTGGCAGGTAAATATAAGCAGTATAGGTGCATTGGCTAGGTTTGCTTTGTGATAAGCTGGTGAAGATCAAACACATGCACCTACATAACTAAACCTTTATCTTAGAATATTTTAGTAAAAAATTCATGCTATGATAAATCAGAGAATAATTAGCAAAATCAAAGTCAAAGATATTATCTTATATGACTAAATGAATGTGGCTATTCACCAACAAACACAATTTCAAGAGTAACTCAAGAGAAACCCTGCACAAGGTAACAACTGCACATTTTCACTTTTTAGAATTTATGCCTCCCTCATGCCTATAGATTTCTACAGACCTTAGAGCTTAAATAAAACTAAACTGGACCCAACTGGCGTTTTACAGTCTTGCTTCAGTTGCTGGAATATTCAGGTCACACTCATTGATTGAAGATATTGATTTATTCCATTAAGGCAGACAGCAAACAGAGTAAGATATGTCTGCTTCAGAGGATTCCCTCACCATGTTAAACCATGCTTAACACAGGAAGGTTCAGTCAGCCTACATGTGAATATCTAACTCTTAACAGCAGTTTACAATTTTTTTTAAAGTGATGTTAAATAAGACTCAGCAGAACAGCACATAATCCAAAAATGAGTGTTATCTTTTGAATGAGCTATAAAAAAAAATTCATTTGCTAAATGATTCTCATTACCATTATAATATGGAAAACACATAATTATAATGTAATGTAGATGCTATAAATGATTTAATAAATAGTTTCCTGTACTCTTCAGATAAAATCAAATTCCTGAACCTCTGAACCAGTATTGCTGGCTTTAAAATGGCCACCATTCCCTTCATAATGACACAGAGGTTAACAGAAGTTAAACTAGAGCCTGGGGTTAGTCTAGCTATCTGCCACAATGAGTTTTAAAATCATGAATTTGTTGTGAGAGGGTTCACGATAGCACTGAGTCAGATGGGACCTGTGGATATGGGGTGCTGGCAGAGGTCAGTCAGTCAGTAAGACCACATTAAAAGCTTGGTGTTCTGTAGAAGAGACAAAGGTACATGGCTTTGTTCAGCAAATAGCTCTTTAGATGGTACATGCAGTGCTTATGCATGTAGAATGGGTGAAACCTTTACAAGACAATCAACATTTGTATAGAATTTAGTTTTACCATAGTCACAAACCCACAATATATATATATATATTTATAAACAGCAACAAAATTCTAAATAAAGAGTAAAATAATCTAACTGTCAACCGTCACAACCAAAAATTTTGGTAAACTGTAAACAATTTCTGTAATTTGAATAGCATTTTACTGTAATATGTACAGCAATATACTGTAAAACATATATACAGTGTGTTACTGTAAACAGCAAAGGATTATGGGAAAATATATGGCCACTACTGCAATTATTCTCTACTGTAAATCCATTTTCAGAAATGAACTTGTCTGTGAAAAACTGACCAATGGCAAGAGAGATTTCTTTTTCAAGTTTTTTAACCCTAACCCTAACCCTAACTGTATGGTGGAAGTGGCGATTAATGGACAAAAGTTGTACCAATAATTCACCAAAAAGGTTAGTATATTAGTTCTATTTCATGTAAAACAAACATTTCCTAATGTTTTCACTTATAATGTTAACTGCAAAGTAACATGATTCATCGTGCCGTTTTTCACGTTGGAAAGATTTTGGTGCCCCTTTTTCTGACTTTCAGCCGGATTGCAATCGTGATAACATTAACTGGTGAGTAAGTTAAGTTCTTATGGGCTTGTGTGTTAACGTAACTTAGTAATAATCAGGCAAAGTCGTCTGTAACTGAACGTTAACAGCAGCTAACTAATGTGAAATAGTGAGGAAAAGTGAGATTGACGACACTATTGTTTAAGTGGGGTTTTGTACATGTTTTGATTTATTTTCAGATAATTTAATTGGCCCAACTCAATTTGGGCCAATTTATTTGAGTTGGCTCAACTCAATTTAAGTTAGTCCAATTAAGTTGGAACACCTCAATTTAACTGCCCCAAACTGAATTTAATTATTGTGTTGATCCAACTCAATTTGGGCCAATGTAATTGAGACCAATATAATTAATAACACACACATACGCTCACAAGTAATCAAATAGCTCAATACATATGCATGTTTCATTGACAAGAACATTTTTTTCTCTATGGCATTCTCATCTCTCCAGCCCTCTCCAAGAACTCCTCCATGATGTATTGCTTTTCCTAACCAGACCAAAAAATTGAACATTAGAGAGCAGTTAATTAAGACTAATTTGAATAAGACATAGGTGGAGAGAAGAGAAAGAATAATGCCCTAATTTCATTTTAATTCAGTTCAATCAGTGATTTTAACCAGGGGATTAATGGCCATGGGGAACGATGTGTTGTCTTAAGAATCAGTGAAGGAGCAGATTAAACCAGAGCACCAGCTGTATTGCTTTTTCTCATGGGTGGGAGGTGACAAAATCACTGTGTTCTCTCCCCTACAAGGTTATGGTGATTGATTATAGTGGTTTCTTTTGGCTCTAGGAAAGAAAATATGACTTTTATAAATACCATTGTTTAATATTAATTAAATATATACAGCAACTAAATCTAAATTACATTTAGAAATGTGATAAACATTTGAAGTAGTAAAACTCAAATGTTGCATCAATTTAATGTTAACTAATAAAAAGGCCAAAAATGTACATTGGTATTCTTTAAAGAACTTTTGAAGAATATGCAGAATTAATAATTCAGTACCATGGTACATTTCAAAGTGGTGAACCATAGTATTGTGCTAAATGAAACTCTCAGAGATGGATGACAATGCCTTCATGGGTGCCCCTCCTCCTTCAAAACAAAGAGAGAGAGACTTGAGCACAAAATCTCTTGTCTTGGGGTCACAATGGCGACCTTGTTTAGGGTCAGGGTTATGACCCCTTGCAGAGAGAATGGATAAGAAGAGAAAGGTTGGGGGATATATAGGAACGATCCTTTCAGTGCAAGAAATTCTCTCACATACAGCAGAGAGAGCTCATGCTTGCACAGCAACGGTTGCCAGGCAGATTGGATGCCTTGATACTGGCTAACATGTGAGTTCTTCTCCTGATGGTGGAATCTAATCCCCTATAGCAAAGCATGTTCACAAGTCAACTCCCTCTTGCTCTCACTCCTTTATATGAAATGTACAGTAAGACTGCAATTTCCCCCTATTACAAACAGAATTATACTTCTTACTTTCTTCAAGATGGAGGTCCATAATCATGAAAGTACAAAATGAATTTGTACAGTTGGTGCAATGCAGGGCTACAAATCACATCCACACTTACAGATATTGTTCCTCCACTCAGGAAAATGCAATAACAAAACACTTGAAGCCTGATTAGCACAAGAAGAAATGTTTTGCGTTTGTAGACTGAGTAGAATAAAAAAGTAATTGGATGAATTAACCAGGAACGGTTAATGGTCTTGTTTTTGAAAAACAAATGGTTTAATATATTGAAGAACCTAAAGTACTTTTAATCAGGATCAAAAAAGGGTTTTGTAGCAATCAGATTTTGTTTTAATGTGCTTTAATGGATGCAAAAAGCTTAAATATTGGAGAGACACTCCCATATACTCACCCATTTAAAATTGAAAGCAGAACTATGCAATATTTAATTGTCCAAGAACCATCTCCTGAAATCTCCTCCTCTCTCAACAGAGGCAGTGTCTGCACCGCATCACGTCAAAGAGGCCATTCATTTTGGTCCACATGTAGTTTAAATATTAAGCAGCTCTGCCTGGTAACCAAATAAATATCAGTTTACAACTTAATGACTCATTTAATATAAATATAAGCAGGAATTTTGATATTAAAATTTGAATGCAACCATTTAATATAGATGTACAGGACATTTTTTTTAAATCTACAGTATATTTTATTCTTGCTACTTTTTACAGATAATGTTTTGCATGCTGTTTATTCAATATAAGGATACTGCTGTCTCTGAGTACGCTGAAAGAAGTCCTCACTATTCAGGTCAAAGTGAATATTTCATGGAATGTTCTAGGAACACTGTAGGTCATCTTTTAGTGAGATTTAAAATCTCCTTTTCCCCCTCTGAGAATGGCAATATTTTCTCTAGTTTTCCAAATGAAAAACATCTTATGCAAATGGATCACATTTAACATCATTTTTCTTATAAGAAATGAAAGCTGATAAGCAATGCAGATAAGCATGCATATTTAAGTTGAATATATACAGAAACCTTACCAGATATATATATATATATATATATCTGCAGTATTTACATTCGTTAACTGTGTTTTTTTTTTTTTTTGCTCTAAATCGGAGGCATTCAGAATTTCAGCACCATGGATAGTGGTAATAAAATCATTTTTAGCTCTAAACCACTGTAAGTCTGAAAGAGAGCAAGAAGAAAAAAAGAGTCAAAAGTGAAGAAGTCACCCATTCCTACAAACTTTCTCTCTTATCATAGGTTTCAAATCAGATTGTGTGCCACTTTCAACCACTGATCCCCCACCACCTGCCAAAACACAAAACTGATGTACAAACATGAGGTTAATCTGTATAATCCAATGCACTGAGAGATTATATTTGGTTAGAAGCTTGCATTTCATCTTTTAACTAGGACCTTTGTTCTCCTCAGCATCAAAAATACATCTCCACCATTCAACACAATGTTTAAAGGAGTTGCTGTATGCGTCTGGCCAGTGTTATGATGGATAATTCACTGGGAAAAAAATACATTGTACATATACACACAAGCTCAATATAATATATAATAAAGCATATTTATGAAAGACAAGGAGAAAGGGAATAAGTAGCACCGAAACCATTGAATAAAAATCAAATAATGCACAAATACAGTAAAACACAGTATAAGGACTAGGACATCTGCACAAAATGCTTTTTTTGTTTTTTTGTTTATTCCTTCTTTTTTCTTTCATTAATGAAATAAACAATCTGTCCATGGATTAAGAATAGGATAACACAGGATCAGGTCTACTGGAAAAAATAGAATCTTTTTATTGTTATAATTCACATGGCAGAAGAGAGTCAGCTGCCAGATTTTTTACACTATGTACTATTCCGTATCTTAAAATGACACTAGATTATTCGGGATAAATGTTTTATAGTACACCTTAAGGCACTCAGAAATGTTGACAGTGCGTGATTGTGGCTCACTTTAGGCTGCAAGGACAAAGTAACTCCGCTGCAAAAATAGCAAAACTGAAACGTATTTCTTGATTTACTTACTGCCCTTGTTTAGCCAGTAACCATTACCTTTCAGAGCATATTACAAAATCAATTCAACACTTTGTTTTGTCATTTCAAGATATATCAAACAAACAAAGGCCCGTGGCATAAGAAACTGAATTAATGCCATTCAACTGCCATTACCGTGCAGCTTTTATATTTTGGGTCATGCTTCAAACACCCCATGTGAAAGCAGCTCAATAATTTGATGTGAATGAGGAAACGCTAAAGGCTCAATATTGACTTTTTCCTGCAGTACACTTTACACTATGTAGAATTAAATTATCACAGATTGAGATCTAGACAATCCTTTATCTTGAATTCCTCACATTACTGCTTCCTCTCACTGTGCCTATAGTGTTTGTTAATACAATATAGGGCTAAAATTGGGAACACAATGTCTTTTAGCAGATATGGGACGTCTCGTCGCAAAGCCATTGTAGTTTGGAGATTCCCATTATTTATTTATTTTCTCCAGCAGAGCGGTGTTAACTAGGCCACCAAAGAAGAGTGAACGGCTGGAAAACTATGTTAAATTGTTACTCATAAATTTCAGGTAATTTCAGGTAAAAAAAAAAAAAAGAAGTCACTCACAGGCAAAGCAGAGATCAATAAATCATAAAATCAAATTAGGATTTTAGGAATTACCATGTCATGCAACAGATGGTAGTCTTTAGTGTCTGGTTGCTTTACACAAGAATGGTTAACAAAATATATTTAACATTGAACCTTTTGCTATCATTTGAATGTTCTAATACTAAACACAAAATGTCTGATATCTTTTGCATTTTCTTACGATTTTAATACATAAACAAGGTACAGAACAACACTTGAGGCAGTAATCATGACAAAGATACACAATTATATACAATTTCATATATAACGGTGGTGAATTTGGCTCCTACGCCATATTAAATGCCATCAAGATGTCTTGTTCCTAAAAATACACGACATATGGGCATCTGTTTGCTATTGTTTGCACACGCTCCCTAGTTTAAGATGATTCTAACTAAACTACAAGCATACTGTGGATTACACCTGCTAGTTTGAGGCAGAAAGAATCAGGGAACAATAGTCCTCTTTAAACTCTCTAGACTACCATTCAGTATGCGTGAATTCTGCACGCATTCACTTCGCACAGCTGATTGGCATTTCAGACAGAAGGAGCTTAAAGTTGGACCACATGGGGCTTACAAACACTAGACCAAACTACCAGCCAATGTTAAAACCCCCCACTGCAAAGAGCTTAAGATACTTATAATGGTCGCCTGTACAACAGTGCCGTGATTGGCTTCTTCTCAACTTTTAAGTTTATAATCCATTTTGCCTCCTGTGAAATCTTGATTAAGTGCCATCTGCAATCTTTGTCTTAATATGACTCAAATGCTGTTTGGCTCTTAGACATTCAATGAGTCTTCACTGATTTATATATCACATGATTATCAAACATACTGTCATTGCGGGTTTTAAAATATCATGCAAGCACAATCTACATGCAGGGCCATTATGACCTGGCTTTATACAAATGTGACATTTGCTGTCCGCTGTGAGACTCCTCTGGGACTCTTATCAGTGTAACACATGAAAGAGGACAAAACCGTAGACATATCAGATGAGTAAATTAAATTCGCAGACAGGCACAATCTCCCCCTGAGAGCTGTAAAACAATATAAGCATAAATCTCAGGCACTTTGTCAGGTTTATTTGTAGGTAGATAATAGACTCTAATTCGAAGCTCTCACTAGTGATTTTGATTGTGCCACATAAATATAATTCTGTTTATTTCTGTTTCAAGAAATGACACGAATCAAAGTTGTGTTGATTATGGTTTTAAGATATCCAACAATCAGTTGATTTTTATGATTCGACCTTACTATCAATATATAGTATTATCACTATCTTGTGAATATAGATCTTTAAATTCACTAAATATGCTACTTATAATTTCAAATCATAAATGAAAAAAAAAATGTTTGTAAGAATGTTTTTGCAATATCAAGGTGTCACTTTGGAGACCTCGTGCACATCCCTAGTAACAGTAATATGTTTTATATCTAGAGTTATGTTATAATGCTCAATATTTGAAATAAGAATAACTTCATTAAACTTCTTACCTTTGGGGATTTAAGACAAGCTGGAGGTTAAAGAATTCAATTAAATAATTTAAATTCTTTTTAAGTTTTGTCTTTAGAACAATCTTAAGAAAAAAAAGGTTAGAATATTCTTAAGAAAGGTTTTTGGGGATACAAAATATACTAGTAAATAATAAAAAGTAAAGAACAGTTGAAAAGAATTTTAGGGTGCTTTCACACTAGCCAAAACGGGGTAAAACAACGTTTAGTTTTGAAACTGAGACTACCTGTAGGAGATGGTCTGAGTTCGGTTGCACTGGAACTGTCACAATTTAGTAATTTTAGTCTGGAGCCCTGTTACACTGAGCTTTACAAAGAGCCTTACATTTCACAACACCTCTGAAACAAAGCAGACTCGGCTTTCTTTCATGGATGTTTCAATGCACATACATACACTTATCCACCAAAGGCTGGGAAATTTTCTATTACTTACTGCACGAGAGTCATTTTGTGGGAGCGCATCGGCTGCCTCTTATTCACACGCCTGTATTTGTTTACACACTGCAGCGAGAGCAGATGGAGCAACGTCATCCATATTCATCGACCTAAGCACTGTCACCTTGACCCTGACGCCAGGCTCTTGCCCTGCGCTCTGTGAGGGTTCAATAGAGCCACTCACGGCTGCTGCACAGCCTCAGAGTTGGCCCATTATAGAAGAGGCTGGGAAAGATGGAGAAGAAGCCTCTTCTTGCCACCCCCACGCCTCAAATCTGCATTCCGAAACTCACGCTCTCAAGGAACGCCATTGAGAATGGAACATCTGCCCAGTAATGGGGGTTTCCTAAGTTGATGGATGAAGGAAGGCAAAAGTAGACAATAGTGTGACACCAGGGAGAGCTCAATAGAGAGCATGTTGGTTCATCTCAAGGTCTTGGTCAGCATAATCAAATGGAAGACCTGGGAAGAAGGGTTTGTGAGAGCAGCGAGGCAATAGCGGTCCCACAGCTTGTGATTTGGAACAAGGAACATTTATTTATCTGGTCCTCACCAAAGCTATGCCTAAACATGCACCAATAGCCCTAAAGTACCTAAAGCAACAGACCCATTATGCAGATGAATATTGGAGTTTGATGGAGAAAAAATGCTTTGGTTGCACTGAATTAAAACAGTTAAATTCAAATAAACCCCTTTGTTTTGCATTCTTGGGTTTTGTAAGGATGACAGAGAAATTTACTCCCAGAATCTGCAGTAAAATATCCTTTACAATGAGACAATTAACCTCTCCGATTACAGAAGTGGGGGAAAGATGACCCATGATGTTCCTGCCAAAATGAATGAATGCAAAGCCATAAACTAAGACAAGTCCATGCTAATTTGCATCAAGTGAATATAATGGAAGCCATAAATCATTGAGCACATAAAACACACCCAAAAGAACTGAGATGGCACTGGTGAGGAAGGTTGCGTGAACCAAAAATTATTCACAAGCACTGGATACAGCAGGAGAAGTACAGTTTCCTTCTGTAATGTCCTGTCCAGTTGCTTCTAACCAGGCCAGACCTGCCTAATTAAGTCCAGGACTAAACCCTGGAGATCATACACTATATACTGTCAAGGGAGAGGGCTAAAGCATTTATTAGTATACTAGGAGGTTTGAGGCTAGGCTGCAGTGTGAACCCCAGGTTTGTATTTCCTATGCGTGCTACAGGAAACACATTAGTCACAGTGACTATGAGGTCCCCTAGTGGGAGGCATCATCTTAATGAACTGCCATGTGAAAGGATGTCTCTCCCTCTCGTGCCATAAATACGTCTTTCACTGTTTTTGCACCACGGAGGGCTCGCCTGTGGGTGCTGGTAGGGCATGGGGAGCACAGGGTCATTTGTACATGCACCATAAAAGGAAGTGGATGAACCTGCCTGGATGGCACAGAGGACATAACCTTGAAAACTGGCATGTTAAGTGGAGAAATCAGAGGCCAAACAGAAGCCAAAAAAAGTTTCAGTACTTTCCCCAAAGAGGAATGAACTAAATAAAGCATTGAGCTGCCATTTCATCATAAAAGAGGTCTGAGATTTGATTTTTCTTGATCTAAAACAACTGTAAAAGAGAAATGGAAAATAAATAAATATTAGGGCTATCAAAAGATTACAATGATTACAGAAATGAAATTAACTTGTCAAGTAAAGAAGACAAGATAATGTGTTGTCCATTTGTGTGAACGACTCATGTAACAGAACATATAGACTCCAGGCATATTGAACAGTGATCTTTTCTCATCTCCCTCACACATCTCCACAACAACACAGTGCTCTTTCCCGTTTTTATCTCATCAAACATCTCAGCTAATCAACCTAAATCCAGTTAATATAAAATACTTTACTTGGAGTAGAATATATCTGGTGAGTCTGTTTTCACCCAGAGTATCAATTATTTTAGAACTATTTTTATTGAGCAATAAAAACATATACTATTGTTTTTAGTGTTTTTAATGTTTTTGAAAGGTCTATTTTGCTCACGAAGGCTGCATTTATTTGAATTTACAGTAACAATGTGAAATATTACTACAATTAAACAGTTATGTAACAGTTTAGTAATTTATTCCTGTGATTTATTCCTTCCAAAGCTCTATTTTCAGCAGCCATTACTCCACATTATAATGATCATGACAATATGCTGGCTTGGTGCTTAGGAAACATTTCTTGTTATTATCAATGTTGAAACAGTTCCTTAAGAGTAAATGAAAACTGTGATAGATCCTTTTGTTTTAAAATTTCTGAATTTCTTTCAAAAGAAAATATAAAACTTACTAACCCTCAAAGCTTTGAATAATAGTGTACTTGGCAAGATAAGAAATGTTGGGAAACACTGAACTATACGATTTCAGGTTAAACAGCCGTTACTTTAGCTTTTCAATAACACCTTGTCCTTCTAAATTTGCTGTAAGTCAAAGTTTGCTCTTGATACAGATTAATTAACTTAAAATTTATGTACCAAAATCATAACACTATTGTTCCTCCACAGCCGACTTATTTCTGATCATTGTTCTCCACAAAAACACTTCAAGGAGCATCTCATTGATGAAACTGTGGTGACAGGCTTATGTTGAAAGGGTATTGTTTGCTGAAATAAAGTAACAGCTTTGCTATGTGAAATAAGGACAACTCAACTGAATAAGAACATGAAATGGAAATGTTACAGATGCCTTATGAATAAATTAACAGTATAAACAACATCTCTGTTTCTGTTTTCTGTCCAAAAAGACCAAAAGCCTATATTCTGAGTTGTAGTGCTGTGTGCTTAGATCCTCTTTTTATCAGTGCTGAATAATAGCAAGTTAAAATAAAAATGGCACAATAATATCAGGTTTTTATGAATCACACTGACTATATATTTAATGCACTCACAAGAATTACATGTGAAGACAAGTATTACATATTATCTATTTAAATGGATTTCTGCATAAATTAGTCATAACATAGTCAAAAAAAAATCACAAAATTATTCCTGCAAATGTAAAAATGTGCATATTTGCTTGAATGTGTGCTGGGCTAGTTCTCAAAGGCATTGTGGGACGCCACTCCTACGGTCTCCTGGCTAAAATCAAGACAATTTAGAAACCCTTACTCTACAGGGAGCTGGCTGTCTAATTAACTGACCAAGCTATTTTGCATAAATGCAAATTAATTCTCCTTAGCATGCAACATCCCCAGGGAACATATCAACATTTTTCCACATAGTAAATTATCTGTGGTCACCAGATCATGTTTCATCAACTTGTTTCATCCAGGCCTAGATTCCCAGAAAATCATTGGGCCTAAACATATTAACTGAGGGAACAAGTCAGAGTGAAGTGAAGAAAATGCTTCACAATTTTACTCCAAAACATGGCTGAATTGTTATCTCTGATGCAACTGAATGAAAATTCATAAAGGGCAGAATAGATGTGCTAACATTTATTTGCTGTAATGAAGGCTAAAATCACCTTGTGAGGCTGTCTATTGGGAGATATTGCAATATAACAGGTAAATGTTGAGGCTGTGAAGTAAAAAGAAAAATGTCAGGATTGAAGAGATTTGGTACCCAGGGAGTTTATCATGTTGATACATGTTGTTGCACTATAGGAGGTAAATTTTAAGTCATGCTGTGAAAAGGGGTATGGCAATCAAAGCAAGATGTTCTACATAGTCCTATTGTATATTTTCAGTCCTTCTGAGTATCCTCAATGTTTCTGGGGCCACCTATGGCTAATATATATATATATATATATATATATATATATATATGTGTGTGTGTGTAATTAAATCTAATTAAATGTCCAATATATTGTTTTATATATATAAACGACTTGTTACACCACTCGCTGTACTATAGCTGGGTTAGATTAGTGGCACTTACAAGTAGTCTTGAATGGGAAATGAGTTGATTTGGCTTGTCATGTCAAATAAGGCTCTCCTTCAGCAGACAACATATCATTCAGAATGAATTATGTGGCTCTGTAGACAATTCTACCATGACTCTTTATTGTGAGTTATAACAGACAACTGACAGAGCATAAGTGATGTGTTGTGACACAGGGTTAAAAAACACTGTCTCTCACTGCAATTTGTCCATCCTGTCAGCAAAAATGTGAAAGTGTTGCGGAGAAGAAATATTGTCAGAAGCATCATGTAAATATTCAATTGAAGAATTACACTCATGGAAGGCAAATACAAACATGTTCCAATATACTGTATAGATATCAATAGCTACTCATGAAAGTTAAATGCTGTGTTTTAGACATACTGACTCATAGCACAACAACATTTTGAGTCTTTACCTCATCTTAAAAGGTCACCAACACAGTCAGCATTAAAAGACTCTGCTTTGCTGAAATACTAAAGACTCCAACACTAAAGATGAGAGTCTGTTCTTTGCCATCAAAGCCACTTTTCATCCAAAAGTTTTTAAAATCATGACAGTGACAGGCTTTCTCGAGGTCACCTCCAAATAAACTGCTGCTTTCTGGAATAACAGAATGTCCCTGACGCATTCAGCATGGGTTTTATTCTTCTATGCACATACCCATCATCATTCACATTCATATTAGTACTGGCACATTGCCACTTTTGATACACACCTTCAGGAGAATGCAATAGCGTTTGCCAAGCACACTTTAATATTTAAACACATCCACTCCAGAAGTGCTTACTGCACCCTTCAAGGGAGCTGCTACTGTTGTTGACATTTTTCTTGTTGACATGCTCTTATTGCTGCTGTTAACTTTCACTTATAGTACAACCTGAACCTCTATACACCTCAGATTACCTTTAAGCTGTTTTCATTCTGTAAGCAGACATTTAACAAACTGAAAAAGGCACCAAAAACACAAAAATGAGAAATAACTTCAAAGAAATGAAAGAATACCAAAGGCTTTTGATGTATTAGGGTTGATGATCTTAAGCAGACCTTAAATTAGGCCAGCCTTCTGCACTAGGCCTTGAGTGTGTCCCCTGAGACACAAGCATCCCGCAGTGAATCCTGGGAAGCATTCCGCTACTTCGTCTGATCAAGGGCTTTCACCTCGGCAGTGTATCGGGGAAAAATGCTGATCTAACAAGACTCAAACGCACTAGTATACTTAGTTCCACTTTCAGTATATAAAAGTAAATTTAGTGGCAAGTTGCATAAAACTAGTCAGCACATTTTTTTCTTTATAAACAGAACATTGTAAAGTCATAGTAAGACTAACTACCCCTTGCTAGTTGGTCAGCAGTTAGTCAGATCAAAATCAGATACTGATAAGCTGAATTTTATTTAAAACTTTTGTAGCCGATGACCAATAAATGACAGATATTAAAATTTATTCTATTCAGTCTAAATTAAAAAAAAAAAAACTAAAAACAAAAAATCATTCAATTATTTCTGTTTTTAAAGATTAACAGTAAATACGTGTGAGATTAAGGCGAGGGTAAAAAGATATAAAAATGGGTCGACAGCCATTGCGCTTCGGGTGACCCGAGTTTGAGTCCTGGCTAACGGACCTTTCCCGATCCTGTCCCCACCCCCCTCCTACTGTTACGGTTGCTGTTCAGGGAAGGAGTGCATGACAAGCAAGTCTTGGAACATATAACACTTTACTTGAAACACGGAGAATAATCATACATGCAACACCAAAGGAAACAATGACAACACTCAACAAGGGACCAACAGAAATGCAGGGCTTAAATACAAATGAGCAAAGGAAAGCAAACAAGACTAATTGATCACACAAAGCTGACATGAATGAACTAATAACGAACTCAAATCAGAAACCAATGAAAATCAAAGAAACACAGAACCTAGGAAAACAAGGGAAATGACCAAACACAGAGTCCACACTGACATACACATAACACCTACTTTGCTTCCTGTCTAGCTACTGTCCTAACATAATAAAAGCAAAGTAACACCAAAAATAAATCTTTAAATGTACAAATAGGGGAAAATACGCTTGTAAAATTAAATATTCGTTATCAGCAAAAGAATCATTCATTCCTACTAGAGATACATTTTCAGGACTTGATAATTAATAAATATTTCATCTAAATATCCAAGATATGTGGTTCCTGTTTTATCTACTAGTGGTAGTAAACTTTAAACACATATACACACACAAAAAAGGTAGAGAAGTCTAGTCTTTATGGATGAAATATAGTGTTTTTGTGCTGCCAGATGGACAGGCTTCCACCTGCAGCTCCTGCCATTCAATAAGACTGATGTTTTTCACTTGACCAGGCCACACCTTCCCATCTTCCTCTTTACTGAAGCTATTTTTAACACCTCTGTTAGCCCCATACACACAATTGTACCCGTGTGCCGTGTCTTTGGGTCTCGATGGAATGTTGTCATAGCCGCAAACTCCAGAGACCAATCTATGGTGACTTAGCGTTGACATGGTTACAATCTCATTACATGTTCTCAGTATTGGTGGAAGGAGGGTTGGGAGGATGGGTAGGATGGGTAAGTGTGCACTCTGCCTGTAGAAGTTTTGTTAAGACTGGTTAGTAAGATTGTTTTATATACACCTTATTGTAAACATATGATGTGTTTGGAATAAAATCACAAGAATGAAGGTGCATTGGCACAACCAAAATAGCTTTATACATTGCTTACAGATTATTTAGCAAAACACTTCTAAAAGAAATTTTACAAAATGCCATCTCTTTCATGAGATCTGCATTGTTTCTTCAAGATAGGAACATTAAAAGGAGAAGAAAGAGTCTCCTACTTTTCAGATTTTTTATCCTGAAAAAAACCGTCTTGTAATCTCGAGTTGAAAAAAAAAGTTTTTTTTAAAGGTTCTTTACACTTAGTAACAGATTAGATTTAGAGCCGTATCAGTCTGAACATGCTGAAATTTTAGGGTTCTTTATTCCCACCTTTTTATTTTTCAAATCTGTAACTATCAAAGCTAACTCATTACTGATTTTCTGGAGCTCAGCCATCCAATTACACAGACAGTCAAAACACTCAACAGGTAAAAGATTTCTTCCTTAAAAAAAAAAAAAAAAAAAAAATCATTTTCAAGTTGTAACTGGTTTCCTACCAATCATGTCTTTTTCTCATTTTAGTTAAACAGAACATGAAAGTGTGACCAGCTCTGTTCAGTTAAAGACACCTATCTTCTCTTCTCCACTAAGAAACAGACATATTGAATTTATGATCCATATTGATAGATTTTTTAATTATTACTTAAAAAAAGATTCCTTTATACTTTATACTTCAAGCCTGTCGCCAAGCAACGGACAGACTGTAAACGCCCAAATATTTCATAAACACTAATATTTAAAAGTGTCTGTCTTTACTTGATGCAGGCTTGGACACTTATGTAAGTATGTCTGACTGAACAGAAAGGTCATTTAAATTATCAGTAAATGAGATTTGGTATCAGGCCATTAAGTATGTGACAGCAACACACGGTTTAATTCCCAGTTGACTGCATAAGATAAAAAATCAATTTCCATGAGCAATTTTAAGCACCGAATAACTGTTTTCTCATTACATATCTAACCTAATCGAGGAGAGATAAACAGAAAGATGCAGAGAAAAGATTGAATTACACTGCAAAGTCAGCTTTCATAAAGGAATCAGACAGGTTCAATACAAGTTAAGATCTGTCGACATCTGTGCATCAGGTGCTGTCCATTACAGCATTAATCCATCACACTGGAAATAGCAGGTCAAGTTTTGTGCATTGCATTGTGGGATGCACTCCAAATATTATGCCAGCTATGTTCAAGATGGCATATATTCTTACTATAGCTGCTGTATATGATATCTATGCTCAGTATGCACATTTTTACAGCAAAATTGGATTAATGATAACCTTTGTAACATTAATTGTAAAGATTAACCTGCATTTACAAAGTCTATACAGTGTTATTTTACATTTGTTTATTCAATTTCTGTAGTATTTCTTACCTAAATACTACTGTTAGACCTACCTGAAAAACTTAAAGCACTGTTTATTTCATTTGTACCCTTATTCTATTGTATTTAAAATTACCCCATTGTAAAAACACAAATATATTAAGTGAGCAAATGTTTAGGTGAGATAACTATAAGTTAAAAAAAAATGCCCCCAACCCCCCTCAAAATGAAATTCCAAAACATTAGACAACTTTACAGCTCAATTGAACCATCGCAGGCAGTTTGATTGACAGGCGATCTAACCAATCATAACCCCAAATCCGCTAAAGGATTGACCTTTCGCAAAGACCCGCCCCCTTTAGTTACTGTTGCTATGTCTGACAAGCCATGCGCTCTCACGCCACACATCATGTTCTCATGCAGTGAAAAATACATCCTGGAGCAAAGAGGACACTGACAATGCGTCGACAGGCATGAAACAGTTTCATATTTAATGTATCATAATTTTTTAAAGAAGTTTAAACAATAAATACCGTATAGTGGCTCTTTAATGTGTCGTGACAGATCCTTCAAGCGGCTCGTGAACCGACCATCTCTTCATACTAGTTCATTTATAGCATCAAATATGCATGAATGAACATCAGAAGGAATGTTGTTTCAAGCGCGGAAAGACGTAAATACACACAATTTCTGAAGTTCAAGTTCACCAACGTTAATCTACTAATTCCCCTGACTTCTTTGTCAGCCAAAATGGCGGATTCAGGGTTATGATTGGTCAGATCATCTGTCAAACTGTTTGTGAAGGGTCAATTAACACAAGTTGGCATTAAATAATATAATTCAAATTCTAGACTTTCAATATAAGTCAGTTACTATAAAATTCATTTTTATTTTTATAAACTGAGGGATGAGTTGAAATTACTGTCTGTTGTAATTGATTTGAAAGCACAGATACCATGAAAACTTAACTTCATCACTATGTCACTTAAGAGTTAAAGGGAATCTCAAAAGGTCCAAAGAGGAAGAGAAGGTGGGAGGCCTTTTGGTAAGAAGCTTTCAGAGGGATTGTTGTGGTGATGATGATGATGGTGACAAAGCGAGAGGAGGAGAGAACTCCAGACAAGAGCTGACAGGACTCTGCTTGTGATGAAGAACTCACCAGCAGTCTAACCCTCCCACCTCCACCTCCTCCTCTCTGTGCCATGATCCCTCATCACTCGCCTACTTAATGTCACAGCCACAGCATGCGTGCAACAGCTCTTTTTCGTGATAAATGCATAGCTTCCATGTGTTTGCCATGCAGGTAGCCTGTTTGTATGAACTTGAGTGTGTGTGCTTATCTGCTATATGTGCCTGAGCGATGGTGCAAAAATCATCTATTGCTCTGTCACTGAAGTCTAGATTGATTCCACTGTCTGCACCACTGAGTGAAATGGAGGTCTTGATCATGCATCACTGCTACAGTCAGGCTGTGATTCTGAGGTCTAGGCTCACATATGTCTGAATCATTCTAATGATCAACATTTATATCAGCTGGCAGGATGGAGGGTTATGGGTGTCAGGGAAAATTAGATTTTTATCAGCCACATGCATGGCGTCCTTAGAAACAAGATGGGGTTCTCCAGTAGTCTTGCATCCAAGATCAACATTGTAATTGTTAACTAAGACTAAAACTGCTTATTAAAATCCTTAATTAAAATAAAACTGAAATCTTATTGTAAATATATATATATATATATTATTTATTAAAATCATAAATGGATGTTGCCTTACTAGGACATTAATTGCCCCTGTCGCTAAAGCCCTATCCTGGACTAACCCTACCCATTAAACATATTATTCCCACTATTCAATAACCTTTAGGCGCTTTATTTAACAACATAGCAATGCTGTCTGGCATATTTTACGCAAAACAAAATTAAAATATCTAGTATTGTGTACAGACAATAGCACTTTATGATGACAATGATAATTATTCTATCCCAGTACCTGCCATGATTAATGTCCATCATCTTTTACCAACATTGATTTATATACATTGTGCACATATGAATACAAGAGAGAAAGACTGAAGGGGTGATGAGCAATCATAAAGCCATTTGTATAGCTCTACTGACTGAATGAGGTCTGGCATCTCTATAAAATTCTTATTGGTATAATGGAGACGACTGCCACAGAAAGGCTACTAAATCTCGCCACGATGATCCACATTAGTAATGGCTAATTATCTTTTAACGAGGCTGCCAACCAGGCGATGCATACCGAAGGGTCATAGATCACCATGTTCAATTGCCATTTCTCTCGTTTCATCGCATCTTTGGATTCCCTGTAGCACAAATTATTCGAATAAATTCTGTGTGCATGAATAAAACATAGTGTGTATATGTAAAGCGTGCATATTTAATGGGCACGCAAGTCACAAAATAGGCCTTGTTATAAAGAATATGCCTGGGGCTAGTGGCAAAATTCGTAAGATGACCTAAAAACTGCCAATGTGGTTTTACCTGAGTCGCCATGGTGATGGAAGCATTCTCAATGTTCTATGATTAGCACGACCTTCTGCAGAGCCTTCAGAATAAGGCGGGTAAGGCACATCTAAAGCATGCCAGTCTGTGATGACAGCTTCTAAAGGTTTTTGTCAGAGAGGAGGACTCAACCACCCTTGACAATATCAGGTTCTGGTGTCAGTGCCTTGAAATTAAAATGCAGTTTCCCGTTTCATATGCCACCAAAGATGTTTCCACGCTTTAAACAGGAAAACAACTTCAAGCTGACTGATATTACAGGGAAAAATGTGAAATGTTGCCATTCATCAAAAGTATGGTAATGATAAACATGTTTTTGTGCATTAATGACTATAGACATAGCTCAATGACATGATCTCCTACTGTGAGAGAATACGATTAGATCTTTAGAACGCTAAACAACCGCAATTGCATGCAGTACTGAACACATTTATAAAGAAGATGTGGAGAATTAAACAGAAAGGGAAGACAAGAACAAGATCAAGATCAACGAAACAAAGAAACTTAAGAAGGTGAGATGTTATGATACTTAATAAACTATACATAATAGTAGTTCAGTCTTGCAAACTTTAATAGGATTTATAGATCTACTTTCTTTATAGATCTTCATGAATTAAGGAAATAATATCATTTATACTGATACATTTATATTGATAAATTTTAATTTACATACATTTTTTCAGCATCAAGTAATATATGTTGGGTAGGCAACATGCTGCATGAAAAATTCCATATCTGTTTGTCTCTCTTAAACAAGAAAACACAAAATTCTGTCTTAATTGTCCTCTCTCAAATGAACACTCCTACGTATAGTTTGTGCAAGACCTAGATGTACGGTTCATGGAAGTTCACGGTTCAAAAGAAAGTCTTTCAGCTGATTTTAGCAACATATTGGTGAGCTTCTCAAGAACGCACATACACAGTTGTTTTGAATGTATAGAGATATTAATTTATGAACTAATGAGATTTAGGAAAGCAGCTGCACAAAATCCAAATCGACAACAGAAGCTTGAATAAAATAAGACATAGCTTAGGCATCAATGCCTGATTAGAGTATCTGTGTGGCAGTGACCTTCTGAATGCTGTGTGAAAGTCAATTTATAATCCCTGTTTGACAGAGCTGAGATGAAGAGGATTTTGGGATGAAAGAAATGCACTCAGCCATAGGGCCATCAGAGGCTGGTTGTGCACATGCAGGGCTATAGATCCCGTTTTATCACACAGACAGCAGAAATATACACCATTGCGCAATCAGCACACACACTCATACATTTGTATAAACTTACTTACATATATATTTGGTACATATTTAATATACTGTACCTTTTATGAACCTCAGCAGAGTATAAATACTTCTCCAAAGTACTTTTATTACTGTCAAAGTAAAATATCCAGTTTTGCCAAAGAGCACCACAAGATATCCACCGGATTGTTTTTAGTAGAAATTTACAAAAATGTGAAGATTTTTCCATTAATATTTTTAAAAAATAAATCATAAAATACCAGTACATAAAAAAATGCATTCTTGCATTCTATTATTAAAAAATAAACACATTTAGAGCAGTTTATTTGTGTTTTCTTTGAATTTGATTCCATTTCAAAAGGTAGAACACCCTATAAAATTCGTCATTTAATTTTTCATTGCAAATTAATTAAATACCATACATAACAAAATCAGCATTCTTGCCTTACACTGAATCACTGTGGTAAGACTAAAATAAGGCTTTAATTTAGAGGTGCCTCCTATTAAAAATTGTTTTACCTTTTTTAAGTGAACAAAAAAAATATGACTGTATTTTATTGCAAAATATCTTCATTTTTGTGTTCCACCTAAGAAAATAAAAGTCAGTGAAATGGTTTTGGAATGACAGAAAAAGCTATTCAATTTTCATTCTAGGGTGAAATGTTTCAGCACAAATATACGTTTTTATAAACAGAACTGCATCCAATCTTACACAAATGCAAATGCACATCTGCACACAAGAAAGCGATAACAAAGCAGGAATACACAAACACACAATGTATGAAAAAGAGGATATCCATGCTTATCTGTGTATCGTTTTCAGGGTGAGGTAGGAGTTGGCTATACATTGTAAGGAGAACAGTTCCTGTATACATGCATAAGAAGCTTAGGAGGTTAAGACTTCAGAACTTGTTGCCATGGAGCGCAGAAGGAGGCTCCTTGGAAACACCCAAGATTTAGATTCATAGATACAGAATTTCTTGTGAGAAGGAGGATATTCAAAAAAAAAAAGAAAAGAAAAAAAGAAGAATGCTTTATTTTTTTATTTACTTACTTTCCTAACTCGACTTTAATCTTTCTCTCCAGTAAATAAACACCATATGTTTGCGTCTGGAGTCCCTGCAGTGACGGACAGAGGCTCAGACAGGATATGACATGCGGACAGGCAACCATGGAGCCTGAGCTGAATTCTGGGAAGATAAAACACAGGTGGTGGCATTGAGTGTGTGTGTGTGTATGTGTGCGTGCACATAGAGGTTAAGTAGAGCTGCAGGCTAAAGTGCTAAAGACCTGACAACAACCACACTGAATTGCGTCAGTGCTCACTGAATCGTTACAGTGTTGCTCTGTTTTCAGCTGGTAAAAAGAAAAAAAGCTGTCATCCTGCCATTCTGATGGCTAGCCGCTGTGATCAGCATAGGCTACCAAGCTCAGGAGCTAAAAATCTGCCTGTAAATATAGCTGAACATACTAAGGCCGTTAGTCAAGCTCTGTATAGATATGATATAATCATATATGGTTCAGTGACGTAACACTATTTGTGTGCAGGGGCTGCCAGAAACATTTCGTAGCCATGGTAAATTCTTCAAATCTTAAGTCAAGAATTAAGAGAAGAAATTTCTGTAATACAGCCCCAGATCTCAGTTATTCAAAAATCCTTTACAATGCAAATAATGCAGACAGTAACTTGAAATATATCTTATATGATGTGCTAATTTTCAGTTCCTGAATTAAAATTACTTTTGTTGCAAGTCAATTTAGGCATGTGGACACGGTCAAGACGATCTGCTGAAGATCAAACTGAGCATCAGAATGTGGAAGAAAGGTGATTTATGTGAATTTTGAACATGGCATGGTTGTTGGTACCAGACAAGTTGGTCTGAGTATTTCAGAAACAGCTGATCAACTGGGATTTTCACAAATGCCATTACTAGGGTTTACAGAGAATGGTCTGTAAAAGAGAAAATATCAAATGAGCAAAAATGCCTAGTAAATGCCAGAGGTCATAGGAGAATGGTCACACTGGTTTGAGCTGATAGAAAGACAACAGTAACTGAAGTAACCACTGGTTAAAACCGAGGTATGCAGAAGAGTATCTCTGAACACACAACACGTCAAACCTTGAAACAGACGGGCTACAGCAGCAGAAGAGACACTAGGTGCCACTCCTGTTAGGTAAGAACATGAAACTGAGGCTACAATTCGCACAGGCTCACCAATTTTCAACAATAGAAGAACGAATAAATAATATGAAAGCATGGATCAGTTCTACCTTTATCAACTGTTCAGGCTGCTAGTGGTGGTGTAATGGTGTGGGGGTATTTTTTTGGCACACTTTGGTACCAATTGAGGATTGTTTAAATGCCACTCTATGTATATCAAACAACTGTATATAGATATAAATGGTATTGCCTCATCCTGCATCCTTTATAATTTTTTTTTTATATATTTCAATATATCGTACAAACTCTATATACAGCCCAGCCCTACTTAGAAGTATCTAGCATAAATGTTCTCAATCCCCCAAATCTAGCATCGGAGATCTAAGCCGTGTCAGCAGCAGATATTAGTCACTGAATAATTCAGGGTGGGAAATGTCCCAAGTAATTTGTTTAACCCAAATCTCCTAGAAATGTAATTCAGGGAGCGTTAGGTAAAAAGTCTCAGTTCTCCTTCAAGAAAACAGTTCTTTTGCATAAAGTGTACACTACAAGATATTTAGACTCGCTTGCTGGGAATCATTATAGATATGAGCACATTATGGTAAGAGCACTACAATATTTATGGCTCTTACACTCTTTTTGAATCTTGAGTGCTACCCACAGTCATTACAAACTGGCAAATAAAATAGATATTTTCATTAATTAAATAAAATTATGTGAACATGACTAAATTACAGATAACTAAGGTTGATTCTAATAAGGTTAAAAAAAAGTTTGTTTTTTTTGTTTGGTGTTTTAGAGAGAGCTTTAACAGCAACTTCCTGTCAGGGTCATAAAAATGTTTTGTGTGTGTATGATGATTTTCGGTAATACTGCAGACTTCCTCTACCCTCCCAGTGGATTCCTGCAGTGAATACAGCACTCATCCTGCTGAGCAGCCTTCTACTAAACATTGGTATACATGGATGTCAGTCGGCCCCATCTAGTCCCACTCATGGCTTCAAATACTGGCACACCACTGGGCCTTCATCCTGGGATTCCAGACAGTCCAACCTCCCTTCTATGAATAATTAAACACTGAGAGAAACAATTACATAAAGTGGGTGATCAAATATTTAGCCCAGATTCTATGTATTATTGACAAAGGAAGCTGAATGCTCCTGTAACTTACTTGTTGTGACTAGATCCAAACAGCAAACTGCATGGGCAATGGTTTAGGGACTGTGGGGGGTGACCACTGAGGGATTTTATGTATTTGCTCAAAGGGCAAATGACAAAAAAAAAAAGACAAAAAAAAAACACTGGATACTGGACTGAACAGTCATACACAGGCAAAATCTTTCTGCATGTTCTGTGGTGATTTTTCATTCCAAAATATATATGGAATAGATGCAATGGTAATAATTAAAATAAATAAAATTAGAGCTGGGTATATTATGTACAGTATAATCTTGTGCCTGACATACATTTAAACCCTGCAGAAATCCATGCCAGTAGAATGTATAAAGTGTAGAAAAACTCATTAGACAACATTATCAGTGATTTTAAATGGGTTAAGGCAGGGTTCAAGCAGAGGTTTTCAAACTTTGCCACAGGCCCTCAAAGATCCCTTACAAGTGATCTCCTTCCTAAAACATATATGAAAAAGAAAAATAGAAATTTTTTCTGCGTAACAACAATTAGTGACACCCGGCATCGATGCATTCTATCACCCCATCTGCTTGAAAGCGATTTAGTTCCTCTGACACAGCACTATGAACAGAGAGTCAAGTCAAATCAAGTCATCTTTATTTATATAGCGCTTTTTACAATGCAAATTGTGGCAAAGCAGCTTTACATTAATAATTGGCAAATAATTTTGGCTGCACAGCAGCTCCCAAAGAAAATGGTGTCATTGTCCAGCTTTTCTATATATTATTGATTCATTCCGTTGAGAGTGGCGTACAGGAGTGACGGTTTCATCCAGATTTACATGTATAACGTTTTTAGCATATCCAAATTTAGTTGATTCAGCAACAATCTTTTTTTTCACATCCTGTATGTTGCATTTTCAGCTGGGCAGTTTGCAGGGTTAGCTAAGTGTGTATGAATATGAAATGGATTTAGACTGATTGGCAGCAGATTCCATTAGGCTTGATATCTTAACAGCTCTGTCCAGTGTGAGATCAGTTTGTAATAAAAGACTCTCACATATTTGTGGGCTAAGCACATTCTATGCTAACTGATCGTGAATCATTTTGTCAGTACTGACACCAAACTCACATGAAACAACAAGCTCTCACAAAGCAACAGCGTACTGTATAAACTTTCTGCCTGACCGGGTTATAGAAGGCATGGCATTGAGCTACTATAGCTTTTGGCACAAAGTAGGATTTCAATGTTCTTATACATCATACGTGTGTTAGGCAATGAGTAGAAAATCCATTGTCCCTGTGTGTCAGTGTTGGGTCAAGGGATGAGGCGAGGACTCAAATGCAGAGCAATGGGCTTTTTATTAATAATAAAAATAAAACAAAACCAAATCAAACCGATCAAGAATCATAAATTTTACGATTTGGTATCACGGAGGCTCTGACGCGCCAATTTGTGGTATCTGTTAGGAGTTAGGAAACAATAAAGCACACGAGACAGGAGTAGTGAACTTCATCCAACTTCTTTACTCTTTCACTTCAGTTCTCACATACATTACGTACTCATTACACAACCCTTCAAAATAGTAGTCCACAACACAATATAATTCTTCTCATGAACACAACAGAGTGTGAGCCTTTTACATGACTCTGGGCTCGATAGATGCTGTCCTCCTCTCACATAACAGATGAACATTATCATAGATCATCTATCACGCTGACAGTGAAGACTAACTTAACATCCAACAATGCCAAAGCCAGACAAGCAAAATTAATATGCTTGTGCATCTGGACATACATGCATGTTTGCTTTTCTATCCAAGTCAGGATTTTCATTGACTTTCATTGTTATAATTGCTAATGATATTGTCTACCTTCTAATCCTCACTTAAATTTTCATTAAGACACTATTTAGCATGTTTATTAAGATGTACTCATGGGGATTATAGTCTAGTTCTCACAATGCAAGTCCATGCTATCAACAGAAAATCAACAGGGTCCATGAAACAGAAAAATCAATGCCATGATTATATAACCCAAGTAACTTATGTAACACACATAAACAGCATTGATACCAGGTAGCCCCATATTAATAGCTATTACAACCAAGGACAAAAAAACAACAAATATTTCTTTCTGTAACAAATTTCCTTTAAATAAGTCAAATCGTGCAACATGTGTTCTGGGAGGATTGTTTCCCTCACAAGCTGTCGGAATAAACAAGGCCACTGAGGCGAGATCTCAAAAGGGACAACATTCAGAAAAAACATGCCCAATTCCCAACATGTTAAGAGCCAACTAGTACTCCTGAGGCAACTCAAGCTTGTTTTAACCCAGCTCATGAAGTCTTCTGGCACATTGTGCTGCAATCGTTTCATTTCTGATATTGGGCTTGTTGCCAGCTGATTGTCCCCACCAAGAAATATGGTCTGTCATGGTTGATTCTGCTGCCTTATTCATCTTTAAGTGTATGGTGTGGTGTGAGGAGGAGGGGGAGGGGCAGAGGGAGTTTCTGAAAATAATAAATGATAAAGGGCAATCAAAAACAACAGCTTCGAATGACCAGCGTTCAGATTCCATGTTGTGCACAAACTCCGCAGGGCATCTTATTGATCATATGACCTTTAGCATTACAGTGTCAAAACTGTGGAGGCTGCAGTCAGCAGAATCCATCAGTATTTCAGTGAAAGGACAGTGAGGCTATGCTAGGATATCTCCAAACTCCAAACATTATACACAGATTCGCTTCAGCGAGACACATTTTAAAATGATTCAAAATGTGTTGCTCCAGCTCTAATCTGCCGCTTCATAAGTATTTATTATCAGCCTTTATGTTCCGATTATCATTTTATTACTCAATTCTCTATGTTATTATGATTAAAGATAAAGCAGTTTAGATGGAAGTTTGGTTAGCACTGATATAGGAGACACGAGGAAGGTTTAAAATGAATTCGACAGATGCTCTAATAGAGAAAAAGAAAATGTTATATGTAACGTGTAAATAATAATACAAAAAATCCTGCTATTCAGCACTTTCAGGGATTTTAGCTCATGAAATCATGGATAAATACTTTAGCTGCACAAAACTGTATGAAAATTGGAAAACGTCCAATTGTCTAAACCCAAAATACACACACACATACACAAACACACATACACTGGTTTCCATGTTTTATGGGGATTAAATGATTTTTAATGATTTTTAATGATTTTTATACACTAACTCTACCCCTAAACCTACCAATCACAGAAAACTTTATGCATTTTTAGATTTTCAAAACACTTTATAAGCTGTTTTCCTCATGAGAACTGAAAAAAATGTGCACATAATGTCAAAATTTACTATCCTTGTCGGAACACTATTATTCTTAAATTAAGATGCTTATTTATACATTAAAGCCATCTATTCACTATAACACTAAAATACCTGTTTTGACATTTTTAGAAGTGAAAAGACATTGTGGTTGAAG
This sequence comes from Zacco platypus, assembly GCA_038088235.1. Classification (NCBI taxonomy): domain Eukaryota; kingdom Metazoa; phylum Chordata; class Actinopteri; order Cypriniformes; family Xenocyprididae; genus Zacco; species Zacco platypus. Next base: position 25,843,398 of record CM076074.1, read on the forward strand.
ATGTGGTATCTTCAATATTTTCAGGCTTGACTCTTCATTTTTAGAAATAAAATGTCTAAAACAAGACGGCTATTTTTATGGTATTTCATTAAAATGCAACTAAAATATCAAATGTTAAAATTTTCAGAAAAGGGAATACCAAATTGCCAATATGTCCCTCCACCCTGACACAAAATAGTCTTTTTGTTGGAGCAAGATGCTTAATCTGCTTATCCACCAACTCTGAAAGTCAAACAAATTTTATACTTCACCTAAAGATATATCCTTCTCCCCTTCACAGCCGTCTGTGCTCATAAAGCTCAGCAGTGCACCTGAGGCTCTGCTACAGGTCAACAACAAAATTCACAAACATGGGCAAAGAAATTCAATTATCCCAGCCATATATTTCCACGATTGCCACCGCAGAGGAAATTGAATGTTGATCTTCCGATTCGATTGGCCCTCCAATGAAATGTAATAGCATTACATAATTGAATGAGTGGGAAAACGACAGGGCAAACAGAAGCAGGATGTTAAATATGAACTGTGCTCCGGATGTTGAGGAAATCAGACAGTTATGGACAGATACCGTAGACAGTTTTGATAATTGAGGCTTAAAAAAAAGATTAGGAGTAATTAATAATAATAAAAACAATTGAAATCTTTATAAAAAGTCATTTTAATAATATAATCATTATAATTTATAATATAAAATGCACCATGCATAAAAATTAAAAAAAATCTGCATAAATAGTGCATAATCAACAAGTGGGGTTTGATGCTGAGGAGGTGTGCACATGATATTATCTTGAGCCTTATGATCCAAAACAGAAAAGGTTAAGACACATACTGAGTATGTATATATTACATAGTACATTCACAAACATGACATAGTTGCTAAATTACTGATGAGTATCTCTTTCAACGAAAGAAGAAAAGCCTCAAACTGTTTACCTCAGAAAACAGGTGGCATGTAAACGTACCCAATGAGCTGCAAGTTAAACCAGTTATTCATAATGACATGAAAACTGTGGACCGAATCCTCTGTCTGTTACAATAAAGATCGTTTCAGCTGTGGTAATTTCACATCCCACCATCTGTCACTTGGTTTTTAAAGCAAAACCACAATTGAACAAAATACTCAATACACTACATAAACCCTAACAGATGTTATGGATTTTAACACACTTGAAATCATGTCATAATAGTTCGACAGCATGAAGATAAAGAGATATTCAAGTGAAACTTATGTCACTAATCAAATTTTATGACAATGTCTTCACATAAATGTCTCACAGCCCCAGAGCTAGGTATCAGTGCGATACTTGATTCATCAATAATCAACCAAAATAGCAACGTACAAGCATGCACAGAGCACAGAGCAAAAAATATATTCAAGGAGAATGCAAATTGGTTCATTAATATTAATACATTTTACAGTAAGATGCCAGTCAGGAGAAAACGGTGTGAATTTGCAAGTCTAATTCGGACTTTAGGACTCTAGGAAGGGCTTGTTCCACATCACAGCAAAAAGATGTCTTACTGAGACTGGTGGGGACAGAAAACCTCTGTTATATCAGATATGATCTGTGTTTTCTCAAGACATTAAGATTAAAAGAAATGGCAAAGAGGAAGTAAATAGAAAAGATAATAAGCACATCACAAGGGTAACATCCACCAGTTTAGGTCTAAGTTGCCCTCAGTTTCATATAAATAGATGTGTTCTCCTACATGCTGGCCTCTGATATACTACACCTCCTCTATATTTTGAAGTGCTAATACCAGACTTTCTATATGTAATGTAGTATACCATACATTTACTCTTCCACCTGGATGCCTGCTGTGGTTCTGCTTTCATTGAGACTCTTGTTCTCTCTCCTGACACTTCTATTCTCCTTTGAGCTCTCTATAATGTCCACTTATCCTTTGCCAGTCCTGTACTAATGAAGCCTCATTTGTTGACTCTGAGTGATTAGACTCAATCAGGACTTAATGACCTTGAGGCCACAAATTCAAAAAGGCAAAGACTTGTTAGCCTGGGAGAGTTGTTTTATTTTAATGGACATGCAAAAGCAATGTGCAGAAAGGACAACATGAAAAACATAAAAAAAAAATATTTAAAAAAAATATGAAACATTTAACAACATGGTATAACTTGTAGAAAAGGGTGATGGCATATAACTTCTACTTCCAAACTTTCAGAATCCATTGAATTTAATGGGTCATAAAGGGTAAAAAAAAAATTTAATTTCTCCACTGAGGTCCACTTATAAAGTTGCTGAAGCTTTATGAGCCAAAAATAGTCATATTTTAGTTTCTCATTACCACTTTCCACACGCTCTCTGACACTTAAATTTAAATGGTAAATTACAAAAAAAAATCCCCCTTCAACTGTCATACTTTCTCCAGATCACATTGTGACAGGATCACAAAACAATTGAATTCACACAGAAATGCGCAGTTGACACGACCTCTATAAAAGATTTTTAGATGCTTCCTCACAAATATTTAAAGCACAGCTAATGAAATTACACAACATGCAGAGAAAAGTTGTATTTGCAGTTATTTTTTCTATGCTCAAAGTGCATAATTATCTGGGAGATAAAATCCTGTTACAGAACACTACTTGCATAATTCAAAACTAAGGCTGAAACACATCAGAATTGTGATATCTAATATGGCCCAATTGTTACTGCATCTTTTTCATTGCTAGTTTTTGCTTTGTATGCCTCGCAGCAGATGCAGTATGTATTTAATATTCCGGGATGTTACAGATGAGATTAATTGTGAGACCCGTAAAGCGGTCTACGAGTGAATGACAGCTCGTGCCGAAAAGGAGACAAGCGAAGAAACATCAACACTCCACCATCCGGAGAAAACACATAAAGCATGACATTCAAAAAAGGTCAGACTCTTGCTGTCTTTCATCCACAGACAGGTGAACACACACCCACACAAACTCAAGCAGGTATCCACACAACCGTTCGCATAACTTCCAGTTCCACTGCCATAGTCAGATCTCTTTTCTTTCATTGTCGAATTATAAGATGCCCTAGTGTACACTAATGCCAATCTGCATTACATAGTTCAAAGGGCACTGCTGAAAAACAGACAAACAGCGTGCAGCAGTGCAGATTTAATACTAGGCAGTTAGGAATCCAATGGAGCCAAGAAGGTCTATCAGCCTAATCCATGGAAAAAGATATCAGTTAGCATTGTCATTAGCATTATCTTAATGGCAGTTTCTCATCTGGCGCATACATCCCTAGAAATACAAGATCTTTGGAGCCACAAAAATGTTTAAGACTAATCACTAGAGTTGTATATGCCATGCGACTAATCACATCATCACAACGTTGACTGGACAACAATGCAAAGCCCTTCTTCACTACCAAATATAAGTTGTAACATCAAAGGGATGCAAATATAATATATTTTATGTATAGTGTGCAAGATACATTGGCTTGATGCCCTGGGACGCATCATTAGTGATGTACCCTGGGGGTCCTCAGGGGTCCTTGCAAAATCAATACAAAAAAATATTGGCAGAAGCAGTAGAATCTGCAAAACTTCAATTTGAGGTATACACCAGTCACCATTAATACAAACATATAAACCTTTACACCAGAAACATACACAAACATTGCCGTTAGCATTTAGCCAATGCACTGCCAACTCCAAGATATTTCATGTGTGCCGTAATGTAAACCGCACATGTTATTATTATTATTATTATTATTATTACAAATGTTCATTTTAGCTCATTTGCTTAGCAAGATTCTCTTCAAATTATCGTTCCACCATTATGGTAGGTAAAAGAATATCCTCTACAGTGCCCCTAGCAGTTAAGCTGAGAATACATTAGAGCTGTGTCCGAAACCGCACACTCGTTCACTCATTCACTAACCCCTATATAGTGCATGGCAGTTGAGCGCACTATATCAGCAAAGAGTGAACGAAAATGAGTGAGCGAATTCGGACGCTGACGTTAATAGCACGCGCCAGACAGCACAGACAATTCGTCATTAACATTTCCTATACCCATCTGTAAAATGTCCTGTTTAGCTTAATGAATTGTATATTACTGTTTATTTGTCATGTTTATTGAGAATAAAGAGAGAACAAAAACACCTGTGTCATGCTATTTAGTAAATTTATATTTAAAACTAACAGAACAGAAACACTACACTGTCACATTTGTTTATAAAAAATATAATAGTAAATAAATACAATATAAACAACAGTATACAATGTACAACAGTTCATTAACATATGAGAAAATCGACCAAATTATCATATGATAATAAGTATATATATTATGATATAAACCTGTATCATTTCGCTTCAAAATATCTTTACAAAGATGTTCTAATTAATAAAAAATGACACTTACATTTGTAGAAGTTGCCGCTTGCCGTATTGCCTCCGCCATATTTATTTTTCTTTCGCGCTCGATCGTCTTATCGCGTTCGATTTTGGGTAACTGAGGAGGATTCAGAGAGGATTGTGGGTAAAAGTAGTGAACGAATGTAGGGAATGAAGTCGTTCACTCAGAATTCGGACACCACTACAAAATGGCCGACACCCGATATAGTGCACTATATAGTGGATAGGGAGCGGTTTCGGACACAGCTTAGGTATTACAACAGGTTACTGCTGTTGTATTAGGAACAACGATTTAACAGAATGCAATGACACACAAAATCAGGTTTGCGTAGCTAAAAGTAAAGCTGCATGATTAATCGTTAAAAGATTGCAACCTCGATTCAAACACCCACGTGACCTTATTCCTATATGACTACAATTCGGCTATGTATATTAAGCCTTTGACAAGATTACAGCTAATTCATCAGTAATAAAACAAGTGAAGCATCAATCATCAAAACAGATTTTTTTTAATAATTAATTCAAATTAATTAAATTGAATAGACTGCAGCAATTAACAAATTAACCTCTAGTAAATTTTAGGGCTGGGAAAATAAATCGATGAACCGCGAATCAAGAAATGACTCTGGAACGATTCTGAGATTTTCCGAGTGCATCGCGATTCTCTCTCAAATCGATTCTGAGCTCAGTTTTTAACAGCAGATGGCACTGTGTGCTTTAGAAACAGCCGTACTCTGCCTGCTTCCAAAACCTCACACACACCACTTGAACCTTCTATAAAATAATCATCCATAAAGTTTGAAAAGGTTGAAGCGAATTACAAGGGTATATGCATTAGGCTGTTTACATTAACTTCGCATCATAAAAGCATTCTGATGTACATTCTCTGATTCAGCCAAACGCACAAGCACTCTTCTTCATGAGCATTTTTGAGTGTGTGGTTAAAAACTAGCCTAGAGTGCCATCTGCTCTTAAAAACTTCAGAATCTATTTGAGAGAGAATCGATTTAGAAAATCTCAGAAACGATCCAAGAATCGAGAAGCATCGATTTATTGTCGCAGCCCTAGCAAATTTAGGGGTAGTCGTGGCCTAATGGTGAGGGAGGTGGGCTTTTAACCTGAAGGTTGTCAGTTCGATTCCCACGCCAGCAGGAATTGAAAGTGGGGATTGTGAATAAACAGCACTCTCTCCACCTTCGATATCATGACTAAGGTGACCTTGAGCAAGAAACCTAACCCCTAATTGCCTCACTTGTAAGTTGATAAAAGCGTTTGTCTAAATGTTTTAGTTGTTTATTCGGAATCGTGGGAGAATCATGATCTTTATTTTAAACAAAAAAAAAATCGTAATTCTCAGTAAAAGAATTACGAAAGAAAAACGCAATCCAGAATTGAGCAGCTCTAGCTGGAATTATCTGCGTTTACATACCGGCATACCGTATATCTGGGGCCTTACGCAGATGCAAATACATACGCATTCAGGCATACATGAAAATGCTCACACACAAACACAGACAGCACAGTTTCTCCCAGGTTTCCTCATCAGTATTCCATGGTCACAGCATGCTGCAGTGACACTGCTGTTATCTGGCCTCTCTTCCGCTCTGCTATGTGACTTTGGGAAAGGCTACATAGAGCTTCATGCTTATCTGTGACAAACCTCCCCATTTGAGACTGTTTGCTTTCTTCTACTCACTCACTGTCTCTCTCACTCCGTCTGCCTGTCTGCATCTCTCTTTCTGCCTGTTGTGGTCATTCAGACACTTTTATCTTGATTATCAGATTTTTCTGATGAAAACAATAGGACATGAGAGCTTTAGAAAAAAATGTGGCTTTGCAGCTGTACTCAAGGCTTCATATGAGGAAGGGGAAAAAAGACTATGTCACTTGTCTGTGCTTTCACTCTAATTCCCATCAGCTTCAAAGGTAGGCAGAGAAGACATCTGGTGGAATTAAACTGCTAAAAATATCTGAGGATACTCAGAGCGGAAGACATCTCGGCGTAAAAGCCAGAAGACATCAAAGGTTTGCACGGAGCATCTTCAGGGGGCACAGTCTTTTAGATTTTAATGAAGGCACGTTTTCAGCTGCATTACCTTCCTGAGAGTCTCCCCAGCTGAGATTTATTAGCAAAAGATTAGGCGCTACTGCTAGCTTTCCGTTTGACAGAATAGCATGTCTAATCCACTGGTTTCATATTGTCAGTGTGCCGCTAAAGTGCTGCGTCGTACAAAAACGATTTATTGTAGGTGAAACATTTGAAGCAGCACTTCTCTTGTTATTTTTACCCTTTCTGTTGGACTGACAAGAGCTTGAGTGGCTTTTTTCCTTGCTGGGTAATGCCATTTTGATGCTACACAGGTGCAGACTGCACCTGCTGTCTCTGAGTGCTGCTCTTTCATTGGCCCAGATGAATCGCGAAGCAGAATCCTAGCCAATCAGGCATTACTGATTGTTGCCTAAAGCAACTTATTGTGATCTGTGTGGAAGAGCACATTGAAATCAACAACCAGTCTGCCATTAGACGTGCAACACAAACAACAGTAATGTGAGAAGAAGTTGTGCTTTGCGTAAAAGATCGCCGCTGAAGGTAAAAAAAATAGATTATTTGCCAACAATTAATCAAATTAGAAAATCAAGCCGAATTCTAAAAATGCAAAATTAACAAAAACAACAACTTTTTGTACTATGGCAATGCGTAATACAAAGATTGCATTACAGGGATAATTGTATAATTGTCTTCATTGGAGAATATCAGTGCTCTAACTGAATAAGATGAACTGAAAGCAAACAGAGGAATCAGTGTCTTAAGCTCAAGACCAGCTGCCAAGTTAACGCCCATTTCCTTTTCCACAGTAGTGGAACAGTAGTTTTTTCTCTTGCCCCCTGAATCAGTGCCCTGTAAATTGGCACTCACAAAAAGGATGTTTCTCTCCATTGGTTGACAGTCTGAACTGAACTGAGCAGTAAAGAAATTTAAACAAAATGTCCCTCAAGGAGCAACAATCTGTGGCCCTATTAGAGTTAATCTCATTAAACAATTTAACAATATAATAATAAAAAATTAACCTCAAACTGCCTGGTGACTTTATTAAACTAAATATTTTACTAGCGATGCAATGATGTTAAATATCTGTCAGATAAACGATAAATGGCCAATCAGAGTTTCTATTTGTACTAAAACTAAAACAATTTAAAATCACAGTAACTCTTTACAATAAGGTTCATTAGTTAAACATTAGTTTATGTATTTACTAACATGAACTAACCATGAGCATTGCATTTGTTACTGTATTTACTAATCTTTGTTAACATTAGTTAATGAAAATACAGTTTGTTCATGTTAGTTCACAGTGTATTAACTAATGTTGACAAGATTTTAATAATGTATTAGTAAATGTTGAAATTAACATTAACAAAGATTAATAAATGCTGTGCATTATTAGTTCATGTTAACTAATGTAGTTAACTAGTGTTAACTAATGAATATTGTATTGAATTGAATGAATATACTATTGAATATTATAATGAATATATTGTATTATTGTAATCACTAATGATCAAATAAAGCTGAAGTAAAATAAAATATAAATATTGTATGAAAACCTACAAAAATCAGAAAATGTTGCCTTTTGTTTCAGTTTAAATTAAAACAGATTAATTATAACTATGTAAAACAAATTAATAAAAATGACAAAATCACATAAAATTACTAAAAGTTAAAATGAAAAGTTATTTTATAAAAATATAAAATAACTATAAAACTAATTCAAAATATTAATAAATACTAGAATGGAATATACAGTAAATAATACCAAAATAACACTGTGGCCAATAATAAAATGCAATACAATTTTGTATAAATAAGTTACAATTAAAACACTAAAAACTAAAAATATTCATTTTTAATGCTACAAACGAATCACAACATGTACAGCATAAAAATGGATATTTGAGATTCCATTTAACAGTGATATTAAATTACTTGTGTTATCAATGATTATCTTTGAGTGTCAGATGACAGCAAAGGTAATAGAACTGGCTGGGCAAAAATGCACCACTAAATATCAAATATCAAAAAACGGCAAAAAAGAATCTCTAATATGAGACGATTACTGATATGCTGCTGATATACTGTACTGAATATATTTTTATTTTGTATATTTTTACTCATAATTTCAAATTTGTCAAACTTTATTATTTTAAGATTTATTGTAATACAATGTCACATAAATAATAAAAATCTCTCCATACTTCAGCAACCTCTGAACTAATGTACCATACACATACCACACGCGTATAGGCAATATTCTTAATGTATGCAGCAAATTTTCCTGAGTAACACTGACTCCCATTGAAGATAATGGCATGCTGTTCTGCATCTTGCTGGGAGGGTAATTAACACCATTCCTGCCTCCTTATTATCTCTGATGCAGAAGATTATAAAGACAAATGTGAGCACAGTTTAGAGAAATGCAGAGTCATGCCTGCAGTGTCTTTGCACCTCATCAATGTCCTTGGAAAGCATCTGCATTGGACAGAATTTTGGCATGAAAGTGCCAAACATAAGGCATCAGGGATCACTAACTTCTAGTGTCTTCCCTCTTCCCTTGTGATCTCACTGCCGTCAGAGAAACTTTACCGTTTTCCCAGGTGAAGCACCAGGTGATCTTAAGGACAAGACTTTATCCTCACCTAAAAGAGTACAAAAAAAACTCCTGAATAAATCTCTCCACTGTAGTTCAGCAAACATGATTATGCCTTTTTATGGTTTTGTGGTTTGTGATTTTGTGGTGCAAGGTCAGTTTCTTGACAATACTGCACAAAAGGCCGCTCACCTCTATTCCTGTACTTCTTTGCAAATTGTTTCATCCTGACAGTAAGAACAGTCAAGTCCTTGTTCATGGCTCTTTATTGCCCCCTAGAGCTCAATGCTTTCTTGTGCACACTGTGAAAAGATGGGAAGTAAAGATATATTGTAAAGTGTATCGGGTCTTACAGTATTACTCATAGGGCATACTGCAGAAATAATGAGAGAGCAGTTTATTGTGTTGATTTACAATGTTTTCAGATCTCAAATCTCGATCTAAACACTCATTGTTTGGTAGTTGTTGTGAAGAGCAATATGACAAGAAACCACAAGATGCCATACTTTACTCAGATTTCCCTGCCAGACAGTAGGCTAAGAATGATAACTTTACCGTCAATCACAACATGTTTGTCTGAATTCATCTCAAATCATGATAATAATAATTTACTCACCATTATCTTTCTAACCCCCGTATGACAAATATGCAGTGTCAGTAAATGAGGACGTGGTTGTCAACTTCCAAAAATGAAGTAAACATAGTGCTAAAACGCATTATACACATTAAACGCATAATAAAGGTAGTCCAATACGCTCGTGCGCTATATTCCAAATTTTCTGAAGTTATAGGATAGGTTTATACGAAGAACATTACATTAAAACTAAGCTGTTTTATTTAATATTTAATTACTTCCGCTTTAAAATCAAATATGGCGCCAAAGGCGTCTGGTCATGCCAACCATTTTGTAGTCCATACGATTTGTTGTAGTCCATTTCAGAGCTTCTGCCAATGGGTAGATTATTGGTGAGTCTTTAAGGATATATATATATATATATATATATATATATATATATATATATATATACAGTGTGTTGACATTTGGTGCTGTTGTGCACCAAAAAACCTGAGTTTGAATCCTGTCTGTTTTTTCTTTCCTACTCTGCTTCCTGTCAACTTATTTCATATTGTAAAAAATGGCAAAAAGGCAAAATATGAACATTTAAACTAATGCTGGTTAAACTCCATCCACACACAGGATAGAATCAATATCTTTTCATTCACTGCATCAACAACTCTCATTCAATGGGGTAGGCGTAGGGAGGGGGGAACGAATTTCGACAGCAGTCGGATTGCCGTCGGATTCCGTTCCCCCCCATGTTTAGTACAAAATGAGGTTCTTTTTTATTTTTTTTTTAAAAATCTGGTGTATAGATAGCCTATTTATCTCATCACCTCCCTTTTAAATGTACAAACTGATACATTGTTAGAGGTTATAATTGTAAAATTCTTGGATTATATTAGTTAAAATATTAGTTTTAATAAAAACTAGTGGTCAAATATGGCCTACAATTTAAACACAGTTTTAATTTAATGATGCAGGAAAACCCCACAGATTTATTCAGATATGCACAGATATAAGTATGTGTATACACACTATAGTAGACACACACACTCAAAAACCCTTAATGACATGAATATTCAATCAACAGATATTTTTCTATTTCTCTACAGAGTTTGTAAAGTGCTGTAATTATGTAATACACTGGTAGATGTGTGTGATGCTATATTATGACCTCTAGAGATTGGGCAGTGTGCTGATGGCTGGAATAAAGATGAGGAACCATGTCATTATGTCATCACATTTAATCAAAAGCACACAGCGTTTACTGCAATTTCAATTCAAATCACACTCCAGGAAATTATTGTGAAAATAAGCTTTAAAAAGGGAAGCATTACATATTAAGGCTTGTTACGAGATAATGTCGGGATTTGTAATCAGCACACATGCGATTGCATATCCCTCAATCTGTGCAAATTTCTATTAAGGTTTAATGACAAATTCAAATTCAGAGTGGTTATATTAGGCACCTTTTTTTTTTTAAAAAAAATCTTAAAAATCTTTAAGTGCATACCTAAAAACAATTCGATAAATTTTTGTTGTTTAGCACATGCAGTCTTCTATAATATTCTCATGCCCACAGCAGCTGATTACCATCAAGTTTTGTTCATTCATTCAGTCTTGTTCTCCTGACTGTCAAATGGCACGTCTCGTAAGTATTAAACTAAAAACTTTTTCATGTCTTATTGTGTTTAAACTATCAAATACACACAAGGTTATGTCAAAAACAAAGTTCACAAACACAGTGGGTTATGTCTGTGAATGTAAAAATCGAATCAGATATCAGGAGTAAATGTTATGTTCACTCTTTCATCCAACAACAAAACACCTCAATCGCTTACGAGACAATCTTGTCGCTACAGCTGCTCTGGTGTTGAGTCAATGGCGGACAGCGGACAACTGGCTAAGGGGGGAAACTATGCTAAAATGGGACATTCCGTCAGTGTTCGTGGGCGGGGCCTGGGCAGTATGACGTATGGCTTGTTAATTGAGACGGTTGAGGTTTTTTGGAGATTAAAAATAGGAATGAGTGGATTTTTATAATTGTAGGGTGGTTGTGTCCACACACTGCTAAGACACATTTATATGCAAACGCCATGTAAAAGTGAATTTTGCATATAGGTCCCCTTTAAAAAGGAACTGATGAGGTTTCAGAGGGCAGGTCAGTCAGATCAGTTGCAAAGACAATGTTGAAAGCCAGTGGTGAGGATTCTGAGACAATGACACCTTTTATGTTGTCTGTATGGAGCCATTTGGCACTCAAAGTAAAAGGAATTGCGGGTAAAAAGTGCCCAATGCAGTTTCTGGGCCCACCAAGCCTGCACTCTATACTACACTGATTTTTCACCATTGTTACTCTAGTTGAGAATATTCACACACAAATTTATACTTTTTTTTGGTCAGATCTACATGTTCTTTACACAAGTACATTCCATTACATTTACATTTACACTGCAGTCCAGTGTTCCTTAAACGTTCTTGTAGACTATAGAGACACATGCATTAACTCCTGAGTCATATAGTTGACATGAGCTGTGGTCAATCACAGAAAGAGCATTGTTTTGTATTGTTCTTTTGGATTGTTTCAATAAAACTGCTTTTGATGCATATTTCATAGTGTGGCTGCTGTTTTTGCTTTTTGTGTCTTTCAACTTACCTCAGTATTTGTTACAAACCTACCCCAGTAGTGAAGTAGTTTGTAACAAAGGCACACCGCATTTGACATCAACCCATAAGGTCTGTGATATTCTTGCAGAGGTTTGAATTGGTGCATTTTGTAGTTAACAAATGTGTGTACTTTGTATAAAAGCTTGAGCCCTCTAACTCAAAAATTCAGCGTTACAGACACTGAAAGAAAAAAGTGTTGCAACCATAATGGGTCTCACTTACTTTTCTCTAAAAATGTTTCAGTTTTCCCCAAGAGGCCGAAAGACAGATTGTTTTTCTCTGCTGTTTCTGCTAATTAAGACACTTAGGCATTCTTTTAAAAGCAATCAGACGAGAAACACTGTCATATAATGTTCACATAACTGACCACAAAATCGGCCCTTAGGGGCTGTTTACACAACACCATTTTCAACTTAAAACGAAAAACTTTTCTATACTAAATAAAACAAATGTCATAACCATTAAACATGAAAGAGTTTTGCAATCATTTAAGACATTTCTCTTTATATAAAACCTTTTGGCATAAAATTGAGTCAAGAACCTTAAGATTCTATATAGAGCCCAACTCAACCTTTTCTTCTAAGAGTGAAGTTTTGAAATTTGCTCTGATTTGACTCTAGCCACAAAGCATGCATAGTAACCAACTCCCTAGTTTTGACATATCCACCAAGATGTGTTTTGTATGTTGGTTCATTATATTACGGTCTGTCCCATTTTATGTCGTAATATTTATTTTAAATGAATGAAATGAAAATACACCATGGACGTTATTAGTAAATTACCTGAAGTGTGAAACAGTCTAATTCTGCACAGGTGAGGAGTGTGTAAATGATGCTAAACTAGTTGCAGGTGTTTGACACTTCAACAGACAAAATATAGGAGTTGGAATTGGAAATGCAGAGAGACTAGTTTGGAAAATAGCAACCCTATTGAAAAAAACAGCATATTCTGGTATGTTTAGGTATGTTTTGAAGCATGGCATCTGGTTTGAGCTGGTTTTTAGTTGGTCATGAGCTGGTTTAAGCTGGTTCTGAGCTGGAACTAGTTGCTTTGGACCAGCTGAGGACCAGCACAAACCAACAACGTGGGGAGTTAGCCCAGTGAGTAACCACTCACTTCTAATACACCAGAGACCCAGGTTCAATCTCCACCAAGGGCAACTTCTCACTCGTGAGTCACTTTGGATAAAAGTGCCCGCCAAATGTAAATGTAAAACCAGCTGCCATGTTTTAAAACATACCTAACCAGCAGGGAAACATGTTTCAACAGGGAAAAATGTCACTGATCTCCCTACAATTATATCTGCCCTCACAACAAAATCTTCAACCAAGTCAGATGCTGCAATCTCTAACTATTACTATTAGTGCTTGCAGCAGACTGTCATGCACCTGCTAAATCTCAGGCACGTTGTCTGGTAGAGTTGTCCTTGACTGTTGACAGTGACAAACTTCTATACAACAAAAAGGTCTTTTATGATACAATAACCTCAGTAAGTGTTCCCCATGGACCACCTTATAGCAAATAATGAATATGACCTATAAGTAAAAAACATGACGTCCCCTATATTGTTCAAGTTTTTGCTGGAGAAACCCATTAAGAATGTGTGAAAGTGTCGACTGATCTTGACCCTTTCTTTGAGTTGTTTACATGAGCCACACACTTTCATCTTTCAGATCTTAAAACCCTGTCTCAGACAAAGAAAATGAAAAGAAACTAACCCTTACTTTCTGGTTAGCTCTCAGATCCAACAAGGAACATACAGTAAAAAAGGCTCACGTGGATGATGATACTAGGCACCCACAAAGAGTGAAATGACTCAAACCTTTCAGAGGTTCTTTCTAATGGGAGTAAGTACATCCTGCAGTCATACGTGTGAATGCATGGTCAGTGCATTCAGTTGTCTATTTAGTCCTGTGGAAGATATGTTCAACCAAGCTTTGATTTGGATTTGAATAAATGCATGGGATAGATGAAGGGAAGATAACATGCTTATGAATTATGAGCGCACTACTTTATCGCCAAAAACACTGTGTTCTAAGAGGTGTTTTATTGTTCTACTTTCAACCAGATGCTCAAGCAGTGCACAGTGTGACATAAAATAGAAAAATGTCACACTGGATACATTTGTATTATGTCCACTGGGTTGAGTGTGAAATATGGAGAGAATAAATCAGCATCTATCTAGAGTGCTCGTGCTTTACACACGTGTTCAATATAGAATAGATGATGAAGCCGTCCTAAGAGAATTAGATCAAAATGCCTTAATCAAGCTCTTCTCACGCACATGTTACATACACAGTACAGGGTTCAAGAGAGGAAAATGTGTGGGTGCAGAGGGACAATATGACTTTGCGATGGACACAAAAAGCTTCTTTTGTGGAAACTGAGTTTAAATAAATTAATTAATAAGTTAATAAAACGTCTTGTGGATTTTTTCTTTTACATCTATCTGTCATGTTGTTTTATTATATGGATAAACAAATATTGAGGATGTTTTGCTTGATTCATTCATGGTTTATGATATTCTCTGTCTAGCCTGTTTGTGTAATTTACCTCACTGCTTTCTTTAGAATCTTTCAGCAATCAGGCTCTATTAGATTCATTCCCAATAAGGGTTATTTTAGTATCACTGAGATACTATTATAGTTTTTATTTTTATATTTTCCTTTTTTTAAACTTTAGTTAAAGTTTTTGTGATGTTGTTATCTTTATTAGTTTGAATTAATGATGAACAAATGGTTGGGAACGACTTGAGGGTGAGTAATTAATGACAGAATTTTCATTTTTGAATGAATTAACCCTTTACGTAACTGAATGTCAGTGGGCGTGGCCTATGGTGCAATGATGTATAAATATTAGTTGATGTCTTGCTTTGGAGGCAGACATATGCAAATGTATTTGCCAGTGTGACATCACAGATCCCGTAATATCTAGCTGTTTTTTTAGCTTGATTAAATAAATGCTTTGTTTATAATAAGGAGAATGTTTTAAGCTATGAAACTTTCAGGATGTTTTAATGGTGCAAAGATCAAATTTGATGTCTCATGTCATGTTTGTGGATTTGAAAAACAACCCCTACTATCTAATTTTCCGTAGATAAAACCTATACTGATTGTTTGCAGTCAAACTTAAAGACTTGTTTTAGACAAGTCTGCTTGTGCCCACCTACATCTCCATTTTCAGTGAACTCATGCATCCATATGCTGTTCAACAATCAAAGCCTGTATGGAAAGCCCTTATTGAGACACATTCATTGATCCTATTCTTTTCTTTGAAAGCCTCTGATATACCAGAGCTAATGGTGTCAGCAGGCATCAAAGTCTTATTATGAACACATCAGATCTTTTTATCCCCAAAACCCATTTCCTCAGTTCCTCTGTAACGTCACATTCTTTTTATATATTTAAATTCTGCTGTGCCCCAACAAAAGTTTACTCATAAAAGCTTGTCTTGTTTTAAAAAGATATTATTTGTAAGATAATAATGGTTATAATCTCTTAAATCAACTGTACTGAGAGGCAGGTAGGACATCCAATCCTAACATAAAATTAACACAATAAACGTTGTGGTCAGACCATTTTAGAGTTAATTTCATGCAATATCATATACTATGAATTACAAGTTTACAATCCAAAAACAATACATAAAATGATCCCATGATGGGAACCACTAAACGTTCTGTATGGAGCACCTAACAGAACCCTATGGTTCATCCAAACTAGTCTAGTGTCTAGTTTCTAATTTCCTAATAAATAATGTTAACTTTTCTTAACTACTTCATTGTACATTACAAAGCTTGGTACTTTGGTAAAAAATTGATATCTGCTTCATATTGTCGTGATATTTAGAAAAGAAAAGAACATTACTGCTTTGTTGGAGTTGATTGCCATGGGGTCTGCTTCACAGCTCAATTTGACGAATATTCTGAGAAATGTTCTGATCATGTAACCTTTCATCCAGATGCTGTAAATGGACATGTGTGCTGTAAAATATCCTAAAATTAAGTAGAACATTTTGTTATTTATGCTAATCATTGATGAAGTTGAACGGGTTTAGTTTTTCTTGTCTTCCTCAACCTTGCATTATAAGAAGTAGCATTCGTTTTATTAACATGTATGGGACAGCGTTATGTATTAAAGAGCATTTTCTGTGTCACAGGAACCATTTCCATTAGCCCCTTAATTTTGAGAGGAAAGCACTTTTATGCAGAACACGTGTGGCTCAGTGGTGTCATGGGGTTTTTCGGCGAATCACAAGCACAGACGCTTATACTTAATATAAATAGCCTCATGGATGCAGTTAAGCATACATTTTATTCAGATACTCAGAGGGCACGTGTACCAAATCATCGCACAAATGTCACACATGCTCTTGAATTGATCTCACACTGTTTGAATTGCATTTAAACGCACCACAGTTTCATCTCCTACTGTCTGTCAAGACAGAGAGTAATTTTACGGGGGTCAGTTCAACGCTGGACTTGCACAACTTGGGGACACATGCTAGTCGATGAGTTGAATCAACTCCACCGCAACTACATAAATTTATCCACTAACCATTCAGAAACGTTCAGTTGCATTCAAAAGTTGGAATTTCTTCCTGAGTGTAATGATCATCAGCAGGAGTGCCCGTGATAAACACTAGAGGGCACTCTACCTGGGACTTTCACACACTCTCACACACACACACATACACTCCCACTTCAGTCACTCTTCACTACATTTCCCAGAAGCCTCCACACCTGGACTGATTGCACTCACACTTGACCCATGTCACACACTCACTCACACCCGTGCACTACACTTCCCAGAAGCCTTGTACCCTGTCACTGATTACCCCAGCCAGCTGTAGCACATTATCTATCACTATTTAAGCACCACTCACACACACAGAGATTGTGAAGCCTTGATTTGCTAACAGTGGTCAATACCTTCACCGAGCGTTTGTTTTCCTGTTCCTGATTCTGCCTGTTTTAGCCCGTTCTCTGATTGTTCTCTGCCTGCCCTTTTGGATTTACTTCTTCAGATTATTGGACTGTTGTTTGCCTGCTGCCTGCCTCGATCTATCCGCTTGTCTAACAATTACGACTCTGCTTTTCCTCTGACATTCCTGTTTGCTATTGTTTTGACCTGTTAAGCCTGTTAAGACCATTCTTCTGTTACAATAAAGCCAGCATTTGGATCCCATTCCGTTGACCCGCCAATCATTACAGAGTCTCTCCATCAGTGTCCGACTTCGGTTTGAACAATGTAAGAGTGAACACCATTACTGACAATCATCATTTTGACTGTGTGAGATTCTCCAGCTTTGTTGTTGTTGTTGTTAAAGCTCTGCCCTCTTCAGCTCATTTGCAGTTAGAGGGACACACAAAAATGGTGTGTTTTTGCTCACACCCAAATAGGGGCAAATTTGATCATCTGTGATCTGTGAGGTATTTTGAACTGAACCTGACACCAGAGACTTATATTACATTTTTGTGCGTGTGTGTGTGAACTGCATGTTCTTTACAGTGTGCACTGTTATCAGATATGGCTTACATTGAACTGACATGATTCATAAACCTTGATGGGCCCCTAGTTTTTCTGAAAACCATAAGGGAAGATTATTTGGAAACTCCTTTCTAAAAGTATTTCAGTGTGAGTATATGTAAACCGATATAGTATTTATATTGTCAGAGGAGACAGCTTTAATAATTGAGTGTTGGGGCAGTAAATGTAATTATTTCAGCGGAGTTAAAAACAACAAGAGCTGCATTCTGAGTAAAACACTGTCAACAACATTTCAATGATTCTCTTCCAAAGGAACGACTTGTGTCGGACAGTATACATTTTAAACACATTCCTAAATGCTGTGCTAATTGTTATTGCTGCAAAAGAAATCTGGCAAATGTGTCTTTCAAACACATTATGTAATGATACAGACTTATTTAACTCCAGTGTTCAAGTTCAATACCAAAGCTCACTCTGATGAGTGAAAAAAGGGGTTAAAAGGCTAAAAGCAAAGTTGATATTTTGTCAATTTAAAGTAGAAGTGTTATGTTATTGATGAAGTAAGACGTCTGAACAAATGCCTTTGTGCGATACTTTATTTGAACTCTATGAAGCCTTCCACACTTCAAAAAATGTCTTAATCAATATTTTGTCTTGTTTTCCAGAAAAAATATCTAAAAACAACCTTAAAACAAGAAAACTGATCTGAGAAATAAAATTATGTAAGACAATTGGATGTATTCTCAAAGAATGTCTCTTTATGAATTTTGTCTTAAATGGTAGTCTACATTGTTTTTGTTTTTTTCAGGCATAAACCCACAGTGCAGACATTAAGTAATGTGCAAACATTGCCCACTAACAACAATCAATGGAGGAAGCATTTAGAAAAACATAAAAGAGTTTTATTGACCAAATCACTGGAAACACTTTCTAACATTTTCATCATACAGAAGGTCTGAAAGCCCAGCAGACATGATCCATGAGTCACACAGAGATGTACTAAAACACTACACAGGAGCAGTTGTGCAAAACAAACACACGTGCCTCATGCTGCAGCTCTCACATAAACCGTAAATCAATTCCCCATTTTGTAGCCTAGAAATGATTGTCCCTTGGGAACGTTCAGAACATGCTGTTTTTCGAGTCTGGATTACTTAAAGGACTACAAAAGACTCATTTATGGATTGTATGGAAAAATAATACCTGTGATATCTTGTTTCCGGCCAAAACCAATTATTAAAATATATAAAAAACACTTTCTCATTTCATTGCAAATATATTTGTATGGTTTTTTCAACCAATAAATGTAAATAATGTAAATATTGTTCTAAAGACACAGTATAGTGCCATACAACCAATAATACAGACAAATTAATTATGAACATACATTTCAAGGATAGAGAAATTATCTACTATATGCAGATTAGGATTATTATAGTTAACAACAACTAAAACAATTAAAAAAAAACTTTTTGTTACTAGAAATAAAATAAATGTTAACTGAAATAAAATAATATATATATAAAAAACATATACTTATTTTAGTTCCGCTAGTTGCCAAGAAAACATTTCTCATTTTCAGTTTAAACTACATTTTAGCTTTTTTGTTCTAAATGAACAAAACTCTAAATTAACACTAAATCTCAAACCTCTGGGGAATCACCTATTTAAAAAAAAAAAAAAAGCCAAACACAGGAGAGTCTGCCGGCAAAAAGAAAACATGACAGAGCTGGTAATAAAGAATCAAGATTGAGAATCAAGATTGGCTTGGCTTTTTAGAGATAGCGAGAACTGAGGGATTAGAAATGTAAAAGCGACGCAGAGTTTTTATTACTCAACAGATACGTTATTTTATTGAACAGATGTAGATAGTTGTAACAATTATCTATTGTGGAGGGTCATATTCACAGTCATGCAGAGCTGAAGCACAACCAAAACAATGTTCTTCTGCAAAATGCATGCAGTTTGTTTTTTACCTGCTAGAGGGCCAAAAGTTACATTGTGTACCTACGGAGCCCTGCACATGACATGCAGGAAAATAGTAGGCTAAATAGTAGTAGGATAAATCGTACGCATGATTTACTAATTCGTTCCCTCGAAATATAAATCATGCGTATGATTTATAAATCGAGGTAACAAAATGGTAAATCATGCACACGATTTAGCAAATCGAGGGCAGGAAATAGTAAATTGGGCACACGATTTACTTTTTTCTTGCATGTCATGTGCGGGGCTTTGTACGCCCCAAATGATGTACTAAAATAAATAAAAAAAAATAAAAAAATTAATAAGCCAACATAAAAATAGTCCAAAAATTAAATCAAATGACAAAAACACACAACAACAAAATTATTGAATCTTTAACTAAAATTAAAAAGGAAATGGAAAATATTAAAATAATTTAAATTTAAATCAAAAAATAAACATATGATTAAAAACTGTAATAGGATCTCAATGATACTAATATAACACTAATGAATATTTGATTTTTTTTTTTAATTATAGATTTTTTTTTCTTAAATTTTCCACAGACACCTGCACAAACCCTGTCCTGAGAAAGATAAAGTGCTTATCATCACACGCCGACTGAAGCTCAAAAACCAAGTCGTTTCATGTTGCACACTGATGATGTGGATAAGATGAGCTTATATCAAAGTGCAATTTTTGGTATTCACCCTTCAGGCTCTCATATCACAATGTTACATGTGTCTTCCCTCTGTGGTAGTAATTTCATGCCATGTGCTTCCAGAAATTCAACACAGAACCATTTCCATGAAAATACAAAATACAGATACACCAGAACTAGAACACTAGAACTTATACATACAAATGTTTTATTTGCTGTAGTATAATGTTGTGCTTGCCATCTAAAATGGCAATTACACAATATATGAGTAAAATAATAAATAATAAATTAAATTAAATTAATTTAAATAGAAATATTAAAACTAAAGCACCCTGACTACATCAGTAAAACTTTTAAGGGTCATCTCAGGTAGAAATGCACGTTTTTACTTTTTACACTGTGACATTTCTGTGTATACGAATAATAAAATAAGCCTTCTGTTAGAGGACAATAGCAGGGTATATATTTATGGCGAGTAACAAGATGAATCACCATATCTATTAAGATTTCCGTCTAAGCCATCAAAGACTCACATTGGCAGCAATGATTACCGCCCAATTGATGCATACCTTTATTTTTCGAATCCCCATTCAAACATGTTACATTTCTAATCACTTGACCTACTGGCAAGCTTCTTTAAAAGCATGCTTATTTACATTGATATGTAGGTCAGGAACACTTCTGTCATTAGGCTGGCTGCTGGATGGCTTTTTACATTAAATTCGTTTGATGTAGATATTACTGGAAATGTAGCATTGAAAGGGCAAGAAATCAGTCATGATTGTGAAGTGTGTCTTGGTTTATATGCAACCATGTCAAGAACTTAACTACCCAAAATCAGAAAAAATATCATACTGTTCTTTACCAGTGCACCACTTCGAATACAACAATCACTCAGGTGAAAAGCATGTGCTGTTTTTCATATGCTGCTGACTACTTAATACTTCCTCAAAAGCACTCAGAGCTTCTCGGTAGTCAAAGTCAAAGTTGATTCAAACCAAAAATGTAAATGGCCTTGCAGCATGCTCTTGATTTCATTCTTTTAATTGATATGTCAGCTTTGCAACAAGACAAACTTTTCAACAATATTGTTGATTATTGTAATCAATTTTCCAATATTTCCCCCATACAATAATATGTTGGTTATCGACAGAAGTAAATGACAGTCAGGCATGTCACCACTCTGTGGTCTAAGCCTCTCAACTGTGATTTCAGCAGACTGGTATGACAGATGACCATCTAAGATTCAATCTCTGGGATTGGTGACTGGTACGAAAATATAATCTTCCACTTGTCAATATCTGGCAACATCCTAAAGCTAGAGATTAAAGGGATAGTTCACCAAAAAATGAAAATTCTGTCATTAATTGCTCACCCTGATGTCGTTCCAAACCCGTAAGACTTTCGTTCATCTTTGGAATACAAATGAAGATCTTTTTGATGAAATCTGAGAGCTTTCTATCCCTTCATAGACTGTGACTGACACTTTGATGTTTTAAAAAGTTCATAAACAGATCGTAAAACAAATCCACGTGAATTGAGTGGTTTAGTCCAAATTTTCTGAAGAAGCTTGGTTATTTCAGATGATGAATAGATTCAATTTAGGCTTTTACTCAAATATAAACATTGATCAGTGAACATAAACAGAAGCTCAACTGAACCTCCTCGATGTGCGAGAACAAACCTCTTTTGGAAGCTCAAACGTGCTGCGAAACACAAGAATGAACCTCATTGGTTCACGCACACATCAAGCAAACATGCTTGAGCTTCCGTTTATCACAACTGATGTGTGAGTGGATGAATGTTTCTATGTGAATAAAAGCCTAAATTAAATCTGTTCATCATACAAAGCAATGGTGTCCCTTCAGAATGTTTGTACTAAACCACTCAATTCATATGGATTAGTTTTATGATCTCTTTATGAACTTTTTGAAGCGTCAAAGTGTCAGTTACTTGCTGAGACAGAACGCTCTCAGATTTCATCAAAAAGATCTTCATCTGTGTTCTGAATCTGGACGAAAGTCTTACGGACTGGGAACGACATGAGCGTGAGTAATTAATGGCAGAATTTACATTTTTGCATGAACTAACTCTTTAAGAGCCTCTTTGATTCGGGTGTAAAACAGTGCTGGTTAACAAGGCACTCAAACAAAATTCACTGCAAAAATGTTTCTTCCATTTCCTGTTACCTCATGACTCACGACTATTTGGCACTAGGTGAAAATACACTACCATTCAAAAGTTTGGGGTCAGTAAGATTTATTTTTTCGAAATAAACTATTACTTTTATTCAACAAAGACACATTAAATTGATCAAAAGTGACAAAAACATTTACAGTGTTACAAAAGATTTCTATTTCAAATGCTGTTCTTTTGAACTTTCTTTTATTTTTTTGAACAATAAATCCTGAAAAAAAAAGTTTCTCGTTATCCACAGAAATAAGAAGGAGCAAAACTGTTTTCAACTTTGATAACAATAAGAAAATGTTTCTTGAGCAGCAAATCCGCATATCAGAATGAATTCTGAAGGATCATGTGATGCGGAAAACTGGAGTAATGATGCTGAAAATTCAGCTTTGTCATCACAGGAATGAGTGACATTTTAAAATGAGTAATATTTCTGTTCTCTGTATTTATACTGTACTTGCTAACCCCAAATGTTTAAACGGTAGTGTATGGACTCGATATGACCAGCTTGTATGGCAATCTTGATGGTAAACTCTTAAATATGTGAATTAGACAACTCCACAACTCCTTTGATTTGTGTTATTTTGGGGCAGGGGGTTAAAGCTTTTATCAGAGGGGTCAAGACCACACAGACAAATAGTCTTACCAGCTGAGATAATACTGTCAGTAATCATAAAATCAAAACTCACAATTCTTTTTTATTTACAGTTTTTTTCAGTCGCTAACAAGCGTTTGTCCAACCAGTTGTCACATTTTCAAACTCTAAACACAATTAGCACAGCATCGGTCTTTTGTGGCCATACCATTCACACATTTCATGTCGTTTTCACACAGTATGCAGTCAGTGAAAAAATTTCCACAATGCTTACATTTTCTTACCAGACAAGCTATACCTCCCAACAGAATTATGGATTGTTTTTGTAGTATTTACGAATGTTAACACTCAACATCCCACAACAGCAAAAACAATATTCCAAACCTCAGATACAGTATAAAAACCTCTGTTTCTGCAATGATATCAGTTAAAAAATAATATATCACAGCTGATAATAAACAAACAATTGAATAATTGACACACAGCTGATTTATGTTGGGTAAATTGGGCCAACCACAGCTGATTCCAGTCTGGCAGGGGAAATTCTTTTCTATTACACTGACACTTATACAGTAAAAGGAGGACTTTGAGGAGTGATGTTTTTGGAAACAGAATCAGAAGATGACAAACACTGTAATGTCTGGACGAGGAAGAGGAAGAGGAAGAGCAGGCCCAGTGAGAGATGCAGTGAGAGAGTCAAGGAGCTACGAAGACAATATGTCCAGGTAGAGTGTATATTCAATTCAATGTCCAGTTCTATAAGACATTGCTAGTGGGTAACCTGCACAGTAATAGGTTACAGTACAGTATGGTATACAGTATTGACATGATTTACATAAACTTTGTTTCAGAGAGTTTTGGAATTGGAGGCCAACCAGGCCCCTCATGAATTCATAAACATAGATGAGGCAGGATTCAATCTGGCCAAAAGGAGGACGTGGACGAAATGTAATTGGAAAAAGGGGCAAGTTGATGTGCTAGGACCGAGAGGGGCAAACATTACTATGTGTGCAGCAATCGCAAATGCAGGATTACTCCTTCACAGATGTCAGGTTGGACCCTATTATACCGAGAGCATCGCCTGGTGCTCTGGAACCAGCGCCTGGAGCAGGATCAGGAGGGTGAAAAAATGAGGACCTTTGTAATTACCTGGGACAATGTGGCTTTCCATCATTCGCAAGCAGTAACAACATGGTTTGAAGTTCACCCAAGACTGGTAAGTCTCTTTCTTCCACCCTATTCACCTTTCCTCAACCCCATAGAGGAGTTCTTTTCTGCATGGAGGTGGAAGGTTTATGACCAACAGCCACATGACCAGATGTCCCTCTTTGAAGCCATAGATGCTGGCTGCAGGGACATCACAGTTCATGATTGCCAAGGGTGGATCTGACATACCAAGCAGGTGCATCGCCTTGGATGATATCAGATGTGATGTTGATGAAAACATGTGACCTAACCCTGAAGATCGCAGAGATTAGATACAGTAATTTTGTGCTTTTTTTAGTTCGCCCCCTTTTTATCTGGGCTTTTTGCAGTTTTTTTGTTCAGAATGCTCTTGTGTGTTTCATGGATATTTTGTTCACTGTAACCAATACTATAAAACTTTTTCTGTTCTATCATACCGTGTTTCTCCTGTAGTAAACAGTAAAGGAAAGAAAAACTGATTTGCTTTTTACTGGAATGCTTTTGAATGTGAACATTACTGTACATGTGGACATACAGTTCCCAACCAAGAAATTTAGTGTAAAAACGGTGGATTGTATGTTTTGCATGGAAATACCTTTAAAACTGAAACCTAAAAGTCTATGCAGTTTTTGTAATGTCAACAATAGCCAGTATTTTGAAACCTGGTGTACTTTGATTGACTGCACGTACCGTGTGAAGTGAAAACAAGTGTTATTCTTGGACAGAATAATTTCATTTTGAGTCAGATTTCCAGTGTTTTGGTAAAGTTAGTTTGTGCAGAGAAAGATGTGTTCTATTTTGAAATGAGTATATATTTAACAAAATGTGTTTTTGAGAAGGAAATGATCCATTTGGCCAGTTGTGTTTTGTAGGTGTGAGTCTGTGTTAAGAGTTTAGAAAAAGTATCTGAAGTATGGGTAAGTGCTTGTTAGCCATTGAAAAAAGCTTTAATATTGCAGTATTTATTATAAATGCTTTATCCAGGCACATCATTTTTAATGTCCTTTTATATACCCTCATAATCTTTAATCAAAATAACTTCCCTTCGCTCTTGCAATGATATCTCATCTGATAACGTATTTACTGGCACAAGGGCGGGACAGCTTGTCAATCCGACCATCTAGTCAATTCCCAACGGACATAATCAATTTCACCCTATGCTTTTTCTTGTTCAAGAAGCCATTTGACTTGGATATTAAACTATTGCAACTTTCGTGTCATGTTGACTTTAATCAGAGAGTCAGTCCACACATAGTCGAATAGTCTTACCACCCCCAAAATAATACGATCAGTTGTGTTCATGCACTTTTTAAACTCTAACCTGTTAATCATGCCTTTGTTTCTCTCCACGCATGGCTTACTTCTTTTGTTAAACTGGTCTCTCACCTGAAGCTCACATGAGGCTCAATGATAAACTTACCTTTTTAAAAATGACCATATACTTCGTGTTAGAACTGATTTCAATGCCAAATGTTTCATTTTTAAAGCACTTTATTGACACATAAAACAGTAAAAATGTACAGGCATTTTCATAACATTACACCTCCACATAATAGTCTAATAGATGTTTTTCTCGATATTTCAAGACATTATATTTTGTACATCATTGTGATAGTGATTTGAACAGCACACACTGTGAGCAATTTATTTTACAGCTTGCTGTGTACAGTTAAATAAAAGAATTGATAAAAATCAAGTAACTGTGACCAGTTTATGAAGAAAAAATGTTTTTGAGGACATATGAAAGAAGGGGAAAGTAAGCGGGTGGTAAAATTCGTGTTGAACATTAATTTAATGTAAATATGAATCATGAACATCCAAAGGTGTTTGAAATGCTTCAGTACATGAAGACTTCACAATGAGACGCCTATAGCCGGTTTCTTTATTTCTTTAAATAAATGTACTGTATTAATACCATGGAACAATGATGGTATCAGATGGTAATATCATAGTACTTTGATATTTACAGTATACTATGGTACTGAACACACCATATTATTGTACAATTTACATGATACTCCAAGGTACATGTCCAAAAACATGTTTGTCCAATGAATACGTTTGCTAGTGTTGTTTCTTTTTCACCGTGTGTCAGAGTGTTTAAAGCTTAAATACAGAGAGCTGACCATCGTAGCCTCATCAGGCAGCGACTCCTTCATGTCTGTGTGTTTCATGCACAGGAGAGTTCCCAACAGTTTGGGGAACTTCACAGTGAAAAGAAGGTAAATACACGGATTGACAACACTGTTCAGGCTGGCCAGTAACATGAGGATGGTGAAGGTCGCAGCTGAAAAATAAAATTGATATATTGGTTAGATATGAAATTACATTTCATCACATTCTCAATAAATGCCCCTAAAAATGCGCATTAGCAGTGCTGTGTGTAACATGTCGGGAAGAGTGTGGAGTGTAGCATGGGGTAGGTTGGTAAGAACTCATTGTGTCCTCTTAAATGGAGACATGATGTTAGCTAACTACATGATTTGTATTATCTTAGAATTGTACATATCTGACATATGGACTTGGACACAGATTTTTCTCAATTGACCCTTCACTGGCAGTTTGATTGACAGGCGATCTAACCAATCATTACCCCGAATCCGCCATTTTGTCCGACAAAGCAGTCAGCAACGCAACGCAACAAAGCAACGTTAGTAGATTAAAGTTGGTGAACTCGAACTTGAAAAATTGTATGTATTCTCGTCTTTCCGTGCTTGAAACAACATTCCTTCTGATGTCCATTCATGTTCATTTGATGCTATAAATGAACTAGTATGCCGGGGTTATGAATCCCTGCACTAGAGTTTTTGTGGGTGTTAACCACGCACTGCGAAGCCAAACTTGTACAGAGTGAAACCATGAATGTTGGAATGTTAGAACTAGATGCTTAGCAAACGACAACCAATCGCGTGCCTTAGATTCACGCGCTTTGGGCAGATATGGAAACAGCACGTATATAAACAGTCGTTTCTGTGTATGATAGGAAAAATGGAAAACAGCGATGGAAAATGCTACAATTAGTTTGAAAAGTTCACGCAGAAAAACTTGATATCACAGTCAGGAATGTGTACTATGAGAACGCGCCAGGCTAGAAGCCTTTATGTAATCAGGCCAAGCGTTTGTCCGTAACACTTACATCTCGAATGTTCAAATAAGGACTTTAACTCGGGGATTAGAAATATGCAATTTACGAAAACCCAGGATTAACTGTTAACCCCGGGTATATTATGAGCAGTGTGAAACGTGAATAAAGATAACCCAGGATTCTGTTTACCCGGGGTTTAGAATGACCCAGGGTTAACTAATTCAAGTTTTTATACTTTTATACAAGCGCTATACAAAATAAATGTGAAATTAATTGAATAATGTAATACAATATATAGGCTGTGTGTTATTAAAGATAGATAGATATTGGATGAATATAACTATTTCAACCATTTTTACCTTTAGATTAAGATGGTGCGTATAATTCATTAACACTTAAGTCGTAAAGTCGGGTAGTCGTGGCCTGAAGGTGGCTTTTAACCTGAAGGTTGCCGGTTCGATTCCCACGCCGGCAGGAATCGAAAGTGGGGATTGTGAATAAACAGCACTCTCTCCACCTTCGATCACTTGTAAGTCGCTTTGGATAAATGACTAAATGTAAATGTAAACTTAATGAGCCACACGTGTTTATTAGAAGACTTTCTCTTACTCTCAGTCGGAGCGTCGGCATCCCACACAGACCACAGCTGCACGGTGAAGAACGGAGCCCAGCACACGGTGTAGGCGAGCACGATCACCACCGTCATCCTCACGGTCTTAATCCGAGACTTGGACACAAACACCACGTTGCTGGCTCTAGAGGAATAAGAGTGCGGGTGTCCATCTCCTCCCTGCTGTTGCTGCTGCGTCTTCAGGTACAGGTTGATCTGGAGCGCGCGGCAGATGCGCACCTGGCACACCGTCACAGTTACAATGGGCACCAGAAATATCACTAATGTCGTCCACGTAACGTACGCTTTAAGTCCCCACGGCTGAATAAACTCTGCCCAGCAGTCGTAGACACCCGGGGCGATTTGAACCCTGGAGAAAATGAACAGTTGAGGGACGCTGAAGACGAACGACACAAGCCACGCGACGCACACGGGCAGGTTCCAGCGCGCGCGCCTCCTCTGGAAAGTCACCATGGGGTTGCAGATCGCCTGATAACGGTCCACCGTCATCACAACTATCATGTAAGTGGAGGCGAACATGCCGACGACCTGCAAATACTTGACCAAACGACATACGAGGTCAGGACCGATGAAACGGTCTGTTATGTCCCACATGAGCTGCGGACACACCTGGAAGAAAGCGACCACCAGGTCCGCCAAGCAGAGATGGGTCACAAACACACGCATCCGGGACATCTGCTGTCTCTTCCTCCACAGAACCAGCAGCAGACCGAAGTTCAGAGTTGATGCGGAGAGAAAAATGACGCTCAGCAGCGCGATCTCGATTTGAGCCAAGCGCTCGTTCCGAGGTGCATCTCCAGTGACTTCCATCTCCAAAGTCGCGTTGCTTATGTTTAATGCGAAGAAAGACATTGTCTTAATATTTGTAGAGTCTTGAAAATAATTCAAGTTCAGAACCTGAAGTCCTACTGATCCTGTGCACACAAGACAGTATTCACGAGTCTGCGCATCTTAAGTGTGTGCGCGTGAGTGCAGACTATTGGTTTTTATGTGTGGGTGGGTCTTTCATTCAGGATTATCATGAACAAGATGGCATTCAGAAATCTACAAGCTGAAAATATGAACTATGAATTATTTAGACACTCACTCAGACAGTTTTGCTTAAATAGGTCTTGAAAATAGCACTCTTGGTTTCCATGTAGTTGCCAAAAATGGTTGTAAAACACTAAAGATTCATGGGAACAAACACAGAAAACCTCAAGAGACAAAAAATATAAAATATGCGAGAAATTAATAATTCCTATTCCTATTGTTTCTGTTGTGATAGGGGCTCATTTGACCCCACATATTTTTATGTTCAAAATTAGAATTACTGCATAAACACGAAATAATAACTACTTTTTTCACAAATATTGTGACTATTAGCACACAGCGGTGTCAATAACTAAGTGTAATTAATTAGTATAAAAGTTCTTGGTAACACTTTATTTTACAGTGTCATTGTTACATATGTTTCATGTAATTATGATAGTAATAACTATAAATTATGCATAATTACATGCAACTAACACTAAACCAACACAAACCCTAATCCTAATTCTATAGTAAGTACATGTAGTTACTTATATTACTCAGTACTTAAATGTATAATTACAGTGTAACAAAGAAACCTTAAAATAAAGTGTAACCAAGTTCTTTTACTTAGGAAATAGTTTCTGCCTTTGTGTTATGCATTATCTCAGACTGACAACCAAAAACATCCTTTGACAGTTTTTCTGACTGAAAATCAACTAAAAAAATCTAGTGAATCTAGTGAACAGTGAATTTTCCTTGGATGGTTCAGAAGATGAGTCTTCAATTTGAGTAAACTGAGTAACAGGCCTGAGAAAGACTACAAAAGCTGTATTGAAGGCTCACAGAAGCATGTAGCCTTCCTTAATGGAAGAAGTTTGAAACCAGGTATCTTCCTAGAGCTGGTCACCTGACGAAACTGAGCAGTCAATGGAGAAGGGTAAAGTCGTGACGAAGCACCTGATGGTCACTCTGGTTAAACTCCATGATCATTAATGGAGATGGGAGAAATTTACAGGATAAACATCACTACAACACTCCACTTATCTGGGCTTTATGGCAGAGTGGCCAGGCTCAAGCCTTTCTTCAGTGAAGACACTTGAAAATCCACTTAGAATTTGCAAAAAAAGCACCTAAAGCACTCTCTCAGACTGTGAGAAACAAGATTCTCTGGTTTGATGAACCTCAGTTCCAAGCACCATGTCTGGAGAAAACCAGGTACCGCTCATCACATGCACAATACCATCCCAACAGTAAAGTGTGGTGGTAGCAGCATCATAGTGTGGAGCCATTTTTCAGTGGCAGTGACTGGGGGAATCATCAGGACCTTGGACACGGCAGAAGGTTCACCTTCTGACCATAAGCACACAGCTAAGACAATACAAGACTTGTCTTATGGACAACTCTGTGAAGGCCCTTGAGTACCAAGCCAGAGCCTGGGCTTGAACCCAATCGAACATTTCTGGAGAAACCTGAAAATATCTGTCCACCAACTGCCCTCATTCAATCCGACAGAGCTCGAGTGGATCTGAGAAGAATGGAAGAAAGTCGGCAAATGCAGATGTGCAAAGCTTGTCACATCATACCCAAAAACACTTGAGGCTGTAAACGTGCTTTAACTAAGTACAAATGTAAGGGTTTTAATACTTATGCAATGTACTTATTTCAGATTTTTTCTTTTAAATAAATTTCCAAAGTTGTCAAAGATCTGTGTCATTATGGTGTATGGAGTGTAGATTTGATGTGAAAAAAATTAGGCAGCAACATAAAATGTGAAAAAATGAAGGGGTTCGAATACTTTCACAAGGCACTGTACAGTATATAGCTTATTTAAAATGACCTAAGTGAGAAAATGATAGAATGTTCTTTTTGGGTGAACTATTCCTTTCATTTTTACACCTTTACATTGACTTGTGTAAAGCTGTGGGGATATATAAAAAAATTAGTAATAATCGATGGAAAAAATGATGTGACACAGCTTACCCCTAACACGCATCAATGTGAAACCATTGTCATATTAAGTCGTTCAAAAATAACACTCAAGTATTCTCAGACCATACATGGACTCAAAGCAAGACACCATGATTCTGCAACACGTGATGTGCGCTACTTTATTTCAAAGTAAACACCTGAAGAGTGGGTTACATAACCGTCTAATAACTATGAACTGTTGACAAAAGGAATATAGCTTTTCCTCATTTTGAAACCATGGCTACGTCGTCATATGTGAAGATGTTATCTCTGCAGGAGAGCTAAATGACTCTCTTGACTAGAATAATTACACCACTTCACTCTTCTGAAAGGGCAAAATCCCAGATCAAATTAAAATGAAATTGCATTTTGTCATTCGATTTAGATGCATCCTTGTTCAAACAAACAATATTAATGAATGAATGATATTATATCAAACCAAATCACTATTTATAAAAGGAAATTGATAGGGAAGTTAATAAAACATCAGAAAGAACACTTTTTAGAGTGATTATGATGCTCATGTTTCAGTGGCGGGGTAAATGCTCCATATGTTAAGCGTTATAAATATCACAATCATATTCCAAGATATTTTCTGCATCCCGAAAACATAGCCATTACAAACTCCCGAGATAGCAACCATAGATATTGTCTTTGGCAGCATTGTATCACCGGACGAAATAATAAGTGTTATACAAGTGCCCCACACAGCCCTGATGGTTCCTCCATTGACACTATGGAGGTGCACCTTGTGTACACAGACTCATAATGCATTACAGAACACGCATGCAGAGACAATAGCACTTCCGACACTAGAACGTTTCCTTCTCTGACATCAAGATCTGCTGATGTTGGCCAGAAGTTCCTCTTTGTTCATTTGATAGCGGCTCTTCTTCCACATGTCCCTAAGCTCCTGAAGGATAGTGCCAATCTCTTTACCCGAGGTAATGCCCAGCTTGCGCAGGTCATGCCCACTCACAGGAAATCGGGGGATGGACCACTTACTCAGCTCATCTAAAAGTTTCTTCTCTCCCTGATACTTCAGAAGCTCCAGTACTTTACTCTGGGAGTCCGGCTCTCGAGACTGCAATGGAGGGAAAAATGATATATTTACACAAATATATTTATTATATAGTAATTTTTAAAATGATAGTCTTAATGATTATGGCTGCGATGTCCAAGCTCGGCCTGGAGGGCCACTGTCCTGCAGAGTTTAGCTCCAACTTGCCTGAACACATCTGCCATGTTTCTAATATGCCTAATTAGACCTTGATTAGCCGGTTCATGTATGTTTAATTGGGGTTGGAGCTAAACTCAGCTGAACAGTGTCCCTCCAGGACTGAGTTTGGACACCCCTGTATAATGGAGATAAAGTGGGTCTTCCTAGTGTTGGACAAACATTTTTTTTAAAAGTCAAAATTATTTAAATGGATTAAATTAATGTACAGCAACTGATGTACAGACATTTTTGTACTAAATATTAGAGAGGAAATGTACATACATCAATTATGAAATCTGTGAACGGTTTCATGCTGTCGTGTTGATCCTGTCCCTTAATGAGATCTTGTCTGTATTTGACCAGAAAGATCCCCAGGTTTTTCTCTTCTCTAGACAGCTTCAGTCGCAGATCCAATTTCTCTACATCCTCCTGACTTCGGAACAGAGCAGCCAGGAGAGTCATGGGTTTAGGAGAGCTGTCATGAGCCCTCTGCCAAATCTGCTTCATCTCTACAACATTGCCATCTGCTGGTAGACCTGCAGGGAAACACACAGCAAGTCAGAATATTTGCATGTTTTGATCTTCAAAAAATAAGTTATTTTAAAAAAATACATATAAAAACACATATCTATTAAAAATAAAATGAAATATATAATCTAGTTTAAATTACATGTTCTCAGATATATTTATTTTCATAAGAAACATTTACAATATTTTTCTAACAAAAAATAGATTTGTGTAACAAACTTGTAGATAAAGCATGTATGACCACAAATTAGTTTTTTCTTTTTCTTTATTTTTATTTTCTTTTTACAATCTCCAAAAGGTTAAATCACCATTTCTATGCTCACAATTGAATTTTTAAACAGAATATAGATGACTCAGAGAAAGCAGTTATCATGTAGGCTATAAAAATAGAGTAGGCACGGTTGCCTTGAACTGAGCCCGAGCGCGACTGTAAATCACCATTTGAACGTAATGACGCTTCACATAAAGATGGTATAAATTACATTGTTACACCAGTTGGTGACGACAAGTGACTGTTAAAAAAATTTATTTGTCATTGAATCATTCATTTATCCAGTAAGAGAGGCTGCTCACTGCAGAGCCAATGGGTGAAGCTAGATGGTCCAACCACACCCTATCCTACTCATAACACTATCGCTAATATAACTCGACGTATTAAGCACAAAAAGGTAGAGCTGAACTAGGACAAGCTCCAACCAGCTGGACAACATTTGGCTCTGCAGTGAGCACCACTTGTTCAGTAATGAAACGAGTGAAGTCTTTGAGTCATTGAATCATTCACTGATTGAAAAAAATATTAACCCTTCCGGACGCAAGTTTAAAATATTCTGACTGAGCATCCAGTGTGAGTTTTTCAAGGCGACCATTATTTAGAACGAATCACTTTATTGTTTCCATGGTGACGTGTCATTGCTTGTCATGTGACACACAGCAGCCACAATAGCTCTGTAAGACTGATGATCTGCTTTTATTTAATTTTTCCTTTTTTATTCAAAATATTCACAAATTTGTTAACTATAGCATGAAATATCTGATATTTTGATTGTCAAATATCTGCAAGTGGATGTGTTATGCTGTTTAAACACCTTTATAATGATCGCGTAAGTTGAGCTATAAGCGCAATGGGCACTGTAATGTTAGTTTGCGCCACAGTAAAGAGAATCGCATCTGTTGGATTTACATGTGAATTCATCCACTTCTCTCGAAATACATGAAAGTAAATGAGCCGGTGAACTGAGAGAAAAATAGAGTAAACTTTAAAGTTACTTACAATGTGCATCTGAAATGAATGAAACGTGTCGTCTGATTATTATAGAAAGGATTGTTATTGGATTGTCCTCTTCCATAGACGTCAGTGTGTATTTTACAAACTCTAAATGTATTGTTTTGTTAGTACTTATGTGCATTTAAATGTCTGAAACCTAAAATAAACATTACGTGGTTGAAAAAACTGCATATTTGTAATATATTGAAAGCGCTGAGCGCGTCTGCAACTGGCTCAGCACCAGCCAACGCACACAAGCACTTTTGAATTTGGCAGTTGATCACATGATGCACTGAACGTTCTAATCACACCAGGGTGAACGTACGCTCCAGGGACCAGCCAAGACTGATCACACCGCTGTGATTGTATGCGTCAAAGAGTTAATAATAATAATGATTAATTCAAATAATTACATTTTTTCCAAATAGACTGCAGCTATTTTTTGTGAGAACACTAGTAAATTACATATTATTTGATTAGTTGTCTATTCAGAATTGTGGAATTGTGATCTATTTTTGACACAAAAAAAAAGTGATTCTTCATTTATTCAGCTCTAATAGACAGACAGACGGTTAGAAAGATAATCGTTTTACGTTTAGAGTTTTCAGGTATAGTTCCTAACAAATATCTCCGTTTCTTAGTTTCTCACCTGTGTACTGGGCAAGGCCTAAATCATAGACAAGGTCCAGCAGATGATCAGCATGGTTTCCAACCAGCATCTTCTTCAACTCCACCCAGATCCTCTCACCTGAGATAACAGCCAATCCTTTGGAATTCTCTCTTATTGCCTCCAGAGTCTCAGGTTCATGTTGCCCTGGCTCAGCTGCCACCCGCCCATAGAATCTATAGGGCAATCAGACCAAAAATTTAAAGATAAACCACATAAGCCATTTATAGGCTAAACAGTGGACTTCAGTGTTTATTCAAAAATGTTTATATATTTTAACTATAATAATTATACATTTTAAAATTTAAAGGAATAGATCACCCAAAAATGAAAACTCTATCATACTTTATTCACCTTCATATCATTCCAAACATGTACTTTGTTCCAGACACTTTCTGTCAAGATACCGTAATAGCGCATAATTACCTAAAATATCTCAAAATTCGAAGGTAGTCCTCTTGGATCCGTAGTGAGGCACTGCCGACAAACCTTACTTTCCTGTTCTTGAGGTCCTCATATCCTTGGAAATAATCATACAGAGTCCCATCCAGCCCTGTAAAAACACAATAGGCTAAATGTTAATGATTTCAAATCCTGTAAAAGCCAACATCAAATTAATAAGAAATTCATTCATTAAATTGCAAGGCTTATTCAGATGAAATATCTTACCAAGAAACATGGAGTTGATGGTGAGATCTCTGCGCTCGGCATCCTTGTGCCAGTCAGTGGTAAACTCCACCTCCGCGTGCCGCCCATCGGTCTGCACATCCACTCGCAAAGTGGTCACTTCAAAGTTCTCGTTATGAAGCTATACAATATATAAAGCGGCATGTTTCAGTTTGTTGTCGTAACGTTGAAAATTATCACAAGCCAAAGTAGACCACCTAAACCCACTGCAGAAGTTTAATAAGTGGGTTAGAGGTTTAGCAAAATGGAAAATATTTGAGGAATATCAATATAAAATTCTTCACCTTACCCTGGCAGTAATGGTCCCATGTTTCTCTCCTTTATTGTTTATCATCCTGACTCCTGCTGTCTGGAACATGCTCTTCATTTCCTCTGGAGTAGCTGTGGTGGCAAAATCTACATCTTCAGGCCGGTTTCCTGACAGGAGGTCCCGCACTGCCCCTCCTGCAATCCTCAGCTCAAACTGGTTCTTTTCAAATATTTCTAAATATCACAATATCAATCATGAATTCTGGACATGTTCCTTGTTAGTACAAAATAAAATGAAAATAGTAATCATTCAAAAGTTTGACGCCTGACAAAATGTACCTTATAACATGTTATGGTGAATTTACTATTATTGTAAAATGTGAAAATGAGCAGCTGTGTACAAACTTCTAATTGGTATATGAAAGTGAGGTAATGGTAAAGTACCGTGGTAACTTACCACCACTGCATTTTTTTTTTTAAAAAAAGGGTGATAATGGCGTAAGAAAAAGTGACCTTACCAGCAAGGCCAACCAGCCCGTCGGTAAATAAAGACTCAAACTCTTTAGTTTTCAGCTGCATTGTGATTAATGATCTGTGACTCCACGTGAGATGAACTCGGTTGATAAACCTAGGGCTAAGAAACAATTTAGCCCACATCGATGAACCTAAAGACAACAAAGCCAGTGTCTGTAAATTCCACGCAATATAATTAATTCAGAATCGAAAATACGTATAAATGCTAGATTAATTAATAGCTTTGGACTTCAAGTGACTCTTCCAGGTTAGTTCCCAAAGGGATGAGCACACAACGTGAAATTACCAACAAAAAAACACTGAGAAGTTATAAATGGAGTTACTAAAAGGAGCAATAAATGTACCAAACGTGACATAAAATACATCATATTTATTCACCTGAGGAAAAACAACAGATGCTATTTTAGCGCATTCGTAGTTCCACTCACGCCGTGAGGAGCCATGACAGATATTCACAAAGGGGCGTGGCCAGGCAACACAGTGTTTCCGGGATACCAACGTGATGACACTAACAACCAATGAAAATGGTTTATTTTCTTTTTTTTCATACTCCCAACCAACATGCTTGCCTTAAGTACCGGTAATAGATAACCATTTACATCTCTTGGCTGTTTTAATTAAATGATGTTAATTAATGTTTAGTCAAGTCATAGGTTCACCACAAATTATTATCTTGTACTCACTCAATTTCAAACGGTTCCTACTTCAAAGGAATCGGTCGGAATTATTCAGATTAATTTATTTTGTGAAACAGTTCAAATTTTTCATTTAAAACATCCAAGACTCAAGAGAATCGTTCGCTCGCGAATCGAACAGAATTAAATCAGGCTGTAAACAGAGGCGCATGACAAAAAAGCATGATTTGCGTCAAGTCTGAAATATTCAAACGTGACGGTTTGTTTACAGTTGAAGTAACCGCCCATTTCAAAGCGCCT
Source organism: Zacco platypus (assembly GCA_038088235.1). Classification (NCBI taxonomy): domain Eukaryota; kingdom Metazoa; phylum Chordata; class Actinopteri; order Cypriniformes; family Xenocyprididae; genus Zacco; species Zacco platypus. The sequence goes on from CM076074.1 coordinate 25,880,501, forward strand.
CGCGAGACTGGAGGAAGTGACAAGCTCGTGCATAAGCGGCGAGCAGCTGCTGTGTATCCGGCTAGTCTGTTTCAATGGCTAAAGTGGAAATCGCTCCTTTGAGAGCCTGGGATGATTTCTATCCAGGCTCAGAGCGCTTCGCCAAACCAGACACGCGAGATTTGGCGAAATGGAACAACAGAGTGGTCAGCAACCTCCTGTATTATCAAACAAACTATCTGTTGGTGGCAATCGCTGTATTCCTGATTGTAGGGTGAGTCCAGCTGTCTTGTTGGTTAATTCGACGAGATTTAACCGTAAACAGAATATTTAAATAGCATTTGTATCACATCTTGGACACGTCGACACAAACCTCGTATTACAAAGTATCGCGAGAAGTAATAGCCTGTTAAATAATGTACATTCGGCTTTAAATGGCCATAGCTTTAAATGCACTGTAACTGATGTGCTGATTAAATTAACTTAAATGGTACTATACGGATTTTTGTTGGGATATGTACCATCTAGGTGTACGATAAATAACATGCTACATGAAAATTGCAATCTAACTTGATATTATTGTTTGATAGCATCATTATACCTTGGTAGAGTACTGTACTTGTTTTAAGGAAATTTAATGTTGCGCTGAAAAAAATAATTAGCGATAAACTTTAATAAAAGCCCCCCTCCTCCCCCTCCTTCCTCCTCATCCTCCCCCTCCTCATCCTCCTCCTCCTCATCCTCCGCCTCCTGTCCAAACTGGAACATGAAGTATTTCTTCCTAAATATAGTTAGTGGATAGTTACAGGACACACATAGTTGTGTTGATCTGTGAGCAGCTGTGTTTCTGAGATGAATGCCAGTGTAATGTCTGGCTCTAATATTATAGCTAGTTGCTAAGACTGAACAATATTTAAGGGTGTAATCACATCACATGACACTGACCACGAGCAAAGGGCATGAGGGCAGTATTTAGCAATGCACTCATTTCACAGTCATAAAGTGCGTGTCTATTTTAACATTTTAACGTTGTTTATTTTTTTTAACTGTCAAGTTTATTGTTGTTTTTATTTTCAGACCCACGTGGTCCAGGCCAAAATGCCTTTTTGTTTGCAAAATGTGCTTACACTTTATAGCCTTTAGGTGTCACCATTGCACCGCTTGTATTCTCGTGGCTAGAAGGCTGTGATCTAGACAAAATCATTTGTGTGTACAATCCTTTTTTATTGTTTTATAGAAGACATTGAAGCATAAGTGGAACAACAAAAACTAAACCGCCTCAATAACATCCTGTCACCAGTCAATTCTCTGTCCACAGGTTCATGAACCCTGTGAGCATGTTCACGGGTGCAACAGTGATCGCTTCTGTCTTCATTGGCTCTGTATGGGCAGGGGAGAACAAGGCAATCATTAAAAAATTCAAGAAAGAGAACCCTGCCTTGTTTGTTTTCCTGGTGATGGTCGTGAGCTACTTCCTCATGTCACTCTTCGGTGGAGTTATGGTATTCCTGCTTGGAATCAAGCTGCCACTTCTGTGTAAGTTTCTTAAGAAATCATTATCGTAGATCATTGTGAGCGAAAATGAAAGGAGGGGTGAAAAAAAGTCTGTTTTAATAAGTTGGAAATTAGATGGAATGCAAGAATAAGGTTTTGTGTCTTGAAAAGAAATCATAACATAGCAGTTTATTAAATGCAGTGTCATTTAAAAGTCTTTAACACGCAACAAAGCAGCTGGAAGTTTAAAGTGCTTTGACATTTTGCATTTCAGTGATCTTTGCACATGCATCGCTTCGCTTACGGAACATGAAAAACAAACTGGAGAATAAAATGGAGAGCGCTGGACTCAAGAAATCACCCATGGGAATCATACTTGAAGCTCTGGGTCAACAAGAAGAGAACTTCAGCAAAATTCAAGACATTCTGGAGAGCAAACTGAAGAGTGAACTCTGTCATTAGTGCCTTTCTGAGGTTCTCACCAATACATGAAGGGACTGCTTTCAGCTCGCACAATTTATGAAATCCACTCCGTTTCTTCCAACATCCGTTATTGGCAAAAATAAAAAGTTTTTTCTTTTTCTCCTCAGTGTTTTCTGTAAAGGGACGAACAAATTATATTTAAAAAAGAGTGTTTTATAATGTTTGTTTACATCTCAGGTCAAATGTAAGAGGATGGATGCAATTCACATCATCTTTCAAAGATCTTTTCTTTCTATGATCTGTTGGGTAATGTGTCATGTGCAAGTTTTCTTTCAAAATACATTCATTCTTACATTAAGAAAAATTAAAGTATAACATAAGATGTCATCAGGTTTATAAGATTTAACATCTCCAATTTTTCTGCAGTGTCATGATTACTGGAATTCTATGAATGAAAGAGAAAATGGTTTGGACTAAAAATGGCAACTGAATCTTTGAAGAATACTCTGAAGAATCGCTTCTGCTTGTTTATCTTGCTGTTTTGTAAAAGCAATTAGCCTTTTGAGTCCTGCACTACAATGATTTTACCATAGGAAAGGGGGATTGTTTGTTTGTATCGTGTCTAAGATCATCCCTTACCTTTGGTGGATTACTGTAATGCACAGTCTTTCATGGCTCATTGTTTTGTTGTCACCTTATGTACTCTTAAATCTATGCAAAAAAAAAAAGTGTTAATAAAGTCACATTTTGGTACCATCACTAAAGTTTGATTTACATTGAAATCATATTAATTGCTGTGGTTTGTTCATTTGTTTTAATGCCATGGCAGCTTCAAGCTATATTCATTAAAAAATGGTAATACGTTTTTAAAATATATTTTTATAATACTATATTTGGTTTAGCTTAAACATTTCCTTCCAAAATGTTAACTGAATAAAAAAAAAGGATTAAACCCAGCACAATCTAATAAAACATGCTTCAGAGATAAAGGATTTTGACAAAAAGCATGTTGGTGGATCTTCTCCTACTGTTAAATGCGTATGTCATCCTGGAATGGTCTAATAAAACCTTTCCTAACATCGGAAATGGCTTGGGTTAAAGGTGCACTCAGCAATTGTACTGTTTATGTTGTGCTGGTTACTGAAATGCTCTTTTCACGATCAGCCATTATCAATCAGTTTGCTCCGAAATCAAGTGTTTGAAAACAGTGGGGTGACGGTGATGACCCGAGTCGAAGTCGGTCATGTTGGCCCCATGCAACCTGATCCATATAAAATAAATCAGCTTTATTAGCTTTTTTTGTTTTTTTTAAATAAAATGACGTCTTTATCTCCTTTGAGTGTACATAACTTTTACAAAAGCATTTACTTCTTTAAATGTTAAAAAGGTAAACAAAAAAACAATGTATATGCTGAGCAAAGTATCCTTTTCAACAGCTGACTCTCATTACAGACTTACAGAATGACTGAAATTGTGGACTTAAGAGTGAAGAGTGTTTCAAATGTAAAATCTTGATGGGAACTATGACTTTAAAGGTAGCTCATCCCCACATCTGAATAACCCACTGTCATTCTGTTCCTCTCTCTTATTCTATGCAGTAGATTACAGGGAGTTTCAGAGCAGCTCACAACATCTGTGCAGACTTACCTGCAGTAAATCATGCTGGGTTCCTGCTGAATCAGCAACTTCACTTTCATGTGCTTTCATTTAAAAACAGACCCAAACCTGAGTTCTTTAACCGAGCCCTTTAAAATGACGAGCAAAGAGCTAAGAAGGAATATCAAAAAGTTATAATAAGAATAGAATAATTATAAATTGTTGAGCACACAAAAAGCTAATTTATTTTAAATATTGTTGGGAATATTTTTTTAGGGATAGGGCCCATTGTTATGGAAGCCCGTTTCCTCCACTGAAAAAAAGAAGGTTATTGCGCCTTTTTATCTCAGAATTGTGAGATAAAAAGTCAGAATTGTGAGATAAAAAGTCAGAATTGTGAGATAAAAAGTCAGAATTTTGAGATATAAAGTCAGAATTGTGAGATATAAAGTCAGAATTGTGAGATAAAAAGTAAGAATTGTGAGATATAAAGTCAGAATTGTGAGATATAAAGTCAGAATTGTGAGATAAAAAGTTAGAATTGTGAGATATAAAGTCAGAATTGTGAGATATAAAGTCAGAATTGTGAGATATAAAGTCCGAATTGTGAGATATAAAGTCCGAATTGTGAGATATAAAGTCAGAATTGTGAGATAAAAAGTCAGAATTGTGAGATAAAAAGTCAGAATTGTGAGATAAAAAGTCAGAAATGTGAGATATAAAGTCAGAATTGTGAGATAAAAAGTCAGAAATGTGAGATATAAAGTCAGAATTGTGAGATAAAAAGTCAGAATTGTGAGATAAAAAGTCCGAATTGTGAGATATAAAGTCAGAATTGTGAGTTATAAAGTCAGAATTGTGAGATAAAAAGTCAGAATTGTGAGATAAAAAGTCAGAATTGTGAGATAAAAAGTCAGAAATGTGAGATATAAAGTCAGAATTGTGAGATAAAAAGTCAGAAATGTGAGATATAAAGTCAGAATTGTGAGATAAAAAGTCAGAATTGTGAGATAAAAAGTCCGAATTGTGAGATATAAAGTCCGAATTGTGAGTTATAAAGTCAGAATTGTGAGATAAAAAGTCAGAATTGTGAGATAAAAAGTCAGAATTGTGAGATAAAAAGTCAGAAATGTGAGATATAAAGTCAGAATTGTGAGATAAAAAGTCAGAAATGTGAGATATAAAGTCAGAATTGTGAGATAAAAAGTCAGAAATGTGAGATATAAAGTCAGAATTGTGAGATAAAAAGTCAGAATTGTGAGATAAAAAGTCAGAAATGTGAGATATAAAGTCAGAATTGTGAGATAAAAAGTCAGAAATGTGAGATATAAAGTCAGAATTGTGAGATAAAAAGTCAGAATTGTGAGATAAAAAGTCCGAATTGTGAGATATAAAGTCAGAATTGTGAGTTATAAAGTCAGAATTGTGAGATAAAAAGTCAGAATTGTGAGATAAAAAGTCAGAATTGTGAGATAAAAAGTCAGAAATGTGAGATATAAAGTCAGAATTGTGAGATAAAAAGTCAGAAATGTGAGATATAAAGTCAGAATTGTGAGATAAAAAGTCAGAATTGTGAGATAAAAAGTCCGAATTGTGAGATATAAAGTCCGAATTGTGAGTTATAAAGTCAGAATTGTGAGATAAAAAGTCAGAATTGTGAGATAAAAAGTCAGAATTGTGAGATAAAAAGTCAGAAATGTGAGATATAAAGTCAGAATTGTGAGATAAAAAGTCAGAAATGTGAGATATAAAGTCAGAATTGTGAGATAAAAAGTCAGAAATGTGAGATATAAAGTCAGAATTGTGAGATAAAAAGTCAGAATTCTGAGATATAAAGTCAGAATTGTGAGATAAAAAGTCAGAATTGTGAGATAAAAAGTCAGAATAATCTTTTTTTTTCAGTGGCGGAAACAAGCTTCCATACATTGTAGGGTGCTTTTTTAACAGGGCTCTTAAGTTAAGAAATTCCTTAGTGAGAATTTGTTTAAAATAAGGTTTTCTTGTTTTCTTCAGTGGTTTGTTTTTTTAAGCAGGGATAAGGCTCCATTTATTTTTTGTATCCCAGTAGCAGCAGGGACAGGGTTCAGATTTTTGCAGCAGCAGCGAAAGCGTTCTGACTTTTTTTCAGCAGCACGGATCAGCATCAGATTTTTTTGCTGCAAAAAGGATAGGGTTGTTTTTTTTTTGTTTTTGTTTTTTGCAATAGGGATAGGGTTCAACAGCAGTTGCAACAAACCTCTTAAGTTAAAAAATCCCTTAGTGGTAATTAATTTATAATTATAACTAAGAATTTTCTCATCTTAAGGGGTTTGTTGTAACTAGGCGCAAGTTTTATTATAAGGAGTTTTATTATAATTTTGCCAGCATTAGCAGTAAAGTTTTTTGGCCATCGAAGCTGCTCTCTAGGAGAAAGCGACCTTCAATGGCTGGTTGTTGACAATATAGCCATTCATAAATGAAATGGCTAGCATCATCTATTGAGGAATTAGGTCACAAAAATGTAACCCATGCTCCAGTTGTTCTTCACCTTCACGCTGGTGACACATCCAAGAGCAGAAAATATAGAGCACAGCTCCTTACTATCTTATTTTGGTCATTTTCTCTATACTTTTCAAAACTGTCACTTGTGGCCATAATGTCATATTATTAATATATAATTACTAATTATATCAATTAATCTACTCTGTGCATAGACCTTATTCACAGCAGCACCATGACATGTATGAAAGTGAGGGAAAGACTTAGCGTGTTTTCAATCGCATCCGCTGTGAAAAGCTGTATACATAGGGATAGGCTTCAGATTTTTTTCCCAGCATAAATCTCCTAAATCACATATAGTTGTCCACAATTTATGTTGTCTGGAGTTTTTTTTTGTCTATTAAATTTTTTTTTGTAAAGATATTGTTTATGTTTTATCTGCATAGTAATCTAAAACCATTAAATAACAGTAAAACGCACTAAAGATATGTATATCTACTTCACAGTCTTAGTTTGAATTTAAATTTACATTCCTGTAAATATATATAATATATAAATATATATACTACACAGTTCAAACATTTTCCTAATGTTTGAGCTTTTTTGTTTGTTTGTTTAAATCTATCATTTACTTAACATTAGTTTGTTAGACTATATTTGAGCTCAAGATATATGTATGAGGCTCTCTGAAATACACCAGTGAATCTTTGCTGGAACTTTGTCTCTGTCGCTACCCTCCTCCATCTCCAAAGGTCAAACATGACCTCATTTCTAATGACCTTCAGGTGTATAAGTTGACCATTGTTACAAAATTTTACACCACTATGAAATGTCTCTCTCCAGTTCACTGAGGATTGGAAAAAAGAGTGCACAAACACAAAACCCAAGAGCACAGAAGAAGCAGCAATTTTAAAGGGTGTTATTGTCAAAAGTAAAAGTGTGTGAAGAACAAGATGTCCCGTAGTGATTTTAGATGAGCAGTTGTGTGGTTAAGCACTGACACTTTGGAAAAACTAGGTAAATAAAACAGCGCTTTGTTAGTCAGATGACTGTGCTACAACAATATTATGTCTGCATACTGTGAAGTTTAAGCAGGGTGCGTAACCACAAACCCACTTGACAACTGGAAGGAGTATTTGTGTGTGTGTGTGTGTGTTCATGAAGGACTAATAGATGGCCATTGTTTGCATGGGGTTTGAGTCAGCTGCAGATGACCTGGCTGATATCTTTGTACAGCTGGTGGCTACAAGAGCAAGGGGAGGTTAGACAGAAGGGTACAGCTGCAGCACAAACATCCCAGCATACTTCAGGAGCAGTGTAGGGTGGACAGCCCCGGGCCACAGTTCATCAGAACAAAGCCTCTATCTCTCGCAGCCAAGAGCAGCGGGCGATGTGAGTGGAGACAAATGACAAAAGAGCTGCAGGGAGAATTTCATGAAGAAATCTCAATCTAAAATAAAAAGAAAAACAGGAATTTAGGCCCCGTTTTGTGCGTTTTCGTTAAAACGCATAACTTTCACTTACGGTTTCGACCCTCGAAAACAGACTTTTGAAAACGTTCTGCGTATCCTTGATGACAGTGTAAACAACATGGAGACTTATGCTGGCTTCATGTGCTTTCGGAAATTTGATAATTCCCACTTCTGAAATCGTGATTACGAGCTCATCGTATTTAAGTTTCGAAATGGCAGGGCGTTCGTGTGGAATATTTACCTTGGTAACTTGTATTTACGATAATTCTGAGAGCATGTGAAGGCAGCATCAACTGCAATTTTTGCATTTAAAAAAAATAAAAATAAAATTTCTAGGCTCATGTCCATTGCACAGTGTGCATGAACGGTCATGTGACATGCGTTTTCGTTGCGTAGACGGAGATCGTTTCTGAAATACCAGTGTAGATGATCGTTTTCATTTTAAAACAAAAATGCACTGGTGTAAACGCTGTCTAATATTTTGCGCAAAGAAAATGTCTAGTTTTCAATGTTTTGAATGAAATGATTCCATTTCAATGTGAAAAAATAACATCATTACTGTAATAAGGTAAAAAAAAAAAAATCCTGCCCAGACAAAATGAAATTAGACAAACCGATAATAGTGTAAAGACTTCATGATAAATTATTTAATCTAAATTAATATTACTATTTTTTCATATAACTAATAAATTACTTTTTCTCTAAAAAAACGTATTTTAGATTTAAATATGGTAGTCTTACATTATTTTGTATTATCATATATTAAAAATACATGTATAAATTAAGAATGACAGTGGCTAAGGTTTATAAATGTATACAGGTAAAGGATGAAGGTCAGAGGGCACAAACTACATAAAATCTTTTAAATTGACCAAATTAAATTTAGTGCACTTTAAATGGGTTCATTTCTAATAATCAGTCCGTGCGAACATAAATATGTGCATTATGGATATTTATCAAAGGTGTAGCATAAAAAACCAGGCCAGGCACATGATCTGTTCTTACCTCATTATGTACACAGATGACTGATTGCTTATCTTTAGGGGAGTGGCTCGTGTGCTCTTAGTCGGAGTTTCAAAACACGTTCTTCTAGTTTTGTACTCCATACATAACTGATGACGAGCTGCTCGTTCTCCTGAAAATAATGATTCTGAACTGAGAGAGGGTGTAGCTGTAATTCAAGTGGTTGTTTTTTTTTACAAGAGAACTTGAATTCAACTAAATTTTCAGCAATAAAAAGACAAATTTATAATGAATCACTTGTGCTACTGCTTGTAAGTTGCTTTTTTGGATTAAATAATACAAATGCCATCTTTAATAGTCGTAAGGGCTTACTGTTATAAGCCATAAAGCTAAGTCAGGCTTGCAACTTCCTTATTGCATCCCAGCAGGTGATATTTCCTTATGAAGCCATAAGTTATATCTCCTATTATATACACTCCATCAAATCATTGACTCTCAATTTTGACCAAAACAAAAGGCAATACATGTCAGTTTTTTCTTTTAATTCCAATGAATTTTTTTGACAAATTACTAAGAACCAGCTTGAGAAATCCAAACTATATATTATATGCTTTCAAAACAAATCTTTCAAAATGATAAAAACAAATCTCTCTAAAAGGTGAAAAATGTATCAAATGTTTGTACAGTATTTACAAATACATATACATTTCCCTTCTGAAGAGAAAGAGATGCAGTGTGCTCGGTCACGGTTTCAAATCTTTCAGAGTGAGCAAAGTCCATTTAGGGTATAAAAGTGCAGTAAATGGTAACAACTATTGTACCCTGCCTAATATGAAAACGATTATACTCTCATATAATCATGTTCCAATAATTCGAGCTGTAGCAATCCATTTAACCGGATTAGAAAAGTAACTGAATACTTGGCAATGGCTGACGCAAAGTAGAATGTCGAGAGGCATGATTTACTAGTACTTGGCATGTGCAAAAACAGAAATACTTTTTGTGACTGGTCCAAATGTTAGTTGTGCACTAATCAGCATTTGCTGCTTGTGAACCAAATTAAAACGATACACAGGCGTAAAAGCCCAAAGCCAGAAAAGACTGAATGCACTTGAGAAAATACTGAATGAAAAATCTTTTTGTTGCACCAACACATCCCAAGTACTTTCAGTTTATAAACACACACACACACACACACAAAAAAAACACTATAAAAAGTTTGTTGAGAAAAGATAAGATCGGCATAAACAACATTTAACAATCCAAGTGTGAAAAAGCATTACGGAATATTTTGGTGGGGGTTTTGCACACAAAAAAAATCTGATTTCAATCCTTCATATCTTTGTAAGCTTGTGCCTGATGAAACATTATGTTGCAAAATCCTTCAATGTCAGAGTGTATTGAGGGTTAGACAATGTACCCAGTTCATTCTGCCCACAGCATCATAAGTTTCCACAGCAGCTGTGTCTTGTAGGCAAAGTGCTATCCCATAGTTTGTTCACGAAGAGAATGCATTGTCCTTTCTCAAGTCATCTAGCAGGATCAACTTCACGTGTCTGTTTTAAGGCTCTCGTCCGGCAACATTCCGAACTTTGGAAATCATTGCCATTAATAAGCCAATGAGATGAGAAAAAGGCACATGAGAGTGAACAGGAAACAGTTTCTCTCACTCTTCTACACTATGGTTCCAGGTTTGGAGTCCTCATGCCAATACAGTGTCTGCTGGTCTTCAGAGTCAAAACTGCTGTCCATTGGGCTAGTTGTGTGTGAATCGTGATGGCTCACATCTATATAGGATCTGCAAATAGAAAAGAAAGTAAAATGTTTTAATAATCCACATGAAATATGGACAGTGCTTACAAATATACTGATTTACTGAATATTTTAAACCTCTGTGGCACATGGTATATATTTATAAATACAACACCAGATATACTAAAAACCAGAGTCATGGTCAATGCTTTTGCAAGAACAACAATGTTACAAAAATAGCTTCTTGTGCGGCTGGTTTTGCAGCGTTATATCAAAGGGTTTCAGTATATCTGGCCGAGAAACTGGCCTTGTTTCCATATTGATGATTGTTTTTGATTATTTTGATTAATGCATGTCAACGTGTTGAGTAGGTTTGAGAGAGACACAACATCACGGAACAAAGTTAAACATTCACACCTGAAGCAGACCATACAAAAGCACACATGTATGCTAGTCAAAACTTGCACACAGCAATCAAAAACATGAAGAGCAGGATCACATGCTTCCACTACAAACGATACCTCACCCTTTTTTTTTTTTTTAGAAAGAAAACACACAACCATCCCACCACCAGTCAGTAAGCAGTAGAAAGTGTGATAACAGCAGTCTTGTTAACCCCTGAGTGATTCGCCATTACAGTTAGAGAGGCAAATGCGAGTCCTTCATATCTCACCACTGCTTTATGTGTTGTCTGAGTCACTAGCAATGAGTGTAAAAGTATTCCGGGTCATAACCACTGGCAACAGCACCAGGCACCTCTAAAGGCACTGGCAATGGGCTTCTCCTGCCCGGAGTCATCCACCCGTACTCGGGTGGGTATCTGTCCAAAAGAGGGTCAGGAGGCGGAGCCAGCAGACGGGGGTCAGGGCTGGTTTGGGAGGAAGGGTAAGCAGCAGTCAGTCAGATCAAATGGATAAGTGTACACACAGCCAGAGAGAGACGACTGGATGTACTTTGAGTAAATGTCAGAATTTTTGGGTGAAGTATCCTTTCATAAGCGTCACTCTTTATTTTGCAGCAAACACGTATGACTCTCTTTCTGGAAATTATAAATGCTATTTTATAAAATGTCTTTAGTCTGAATGAGGACTGAGGCAGGGCCGGTGCTGCATTACCGTATGCTACATTTGTTCATTATGTACATGTATTTTCATGCCTTAAACATTTGTTTTTTTCGTGAAATTTATGTAAACTAGATAAAATTGGCTAATTTAATGTGAGTTAAATGACCATCTCGAAGTTTCCTGTGTAATTATTATAAAATAATTACACAGGATATATAGTAATAAGAGTATTAGTAATATATAATATTATATATATATATATATATATATATATATAGTGTAATAAATTCTACATGTATCATATTTTTATACTACCATTCAAAGGTTTTGTGTCAGTAAGAGTTTTTGTTTTAAAGTTTTTGAAACTTTATGCTTAAGGCTCAGTTTATTTGATCAAAATACAGTAAAAAACAGTAATATTGTGAAATATTACAATTTAAAATAAGTGATTTCTATTTGAATATATTTAAAAATGTAATGGCAAAACAATTTTCAGCATCATTACTCCAATCTTCACTGTCACATGATCCTTCAGGAATCATTCTAATATGCTAATTTCCTGCTCAAGAAACATTTACTATTATCAAGATTAAAACAATTGTGCTGCTTCATATTTTTGTGGAAACACTGATAATTTTTTTCAGGATTCTTTGATGCATTTATTTGAAGTAGAAATCTTTTGTAACACAAGTGTCTTTACTGTTATATTTGATCAATTGATTGTGTCCTTGATGGACAAAAGCATTACTTTCTTTAAAAAAAAAATCTCCAAACTTTTAAATGGTAGTGTATATGCTGGGGCCAGGAAAACAATGTCACCCTAAAAGGCTAACAGAAAAAAATCCTTAATGTTGTAGCTTGTGAAGAATACTATGCCTTTAAAAGACACAGAATATAATGCACAAGTCGTATGGATACAAATAGACGCTCGACACCCTCCATAATGAAAACAAGCACTCTAGTCAATCTATTTGCAAATTTATGGAAGAAAGTATCTCATACAAGTTTGGAAAGACATATGAGAATGAGTAGTACACAAGTGTGAACTACTCCTTTAAACATTGCTTGAACGAAACACAAGCACATTTAAAAGAAAGCCATGCAGCCATACTTTTACAACACACAACAAGCCAGACATCCTGAGACGCTGACTAAACAACAAATCACGCTGAGTACAGACAGAGCAACCCCACACGGCTGGCGCTTTACTTACTATCAAGGGCTACACTTAGCAAATGAAGCTTTATTAACCCTTGCATGTCTTGCACCACCAGATTGAGGCGGGGACAAACCCATCTGCTTCATCTGATAGCAAGAGGAGGATGGAGGAAGAGGAGGAGGAGGAGGGAGTGAGGAAGAACAAGCTTGGGAGAAATGAGGAGGATAGTACTGAGGGCTGGCTGGGTAGTGCCAAGCACGTTTAGCGTGCAAACTCGAGTCGTGTCTGTGAGGGAAAGAACGGTCATAAGGAGAACAAAGCGTGAGAGCAGATATTGCACCAGCGCGCCTGCAGAATTAACCAGATGCATTGTGTCAGACAAACTGTTAGCTTGAACATGCCCTGATGAACTGTAGCATATCAGCTAGATAGTGGACACTATGGCAAACATAAAAAATACATTATTAAAACTAGTATTTTCTTAAAAATGTAAAAGTCTAGGTGGTTACTAAAGCACTTCAAGGTGTTGGGTGGATGCTTACTGGCCAAGACAAAAGAGTCCACTCATTCAAAATGGGTCTTTTTTATACTGCTTTTTGTGCAGCTCTATAGAATCACAGAGAGATGAGTTTTTTGTGGCAGGCCATTGTGACAGAGGTACTTAACTCTGGTTAAGACGGTTCAGATAAAGGCTAATGAGCTAATCAGTAAAGGACGAAGGTGTACAGAAGAGTCATACCTGCTGTGTAATGGATGGCTGTGATGGACAGTGTTGTAGCCGTAGGACTGATGATGGTGTGCGAGAGGCATTTCATACTCTGACATTGCCATGACTGGTCGACCGTGCCAGTTTCCCGAACTAACTGCGATTACATGAAGATGAAATAAAATTAATGAAGGAAAACCTCAATGACATTACCGTTCAAGAGAGAAGAAAATTATTCCGCATTCAAGACTACCAAAATGCCCAAGGTTTAAGACTAGCAAGGCTGATTAAATTTAAGTTTTTTTTCTAATAGATGCATTTAATTTCAGCAATTTTGTGCATGTCTCATTTGCCATCAACAATTTAATAATTGTGTGTTCACAAAATATTGGCATCTATAAATTGAAAATAAATGTTGAAATAAATATTTAAAATATAAGAGGGAAATTTGAGTGACAAATTATTTTGATTTAAATAAAATCATTCTGTCTAAACGGTAGAGAATATTATTGTTTTGCATTACATTACTGATAAATTGTGCTTAATTGCACTGACAATATGGTCACGATGCGATGTGGTCCTAAAATTGGCTTCTTTTGCCTTAAGGGGTGGTCACACTACACTTTTCGTTGCATTGACTTCCAATCATATGCATGCGAATGCATCAGACCGCAAACACATTCTCATGCGAAAAGTTTCGCATTTTGCTCTGTTCCAAAGTTCAAGTTTGAATCAGTATGAATGTGTGACCAGTAGAAGATCAATACGTCACGCCGTGAATTAAAATTAAAAGAACAATATTTTTGCAGTAGGGTAGATTGTATATTTTTTTTAATTTTGTGTGTATTACTCTGTTATATGTTGAATTCACTTTTATAAAAAATACAGTGCAGTGCGTGACATATCACGATCAAAGAATTTCGCATGCTCAAACTTTAGCGTGACCGCAGCCTTATGCATAATTCTTTTCAATTGGTGTAAAATGCCTTTGTGAGATACACTAATTTAAGACGCCCTTGGAAGCCCAGAAGTATTTCTAGTATGAGGAAACAGGAGGTAGTGTTTTTATGCAACACTTCTCACCTGTTGAGTAGGAAGCTGTACTGTCACTGCGCACATAACTTGATGACATGGTCCTGTAGCCTAGGTTTTGCTGAGGCCCCCTGTAGGTGTCATAGCCGGGTTGTTTGTGCTGTCGGTTGTACCATCCACGCAAGTGTTCCACCACTTCAGCCTTTTGCATGTTTCTGGGAAAATTCTCATTCCTGGATGGAGGACGGTTCCTTGGCGGCCTTAACGTGGCATAAAGGTTATGTGCCAAACCATCTATCTCATCCTGGCCATAGTTCCCATGAGGGTCATGTCTGGGATAGGAGGGGTTAACATTATAGTGTCCCTCCATCTCAGTCTCATACATGTACGGTCCATTTGGGTACACTTCAGGTTCGATGTACCGTGGATATCCAGTGACGTAATAGGCTGTAGTGGTTGGTTGTTGCAGAGGCTGGGATGTATAACCACGTGTGTCATTCTGTGCTAGGTTGGGCATGCTTCCTGTGTTGGCGTATATGTTGCCCTGCCTCCGCCGATGCCGGTTTTTGGCACGGGAATGGCAGCCGGGAATGGAGTACTCCACACTGGACTGACTGGTGTAGGAGGAGCCATCGTCAAGTATTTCAGTGCTGTTGCTACGACGAGGAGGAGAGATGAAGACAGGCTCGGATGGTTCGCTTTCCACAAGGAACTGTGACTGAGATTCCAGACTGCCACTGCGCTGCCGAAAATGAGTGCTGCATGCAGGAAGAATCAAAATAATTCATGAAAACTTAAAAATATGAAAAATAATTCTCTTTGACAAATGACTTTTGCTCCTGTTTTGTAAGTCATTTCGGATATATGTCTGCTAAATGCATATATGCAAATGTAATACAAAAAAGGAAAATATAATTTAAATAAAACATTTGTACATTAATAAAACCTAATAATGTTTCACGCTGGTTTGAGGCCATTTTGTTTTACACAAACAATTACAAAAAGTCAAGGCAAGGCAATTAAATATTTTAGGACAGAGCAAAAATAATCTACAACTTTTCAAGATCTACACAAAGACAGTGTTCCTACGATCATGGAAAGTGTTTATTCCTTAACAATTGTTATTTTATTACATTCAGAGACCATGCTAGTGGGCAGGTGATGAAAAAGAGTCGATTGTGTACTATACCTGAGCTGGATGCTGCTGTAGGCATTGCGGGGAAGTTGAGGGGTGGGGGGCATGCTCCGTGAGTCTGAGGGTTGTCGTGAGGGTTGATGGTAAGGGCTGCTGTGTGTTGATAAGGCGTCTCCATGTATATAGGCCACAGGTTCTTGGACTTCGCCATAATTTAATCTAGAACACAGATAAGAACAACACTTTACCAAACTTCCTTCATGGGTGGAGTTCTCACCACATACACAGCCTCCAAGGAAGTACAGAAAAACTTTTCACGACATACCACCCTTGTACCTATTTAGATCGAATACAAAAGCCCATTGGTTTTTGAGGAACAAATGGTTAAATTACAAATGACTGAATTACATCTCATTTTACAGGATTTCAGATTTCAGCCGTCTGGTCTCATTAAACTTCCACCTCACTGGCTCATTCTATTAATGCCCATTGTTCCTGTGAGATTTTCCAGAGCAGCTTTCCTCTGTGCTTATGGCACTTCCGCCCCCACTTTGCGATTATTGTTGGAGTTTTTGCAGTCAAGCAGTGACATGCTTATTCCTGGGGCACTATTTTTAACACCGAGTGTTTGGGCTGATAAGAGGAGACTGTGAAGGAAGAAGTCGAGTTAAGCAAACACTGGAATGCAGGGCTGATTCCTTGATCACAGGTCTCTACTAGTTCAATGGGCACAAAAGCAAACACCAGCCAGAGGCAGGGAAAGGTAAGAAGTGCTCAAGCTTAATCCTAAAGAGCTGTGTTTGGCGGGCATCTCACCTGCTGCAGTCCCGGTAGTCGTCACTGCCATGATTTACGTGATCTGAATGGTATGATGCAGCGAAGGAGTTTGACGAGTTAGGACGTGGAGAATACTGTACTGAACGTGAACGTTGTCTCTGCGATGGCTCATCTAAGACAAAACAAGTAAACAAGATTGATAGTCTAGCCTGTAGTGATAAGTGTCACAGGCATTTATACACTACTGTTTAAATGTTTGGGGTCAATAAGATTTTTTTTAAAAGAAAATAACACTTTTATTCAGAAAGGACACAACTGACAATTAACCAAAATAGACACCCTTGTTTTAACATTGATGACAATAGGAAATGTACTTTGAGAACCAAATCAGCATATTAGAATGATTTCTGAAAGATTATGTGACATTAAAGACTGGAAAAAAAAAAAAAGGTGAATGGTGAACTTATATTCAACACCAACAGTACTCACCATCTTCCAAATTGAAGCAGTCAGACAGACTGTCAAGGTTCATATCATCTGCAAAAACAATTGAGATTAAAGTTCTGTCTGTAATATTTACTTGCTGCCAAGATCCATTACCACTACTAATCCAATACATTGGCTAATCACAAGTAAAGCATAAAACCATGACTGTCAACAGAGCGCAAAGTTCGCATATAAGCACACGTTCTCGGTGTCCCACATATTTTAAACAAAACATATAATGATGACTAATCATTAAACCAGATGCACACCAGCAATGATGATGGAAGCTCTTTGTGTGGGCTCCTTGCCAATCTTCACTCTGTAATCATTGATCTCATTTTCAATCTCCTGAAGTTTTTTGGTAGCATCCATAAGGTTTCTCCTGCGTTTCTTCTTCACGGTTTTACAGAGCTCATTTTCACAGGCAAGTTTTTTTGCTGCCTCCACAATCTTCTTCTGCAGTGCAAAGCAGCTCTCTAGGTTTCTTAATTGAGGGTCCTGCAAGGATAAAAAGACCCTTTAAATTAGCAAAAAGTACACAAAATGTAGGCAGTTCTTGCAGTATTTCTGAGAAGAACGAATTAGACAACCTACCGCATCATAAGGGAAAAGATCATCCAATTTGAAAGTAGTTCCCATGCGCCTTCGAACAGTGGGGGGCTTCTCCCCTGATGCCAAAGGATACTCCTTAGGTAACATACCGGTCAACTCCTAACCAAATAAAAAGCACAAGCAAAGAAAATCTTAAGATAGGCCTGTTTAAATTGACAAACTTGAAAGACTGTATTGAAAATATGACAAGCCACTAACAGCTTCCCGGAGGCAGATTTTCTTCAGCTCTTCTTCCTTTAGTGCCAGAATTTCCTTTAAGCTCTCCTGCTTTTTCTTCAGTTCTGCAATCTTCTCTTTCTTCTGTTCCTCATTCACATCATTCTCTGCAGAATCTGAAATGAAAGGAAAAGCAAGCACAATCATGATATCAGTATGAACGACAAAGTTCATTAAGCTATTCTTGGAATGCATGAAAGAGATTGGGAGAGTCAATGGGGGAGTCTTACTGGAAGAGATTAAACTTCCATTGCTGGCCATGATGAGCTTGTCTTTACTCTCCATGCTGACCAGCTTACTGTTCCTTGGAGCTCCAGTCTCTGAGAGATCCATGGCAATATCACCCAAACTTCTAGCAGTAGTTATGTTAGCCTTTAGGTAAAAAAGTAGTGGTTATTACATCATCTCAATTACTTTTGCATGCTTTCAGAACAGAGACATTTTTGAATTTATGAGTATTGAACATTAAAGCTGCGCTAATGCTAAAGCATACTCACTTTACTCTGTTTACGGTCCAGGTAGAACTGGTGTTGGCTGATTGCCATTACCCAGATGGTTTTGATCAGAGAGTGGCTAGCATACCACGTGTGGATGACCTGACCAGACTGACCAAATGTGCGTCTAGAAGCTGTTCTTCTATGGATTAACACATGTGCACATTAAGGTCAACCATAATACATTACCATCCTGTATTTTCAATAAAATTAAAATTATGGTTTCTGTGCCAGATATTATTCACATGGTATTCAAAGATGTGGACATAATTTCCAAAAAAACAGTCACTGATTCTATGCTTAAAAGTTTGATTCAAAGTTTCTTAATTGGATAAAACCAATTAAATCGAATGTTATTAGATAAAGCAGTTTTTAGGTTACCTGATATTTGACACCAATTGACAAAGGCAGGTTGGTGACACTATGGTAACAATGTACAGCGGTGATGTCATCTTTGTTTACAGAGCAACCCCAACCCGTATTACTACTACACCATAAAGTGACTGATTGCTTCATTACTGCAGATCAGCGTTGGAAACGCATCAGCTGCGTCAAAAGGCTTTGCATCACTAACATTTACTTAGTCTATTCAAAGGACATGTCCTACAGTCTGAAAGCGCAAAAATAACGCCTGAATGTTTCACACCAAGAACAAATCACAAACTGTGCTCATTGAGTGCTTTAGCCAATCTCATTTAGATTTATTTCATGGAAAAAGTATATTAAGGCTTAACCTAGTGTAGATTTGTCTCATTCTCTCACCTCTGAGGGTCGTTGACCTCTACGGCAAACTTCTTCTCACGGAAATACAAGTTCTCAAGCTGTTTCCACAGAAAGAGCTACAAGATAAAAAGGATATGTGATTTAGACAACCACGTATATTAGCAACAGTTAGGAGAAATACTTTTTTTCCCCTCACTGAACCCCCCCCCCCTAAATATAGCAATTATTTTCCTTGAGCATTTATTTCTATGATTTGCATATTTTTTTGTGAGATTCATCTTTACATCCTTGTATTTCAGCAAACATTTTTTTTGCTTTCTCTGTCAAATCAGGAAAAATGTTACCAAAAATACATTAATTTCCTACTAGAAACACTATACTCTGAATTCGCTCACAAAGACATCACTAGATCCATATGGATATTGATATATTTAGTTGGAAGCACATGACAGTTGCTTCAGGTGTAAAGCCAATACAATTTAAGTACAATAGAAGCATAGTGTCCACTGATCTCGCAATTCAATTTTGCCCTAAAGGAAGAGAACTGAAAAACAGGTTTATGGTAAAAACATGGCCAAAGCATCTGCTATTCATGAGAACTGTCCTTTCAGAGCTTTTTTTCCTAGAGCTCCGTCATAGCTCTTCCCAGCTTACGGCAGGGAAAGTACAATATCCAACTCCTATCAGCATGCGGGGGTGAGGATTTACCAGGAATGTTAATAAATGCTCTCCAACAGGTACCGCTCAAATGCACCTCTGAGTAACACGCATAAGAACAACATGATCCGAGCATGGATCGTGCAGTAGATTTGACCGCTAAGAGCATATTAAAACTTAACATATTTCAGTCATGACAGTCATGTTTAATAACAAAAAAAATAACGAATAACTTCTTTTTCAAAGATCTTAAAATGGATCTTACCAGATCAGTTAGTAAGCCAGTAAAATCCCTTGATATTTGGACAGGTTCAGTATAGTCCTGATCTAAAGTTTCCCACAGGGTTGTGGCTTCCTTGAACAATACTCTCTTGTCTGCTTTCAAAGAGACCAAAAGGTGTTGCAAGAGTTTCAGGCGAATGAGCCCCGCCCCTTCCCTCCCCATTTCTGTGACATCACTAGAACCTCACTTTGCTTTTACCCACCTTTAGCTAGACTTCTCTTCAAGTACTTGTTCCTCTCTTGAGTTTCTGCCAGTCAACTATGCCATCATCTCTCTGAAACTCTAACTCACATGTAATTAAGCTTTCACAACTTCATTCTTTCTCGATAGTCACCTTCCTCTTACTCCTTACGCTTCCTGTCCTTGTCAAACCAGACAAACAGGTTACGCTCACTGAAATACACACACATAGAATGGCATTCCTCCTGTTTCATTTTGGGAGGGGATTTAGGGCATTGATCATAATGAACACCCTTCAATAGCTATTCATTAATCCGTGTTCCTTTTCCTGGCGTGTCTCATTTTTACAGTGTGAATCTTAATCCATCACCCGTTGGTTTGGATGCTGACTACCTTACGCTTCCCAAGGCAAGTATGCGAGGAATCTACTACTTTGTTGTAATCATTAATAGCTGGCCATGGCACTCTTCACCTCCTGGTGAAAACAGCATGCCTCTCTCACAGTGACTAAATAGCTGAAGCGACAGCAACAAGGAATGTGTCACTATCCGACAACATGAAAGTTCCCTGACCTTTCTCTGACATTAAAAAAATAAAAAAACACTAAAAATATACTTCAAGTTGACGCTGAAATGTGGTCCTGATTACTTAAAATACGTAGTATAAACATACAAGTGACCCAAAAGAATTCTTTTTTTAAAGTCATGCTCTTTTTTTATTACAAAAACATGTGATAACGCATTATAATGTCTTTCTTATGACAGAAATACTAAGTGCAAATTCAGCTAATTAAAACCAGGATTGGGTGAGAGAAAACTATTGTTAACAATAAATTAACAGCAGTCATTTAGAATGTTGAGTGAGACAAGCTATTTCAGCACAATTCCTTTAGCCAATTAAATAAGAGATAACTAGATAAAGTCTGAGGGAAAATGAGAGAACATGCAAATGGAAAGACAATGGGAACAATCCTAAACACCTCAGACGGTCTGCGACTGATAAAGCAAAACAGGCAGGCACATCTAGGAAGTCTGCAGAACTTAACTAAAATTTAATTAGATTAAGTGAACAAAAATGGAGATAAAATAAAAACAAACCAATACAAAAATTAACATGCAAAAATGGAAATAAAATTTTTAAAAAAATTATAAATTAAAAAAAAAGAAAGAAAAAAGAAAATACTTAAAATAAAAATGTTCAGGGTGACAAATGTTAACTTGCAGACCCAAACCCTACAGATGATGTAGTTTTAAAGTATCACTGATTTTGATGTAAATGTAACGTGATGCCGATTAGCACCAGTATCGATAACTTTGGATTCGCCATCACACGCATCTAAAATCAGGCTTATGCATCCGGATGTGTGAAAGTATTATTTTATAATCATACACACCTTAAACTCTTCAATGTTACTGGGATAATGATGATGCAGTGCAGAAATATTTTGTGAATATTGACACACCCTCAAGATGCGCGATCATGCGTCACTAGAGCTTCAAGATAAACTGCATTCACATAGAAGTGAAATACAGTTATCAGTCCTTTTTTGGAGTGGTAAATACAGTTTTATTCACATATAGATCTATTATAAGAGTGATAACTGCATTGTATAACCAAAATGTTAATTTTCAGGACTCAAACATTAAACAAGAACACAGATTTATGTTTAAAAGAAAAAGACTAACTCTTTAGACGGTAAGGTAACAAACTGAAGTTCACAGCAGACACCAACAATTTACATGATCAAACAGGAACTCATGCATGAAATCCTGCTACTTTTGAAGGCATTTAGCAGCCAAAATGAAAGCATCTTGCTGAAAAACAAGAATTATAATGTCTGGTATGGTCAAATATCTGATGAGTCTATGATTTGTCAACACTATATTAAAAGATAATCCAGACACAATTGTCTGCTCTGAATTATGACTCAAACACATATTCAGCATCCTCCTCTCTCAGACGGATACACTCATACACACGCAATCCCTATGGAGGTAACCACGAATAAATATTAAACACTTTACAAAGACATATGAGTGGTGCTTGCCTTGACTGTGCAAACCTCGCTTGGGAGTTTTGGGTTGTTGCCAGGTTATGTTTTTAATACAGTCAATATAATATAAGGTCAATATTTTTCAGGTAATACTTTTATTAATTTGCTTTGGCTTCAGTATAGTTACAATATAAAAGCCATTTATTAAATTTAGCAAACAACAGGTTATCTTTATATAATAATAATAATAATAATCACACATTTGCTGCTTTTTATTTTAGAAAGGGGATCCCTTGCATCAAAAAGTTTGAAAATCCTTGCATTAGAGCACGTCTCAGTGAAATAATAAACAAAAGCACAGCATTCAGTGTAAACACAACCAAAATTAAATTATTAACCATCATCTGCCATGTCAAGACCTACAGCAACTTCCCTATACTAAAAAGATAAACCTGGGGACAGACTAATGACTGGAGTTTTGCTTTTTTCGAATTTACCTTTACGGCAACAATACAAAGTACACTTAATTTACTGCTTTCATAGGTTCAGTTCAGAGCTCGGGAAAGGTCAGACAAAAAGTTTGAGCTTCTCTTAATGCTGAAGACCCCCAATAGCTCTTCCATGTGGAGGAGTTACAACCGCGAGACCCTTCGCTCTCCTCTATGGCCCCCTGCTAAGCTAATTGTGTTTTATTGCTTGATCAATTGTCTGGCCTGAGTGAAAAGCACAATGGCGGTCAGATTTGCATAATGAGCTTGGCGTGCTGGAAGAAGATTGGGGGGCGGGCGGACACAAAACCTGCCCTCTTGGCAGGAAGCACAATCAATACTGGCCAGATGATGGGTTGCACTCTGACAGGGCCTAGTGTACTTTCAAAAAGAGTGTTAAAACACTCAGTTGAGTGGGAAAAGACACACAAAAAGAAGAGTGAAGAAATGGGAGAGAAGATCACCAGATTTATTACCTTTTTTGGACATGGTACCTTGTAAAAATGTGAATATATATATATATATATCAAAGCTTCCTGGTAATACTGTGATAGTTTCACTTTACCATGCTACCATCACATTATCTTTCTGGAAAGACAAAATGAGAAACTGAAGATGTTTACTCTCTAACCCTCCAATAGCCGTCTTAGTTTTGCCAGGAGAAGAGCTGATTGGGGCTCTGTCAATGGAGGCAATCCCCCTTCAGACATCACATTACTGGCATCACTCCAGTTCCTGCCCCAGAACTGCTCCCCATGAAGCTCCATAATTACACCCTCCACAGGGAGGGGCTGGTGTTCATTGCAACCATGCAGCAGGGTTACAGAGTGGGATATGCCCATTAACACTCTGTCACAGGACTGAACATACGTACACACCCAGCTGCATCCTACAACGCATTGGTGTAATGGATGCCAATTAATAGACACTTTACTGAGTGAGATTTGGGTGAAATATAGAAGTCGTCCACATAGAAAAAGAGCAATGGTAACTAATCTCTCATAGCCTTGAAATGTGATGAATGAGAATGTTCATTAAAAATGCCAATGAACACAAAATTAGAGCAGGGAGATATCTAAATAGGATATTTTGGGGAAATGCATACTGCACATAAAAATCTGATTGGCTGACATCTGTGATTTGGGGCACACCAATCCACATCGAAATAAAAGTCTACTGGGTTAATACTATGACTGCTTCTAATTATCAACATTAAGCACTGGATTTGCCAGCCTAATGCCATGAAATCTGGAAGATATTGAGAATTTTTTAGGCACTTGAGTAGATATCCACAAGCAGAAATGAATTGTACACTACCATTCGAAGGTTTGGGGTCGGAGAGTTTTTTTAAAAAACTTTATGTTTTAGAAAGAAGTCTCAAAATGCTCACCCCTAAGGGATGGGAGATTCAGTAAAACAGTAATATTGTGAAATATAATTACAATTTAAAACAACTGTTTTCTATTTTAATATATAAATTATTCCTGTGATAGCAAAGCTAAATACAACAGTCATTACTTCATATTCTTATATGCTGATTTGGCGCTCAAGAAACATTACTTATTATCATCAATGTTGAAAACAGTCATGCTACTTAATGTTTTTTCAGAAACAGCGATACATTTTTTACTGAATCTTTGAATAGAAAGTTCAAACAGCATTTATTTGAGACACTTTTGATCAATTAAATACAAACTAGCCAACGTGCTTGAAAAATAAATAAATAAATAAATATCATGAAAAATCATGATTGGTGCATCCCTAGACAAGACACATATGTCTTGACAGTCACTGGTCAGAAACCTTGTAACTCCATTTGAGCTTGATTTTGGTAAAATGTTAATAATATAATGCAAGTTTCTGACGATATATAAAGCCACAATAATCAACTTCGACAACACAGTGTTTAATTATTTAAAATATACAGTATATAGAGGAAGGAGGGAGGGGCCCAAAAATGCATTTTGCCAATACCACAATAAGTAAATCTGTGGTGGTAAGCATTAATCTTTTCAGATAAACCCACCCCTAAATTATGAGTTTGAACCTAGAAAGAACTGTACAACTTTCTCCATCACCACTGTACCCTTGCGCAAGGCTTTTAGCACAAGGGTAAAACAAAAACAAACAAAACAGCAAACCTTTCGTGGCTTCAGCTTGTCTTGCAGGTCGTACTGGCCAATGCCTTTGTAGCTAATCCCCAACCACCATGGTATGCCCTGTTTGTCCTGTGAAAGTGAAAAGATTTTTTTAAAAAAAGGAAAGGTAATCACTGCTTTTGTCTGGCAACGGTAGAGAAATAAGAAGATCAAATGGGTTTAACCAACACAGACTTTCACATACAGTGGCACTGTTTGATCTCCAGACACATTTCTAATGAACTAAGCACAATTATAATTATACCACACACATTTTGCTAGTATTTAATTATTTAACCAACCATAAATCAAGTTAAGGACATACTAATTATGTCAGCTTCACTATTCATAATGACTAGGTTTGTATGTCCTAAAATACCACATGATAAATAAACCACACACCTTCACTTTGTAGTAATGAACTCCATATGCAGGCAAGGACTCAACTAAGGTCAGATACCTGTTGATTAAAATTACAACAGTCTAGTGAATGACGGTATAGCACAGAAAGTTAATAAGACAAAAACAACAAGGATGAACAACGTGTTAAACCTAGTTAATCATAGTTATAATGCGTCACTGACAGTACTCCCACAAACACCCACAAACTCCTGGTGCCTTCACAGTGGGGGAAAATGTCAATATATCAATGCAGGAACAAAAATCAAGCTGACAGAAATGACCCCGTCTCATCCCAATGAGCTAAAAATAAAGTGGGACAATGTGATTAGGCCGGTTGAAAGCAGTCACTTTCAGTAATGTGGTCTAATTAATTATGCAGTTTCACCCTCTCACAAACAACTGTGCAGCAGTTAACAGAGGTAGGGCAACAGGCTCAGACTCGCAATTCCTGCATCTACTGCACGTTCCTTGAGGTCCTTTATGTCAGGTAAGTGTTAATTTCGTTAACAAAATCTATTACGAAAAATGTTCGTCAACAAAGTTTTTTCCCGTGACTAAGACGAGACGATAATAAGGCCATTAAATGACTGTGACTATATCAACTAGCAATATTGTTGACGAAAAAATACAAGACTAAAATGTAGTTAAAAAACAAAAACTTCACCAAAAACATTTATTTTGTTGAAAAAAAAGAGGAGCCAAAACATTTCAGACTGCTGTACTAACAAGCCTCTATTAGGCGAGGGTTCGTGTTTGAGGTAAAATAAACCATGCATATGAATCGATATTCTGTTGATTTGTGCTTATTGGTGAAAGAGCAACTTCTGATGAAGTGTAAAAATCAATTTCTCAAACGACAACAATCATTGCAATTAAAATTGAGCAAAACAATAATTTATCATTTTAACCATTATACAGTATGACAAAAATATGACAAAAATGTGTAAGTTTCCATTGATTAAAACAAGACTAAAAATGCTTGACTAAACAAAAACAGGAGAAGGTTGACTAAATATAATAAAAACTTACAGTTACATGTGACACAGGACTAAGACTGAGACTAAATGAAAAATAGCTGACAAAATTAACACTAACGTCAGGCAAATTAATTATTAGTGTGCTTACCGTATGACAGCCTGTCCACGACTGAGTCCTTTTAGCTTCTTATAATGCTCGATTACTTTATCTTCACTAGAGGGCAAAAGAGAGAAACGTTACCATCCGCACAACGGCAACAAAATAGTAATTGAGCATGAGACAAACATGTGAATGTGCCATTTAAATGACGCGGCTAGTCAGACTATTAACTAGTCAGATATTACACCAGGTGCACCCATGTGTGAAATGCCATCTGGCTGGCTATCCTGTGAATCACACACACACTGTTTGTGGCAATTATCCTAATAACCGGTTCCTCAAACACACATGCAAACACACTGTAAGTATTCATGTTTTCTATTAATATGAAACAACAAAAAGGAAATTAATATGACAGATGAACATTAGAGGAAACTTGTACACCAATAAAATTATAATATATAGGCAATTTTTATATATTAACACAGCTGCTTATGCGCTCACTCGCACAGCTGCCTCTTAAACACTTGCACTAATGCACAGCTGTTTCCTAACATACTCATTCCCACTCACACACTTCAATAATTGCTGTCTGTTAACTGGTTTACTGTCTTTCTGCTCCTCACACTCAATACCCATTGATTAAAGCTGCCACATCAATCCTTTTAAGGTGGTAGACTTCAACATCTAGACGTCTAGGGTTACAGTAGCCAGAGGGCAGGCATCATTAAAAAGCAAGTTAATTAACAAGGTTTGTTTGAAATAAACAGGCTACAGCTTGCACACTAAAACCTTGTAGTTTCAAGACTCCAATAACACACACATTTTCACACCAACGGAATATCTGTGTGTTATATATGGGTATTAGACACTGAATAACGTTCTTAAAAATATGATCATGATAGATACAATCAAGTCTCGGCTTACATAATTTCCTACTGAATATTGCGTTTCACTCTGAAAATTGCCATATAACAGGAAGTCACCTGCCTTTATTACAGAAACAAAAATGCAATCTTACCAGAATGCTAATGATGGGTGTTCCTTCAAAACTGCAGTGGGAAAAGCTGGAAGCTTTTTTAAGTCTGATCTTGTGCTTTCATCACTAAAAGATTGAGACAAAGAAAAACATCCCTAATTGTGTTAAATTGAAATACTTCAGAAATGAGTAATGGGTGGCCTAGCTAAATATGCTCATTCATAAAACATAAGCATGGTAGTAGCCTAGATGTGATTATAGTATCAGGGCTAAAAAAAAAAAAGGAAAGACTTGCATCAAAAAATTTACTTTTCAGGCATTTCAAACAAGCTAAGAAGTGTAAAATATTTACTGTCAATTGCTTTGTGAACATATTTTCCAAAACATGCCCTTAAAAATCTCATTACCTTAACAGTCTAAATAAGTCAATAACATTGAAGAATGAATACTGAAATGTCCTTCTGTATTTTCATATAATTTAATAGGTTATCATTTCATTAGATTTTACCAAACAGCATGACATTTTCAAACTGATGTGGCAAACCTGAAAGAATATAACGTATAGATTCTGTAAAAGCCTTGTTTGGCCAAAACATGGTGTGATATAAGAGATAATGTTTGTTTGAGGAGAGCAAGTTTCATTCTTTTGAAATAGAACTCTGAGGTGATAAGTGATGACACCGACTGACTGATGTTTGCATACTTTTCTCTTAGAGCTTCCTGATGTTTGGAGAACACATTGTTTTAATCTTTCATCTTCATGCTGGAATTCACTTTCAGATAGACGGGCTTCCTACTGCAAACAGCTCACAACTCTTACATTTTAAACCAATTAGTGATTAAATTACAAATAATTACAGAGACATGCATTTTTTTTTCTATTCTGCAACTACAAAAATCTTAGCTTGACTTTATATAGTCACTCAGAGCCAATATTTAAAGATTAGATGTAAATGTAAAACTGACATTTCCTATGTAAGGTTACAAATTTAAGTTGAAGTTAGTGATGATGCAGTACTTGAGCTAATAGCATCTTATCTCAGTGGAGAGTGTGTGTTGTAATTCAATGTCAAAGCCTGTTGCCTGAATGATATACAGTTATAGCATTTCAATTACAAAGCATGTTTAAAGTAATAGTTTTATCATATAATTCACGCTCATGTTGTTCCAAAGCCATATGAAATAACTAACCCTTTAAGAGCGTCGAAGGCTACACATTGAACTACAACAAAAGCTACACAAAAAGTGTAACTGGCACTATTGTGACTGAAGGAGAGACACAACACCTGAATTCATAAAACAGGACAGCATTGTTTCCAGACATCTGATCTGCTCTAGAAAGCTTTGATCTGATCTTTTCCAAAACCATACTGAAGCTGAAGTGGGCGATATTGTTTTTATAGGACACAATTACTCCCAAAATAAAGTGGCAAGAACTGATCTAAATGCGCAGAACACTTTAAACCATAACATCTGAGTCAGAATACTATGAAAATGAACTGAAAACAAAAGGAAACAGGTTACAGAATTGATAACATGTAAAACTTCTCTAGCCCTGCTTATCAGTCCATTAATACCATGCTCGACTAAGCACCACTATATTCCCTGGCGCTCTTCCCTTTCCAAGCCAGTTGGTTCTGCAGTTCAGCGATTTATGATAAGTTTGAAGTTATAAATCTACCAGGCTGGGTTGATGATGTGGTAAAATACAGTAAGTTGGTGCCCTGAGACTGCAGTGCCTTGTCAGCAATCTGGAATTCATTATACTGTCTGTACTATCAAAGAGTTGGCAAGGAAGGGCGGGCAAATGCTTAACCCAGCACAAGTAACGCATGGAGGAGTCAGAGCCATGTGTCAGCTTTTTCAAGAATACACAGTGTATTGAGCCCACCCACTTTTTCAGTGGCAATGATTCCGGAAGTATTTTTTCCATTTGTTTTTCATATATTTTTAAAAGCTTCCTTACAGCGTTATATTAAGCCAAGAACCAAGCAAATCATTTAGGTGAATCACAACATTACAAATCTTTAATCAAAGCTCAAAAGTTTATGAAAATTGGACAAAAAAAGACAAAGGTAGAAGAATGTGTACAGAACTGCTTTAAGGATCGGGCATACTTTATTTTCTACGTACTGCTCCACCTCTGACTGAAGCAGACACATATTGGGTGACTGCATCCACAGACCCTCCTGATAACAAAAATTCCATACTAGTTGTAAACTTTGTGCTTTACTGAGTAGAAGAACTACTTTCCCTCACTGAAGCATTGCAAATGACAATCAAATGAAAAACTATGGAATAATATTGACTATTGATATACTGACTGATAATAACTATTCAATCAATGCTGTTGATTATATCTATAAAAACAATATCTTTAAATGTTTACAAGTTTTTGTTAAAAACAAATTTCCCAATGGAGAAAATGAAAGGAGTTTTTACTTCCAGAACCTGACAACTGCACTCTACAGTAGTGTCAAAAGTATCGACTTCGATACCAAGTCGGTACTGGAATTTAAAAATGCGATGCTTTGAGCACTGTTGAGCGGATTCGTAAACACCTCTGATTGGCCGTTGTGTTCACACGCTCATCAAATATGTCTGCGATTGGCTGGCTCCAATGATCAACGCTTCAAAAACATCTTGTAAATAGACATCAATGACGCTCTTCACTGAGCGCTTACACAAATACACACGGGAGCGTTTGAAAGCAGGACCGGTCCACTAATAGAGGCCTGATTTCAAACACTCCTGCATTCATTGTGTTCACATGCTCAACATTTATGTCTGCGATTGGTTACAATGATCAACGCACAGGAGCGTTTAAAAGCACACGGAAGCGTTTGAATTTGAAAGCATTTGTGAATTCAATTTCATTTTGAATTTGACTTCTAACACTGAAAGCGCTTTCAAATTCAAGCACTTCCGTGTGCTTTCAAACGCTCCCGTGCATTGAACATTGTAGCCAATTACAGACATATAAGTTGAGCACATGAACAAATTGGCCAATCAGAGGTGTTTACGAATCCGCTCAACAGCGCTTTCTGCTTAGAATTCAGGTTCAACAGGATTAAGGATTATCATAATAATATTTAAAAATAATAATGTGAATATTATTTATTTTAGTGACACCACTACTTAAACTTTCCATATTCTCTCTAGAGAACTACGACATATTGGGAGGGGATTGTATAGGAAGAACCCTTGCTTGGTTGCTCCTGACATAAACTGCAGACAGATGACATCAGCATCCAGCATGACGCCCTATCGTCTACCAACGGGAGACGTCTCCACTCCCTTTCCACTAACAGAGGAGAGGAGGAGGAATAGGCTTATATAAGGAGAGGTGGAGGTCTTCTAGCTTCCTACATAAACTTTAAGCCCTAGGCCTCCAAAATGCGACCGCTCAGGCTTTATGAGATCTGAGAGCCTTCATCCTCATGAAATAACAGAAATTAGCGGAAGAGAAGGTCTAAGGGTTTGCTGCTGCATGTTAAGCCCACTTAAACTATAAGAGGATGCTATCAGTAATGATACGCTGCTACCAGAACTGCTTGACCGCAAGTTGCCAGCAAATAAATAGTGAAGGGCATATCAGGCATACAAATGCACTAGCATGACCCACCAACATCTTTAACCAAAAAAACCCTTTGAATTGGGAAAACACTAACATTTCTGTAAAATTTTTGAGGTTTTTGAAAAAAGCATTGTATGTTCGCTGCTTAGTATTTTTATGGAAACCGTGATACTTTTTTTCAGGATTCTTTGATGAATAGAAAGTTCACAAGGACAGCTTCTATTTGAAATAGAAATCCTTTGTAACATTATAAAATGTCTTTGTCACTTTTGATCAATTTAATGCAACCTTTCTTAATAAAATTATACAAAAGAATACAATTTTATAGTATGCCATAAGCCACCTGTGTACTATAACCTCCCATTTTCCCGACAAGCCCTTTCAATATGTCCCTTCCTGTCCATTTTGACAGAAGCATGTCAAAACAGAAAGAAAACAAAGCTTGTCAAGCCATTTAACAAGTTCCCCAACGCTAAACAAAAGCAGTCGTTGTTGCAAGGTAAACATTTTCAGAGAAAAAGGGGGCTGTTTGCACACCTCTGTTCTCACTCAGCTTAACAGTGAACAAGCTCTGTTTTCCAATAATGAACTGCAAGGCTACTGAGAAAGACTGACCAACACATGTTCAAACCTTGCTGACCAATTCAGCCTTTTCATTTGTTAGTGTTACGTTAACAGATTGCTTTATCCCTATGCATCCCATTCACTGCCTCAAGTACATGTTAACAGAGAAGATGAAGAATCCCATTACTCACAACAACTAATCATTTGGAGTAAACCTCCTGAAAATTTATGAACGGAGAACTAAGTAATATGCCAACTGGTATGGTGACAGTAGAAATGTGCTTAGAAAGTGGGCAACATTTATAAACAACAAAAAGCTCTGAATGGAATTACGCTGTCGTACATGAAATGTACACGCAAAGGGTCCTTTTTAAGGTTTAAGACCAGAAATATCCAAGCCATGGACATATATACGTCGTATATGACATAGACTGCCAGTTCTAATCACTCATTAAAAGTTTCCTTTGGAAATGATCAACTAGGGGCTGGATTCACAACAAAACATTGTGGCACACAACCTAAACATTAACTTAAAAGTGCTTAATTTTAGATGGATCTAACTTGCAAAAGCTTAATTCCACTCAATTCAAGTTGGATGGACACAAATTTTAGCAAAACAAATTAAAACACAGATCATGACATTTTTATTTTGTATGGTATGATGAATTTTTAAATCAACTGAACACCAGTGCAAAAACTGAGAGTGGCGATTTCATTCCTTTCATGTTTGGTCGAACAAAAGGAATTGATTTATGATTGAGTTCTGAAGGTTATGTAATTTAAAGCAGTAATAAAAGTTAAATATCTGAAGAGTTTAGCCTTGTAACCCCTAAGTTTGTTGATTAATTGGCTCTATCAAATTTTATAAGGCTAAACTGTGAGAACAGGAAGCTTAAGCTATGGTGACAGCTTCAAAAATAACCTTAACACTAACGTTTTGATACCAACAAATACCATACGTTTCAGTAAAAATAAATAAAAAATAGTGTGTACAGTAAGGCTAAAAGTACTTGTAAACTTCAGCCATACTCAATGTACATGTCATTAATACATGTCAAAAAAAAATCCCCACAAATGATCCTTAACCTTGTCTCAGAAATTTCAGTCATTGAATTTTCTGTTAACCACCTAGTTCAAGGTCATTTTAGTGGATTAAAGTTTCCCTGAAGTTCACACAGGTGTCCTAGCAGGTGTATGTTCCATTAAGTTAGACAACCAGAAAGTGTTTTACTTCTACTAGGTGATAAAAAAAACTTTGGGTAAAGTTTTTGTCTTGATTTCAAACAATATACATTGTTCAGACAAACAAATAAAACAAAAAAAAAACTTTATAAGCAATATATATATTTACATATTAGAATATAGAGTCTGTAAATGTCGGCTATCTCTGATCTAATGCCTACCAAGATCTCTCTTACCTTGTGTAGTCTCCATTTGCCTCCTAAAGAAAGAGACAAAAGTGCTTGTTGATGAATCATTTCAGACTGAACCTTTATACATGCTTGTGCCTCGAGTCAATGCGTTAAGAAGCTTAACTCCAGAGTGGGTTTAGACCACACGCCGCTAAACTTTGCATTAGACATTTGCCAATTACAGAAAAGTTGATATATTTACAGATAAGTTGCACTTCAACGCACAACGTGCAACGAAGGAACGTCGTTTCACACTAACGTTACAGTTTAGCGAAAAGACAAATTCAAATTCTGACGTAAAAGAAACCTAAAACTAGACATACAGTTGTACGCATTTCATTGGTTTAGTTGTAAAACAGTTTAAAATCAGTACAAATTGCGTATGAAAATGACTCGCAGCGAGTCTGTCAAAACTAACCCAGAGAACTCAAAATCTCACTCACCTGAACAGAGTACGCAGCTAACTTAAAAACGACCGCACTCTCCACTTCAATGTTTTCCTGTCAGTTTTAAAAGGAAAGAGTAAAACATTGTTAAACCGCTTTACCACGGTAGACACCAAACCTAACTATTTATCCCACCAACCGTTTTCAGCTCCACACACACAGGTTCCACTTTGGACGATACCAAAGTGTGTCTTGTAAACAGACACAGGGTGTCTATACAAAAGTAATCACTTTGTCTACCTTACATGCACTGTATCATTACACGACTAGCAAATTATTACGATAACACATGAATTTAGCATTTAAAAAAGGCAGTACTATATTCAGAATTACTGCAGTAAATAACTAGCATGAACCGCCTCAGGGTGACATGGTACAGTCTGCGAGCAGGTTCAGCGCTCGTGCATCAAAAGAAGTTACTCTGGTGTCTCGCGAACGCAAATAATTATATATATAAACTGTATATGGATTTGAATAAATTGTTTTCACCACATTACCGCGCAAGGGTAATTTTAAATAAATGTCTAAAGAAGTTTGTGGCTGCAGACTGCAGTACTACAGTTACAACAGGAGTAGATTCATCAGTCAACATGGGGTCGCTGTACAGCAACCGAGAAAATCCCTCAGCCACTCAATCACGCCACATCGCACCATTCTGTATTAAAAAGAATGTAATAGCAATATTGCAAATATTTACTAATATTATTTAGTGCTGTAAATCGATTATAAATAACGAACTAATTCTGTAATCACGATTAATCTCACCTAGACTAACATTACAATTTGTATTATTTTTATATTGTAATACATAACATTGAATTCGTTATATGGCATCTTTTTACTAAGTAGTTACTATATGGATACAGGCCAGTATCACCGATATTGCTACTGATGTCTCCATTAAATCCTTTTTTTCTCAATTTCTAGGGATGAAATGTGAAATCATAGTAGCCATAATTTTTAAACATTTAATAGGCTTTAAAACAATAACAACTTTTAATTTAAGAGAAATTAAAACAATCTTCACATAAACATATGAGTTAAATGTCGCATTTAGTTACTGTTTTCTTCATTTTTGACCCATGTAACCCTGTATTTTAATAAGTTTATTGCAATAACATTTTACATACCAGTGACTTGATTTTTGATTCTTAAACCATAACAAAAACTACTAGCCTAACTAATATAAAGTCCACACATTTTTAATGTAAACAGTCATTAATAAAACTATTAAACATACATTAAATGTTTAGCCATTAAACCTTATACTTCAGCGAAATGCACAAAAGCACAGACACCTTACAGATACTGTGCATATTTATTCCTGTACACAGATGAGCAAATAGTAAATACGATTTTGCATTACACTGGATATATCCACTTGCTTAAAATTGCTCCACTAACAAATTGGAGAATATCAAAATGCAGCATAAGATAGTAAAATACGCATATGATTATTTCGGAATTAGCCTATTTAATTTGTAATAGTTACTATTTAGACACAAAAACAAGAAAATCTGTCAGAGCAAGCTAAATTCATACTACCTTTGTTTCTTTATCAAATGTGTTAGGTTGAGTTAGATTTGGTGGTTCAATAATGGCCTTTACAGTTGAAAGAGGCTACAGAGGAACCAGCCAACCCAGCAGCATCCTGCTGTGCCAGGGCTGTCATCTGTAAATACCCGTAATCAAAAAGAACTTAATGGAAGCCACCTGCCAAGCTCTTTTAAAGCCTCACAAAAAAAAAAAAAAAAAAATCAAAAGGGAAAAATCATCCACGGAAAATTGTTGTAGAAAACATAATATTACAACATGACAGCAAAGAATTATTCTATTGACTTTTAGCATGCATTGCACCACAAAATAACAGTAAATTACTTCAACGGTATTGTAATCTTTAATAGATTTTCGATGTTTTGACCTGTGACATGATTTTAATGCTTGGATCACTTACATTGTAGACAGATATCTTAGCATTCCTGAAAAACAGTTCGACAGTGGTAGCATCTTTCAAATATGCAACACTCTCGATGTAAAACCTAAAGAAAACAGCGACAATCAATGAGGAACATAAATCAACTGCTACAACAAAATAATACTAGCAACTTTTGCATATAAACAGAATAAAATATAAAATTGTATTAAGATTAAATCTTCATTTGTCTCCATTTTATGTCTTGCTTTTGCATGTTGAAGTTGCACCAGCATGCCTCATGCTGTGCTGGTGGCGCCCCCTATTGGTTAGCCATTGGCCATGCAAATGATAGAATCTGAACTAACCTGACTCGGAATTTCAGCTCAATTGGTCCAGTCTTTTTGGAAAAGTCATGGTCCAGCACTCTGCGATCCAGTTGAAGCCAGTTTGTTTGACCCCTGATGAATGGCAATGAGACTCATTGAATACTTTGGTTAAATCACATAAGAAACATACGTGTCCGCCATAATGATGTCTTTGAAAGACTTGTAAGGACCATGTATATTTGTATGTAATTAAACCTCACATGTGCTTTGTCTGAATGAATGATCAAAAGCAAGTTAGTACTATTTAAAGAAAAAAAATCATAAACCACAGTTGGCTCCTTGTAAAAGTGTAATCCTTAATCTAATAATCTAAGCTTTTTGTTCAAAAGCATGTGAATTGACATATTTATAGTAGTTAGAAGTTCAGTTATTATTTAAGGGTGTCTGGCTAATGATACTACAATGTATGTAATGTACAGGGCTTACATGCTAAATGGGGGAGTCTTTGTAGTAAGTTGTAAAGGAGTGCTTATAAGCAATAATAAATACGTCTTTCTGTACAATGACAACAAATCACTTCACTAACTAACCTCTCATCAGTGAAGGAGATTCCAAAATATTCTTTCTCTTTCAGGTTGAAATGTGATGAAACCAGATCCAGGAGATCTCGGGACAGCAGTTTTGGCTGTATTAGGAAACAGGCGTTACTGTTAATAACGTGACTGTTTTTTATTCCATATTATTTGTCTGTCTGTCTGTCTATGAGTTAGTGTGGCGAGTTGGCTTTACCTGGACCAGCAGTTCCAGCTGCCTGTCATCTAGCAGAAGCACCTGACACAGCCGGCCCTCCGTCATCTGGCAGATTCAAACACACATCCAGTTAGTCTTAATATATTCAATATCTGTATATTATTAATTGACATAAATATGGTCATGGATAAAATAGTGTGCACTACAGTTCAAGAGTTTGGCATCAGAAATAAATTAATACTTTCAGCAATGATAATAAGAAGAAATGTTTTTTGAGCAGCAAATCAGCATGAATGATTTCTGAAGGACCATGTGATACTGAAGACTGGAGTAATGATGCTGAAAATTTAGCTTTGCCATCACAGGAATAAATTATATTTTAAAATATATTTAAATAGAAAATAGCTATTTTACACTGTAATAGTATTTCACAATATTATAGATTTGACAGATTTTATAGATTTTATAGATTTTTAGTTTTTTTTATCAAATAAATGAAGCCTTGGTGAGCATATGAGTCTTCTTTCAAAAACATTAAAAAAAATTACAAAATCCAAACTTTTGAACGGAAGTGTATTTAAATTTTGTATTGACATTGTATATGTGTGTAAGTACATGTAGTATTTTGAACATACTCTTCCATGACCTCTAACAGATTTAGACCCCATCATAACCTACTGCTATACTTATAAACACTAATCTAATGATGTGAGGAGAGTGTGTCCTCTGATACTGGGTTAATAAATTGGATTGTTTTTCCCATTGGGAAGATTGATCTCTGTGTAGAGTCAGCTGGATTTAGATGTTATCTCGGCAGCCTCTTAGCAGGGTGACTTAGTACAAAGTCAGAGAAAACTCAAATTATGAACACAATTATTATTTTATAATATGTACAGAATCTTTATTCTGAGTATCCTAAATATTAAATGAAGTACTAATTATGTTTGAACTTATTTAGTGTCAAGCATTTGATTTAGAAAGGGAGAGAGAGAGAAACACAAAGAGAGAGAGAGAGGGAGAGAGAGAAACACAGAGAGAGAGAGAGAGAGAGAGAGAGAGAGAAACAAGAGAGCCTAAAGAAATTTGAACTGATGTAAACCTGAATTTGCAAGGACACATTGTTCCCCTCACCATGTCCAGTACAACGCTTATATTTATTTTTCCCAGTTTACATCATGTTTTCGTACACAATGGCTGTCCAGCTGAAAGGCCAGGACTGAGCCATAATAAAATTTAATATAATCTAAGTGAAACAGTCATGCGATTTTTTTTCATTGTTGAGAGCGTCCCTCAATAAGCTTTTTATCTATAATTATGTATAATCAATCTACCCTCTTCTTATCTCTAACACTGCATTAAATCAATTGCAAAATTAACACACAAAATTAACTTTTATTCATGAATTAAAACAGTGATGAGACTGGGGTTTCAACATGGAGCATGCGTGAATCCTGCTTAATTAGTAAGAACCAACCTATCTCTCTTCACCAGGTCCACCTGTCAGCATGTACTGATAACCCTTGATTAATTAACCAGAATTAGCCATTCTCATGTGAATTAACAAAATTTCATATAATATAATATATTCATTCATACAGGGAAATTGAATTATTTTTCTACAATAGAAAACATCTCTTAAAATGTAATTGTGACTAAATAAGAGCTATATAAGAGAGAAAAGTAGAGTGTTAGTGGCTATAAAAAACAAGGACTTGCATTTAAGCCGTCTTAATGGAGAGAATTATTGGTGTTGTTAATTACACAGGCTCCATTGTCTAAGCTTGGATTAGTCTCTATAGAAACCCTTTACAGGACTAGCCCAGCCTGATAAATGATTCAAGCCATGGTTTAATAAAACTTGCTTTGTTATAACAGATCACATAGAACATGCATACTAATAACAATAGATCTTTTTGATGTTGCATTCAACATTTCTTTGAATTTATGCTTAAGCAATGTTTAGTTTAATATTTCAATTTTGATTAGATTAATACTATAGCAGTCAATACCGATTTCCATACATTAGGAAAATCAGCAATGCAGGGAGCCTCATTGGACTGAACTTTACATTGCCAAAAACAATACACTTGAAAGTGCTTTACACAAGACTCAGCATCAGCATTATTTAAGCTTAATGCGGCATCACTTCCCTGCCCCCCTAAGAGTTTCTTGCCCCCCTAAAAAGCCCTCCACTTATCCCTGAAAAAACATCCACTTATGTGTTTTCTGCTTGTCTAGTATAGATTTACTCATGCAGAGATCTCCCTTGTTTTGTGTGCCGTTAGACTATAAGGTCATCACTGTGCCAGGCACAGAGTGGCTGCTATATTAGTCTGTTAACTCATGTTGTGGATGAATGCAGACAAAAGAGTTAGTATAAAGTTTGATCTGTAATGAATATTTAAACTTGTGGCCCTGCACTTTAGTATCTGAAAAAATGGAAGCATAATTTATTTGTATTCGAGTATGAACTAAGCCTATGTGCCTGTGGGGGTAGGGAATGAGTGACCACTGACCATGCAAAAAAGAGGGTCATGTGACGTATAATGCTCTTGACATATGGGTCATTCACCCTGAATTATAACCTGAGTTCAAACAAAGCGCATACACTCATAAAAAAAAAAAAAAAATACTATATACCACTAGCTGCAAACCTGAAAACTGCTCAACCACTGCCAGAGTGTGATTTTTCCAAGTCCAATCTTACACAAACAATGCCATCTCAGGATGGGTCACAAGAAAAACAAAAAGATGAAATGACTCAGACTTACCAACTCTAAAACTACAGCAAAAAACAAAAAAAAAAACATCTGGAGAGAAGATCTGTCTGGATTTATAAATATCACCCAACTGTGGAGTGACTTTCAATAAAGTTGATTAAAAAAAATACAGAAATAAAAGCTATTAAATTTCAGTTTCTTACTCAAAGTCATCCTATGGTTTCAGATTTCACTCAAGAAAAGAAAAGACATTCACAACTTCCTTTCATGCCGACTTTTATGTATTCTAACCTTGCAAAATTGAAGCACATCTGAAGCGCACGCCCAGAAATCTGCATCTCAATCGATTGCAGCTCTCTTTCATGTCTTAACTGAACATAAACGGTTGAAAAATAAAAAGCATGTTTAAAAGTATATTGGATCCATGCATTAGCTCTTAAAGTGACAGCAGTCTAATATTGACAACTGAATACAATGAAATTAAAATATTAATGCCATGATTTTAATATTAATAAATAAGCATTTGTATGCTTAAACATTGTTCATAAATAATTTCCATTTTAGTGCCATCAATATTGTATGTTTCAGTGTGTAAATGTGTGAGTGAAGAACCACTTTATGTAAAAATACTCATGAGATCACATTGTATCACCATTACTCTTATGTTGTTTCAAACCCATATGAGTTTTTCCTTCTATCAAACACAAAACCATTTGTTTACAGCATGCTGACACTGCTCTTTTACATAGAATGAAAGTGAATGGAGAATGTGGGGTTATGCCCAAAAAGTACAATAAAAAAGGTGCTATATTCTATTATTTTTTTTTTTAAATAAATATATATCTATAGAACATAGAATGTTTTTTTTTTTTAATAATAGAATATCTTTTTTTTTCAAAATAAAAAACAGAAAAGCTCGTGTTCAACCGTCTGATTTAAAAATTCTGAAAATTAGGACAACAAGCATCTGTTCATCTCGACTTACGGAAAAAAAAACATTTGGTTTTGACAACATGTATATATTATATTATA